>JAGIQG010000011.1:64843947-65443947 GCA_024679065.1 Sphyrna mokarran | reverse complement strand
CGAGAGCAGTCAATAATAAGTGAGAGATAGCTGATTCAATAGTTGTGCTATGTGCTCTTGTTTTATCTTCAACAACAGCAATTCCGATGACTGTGGATGTTGCAGGAGGTTAAACAGATAGGGACAATCAAATTGCCAGAGTTCCAGTAAACAAGTTGGCTCTTTGATACAACAAGGATTGATGCTGAAATAAGAGGTTGAATCAATGGGCCTAATGCATCATCCACATGAAATCCTGAAGTCGCTGCAGTTTTCTTCCTTTCATGTACATACATCTGTAAAGTTTTTCAGTCAAAACAACTTGCCTAAATTGTTGCACAAAGCTATATCATAAAAATAAGTTTTTTTGAATCAACTAGCTTATGTCAGTATTCCATTCACACAAGCCTGCTCATCCTTATCAATATAACCATCTATTCCTTTTCCCTTGTTTGCTTTTCTATCTTTCATTAATTGCACTTATTATTTGCCTCAACGATTCCTTTGGCTAATGTCTTTGACATTTTTTCCATTCCTCAGATAAATAAGTTTCTCCGGAATTCCTACTGGATATATTAGTGATTATATTTATAGTCGTGAGTTTTGGTTCCCTCACAAGTGGGAACATCTTCACCATGTTCACCCTCACAAACACTTTCAATATTAAGAACCTCCAACAGGCCATCTCAGAATTTAACTTTCTGGAGAAAGGAGCCCCTTAGTTCATAACTTCAGAGTTCTGGGTCAAACAAATTTTTTTTTAACATCTTCTCCAATGCTTTTATCCTTTTTAATAATATGGAGACCAAAAGCATATAAATTTTAATATGCCTCTCCTGCTTTTCAATACCCTCTTGAAATGAACCCTTGCTCTTGGTTTTTTTTTTTAAAAACAGCCTTAATAACTAACATTATTAATTTCCACACTTTCTGGATCTGTACCAATTTTCTCCTCCATCCCATTCACTTTTATTATCCAAGCAGAATGTGTTCACATTTTATGAAAATGCATCACTTCACTGCTACATATTGAAATTAATTTTTAATTAACATTGATTCTGCAAATTTATTTAACATTTTTGTATTTTGTTGCACTTTTCCTATGTCTTAACTACATTATCCAATTTGGCACTGTCAGCAAACTGTATTACTTAATTTTGGCTAAATTATTGATGTGAATTGTGAGTGAGTGTTCTCTGCGTTCTACCCTTTAGAACACCATTTAGCTTTTGCTATCTGAATGCTATACTTAATGCCTATTCTCTTATGTGCAGCTCGCTTGCTATTTGTTCTGCTACGACCACAAAGTCTGACCTTAAAAATGAATCCAAAAAGGTGACAACTTAAAAGCTTTGAAGAACCAAAATATGTTAAATCTACTCCACGACCATTGACTGTTCCGTTATTCTTCAGGGAATTCAATAATGTTGGGAAAGCAAAATCTCTCCTTTTGAAATTCATAGAACATAGAACATTACAGCACAGAACAGGCCCTTCGGCCTTCGATGTTGTGCCGACCAAAATAAAAAGCAATGCCCCTCCAAACTAAACCATTCCCTTCTCTTCCATATACTTATCAATTAACCTCTTAAACGCCACCAAACTTGGCGCATCTACAACAGCTGCAGGCAGGGCATTCCACTCCCTAATCACTCTTTGAGTAAAGAACCTACCTCTGATATCCGTCCTATAACTCATACCCCTTAATTTAAAGCTGTGTCCCCTCGTGCTAGCTTTCTCCATCCTAGGAAAAAGGCTATCACTGTCCACCCTATCTAAACCTCTAATCATCTTATATGCTTCAATAAGATCCCCTCTTAGCCGCCTCCTTTCTAACGAAAACAACCTCAAATCCTTCAACCTCTCTTCATAGGACCTGCCCTCCATACCAGGCAACATCCTGGTAAACCTCCTCTGTACCCTCTCCAATGCCTCCACATCTTTCTTATAATGTGGGGACCAGAACTGCACACAATACTCCAAGTGCGGCCGCACTAGAGTTTTGTACAGTTGCAACATGATGCTGCGGCTCCTAAATTCAATCCCCCTACCAATAAAAGCTAAGACTCCATATGCCTTCTTAACAACTTTATCCACTTGACTGCCTACTTTCAGGGATCTATTGACACATACACCAAGATCCTTCTGTTCCTCAACACTATTAAGAGCCCTACCATTAGCCCTATACTCTACACATTTATTGTTCCTGCCAAAGTGCATTACCTCACACTTTTCCACATTAAACTCCATTTGCCACCTCTCGGCCCAGCTCTGCAACTTGTCCAAGTCACTCTGTAAACTATAACACCCCTCTTCACTATCTACCACTCCACCGACTTTAGTGTCATCTGCAAATTTACTGATCCATCCCTCAATACCCTCATCCAGATCATTTATAAAAATTACAAACAGCAGGGGCTCCAAAACAGACCCCTGAGGCACACCACTCGTCACCGAACTCCACGACGAATATCTCCCATCAACCACCACCCTCTGTCTTCTATCTGCCAGCCAATTCCTAATCAATTCATGTTGACTATGCTGTTAGATTTTTGGTTTCTAGATGTTGTAGTACATTTGAGTAAAGATTCCATTATCCTTTCTACTACCTATATTAAGCTAACTGGTCTATAGTTCTACAAACCTGTCCCCCCTTTTAAATATAGGCATAACGATTAGTTGTCTATCAATCCTCTATCACTATTCGTTTTGCTAACAAGTGTCTTATACATAACATTGCTGGACAAAGAGACCATTCTTGAAGCTTTTCATCTTGCACTTATCAGGGCAATGCAGAATACCAAATCTCAAAGGGAACAGCAATTTGTATCATATGAAAAGTGTGCGCAGACTGGTTGGCAAATGGATTCTGATGGATGGAGGCATTGTTTGACAATACAGCAAAGACACAATTTTGTTCAAATTCAAACCAGGCAAGTTGACTCTGATTTTTTATTTTCTTTATTCTTTTCTGGTATGTGGCATCACTGGCAAGACCAACATTTGTTACCCATCCTTAAAATGCCCTTGAACACAGTGACTTGCTCAGCCATTTCAGAGGGCAGTTAAGAGTCAAATCTGTAGGTTCAGAGCCACATGTAGACAAGATCAGTTCAGGATGGCAGATTTCCTCTTCCAAATGGTATTGTTCTCAACTGATTATAAATAGAGCTCAACCATCTGTTCATGGTACAAGCTTAATGTTGAAATATGGTGCCAAGTTATCCTGTTGAATAGTGTCTACCCCAATTACATTGTTTGCTGTACATCACACAAGCTCACGAATGGATGCAAGATCACCACTTTCAATCCTGAAAAACGCCCAGTCTGCTGCAGATTACCTGAGAATGGAAGGTTGTCTCAAAAACTTAAGCAAAAGGTGAAGTTGGGTGTTTTCTCCTGCTACTATGCAGCAGCAACACACATGGTACCCTCCACACATATAATGCATCAGAAACCAAAAAAATGTTCTGCCCACCACACAAATGAGTAACATGATACATAAATCTTAACACTGACTTAGAAAATGATTGATGGATCGTATCAAACAACACCCCCTTTTGGCTGTTCACAACAGGCAAAGGACTAACTACTCAAGGAGACTATACTTGCAAAACAGAAAATACAGTATCCAACATTAGATGTGATTCTGCGATTGGACAATACTTACTAAACAAGCTGAATATGCTAAGAATTATTCTGACAACCAATTTAAGGTTATCAGTCAGGCTTGCACCGTGGCCTATTTAAGTGCGCTAAAAGCTACATATATTCAAACACAGGGCTGTTCTTTGCAAACAAAATAACGTATTCATGTATTGTATCTTTATTGATTAGACAAAACCTGGGGGAGCCGTTCCCTGGTTCATTCCTCACAGCAGTACCTTAACCAATCTGAGTCAAGCTGCCTGGTTTGAATTTAAACCAAAGCGTGGCAGTTAATTGTCCCTTCGTGAATTCTCCATGGCAATACTTCTACCAATCACAGTCCACTTGTCAACCAAATCAGCAAATAAATTCCCTTTGAGCTTTGTTATTTTTGTGTCTGACCTAATGAGTGCAAGGTGTTGTATTTTAAGAAGCTTGCATTGTATTGTTATTTCCCAGAGCCTGTCAGTTCTTTCTCAGCAGCAATCTCTTAAATGATCGCTAAACTAGAAGCAGCTCTGGTAGTATCTTCACGTAAAAAGCTTTTGGCTCAATAATATAAATCTCTCTTTGCAGATGTCTCAGATGGGTTTGTCTTTACCAATAAAGAAGTTGTTTCTTCTCCCATTGATAAGATTGCACACATTAACATTTCAAAGAAACAAAGTCAGCCATCAAATTCAATATAATCCAATTAGTTTTGACTACACTGTATCATGATAAGGAAGTTGGTTCACTCACACAGGAACTATGAATAAATGAAGATGTTTTGTATTTTTACAACCCTACCTAAAGCCACTCACTGACTGTCTAACTGAAGACATTAAAGAAAATAGAGACACATGATCAAACATAGGAGCAGGAGTAGACCCTTCAGCTCCTTGAGCCTTTTCTGCCATAATTAGATCATGGATGCGCTCTACATCAACTCCATTTACCCACCTTTGATTCTTACCTAACAGAAATATTGATTTTAGTCTTGAAAATCTCAAGTGATCCACCTTCTACAGTCATTCGGAGACCACCGTTCAGATTTCCACGATCCTTAATGGCAACAAGTTCTTCCTGATTTCACTAGTAATTGCCCAAGCTCCACTTTTAAGATTGTGCTGCCTTATTGTGATTCCCTACCAGAAGGAAGTTTCTCTCTGCGTAACTGGTCAAATATGTGTAGCATATGGATCACCTCAACATTTAAAACTCAAGGGAACAGAAATAATATTTATGCAACCTACCTCATAATTTAAATCTTTAAGCACCTGATGTTTGGTATACAAAGCTGAATGCAATGTGCCACCTGAAGCATAACTTACTCTTCTTTGTATCCCAGCCCCTTCAAAATAAAGCTGAGCATTTCATTAGGCTTTTTGATTCTTTTTTCATCTGTGCACTAACTTTCAGTGATTTGTTTACTTGGGCGCCAAAATCCAATTAATTCTTAAACAGTCCATAGTTTGTCATCATGGAAGTATTTTTAAAACTCTTTCTTGGATCCAAAGTGGATGTCCCCAAAATATAATGCAACCATCTGCATTATAGTAGTCTGCAGTAGTCAATCTGTCCCTGGCCCTTTGTTATCTCCTGTTCCTATCTATGCAGCTTTAGAATATCTCCCTCATCTGAAATTCAGATATTTTCTTTGGCTGACATAGAATAAAGACTATGAGGACGATTCTCCATCTAAAATGTTGAATTCACAATAAAACTAGAGTAAATCCCTCTTTTTTTCAGGCAAGATTTTCAAATTGAATCTCCTACATGCTGCACTGCCGCATGAATCACTTTGAAAATCAGTGAATGGAGCCTATTCCCACGGGAGAGGATGGCAGCATAGTGCTGAGTGGGCCCTCTTCACACATGCGATCTGTTAGCACATGCACAGTAGCCCCGCACTGCCAGGCTGCTTTATCAACTCTGTCCAAGGCCTAATCGCTGGACTCCTGGACATCTCTGGGATAGCCTCGCCCTTCACGTAAAGTCCCCATTGTCCCCAATGGCCAGCCCAATCATTGTCCACTGCACCGCCCCGTATATTTTTAATCACAACAGCTAAGAAACATTATGCATCATAATAAAATCAAAGCGGTCAATCACATGGTGATCTTTATCTTAAAGAAGTACCTTGTCCAGGGACCATAGGTCGAGGAAACTGTGCCATTAATGGAAGGGGTCCTAATCCAGTGCGGACATTTTTTATAGCTGTCATTGATTGCGGTGCCGGAGATTGGGCTGGAGATACAGCAGGACTACCTATCTGTGGACTGCTCTGTTTTGAAGAAAGAGAGTCAATATCAAACTCAAAGAAACTCCAAAGTAAATTTGGCTCTTTTATTTCATGAATTCAATCATAATTTACAAAAGTGATTTTAAAGTCTCATGTGCTGAAAAACATTTAAACTTGACTAAATTAATAGACATAAATTCAAAATCCAAATTAATTCATTACAAGGCAAGCATTCAGCCTCAAATGGCAATATATTGAATAATGAAATCACGTTCTACACGTTTTGTCAGGAGGACTATTGGAGTGTGTTTTCCCTACTCCTTCCTCGTCTCTTACTCCCTCAAGGAGGCTCAGTTTGTCATCTTGCACTCAGACTCAAGATTACTCATGGTCAGTACAGAATCCCTCCTTGGCCTCATCTGTTGCCTCTAGGGTGGAGTGTATTTGCTGGTGACAGTGGCAAGCTGATGCCTCATTAAGACCTGGGCAGGCATAAAGGAGTTTGCTCATGCCACAGGGATAGGTCCAAGGTTCATTTTTGATGGCGAACCCCATGGAGGCATCATCAACCTTCCAAAAATAAAGCTTTATCTATTGCCTTATCTTTTTAGTTGCCTTCTCGTGACTTACACGTCAATGACAAAGTACTCAAATTTCCTAGTTACGATGACGATGCAATGCTTAGGTCCATCACTGTCAGGTGTGCCCAAGAGAGCGCTGATGTTCCAGATTCCAACCTTCACTTTGACAAGTGAAAGATCCTGTGTGTAATTACTCAGAACAAGCTCCAATAGAAAGGACATGTCACCCATATGCTTGACATCAGATCCCTGAAGCAACTGTTTTACTCTGCACTCCATTGTAACGTGACTTGCAGGAGAGGGAAACTTTTGAGGCATGTTCTCAAAGCATTCCTGCAGAAATCAAACATCCCCACTGGCTCATGAGAGTTCTGAATTATGACTGACCAAACTGGAGAAGGTTTATTTGGGAAGACAAGTACATTCATGCAAGAATAAACTTGAGTACAGAAAGAGTACACAAATAACTCATCTGCCACACCCTTCAAGCATCACCTGCTCCACGTGCTTGAGTCTGTAATTGCTCCATCTCAAAACCCATGAAACTGGAGTGGAAGCAAGTTATCCTTGATCCTGAGGAACTATCCAAGGACGAGATAACAAAGGATAGTGTTTTGTCCTATTTGAATAAATTGTTAGATGGTTTGCATCATTTGAACTGTGTTTAAAAAGTTGCCCAATTAAAACTCAGTGCTGCTCCTTCATGATTCCACATTGTCTAATCACATTGTAGGTATCTTAATCATCACCTATAGTTTATCTACAGTGCCCACACAATCACCTCTGGGATAATTCAATGTTACATCCTTGATTAATTCCTCTTTCATTTGTTATCCACTAGTGACAATATCCAATTACAGGGTCAGCTACTATTGATATACAATATTACAGGACTCTATATTTCCACTGATCACAAATTGTTATGATATTCTAAAACTGCCTGTAAAAGGGTACAGATCTGCAAGAATTTCCTCCAGCTAAATGTTCATGAATCCAAAACCACTCTTCTTTGGATCACACAAACATTACTCTTCAGTCTCAACTTCAAAACTTCCTTCTTTTAAGCTCAGAAGAAGCCCATGAGTTGTGGAACAATGGCTTGCCACTCAATCCCAAATTCAGCTTCTTCTTCCATATCTGGTTATAAAAAGTTTAATTTGAACAATTCTTCATATCATCAGTCCTTTGCAGTTAACACTCCTCACTAATGCCAGAATATTGTTCATGCCTGAAATCTAACTGACTCTTTTCACTTCAAGGCTTGATCTTTCCAAAAATTTCCTTTCTACTTCATGAATTCTTTCCTGAGCGTAACATGGTTTGTATCCTCACCAGATTTACTTTCCTGACATACTAATGTTATTATATTCCATTAGCTCTGCATCCCTTAGAGAGAGTTAATATTTTTGCAGGGATCCTTGTGGCAATTGAGTATTTTAATGGAGGGTTGAGAGGAGAACTCCGCTTGTCTTCACGTTTAGGCAGGTGACAACATAACTTCTTGGATGACTAGTATTTCACAGGGCTGGTTTTCCACAGTGTGTAGCCCATGATGACGTTGGATTTCTTCAGCAAATCAACGTTAGAGCAGAGACTTCCAGCAGACATTAAACTATTTATTTGCACAAACAAAAGTTAGTAACTGCTTCACGCTCGAGTAAAGAACACTTCATTTATCCTTAAACAATACGGCTGACAGATACTTCCTGTCTATTTTAGGGCTTTAGGCAGCCCAATTTTTTGGCCATAATCTCTAACATGTGAAATTTATTTAAAGAGCTATGCCAATATCTCAAAATAATTTATCGATGAGTAAATTATAAAGATTAGGAACTATCAGGTTCAATCAATAACGTATCCAGTATCATTTCATCACTGTTGCAGCAACAACAGTAACACAATTGTCCCCAGACAATACAGTGAAAAATAAGGCTGTCAAGTGACTTTACAGGGAATATTCTACTCAAGCCAGCAGAGTGTCAGGATCAAGCTGGTCAAAAAAACTCCAATACTTGCTTTCAGATCTGAGAAATAGCCACTTTAGTGAGGTTAGGTCATATCATTACCATACAATATCACGACTGATACAGCATTATTGCCACTTGATTCCAGACCACAATTTAATTATCTCACTCATCGTAAATCTATGTAATGTTTTTAATGGGTAATTTTCACCATCATTGGGATGCTGCTTGTAATAGATCCTACCCAACCAATTTACATTTCTATTGATTTCAATGGACATGAATACAAGTTGGGTTCCATAGAGGGACTGTAAAACTTCTCCAGTTTACTATCCAAACCATGAGAATGAATATTATCTTTGTTACTTAAAAATATCCAAAATTTTACGAAGATAATTTCAACTTGGCAGTAGTAGTTCAGTGAGGTGAATTAGTTAAGAGTGTCAAGAGTGGAGTTGGCATGCAAGGAGAAAAAAATGACTAGAATTATAGAGGTTTACAGATTGAAACAGGTCTTCAACCCAACTTGTCCACGGCACCCAGTTTTTAACCACTGAAAAAGTCCCAATTGCTTGCATTTGGCCCATACCTCTGTGCCTATCTTACCCCTATAACTATCCAAATGCTTTTTAAAAGACAAAACTGTACCCACCTCTACTGCTAACTATCTCATTCCAGACACTCACCACCCTTTGTGAAAAAAGTTGAATGTCCGGACCATTTTGTATGTCTTCCCTCTCACTTTAAACCTATGCCCTCTAGCTTTAAACTCCCATACCTTGGGAAAAGGTATTTGCTATCTAGTTGATCAATGCCCTTCATTATTTTATAGACTTCTATAAGATCACCCTCAAGTCTCCTACGTTCCCAGGAAAAAAGTCCCAATCTATGCAGCCTCTCCTTTTAACTCAAATCAAGTACCAGTAGCATCCTAGTAAATCTTTTCTGCACTCTTTCTAGTTTAATAATATCCTCTCTATAATAGGGTGACCAGAACTGTACACAGTACTCCAAGCGTGGCCATACAACTTCAACAAGATGTCTCAACTCCTGTATTCAATGTTCTGACCAACGAAACCAAGCATGCCAAGTGCCTTCTTTGTCACCCTGTCCACCTGTGACTCCACTTGTAAGGAGTTCCGAACTTTTACTTCCAGATCTCTGTTCTATAACTCTCCCCAATGCCCTACCATTAACTAAGGAGGTCTTGCCCCGATTCGATGTATCAGAATGCATCACCTCACATTTATCTATATTAAACTCCATCCGCCATTCATCAGTCCACTGGCTCAACTGATCAAGATCCTGTTGAAATCCTAGATAACCTTCTTCACTGTCCACTATACCACCAATTTTGGATTCATCTGCAAACTTTCCAACCATGCCTCCTAAATTCTCATCTAAATTTTTAATAAGAAATAACTGTGGACCCAGCTGATGGACCAATGAGCTTGCACAGGACCAGTCAGCCAGAGTGAGATTTCAGCCAGAGTGAGGTATCAGGAAGTTGGAGCTGAGTGGGTAACTATTGGTATGTGTTGCTCTTTAAAATTCAGTAGTTTAGTTTAAAGGACAATAAACAACTGACCCAGTTTGCTAAGTGACAGTTATCTGTCAATCAATTGAAGCCTGATTAGGTCCTAATAGATGTGGACACTGAGGAATTTTAAACTGGTGCGCGAGTCATCCCAATTCATCTCAACTATATAAGGCACGGTTTTAGCAAGCACACGAGCACCAAGCTTGCGCAAGATAGTCAGCCAGAGTAAGATTTTAGCCAGAGTGAGGCTACAGATTAGGACAATAAATTTAGAAGATGGAGTTTAGATCAACGAAAAAAATTTAATGTTGATAATTTTAAAATCTGTGACAAATGTAATTTTTAAATGATTGCATTGCAGCAGTGTTCATTTAGTGCCATGTTATCAAGATAGCCAACACCTGTCCAAGTTAAAATTATGAGGTTTATAAGATGTTGTTGTCTTGGGATCAAGCCTTGACTTGTTCTGCCTGACAGCAGGCACAACAGTTTGATTGTTAAGAGATAAAAAGGGGGTCCATATTGTTTTATTGGGAAGTAGGTGCAATGGAGATATGTTTGGAGACGACGACAGTAGCCTGTGTGTGAACAAAGGAAAGACAGAGTCTCCAAAGTTTAGGAAAATGTTGAAGACGTTGAGTTGCAAACAATACTGCTTTAAGCAGTTCATTTAATTCCAAGATAAAAAAGGACTGGGGTCTCAAGCACAATAAGAGAGCATTTCTACCTAGATACAAGGCTCATTTGTTTCCCCTTGCCATGGTAATGGACTTTGAGATGGGAAAGACATAGATGAACCATTGTGATATTGCAGGCTTTCCTAAAATAGGTTAGCAAAGTTACGAAGGGAAGACAGAGTGAACAGGATAAAAGTTGTTAGAGAATTCTAGAACCAGAAGACAGAGTCAAGTGGCAGAAGGTGTAGAGGGAGCATGAGGAAGAGGTTTATTTTAATGCAGATGATAATGGGTGTCTAATATTTGCTGACAGAGTTGGTGATGGAGGCAGAGACCCTAAACTGTTTTAATATGTGAATCTGCACCTTAAGTGCTGTGACCTACTGGGTTGTGGGCAGAGTGCAGAAAGGTGGGATTAGAAAAGGTATCTGGATATCCTCAGGCTGGCATGGACAAGATGAGCTGAATGACCTCCTTCTGTGCTGTAACTTTTCTACGACTCTGACTATCTGAGTCAGGTTAGTCTGCCGGGATCCAGGTAGAGGACAGCAGCTACAGGTAGTAAGACCATACTGGAATGCAGGTGGGAATTTGTGCTTCAAGTGGAAAGAATAAATTTGTGAAGAATTAAAATGAGGCTGGAAGATTTGCTTTAGACAGAGACAGCAGTCACCATCAAAACTTGCACCATGGAAAACTGTTCTAGAGTTAAAAATTTCAGAAGAAAGAAAACGATCAGAAGCAAGCCTTCCGGAGCCAAGAAACATTTTGCACTGATTCTCGGAGAATTAAATGTTTCCTTAAAGAACAGTGTAACGTATACATGACAAGTGTTTTTTTTTCTCCAGTTGTGATATAAGTTCTGTTCTGTGGTTTAAAGTTTAAGTTGCCTACAAAAGTAGCACTTCATCAATTATGCTTTTCCTGTTTGTTATTGTGAACATTTTAAAATGCAAAATCTTGTTGTGTCATCTGTTCAGCTATTAAACTTGAATTTATTTTTTCAAAAAGGTTACTGGCCTCTATAGAATCATAAGAGATCCACAACATTTCTCAGTTCTGCTGTATATAGCATGAAGAAATAAATAAAAGTTACAGGATGTTATGAAGCATTTTATTCCCTTTACGCTGAAAGAGTCACATACCTGCGTGGTAACTTCTGGATTATTAAATTCTGCAGATTTATGTCCTCTCTGGTCCACAGTGAAATATTTATTTTGCTTCCACTGAGGTGGAGAATGGGCCCGTGGATGAGGGTTGTTGGGTATGCTAAGCTGCATCATAAGCATTCCACTACCATGTGGTGACACAACAGCTAAGAGAAAAAAAAATACACAGAACAGTGTTAGTTCAACTGTATACACAGTCAAAACAAAAGCAAAGAAGGTACTTTATTAAATCTTGACCATGATTATAATTTACCTGTCACTAAAATCATTGATATTAATTACACCAATATAATTTCAAAGCTTACAGATGTGGGCAATTAGAAACTTCATTAACAAACATAAAAGATATATTAAATAAAAACAAAAAGTTGCAAACACTCAGAATAAAGCATGTAGCAGGGGCTGAAAACAATGGCTTTGGTCTTCTTGATGTCTAAACTGAAAGAAATTGCCATTGATCCAAGACTATGTTGGACAAGCATCTGACAATATGGAACAGTAGAAAGGTCAATCGACAGAGCTGGTGTTACGCGTGGAATCTGACACCAGTTTTGGATGTTGCAAATGAGGGTTAGCAGATGAAAAAAGGGGGGCAATGATAGATTCTTGAGAAACTGGAGAAATAATGGGACAGCAACAGTGATAAAAGTCAGTAGAGGTCAAAATCTAAAACAAAACAGATCTAATGTGCTAAGAAAACCATGTACAGATTAAATATTTGAGAATTTATTAAGCTTTCTTCTGTTATTCAGATTCCGCACGATGATGCATTTAATAAAACATTCTAACATTCCTTACAACTGTGTGATAGATAATTTATTACAGTTTATAAATGCCATCTTCATAAATTTACTGTTTATAATAATAAAACAGTTGTAAAGACAAAACAAAGCAGCACAATATTTAAGTCACAAAATACTATTATCAATCATGAGCCGGCAACATTAGAACTACATGTTTCATCAGGTGCTGCAATGTATGCCTTAGAGGCATTAGCTGGAAGTGGGAGCTTGACACTCCTTGAAATCATATCTAATAAACCAAACACAAGGTTTAATTCTCTCAAATCAATATCAATTTAAGAATATAAGACAACAAATAGGATTGCTGGCAAATAAAATCAAATGAAAAAGGTACTAACTGTTCAAAATATTGCCATGAGAGCACAAAAACATCATACTGCCAGAAAAAAAAACATGATTGAATACTGCAGGGGACCTGTAGTCAAACAAAAATAATCTTCAACGAATCAATACGAAGAATGAATGATACAATCCACATGAATTCCTATTATCTTGTTGAGCATGTGGCTAAAATCTACTTTTCACTCCTATGTAGTAGGGATTTTCAAATTGTCCTCCACAGGAGAAATTCCAAGGGTCGTTTGGAGGACATTAGATTTGTAAATTGGATTAGAAATACCCAGCAGGTCAGGACAGTTAATATTTCAAGTCAATGACATTTCATCATAACTAGGAAAAGTTAGAGATTAATAGGATTTGAGCAAGAGCAAGATGGAACATGGAAGGTTTGTGAAAAGGAGGAAGAAAAGGAAGATCTTTGCCCAGGCCAGGAAGAATGTTGATGGCACAGGAAAGAAATAAAAGATGTGCTGAGGGCAGGTATTGCTGACAGCAAGCAAACACGAGAGAAATAAAACTAAACATGAAAAAAGGAAACAAAATGGGGAATAAAAAATTTATAAGAACATAATAAGGACATAAAAACTAGGAGCAACAGTAGGCCATCTGACCCCACGAACTTGGTCCACCATTCAATAAGATCAAGGCTGATCTTTTTGTGGACTCTGCTTCAGTTAAGAACATAAGAAATAGGAGCAGGAGTAGGCTGTCCAGCCCCTCGAGTCTGCCTCACCATTCAATAAGATCATGACTGATCTGTAGTGGTTCAGTACTACTTTCCTGCTTTCTCCCCCAACGCTTAATTCCCTTGTCGATCAAAAACCTATCCACTCTTGACATGAACATATTCAGCGAGGAAGCCTCCACCACTTCAACAGGCAGAGAATTCCAAAGATTCACCAACCTTTGCGTGAAGAAATTCCTCCCCAACTCTGATCTGAACCACACCCCCCCCCTCTAAAATTAAGGCTATACCCTCTTGTCCTGCTATCTTTGCTAAACGGGAAAAGTGTCTCAACCTCTACCCTATCCATCGCCTTCATTATAAGTCTTTATAAGATCCCCTCTCAGCCTTCTAAACTCCAAAGAGTAAAAACCTAACCTATTTAGTCTCTCCTCATAATCCAACACCCTCATCTCCGTATCAGCCGAGTGAACCTTCTCTGCACCCCCTCCAAGGCCAATATATATCCTTCCTCTAACGTGGCAACCAAAACTGCACACAGTATTCCAGTTGCGACCTCACCAGTATCCTGTACAGCTGCAAATGTACTTCCCTACTTGTATATTCTATCCCCCTAGCTATAAAGGCCAACATTGCATTCGTCTTCTTAATCACCGGCTGCACCTACATACTGTGTTTTTGTGATTCGTGCACAAGGGCCCCCAGGTCCCTCTGCACTGTCGCATACTGCAGCTTTTCGCCATTTAAATAGTAATCCTTTCTACTATTATTCCTACCAAAGTGGATAACCTCACACTTGCTAACATTATACTCCATCCGCCAGGTCCTTGCCCATTCACTCAACCTATCCAGATCCCTCCGCAGGCTTTCCATATCCTCCACACAATTTGCTTTTCCACTCATCTTCATATCATCAGCAAATTTGGTCACCCTGCACTCAGCCCCTTCCTCCAGATTGTCTATGTAAATGGTAAATAGTTGAGGCCCCAGCACTGGTCCCTGGGGCACTCCACTAGTCACCAGCTGCCAGAGTAACACCCATTAATACCCACCTTCTGTTTCCTATTAGACAACCAATCCTCTATCCAGTTTAATACACTACCCTTCTGCAGCACTCTTGTGAGGCAAACACCTCATCAAATACCTTTTGGAAATCCAAAAACACCACATCCACTGGTTCCCCTCTATCTACCACACTAGTCACTTCCTCATAGAACTCCAATAAATTCATCAAGCACAACTTCCCTTTAATGAATCTGTGCTGTGTCTGCCTGATCAAACAGTTTGTATCCAGGTGCCTCATTATTTCTGCTTTGATGACAGATTCAAGCATTTTTCCGACTACAGACGTTAAACTGACCGGCCTATAATTCCCTTCCTTCTGTCTTCTATTCTATTTCCTTGAGAACCCTGGGATGCAATCCATCCGATCCTGGGGACTTAGCTGCCCTCAGCCCCGTTAGCCTATCAAGCACCACCTCTCTAGTGACTTTAATATCATCAAGGACTTCATCTCCTACCACCCTTTTATCCTTAACTTCAGGCAAGCTATTTACGTCCTCCTCTATAAAGACCGACAAAAAACTTATTTAAGGTCTCCACCATATCCTTATAAACCACCCCTCTCATCCTCCAAGGGTCTTATATTAACTCTGGCCATCCTCCTATTCTTTATATATTTATAAAAACTTTTACTGTCCTTTTTGATATTTCGATTAGTTTAGCCTTATATTCTATCTTTCCTTTTTTAATCACCTTTTTAGTTATTCTTTGCTGCTGTTTGAAACTTTCCCAACCCTCCAATCACCCACTATTTTTTAGTGGTTCTGAACGCCTCAACTTTTGATTTAATACTCTTCTTAATTTCCCTGGAGAACCATGGCTGATTTTCCCTTCTCCTACAGTCCTTCTTCACCATCGGAATATATTTTTGCTGAGTACCGAAAAGATCTCTTTAAAAATCCTCCACTGTTCCTCAGCCATCCTACCAACCAATGTACTCCTCCAATCCACAGTCGCCAATTCCTCTCTCATCCTGTCATAGTCCCTGTTCAAACACAGTACACAGGTCCGGGATGCTACTACCTAATCCTCCATTTGCATCATAAATTCTACCATGCTATGGTCACTTGTCACTAGAGGATCCCTCATGAATATCCCTGATTCTACCTGCCTCATTACATAGTACCAGATCTAAGATAGCACGCTCTCTTGCTGGTTCCATAACCTACTGTTCAAAGAACCCATCCTGACAGCATTCCAAAAATTCTTCCTCCAGCCCACCGTGTCCGACTTGCATTGCCCAGTCAATATGCAGATTGAAATCAGCCATTACTAACACCATTCCATTTCTGCATGCATCTCTTACTTGTTTGTTTATAGCCCGCCCCACCTCAAAGTTTTTGGGGACCTGTAGACCACACTCATCAGCGTCTTCCTCCCCTTATTATTCTATTACTTATCTGCCCGCTCACCATAACCCTTAATTTCTTTACTGTTCAAAAATTTTTCTATCCTTGCCTTAAAAACACTTAACAAGGTAGCCTCAACTGCTTCACTGGGCAGGGAATTCCATAGATTCGCAACTGTTTGTGTGAAGAAGTTCCTCCTCAACTCAGTACTAAATCTGCTTCCCCTAATTTTGAGGCTATGCCCCTAGTTCTAGTTTCACCCACCGGTGGAAACAACTTCCCTGCTCCTTATCTATTCCTTTCAGAAGCTTATATGTTTCTGCAAGATCTCTCCTCATTCTTCTGAATTCCAATGAGTATAGCCCAGTCTACTTAGTCTCTCCTCATAAGCCAACCTTCCTCCCCTAATGTCCTCCCAGATAGAGCAGTGACTTGCGTACTACTTTCAATTTAGTCTAGTCTTTCAATTTACTACTCAGTGTGGTCTCTTCTACACTGGAGGAGATCAAATGCAGATTGCAGAACACATCCATTCAGCCCACAGGTATGACCCAACCTTCCAGCGTCCTGCCAATTTAATTTTTCACCTTGCTCTCACACTGATGTCTGTGTTCTTGCCCTGCTGCATGTATCCAGTGAAGCTCAATGCAAGTTTCAGGAACAGTACCTTCTTTCAAAAGACACTGTACAGCCTTTCTGACTCAATACTAAGTTCAGCAATTTAAGACCATAAACTCTTTCCTTTTCTTTGCTCTTTTATTTTCATTTTCAGGTAGAAGTGCATGCAAATAAATATTCTGTTTTTTTTTGACACTCACCATTCCCTTTGATTCTAAAAGGCATACCTTTCTATGTCCTGGTCCCACCCATGCCTTGCTCATATCTGATTACATCTCAGGCTTTCAGAAGTTCTGCTGAAATGTAATTGACTTAAACATTAATTCAGTTTGTCTCCACGGATGATGCCCAACTTACTGATTATTTCCAATATTTTCTGTTTTTATTTCAAATTTCCATAGTATTCTGTTTTTTCTGAATTTGATTGCTCACTTATTGATGATTTCAATTGTTGTCTGGTGTTTTTTTTAAAAAGGGAAACCTTGTAATGCTTGTGTCATTTTCCTTTGGATCACTTCAAAGAATGCAAACATGCTTTATAGCTTGCACTTTGATGTAGTAACAGCTAAACTATCACTGCTCTGCCAGTAATTTCTTTTATCTGTACATGCACAGTTAGATAAAAATCCAGACACTTAGAGATAAACTGCTCCTCCATGAAATCCCTACCGTGCAGAAGGCAGCCATTTTGCCCATCGAGCCTGCAACAACCCTCAGAGAGAAGTCTACCCAGACCCATTCCCCTGCTCTATCCTGCACACTAGTCATGGCCAATCCAACTAACCTGCACATTTTTGGACAGCAGGAGGAAACTCATACAGACACAGCAAGAACACGCAAACTCCACAAAGACAATTACACAAGGCTGGAATTGAACCAGAGTCTCTGGTGCTGTGAGACAGTAGCGCTAACCACCGTACTACAAGACATTAAGGTGCTTTGTTACAGTTCTGACAGACACCAAAATTATAACGCTGTCAAATAGGAGTAACTACCCTTCCGTTCCATCCTGAACTAGTTGAAAAAACAGCTATTGCATCAAGTAATAGGGCTAAAACAGTGTAATAAGTGATAAATTACAATTAAAAGAATTGGATGTTGAGAAAATTCATTTTGCAAACAGGATTTCATTGCCCTCAGGAGAAAATTCATGAGGATCTTTATAAAAAAAAAGAAAAATGATTCTTTCTCCCCCAGCCCCAACTTCTTCTGTGCTTCTTATTTCTCTTGCTTAATCCTATCCGTATTTCCTAATCTTTGCTTTTTTCTACATGATTTCCATGTTCTATTCTGTACATCTGATTTAGGTATTGCATAGTTTAATGGGGTTCGTCTATGTGATGGTTGAAGAACCTTGCTGTTACTTGTTCTGCTCAAAGACATCATAGACTTATTATACAGGACACTGTACAAAAACTTTGCTAACAAGGCTATTATAAACAAAGAACAAAGAACAACAGCACGGGAAACAGGCCCTTCGGCCCAACGAGCCCGCGCCGCCACATGCAGTGCTTTATCAAATGATTTACTAACCTAGAAATCAATTGTCTGATGAATTACTACAAGTCTGATTGATTTTCAAATTTTACATAAAAAGTATGATTGCCAAGGTCAATGCTCAGATCAGAGGTTAATTACTGTTTGGTGAGAGTTACACAGACTATAAAGTACTCACACAACTCAGAAGCACTCAGCATTTTAAAATTATTCTGCATTTTAGAGTAAATGCAATGTCTGAACTTCCAAATATAATTTTCTAATAAATCTTTGGTGGGCATTGCTCATGGTGTATTGGGGACAAGCATCAATATTACCATTTTACTATAATGCAAGGAGCAACACATTGTCACAGCCATTGATATACAGTGATTGAATTAACAAAATCAATTTTAGTTGCATGGCATGGTCTTTTCTCTATTTAGTGCCTGAATATACAATTTTATCTTTCAGAATCTCATTAATTGAAGATTAATTAGATTATTATTAAGTAGTCTTGTTTACAGTATATTCCTTTATGAATGTTTTTTTTTCCAAAGACTTTTATTTTCAAAAGCAATTAATAAGTGACTACAATAGACAGGAAATTAATGTATGGTATTTAGAAATAGTGGTGGGGTTGGCCAGGCTCTGATAACATGGCAGAATGTGGAGTTTGATAACAATGCTGAGGCTCATTTACAAGGTGACTCTTCTATCTGACAGTTCTTTTGGGGTGGGAAGGATAAGGACGTGTTTACTTGACTTAAGAGGAAGATCCTTAACTATGATAATGTTAGCAAGTGTGAGGTTATCCACTTTGGTAGGAATAATGGTATGAAGGATTACTATTTAAATAGCGAAAAGCTGCAGCATGCGACAGTGCAGAGGGACCTGGGGGTCCTTGTGCATGAATTGCAAAACCACAGTATGCAGGTGATCAAGAAGGCGAATGCAATGTTGGCCTTTATAGCTAGGGGGATAGAATATACAAGTAGGGAGGTACTTTTGCAGCTGTACAGGGTACTGGTGAGGCCGCAGTTGGAGTACTGTGTGCAGTTTTGGTCACTGCATTAGAGGAAGGATATATTGGCCTTGGAGGGGATGCAGAGAAGATTCACTAGGCTGATACTGGAGATGAGGGTGTTGGATTATGAGGAGAGACTAAATAGGCTAGGTTTGTACTCTTTGGAGTTTAGAAGGCTGAGAGGGGATCTTAGAGGCGTATAAGATAATGAAGGGGATGGATAGGGTAGAGGTTGAGAGACTCTTCCCGCTTAACAAAGATAGCAGGACTAGGGGATATAGCCTTGTGTGGTGTGTGTGGTGCAGTTCAGATCAGAGTTGAGGAGGAATTTCTTCACACACAGGGTGGAGAATCTTTGGAATTCTCTGCCTGTTGAAGTGGTGGAGGCTTCCTCGCTGAATACATTCAAGTCAAGAGTGGATAGGTTTTTGATTGACAAGGGAATTATGGGTTACGGGGAGAAAACCGGAAAGTGGTACTGAACCACTACAGATCAGTCGTGATCTTATTGAATGGCAGGACAGGCTCGAGGGGCTTGATGGCCTATTCCTGTCCTATTTCTTATGTTCTTATGGTTAAAGCCAAAATGAAGGGGCTAAGGGCTTTCTTTACTGAGAAAATGATACTGCTATTTATTGTAACAAAACCAATCTTGAAGGTAAGTTTATTTATTAGTGCCACAAGTAGATTTACATTAATACTGCAATGAAGTTACTGTGAAAAGTATTTAACAAATTAAGTGAGCAGCAAAATTTGCAAATTTTTACATTTCTGTGGAGGTTAAAATGTTACTTGGACATCAGAAATTTCAATAATTGAGGAAACGTAGTGGAGGAAAAGAATTGGTAACACAGGTTGTATAATAATTAGTTCACCACTTTGTATATCTGCTATCCAAAATGTAAATTACTGTATTTAATTAATAAATCTGCAAATCAGTGGAAAGACATTTATTGAGAGATGGTCATGTGGGAAGAATGACATGTTGGGGGCAGGGGGGAATAAATATCATATTTGACATACATTTCTTCCAGTTATCCAATTGTAAAGTTCTGATCTAACATCTATGGATCTCTGATTTTATAAATGGTATTAATGTTGTGTATTACCACAAATTAATTGTGATGAAATAAATCAAATTCTGTTCATTATATGCTCTTAAGATCTATGCCTCTCTGGAACAAGAGGTAAAAATTGTTGTTCTATAAAGTTTATTGAAAATGCTACATTTTTATAAGTAGGTGGGGCTGATGAGATCAAGACCAATAGGTTTGCTAACAAAAAGTTAACATGAAATGCAGCCCTCCATGCTACACACAACTTCACCATCTACAGATTTAGTTTCACTTCACAATAATTTAAAGCCAGACCGACAAAGTGGGCATTACCTCAACTGAGCTAACACTAATAAATCTAAAATAAAAATCAGACAAATTAATCAGCACAACCTTATAGACAGATACTTAACTTGAATTATGACATGACACTTCATCAATATAACATACCGGGTATTAAGTTAGTAACAATGATTTCCAGCTCCATCATATTTAATCAACGTCAAAACTAGATGCAAAGTGGCTTTAAGAGGATTTGTACAGACTTGAGTGAACAAGACATGGCAAATGGAATATAACATGGAAAAATGTGAGGTACATTTACTTAAATCTATAGCTTATTTCTAATACCCAACAGCACAAATGTAGATCACTTAAAACTACCTCTGCTTCCTGACAGAGTTTCAAAGCATGAGAGGTAATCTAACTGAAACTTACAAAACAAACTTAAAGGAATAGACAGAAAGGTCAGATGTTTTTCTTGGTTGGAGTCTAGAATCAGGGGATATAGTTTTCAAAGGAGGAAACCACTTAGAAGAGAGATGAAGTTTATTTTAATTTAAAGGCTGTGAATCTTTGGAATTTTCTATCTCTGAGTACTGTCAAGTATGTTCAAGGGGGCGATCGACAAATTTCTAAATGTCACTGACAGACATAAGGATAGTGGAAAATACATTGAAGTGGATGATCAGCCATGACCATAATGAATGGCGAGTAGGCTTGATGGGCTGAATAGGTTACTCCTGCTCCTATATTCCTAAATAATACCTTCAATAAAGTGGACTGGGTAGAGCTTCTCTACAACATTACAATGTCAAAAGTGACATAGTCCTGTGATTTAAGAACCCAAAATGGGAATTATTATGGACAGCTCAAGTTTACATCATAACAAAAATAGGAGGAACTATATCCTAATTATTTCTCTTATTTCAATATTATCTTGAAAAGGTTAACTTGACCACAAGATGCACAAGTATATCACTGACTGCAAAAGGAGCCAATTTAGACCAAACAGTATTGGAAAGGACATTGCCAGAAGTATATTTTTATAAAATTGTTATACAATTGACAAACTAACATATTAATATCAGCAAACGTGAGTTGGTAAATTTTGATTTGAGCCATGTGTGTTGTATGACTATATACAGCTACAGGCAGAAATAATTTTTTGAAAGAAATCAACTCAACAATTGCTGTCTTTAGCAGGTGACCAGCTATCATGGAAAAAGAATTCAGGAACACTTCAGGATGATAGACCACATGTCTGGGAAGGGTGCTCCGATCAGTCCAGAAGATAAATCGTCTGTAGACCTTGACTTTTATTCGACACTAAAAAAGCTTTTTTAATCACTAAAAAAGCTTGCCACTCTATCTTACTGGTGCATGTTGTAAACTGAATGTTTGCGTACATTTACTCAAACTGGTTAAGTTCAAGGAAACCCGTCACTATATGCCTTTCACAGTCATATCTCTTGTTAAACACTCAATGTGGCTAACATATCCTTATAAAACAAAACACTAACGTGGCCAAAGAGGTGGGAAAGAGGAGAATTATTCTATTTCTCCTCACCTGATTGCAACATGATATTAAACTTGTTGAGAATCTTAGTTAGGCCACACTTGGAGTACTATGAACAGTTTTGGTCTCCGTAGAAGAATATATTGGCAAAAAAGATTTCACTAGAATGATACCAGAACTTAAAAGGTTATACCTTTCATGAAAGATCAAAAAGGCTCTTTTGTCCAGAAAATAAGGCCAAGGTTTGACTTGAAAGAAGTCTTTATGATTACAAAAGGACTGAGAGTAGATAAAAATGTATTTCCACTTCACCGGAAACCATAACTACGGGACATAAATTTAAGACAGTTACTAGTAAATTCAATAGGAGATTTAGAAGCAACTCATTTACTCAATTCACTATTGCAAGAGCTAGTTGAACGAGAAGCATAGGTGCATGAAAGGTGAAAGTAGATTAGCACAAAGCAGGAAGGAACAGAAGAATTTCTTGATGCGGTTATAAGATAGAGTGTGGGGAAAACATTTAGCAAGTCAGATGGCCCATTTCTATAAATATTTGTACACAAGACTCATAACTTATTCTAAACATTGTCACTTTGCATTATCTCCCATTTCTCCCTCTCTCTTCAAGTTTAACTCTTCTATAAAACTCACTACATGCACCTTGATTCCCAATTCACCCATTCTTCAATCTTCTTCCTGGACACAATGACTGACCACAATGGTCAAGGCTTCCTCTGTACACCTTTAATCCTAACTGAATAGTAGAACAAGCTCAAAGGGCTAAAGAGCCTGAACCTGTGCCTCCATCCTTTAACATGCCATTCTCTCGAGCTGTGCGTTTTCTTCTCTAGCCTAAGCTCTACTTACAGCATAGAGAACTCCAAAGTCACTGATAATGATCTCTGCAATACCTTATTCCTTTCTCGACATTTTTGCAGAATCTAACATGGTGGAATCTGCTATCTTTTAGTACTTCACATTGTATAGTGGTTTACATTCCATAAAAAGTACAAATAGCATAGCAATACATAAGTAGCCAGCTTGTGCTAAACTTCATAGAAACAGTAGAAAACTGAGCAAAATGTTTCACCAGATCTTTTTTCCAAAAGCAATAACTCTAGAAATGTAGTGGGGGCTTTCACTTATATGCAAAGGAGGCTGAAAGGAATAGGTCTTGCAAAGCAAAGGGTATCTAATTCAGTGCTCTAACATTAAGTTTTTAAAATTCATTCATAGGATGTCGGCATCATCAGCAAAAAAAATTATCCACTTCCGATTGCCCTTCTACTGGTGAATACAATTGAGTGGCTAAGCAGACCATTTCAGAAATCAATTTAACAGTCAACTTCCACTGAGACCCTGGAGTCACTTCAAGACTCAGCTAGGCAAGCACAACTGATTTGCTTTTCTAAAAGGATATTCATGAACTCTGAGATTTATGATAGTCCAATAGTTTCATCACCATGACAGACAAATTGTAAAATAAAGCAAAATATTATCAAATTCAAATTTAAATGCCCAGCTCACGTTGTCAGGTTTCAACACTCGGTCATTAGGTAAGGATTTTGGATTCATGTGCAGTAAAACAGGAGGCCAGTAACATAACCACTATGCCACAGCATGATTTAAATTATATGAAATGGTGTTCAGCTTGCTAATAACATCAGCAAAACTATATTTAATCTATTGCACGCCCAAGAAAAAATGTATTGAAATCAAATCGACCTATGCCTAATTGAAATGCTTGCATTTCATAATACTTCCATTTTATATATGAAGTCTTTGGAGATAACTAGAGACTACTACGATCAGTAATTAGACTGTTTAACCCTGTGCTCCCTTCATTAGCCCTCTAACCTATAATTATGTTTCAGAAAGAATAAAATAGGTAACAGACTGCATTATCATGCACCAGTCATCATTCTTTAGTAACAGAAAACAAACAGTCTTTAAAGTATAACAAGCAATAAGACTAATGTCAGCACTCCTGAAAAGAAATTGGAGTCCCTTCTTATGTTCAAATTCTCATCCCAGTCAAAAACCAGCTGATGCTGGGCTTTTGAGTGTTACGTGTAATATATTGGCATGGATAGAGGACTGGTTAACTAACAGAAAGCAAAGAGTGTGGGGGCAAATGAGTGTTGTTCTGGTTTGTGATCAGTGGCTAGTGTTGTGCCTCAGGGATCAATGTTGGGATTGCAATTATTTATGATTTACCTAGATGATCTGGAGTTGAGGACCAAGTGTAGCGTGTCAAAATTCGCAGATGATCCCAAGATGAGTGGCATAACAAAGTGTGCACAGGCTGTCAAAAGTCTGCAAAGGGGTATAGATAGTCTAAGTGAGTGGACGAGGGTCTGGCAGATGGAATACAATGTTTGTAAATGTATGGTCACCCATTTTGGTAGGAAAAATAACAAAATGGACTATTATTTAAATGGCAAAAAATTACAACATGTTGCTGTGCAGATAGACCTGGATATCCCTGTGGAAGAACCACAAGGAGTTGGTTTGCAGGTGGAACAGGTAATTAAGAAAGCAAATGGAATTTTGTCCTTCATCACTAATGGGATGGAACTTGGAAACAGCGAGGTTATGCTGAAGCTGTACAAGGTATTGATGTGGCCACACCTGGAGTACAGAGTATAGTTTTGGTCTCCTTACTTGAGGAAGGATGTAGTGGCACTGGAGGAAGTGGAGAGGAGATTCACTGGCTTGATTCCGGAGTTGAGACAGTTAGCTTATGAGGACAGATGGAGTAAACTGGGGCTATACTCATTGGAATTCAGAAGAATGAGGGGCGATCTTATAGAAATATATAAGATTATGAAGGGAACAGATAAGATAGAAGCAGGAAAGTTGCTTCCACTGGCAGATGAAACTAGAATTAGGGGGCATGACCTCAAAATAAAAGGGGAGCAGATGCAGACTGAGTTGAGGAGGAACTTCTTCACACAAAGGGTTGTGAATCTGTGGAATTCCTGCATAATAAAGCAGTTGAGGCTACCTCACTGAATGTTCTTATGGCAAGATAGATAATTCCTTTATTGTTCAAAAATTTAAGGGCTATAGTAAGTTGGCGGGCAAGTGGAACTGCGTCCACAGAAAGATCAGCCATGATCTTATTGAATGGTGCACAAGCTCCAAGGGCCTGATGCTTCTTCTGCTCCTAGTTCTTATAACTTAAGCATTGGAATCTGTCGATTCAATAAACAGTACTTATAAAGGCAATTTGCACAATAAAAAAAATATACTTCTTTTGACAGAGTTAAGAGTAACACAGCACGGGAAACAGGCCCTTGGGCCCAACGAGCCCGCGCCGCCATCATAACTATATAGTAGCAATTCCATTATCCTATTATAAATTTAGGTTATTCCTAATATGGAAGACTCTCACTATAGGGACAATTTGTTTCCCAATCAGCCTAAGAGCGAATTTTTGGGTTGTGGGAGGAAACCGGAGCGCCTGGAGAAAACCCACGCAACCACGGGGAGAACGCGCAAATTCCCGCAGACACCGGCCCAATTCCAAGTGTCTGCACAGCCACATCGATAGTCTTTGAGCTGTCATGGTGCCCTTCAGATGGTCCACATAAAGCACTCATTTACAACATGAAGTACCAGGCAACCCATGAATCAACATCCAAGAGCTGTCCTCGCACCACCTGCCGAATGCATGCTCTTTGTTGGTCAAGTGTGGACCGAATTACCTGTGGAAAAAAAGCCGTAGTTAAACAGTCCTACTATATCCCTCTATCTGCATACCGCTCATGTGGCTGTCCAAGAGACCCTTAAACAGCCCTAGCGTGCCTGCTCCCACCACCTTACTCGGCAGTGCATTCCACACCCCCACTACCCTTTGTGTGAAAAGCTGCCCTCTAATATTCGTCTTATACATAGCCCCCCTCACCCTAAGGCCATGACCCCTCGTCCTATCCATTTCTGAAGGTGGAAAAAGTTTACCACCATTTACTCTATCTATACCCCTTATAATCTTATACACCTCTATGAGATCCCCTCTAAGCCGACGTCTTTCAAGGGAAAACAACCCCAGTCTATTTAATCGTTCCTCATAAGACAGTCCTTCCATACCAGGCAGCATCCTGGTAAACCTCCTCTGCACTCTCTCCAAGGACTCCACATCCTTCCGATAGTACGGCGACCAGAACTGGACGCAGTATTCCAAGTGAGGCCTAACCAACGTTCTATACAACTGCAACATCAAACTCCTACTCTTGTATTCTATACCCTTTTCTATGAAAGCTAACATACTATACGCCTTCTTTATCACCTTCTCCACCTGTGAGGACACCTTCAGAGACTTGTGAACCTGCACCCCCAAGTCTCTCTGCGTCTCTATGCTCCGTATAGTTTTACCTTTTATCCTATAACTCTCTTCTACATTTTTCTGGCCAAAATGCATCACCTCGCATTTATCCGGATTAAATTCCATTTGCCATCTATCTGCCCAGTCTACCAACCTCTATGTCCTGTTGTATTGCCTGGCACTGCTCCTCTGTACCCGCCAATCCAAGCATCTTGGTGTCATCAGCAAATTTGCTGATCTCACCACCTACCCCAACTTCCAAGTCGTTTATGTAGACCACAAATAGAAGAGGACCTAATACTGAGCCTTGTGGCACTCCACTAGTGACAGGCTTCCAGCCGGAAAAAGAGCCTTCCACTACTACCCTCTGTCTCCTCCTCCCGAGCCAGTTCTCGACCCATCTACATACCCGACCCTGTATCCCATGCGCCTTCACCTTCTCTATCAGTCTACCATGAGGAACCTTGTCAAGCCTTACTGAAATCCATGTAGACGACATCAACAGCATGTCCTTCATCAACTGTTTTTGTCACTTCTTCAAAAAATTCCACTAGATTTGTAAGACAAGACTTCCCCTTGACGAAGCCATGCTGCGTATCCCTGATCAGATCGCAGCGCTCCAGATGTTCATACATCCTGTCCCTGAGGATCCTCTCCATTAGCTTACCTATAACTGAAGTCAAGCTCACCGGCCTATAGTTCCCTGGGTTATCCCTCTGACCTTTTTTAAACAACGGTACTACTTTTGCTATCCTCCAGTCCTCTGGGATCTCACCTGTGTCCAAGGAAGAGACAAAGATTTGTGTCAGAGGACCAGCTAGGTCTTCCCTCAACTCCCTTAGCAGCCTGGGGTAAATGCCATCAGGCCCCGGAGCTTTATATGTCTTTAAGCTGCCTAACAGCCCCAACACCTCTTTCCTCGTAATCCTTATTTCCCTCAACCAATCCTCAACTTTGTCAACATCAGGCACAGACATCTTGCCAGTCTCCTGCGTGAATACCAACGCAAAGTATTCATTCAGGATCTCCCCCATTCCCTCAGGCTCTAAGATCCCCTCCTCTGTCCCTGAGAGGTCCAATCTTACCTCTAACCATCTTTTTGCTCCTTACATAGGTGTAAAATGCCTTTGGATTTTCCTTAATCATACCTGCCAGAGCCACCTCGTGGCCCCTTTTTGCCTTTCTAACACCCCTTTTAAGATCCTGTCTACACTCTCTATAAGCTTCCAGTGCTGTCTCAGTCCCCAGTTGCCTAGATCTAATGTAAGCCTCTTGCTTCTTCCTGATCAAGTCCTCAATATCCCTGGTAAGCCACGGTTCTCTAATCCTACCATTCCCATCCTTCCTCCTTGCCGGCACGTATCTTTCCTGCAGAGAGTTTAGTTTTCCCTTGAAAGACTCCCATTTGACTGAGCTGCTTCATAATCTTTCAATGTATACAGAGACAAGACAGGGCATGTGGTCTCAGTATAAACTCTCAAGACATGCAAGCTCAGTCATTATATTGACTTCCTACCCTCTATGACAAAGCGGTAGCCCCAAGCAAAGGCAAGGTTTTTTTTTGTCAGGCTTGTGGCCCGAAAGAAAGTGGAATGTGGGAATAGATAGCAAGGGAGTTGTGACTGAACTATTCTTGTACAATTCCTGCTTCTCAAAGATTAATTGCTTGGGTCACACATATTCTTACTCATACTTTGTGCCTACATCACAGAACTTGATTGAGTAGGAGAAAATAAAAAGTTTCTTCACAATTTTTCTTTAAGCAAACTTGTTTTCCTTTCATTGCAATACATGATTCTTTAATGCACTCTTTCCATCAAAATCTTTTGATGAAACAAAGGTATGTATAATTACAGGTTGAACTCAATGCTGTCACTTCAGATGATTTTCACAAAATTGTTGTTCCGAAGATCTATGTAACCAACAGTCCTAAACCATAAAACTTTGAAATAATGAGGAATTAAGGCACGAGGAAACAGACAGCAATTTCATTTTGTAACATTTAGTTATTATGGAGCCTTTCAAATAATATCTTTCTACATTGGAGAGGTGCTGATAACAAAGGAACTGTACTAAGGTTTAATTTACAACTACAAATCAGTTTCTGTCTTTGAATTGAGTTCTTTTGGATCTGAAAAAATATTCCCAGGCCTATTCCTGTTCCTAATTTACATGTTTGTATGATTTGCTTTCATTTACAACATTTTTGCAGAGGTTTTATTTCTACTAACTATACACTAAAAACCACTGGCTGAATAAGTTTGATTGACACTGAAGTATACTTTGCAAAGTTCAGTCACCAATTTAACTGAGGTTTGTTTGCAAAAAAAAAAAAGCAGCAATATGATAGAGGCAAAAGACTTTCCACAAAAGGATTCTAGTGCTGAGTAATACAATTTCAGGATGTTACATTTAATTCAGCCAAGCAACAGTATTATAGTCTCCATACTAAAAAAACACTAATGGATGTATTATCTTCTGAATTCTTGTTCCTTTCCACATGATTCCTTACCTTTTACCAAGCTAGAATTCAAATAACGTGAAACAAAAAGAGCATGCAAGGTCAACTCAAGGTCTATTTTAAACTTTAATGGTAGCAGTGTTTTGGAGATCAGTTAAAATATGAACCTTTGACATACTATGGATAAATATTGAACAGAAAAAATATTTTATTCGCTCAAACAGCAATAATTCCCCATAACATAATTGGCAAATTACTGGTATGCACTTGGAAAGTGAAATGTTGAAATACCACTCAACAGCCTTTTTGATCATGTGGCTCTACATCTTGCAGTTTCCAATCCAAGCTAAGGAAAGTTAAAAATAATCCCTCTCTGGCCTATTCTGAAATGCACAATCTTTCTCCATATGTTGTTGTTAGGTTTTTGAGATTAAACAAAGCCAAATTGGAAAGATTTCATCCTGCAGGAAGGGATCTGCCTTCAGACTTGGTCATACAAGTTGATTTTAAACTTCCAAAGGAAGCTATCTTAAGACAAAAGAAGCTTCAAAGACATCTTGCTTACCATCATACCAAGAGGATAGTCACCAGTTGGTCATTCGACAATTGACAAGCATCAATATGAACCCTCGAGGTAAGCAGCAGGTACACGAGTCCCAGAGAACATGCTGAGCATCATATTAGTATGAAGCATCATACTAGTATTAGTACATATAGTTATGTAGGTTTAACTACATAAACATTTGTAGGAATTTGTAGCCAAATTGTTGTTGAAATTGTAATACTGTATTGCATTATCTGATTACATCTGTAATTGATAGTGTTGCAATGCATCTTAAAATAGAAACAACTATCTGTGCAAATAGTTAAGTAATATTACCTCACTATTTGTGCAACACTGGAATGAATAGTTTAGGGTTGGATCATGCTCTGAGAGAACTGAATGGTGAATGGAGTGCTAATTACCAACAGCACCTCTCAGGTAACAAAGGGAAAATGATCAAATCTTGATCATTACCCAGCTATCCTAACCAGAAATGTTTTTAATGAACCTCCAAATTGAGTAGCCTGTTAATGCTTATGACTGAGTCATAGATACAGAACGGTCACAGAGTGAGATATTATTACAAGTATATCAGAATCAAAATGTTATATTGAAGAAAGAAAAGACAGAGGGGTGACCTGAAAGAAGTTTTTAAAAATTGCAAAACGGTTTGATAGGTTAGAAATAGAGAAAATATTTCCAATTTTATGGTAAAATAAAACCAGGGCCCATAAGTGTAACATAGTTATTTACAAATCCAATGGAGGAATCAGGAAAAACTCCCTTTACCCAAAAGAATAGATTGCGGAACTCACTAAAAGAAGTTGAGGCGAGTCACGTAGGCGCACTTAAGGTGAAACTAGATAAATAAATACAAGGGAGAAGGGAAAATGGTTACGAAGACAGGTGTAAGCAGCCTTTTTGGAATACAAAAACCAACATCCCCGGTCCAACTGAATGGTCTGTTTTAGTGTTGCACCTTCTACGTAATTGATACCCGTGAAGTACATTCCAGTAGTCAATCTTTTCAGGAAAATGAAAGGGAGAATCAATGAGCAATTGTAAAAAAAATATATAGAATATATCAACAGCAAATTAAAGAGTTCTACTCTTTTCTGTTTAATTCACTGAATTCGTCAGTTGGCTTGAGTTAAAACTCTTTTTTGGCTGAGTCTATTTGCAAAATAGAGCACAGATATTTTGCTAAACAATTACTCATACACCAGATTTTAATTGATTTCCTACCTTGTAGGGTTTTCATTCTTTGAATGATCTGCATCCTCCAGAGACCATGGGAGTAAAGCCTAGCTTGAGTGGTTCTGTGGAAAATCACCTGCCTAGCATGCACACAAAAAATGTTGTCACGATGTTGCAGATAGGCAATGCTGCAGCTGGTCTCCTACTCCCACTGTAATACAGCCACAGGACCTGGTTGTTTCACCTGCATTGAATGCAACTGACATGAAAGCCTATCTTTTTTCACTTTCTCTTCCAACAAGCTCTGTATGAATCAATCTGAGCTGATGGGGCAAGTTAAGTTGTTCCTTATACGTTACCTGCATGTGGAGGTTAAGTCGGCCTCCTTGTGGAAACAGGCATGGGTATTCAATCAACTGGCCTACGTGTGAATGAAACTGCTCACAAAATCAAATCCTTTTGTGTACCATATGCTAAATCTTTAGTTAGTCTGGTTGAAATTAGGAATTCAATATTGCTGATCAGTGCTTCCTCCTTGGCAGGGTCAATTGCGTTTCACCATTGATTTAAGACATACAACTATGTAGATTGAGGAAGTGCCCATGGCACCTACTGGAGCATTCCTAATGTTAAACAATGTTTGTGCATTATGTCCAGAAATGTCTAGCCAGTTGTTTTAACATTGGTGGCTCCCAACTTAGAATGGCTGCCTTTTTTGCTATTTCGGATTTTGTTTTCATAATTTGGTACAGATGTTCTCGTATTGGTTAATTGGGACAATCGAAAAATAACGTGACAACAGCTTTTGATGACAGTATCTAACGCATTATTTATGACCATCAGCAGCTGATGACGGGCAACAACAATTTGGATTTATACAATTCCTTAACAGAGGATGACAATCAATGGTGCTTTACAGTACTATGATCAGACAAAAAAAAAAATATTGAGCCCAAGGGCCTGGTGAAAGAAGTAAATTTTTAAGGATTTTGCAAAAGGAGAAAGATGCAGAAACAAAGGGTTTGGAAAGGAATTTGAGAGCCTAAGACCTACAGACATAAATGCATAGTTCCCAATGGGACAAAGAGAATAAGGGTGCACAAGAAACCAGAGATGAAGGAATGAAGAGTTCTGAAAGATGTGGAGGAACACAGGAAGTTGCAGAGATAAGGGAGAGCACCAGGGAAGCATCTGAATGCAACAATGAGAATTTTTAAATTGAGATGTTGATGCACTGGGAAGAAGTCTAGGTCAATGAGTACAAGACACAAGGTGAGGTTTTGTACATGGTCTGGATGAGCGTGTAGATAAAGTCTGGGATGAGCTTATGGAATGTGGAAAAGCAGAGGATGAAGAGGACTGGAGATAAGAAAAGCATTGATGAGATACTATTGAACCAGAAAAGCTGAGGGAAAGGTGGAAATATAAAATATCACAGAAATGCAATTTAGCCTTGGCGATGGGGAGAACATGAGGTCACAAACTCACATCAAAGTCAAAAAGGATGTTTAAGCTGTTTTAGCCTGAGGCAACCTGAGACAGTAGCCATGGAAGGAGTGGAATTGATGACAAGGGAACAGAGTTTGTAACTGGAGGCCAAAGTATATGGAGGAATATTTAATTGGAGAATATTGCAGAAGTGGAAATCAGGCAAGCATTCTGATAACATAGGAGCAGTGAATGAATTTACAGGAAGAGATGGCAAGGTCCAGCTGGGTGATGCACATGAGGCTAGATATCAAGTCCATAAGACACAGGAATAGAATTCAGCCATTTGTCCCATTGAGTCTGCTCTGCCATTTATTCGTGGCTGATATGGGGGTTCACATTCCCATTCTTTTGTCTTCGCCCTGTAACCCTTAAACCACTTATGGATAATGTCACTGGGGATCAACATAGAAATGAGAAATAAGATGGGACCGATGAAAGCATTGATGAGGATACCTTTAAGAAAGTTGAGGTGATGCTGTGAGAAGAGGAATTTACAGGAAGTTCTCTGACTTTAAGTGGATTGGTTAAGAGAGACAGTGAAGTGAAGAAAGTGTCATTTAGCTGAACAAAGGGGAAACGCTTTGGGAGAGGATTGTATGAGGAACCGTATCAAAAACTACAGAGAGGGGGGGGAAGGTAGAGAGAGAGATGCAGAGGAATAGAGCATTACAAATGGCAGCCTGTCATCAAGACTGTTCTAAAGCTGTGGCATGTAAATTGTGGGAAAAAAACTAAAGAGACTAGGAGGCAATATCATCGTGAAGATGAGCTTGTTCAGGGCATGAGAATTAAGAAAAGCAGATAGTCCATGTCAGGAAACATAATGTGGAAAAGGGCAAAGGGAAAAGATTTTAAGGAATGGCTTGTTGTGAAGAAAAGAAGCCAGGTATTTTATTTATTTTCCAGCATGTTCCTGGAAGAAGACAAGGAGACAAGATTGAAGGGACCTGTGGATAAAAACGCCAAACAGCAGGCACCGATCAAGATCAACAGCCAAAATGGGCACAGAGAAGATTAAAGTTAATAGGCATGGAAAAATTCAGACAGACATGTTATGTTTCTAGACAGCAAAGGGACAATGGGCTAATCTTCCTGGTCCCGTATTAATAGCTTGCAGGCGAGACAAAGAGGAAAACTGGTGAATTTCAGTCCAAAAGACTACCCGACAAAATCATCCCTCCGAGTGATCTTGGTGTAAGTAGGGTCTGACCAGCACCACTTACCCACCTTGCAATGGCAGTGCAGCTAATTATGCTCATTTATGTCACCCCAACCCCAGCCTGAAATCCCATCTTCCAAAGACTGGAGCAGCAGGCCATCCTGTGGAACAGTACTCTCTTCACCTGATAGCTTTCAGCTGTGGTCAATTTATAATTCTTCAGAAGATTCCTCCATCTTTAGGGCCTGCTGAAGACAGCTTCTTAATTGGCCATCACTGGGAACACTGCCATTCTTCACACCCACACCTAGGCTTCTAACGCAGAATTGAGCCTGATATTGGGAGTTGAGACAATCCTGCCAAAAGCTTGTGGATTCAATGGCCTACTCCTGCTTCTATTTCTTATGATCTTATGATACAGCCCAAAAAGTCCAAAGTTAAGGTGGGATGAAAGTGCATTTGGTTTAGCATTCAAGGCTTTTTGCAAAAATTGATGTAGACATACTGTCAATACAGAAGGGCATAATCATTATTCTGAGCTCTGTTGGTTTAAGTGCAATATGTTTAATAAATTTCTTTGAAAATATGGTTGGTATAGAGTTGTTACCACAGGACCTAATGAAGTATCACTCAGCACTAATGGCCTGTGACGGAACCATAGCAGTCTTATGCAGTGCGTGTGTCCTATTAGGAATCAAAGTTCTGTTGATATCCAAGATGGAAGATTTGTTGGCCAGCACAAACTGATATCAATACTTAATTTGTTTCAGGAAAAATAGCAACACTCTGACACATTAACAATAAAGTACAAATTTTATAAACACAAAGACTACCAATTGTATAAACGCATGTTAAAGAAAAACTGGAATCTCACTAGATTCCTCAATAAAAGGTGCTATTGAAGCAATATAATACACAACATTTTAGTTTATTTTCCCACTGCTGTCAGTGATGGATGTTCTTTGGCTTTAGACGACACAAGGGTAGAAGATTGTACTGATATCATGTCCAATCTCATTCCAACTTTGCTTACTGCATGCCATGTGTGTGAGTGCAATGTTCCCAGAACCAATGTTATACTTTAGTCAGTTTGGCATTGGTACTATTCTTTCTAAAATAGCAAAAACTTTTCTCAATGAATTGAAGTGTGATGAAGATATTTGAAAGTTGAAGATACTTGAAACAACAGTCCAAGAAAAGATGCTGTATAGCCAAGAGCAGGAGAACAAAGAGGAGTGAAAACAAGTGGGACAGGATTAAAAAAAATCAAGTCCAGAAAATTCTTAAAATACAAGTTTCTGTGAATTAAAAAAGAGTGCAGGCCAATGCAGTGAAGGAGCCAAAAGGATCGACTTTACACTGCTCCAACAGTTTATGACCAGAAGGTGAAAAACAAACTGCTTCACATCTGCCAGGTAGATCGAAGAGAATAAAAGTCTTTGATAAGCTACGGACAAATGCCTCTAAAAGTGCAATGTTAACAGCAGCAGAATGAACTTTGCATTACTGACAAACTCACAGCACATCTCAGCCCAAAAAATGTATTTATAATTTAACTGTAAAAGCCAGGTCATATCTGTTAGTGTGTTTTCTTTTTTAATTGAATTTGAGAAATAGAGAAAATCCTTTTGGATAGATTCAACGTTCAGATATAAAAATATATAACTTAACACTTACATTAATTGGAGGAAAATTAGAGAAAGTAGATTGCGGGTCAAGTCACAAAAAGGTAATCAGAGACTTGGATAATCAGAAAAAAGTCAATAAAAATTCAGAGAACTCAGTTCAGAGAAAGATACTGCAACATTGACTGTCAATTTGATTACACTATAGTTCTTAAATTGTATAATAATTCATAATTATAGTATGAAGAGAAGACAGAAGACTGGTAACAACTGGCACATTGATGTATGAGGTGATTCAACCCAATATGCAAGCATCGCAAGGACAGCGCAAGCTCTTGAACTTAAATGTGGAGCATATACTATCAAGTGTAAGCTTGTACACCTATAACAGTTTTGTATAAGGCAACTCCTGAAACTGCCATTTTGAAACCGAGTTACTATGCTACACCAAGCTGGATTCAGTTAAGGATGACAGATGCTCAGATTATAACAACATGTGATGATCAATCTAGCCACTGAACTATTGCCATAAATTTTGAAATCAAACTGAACTATTGATGATTATTCTGATAATCAGTTTCTTTGAATGCATATTGTCTGGAAACATTGTGAAAAGATACAGGTTTGTATCACAATTCTTTGCATGATCACTGGTAAATGATAGATGTTACAACTTGATCAAATAGTTGCAATTTTTTAAAAATTAGTTGGTGGCAAGGTGAACTTTATTAATATAATGAAATGCATATATCTCAAATGATTTCCCATAGAACTGTAAAGTGGAACAACTTCTAGTGCAATTTTCAGCTGAAAATGTAAAATGGATGAAGGGCTGCTGGTGGTGGTAGAGAGGAGAAAATTGTACCAAGGCACATAGAAGTAGTTCAGTTCCCATGTAAAAGACATACATAGTTCCTTTTCTTCTATAATACCATTATCAATTTGTAAATTTGAGTTTGTTACATTTATGGTGTAACTCTCTATAAAAGCTTGCAATTGCATTTTTGGTGTAGGATTAATAGGAGTAGGCTACTTAGCCCATTGGTCTGCTCTGTCATTTGATAAGATCATGGCTGATTTCATGATGGCCTTAACACCACTTTCTGCCTATTTCCCATCGTGTTGTTGAATTCTCTTGTCAATCAAAAATCTGTCCAATTTAGTCCTGAATACATTCAACCTCTACTTTTCTCTGGATGAGAGTTTAGACTAACTTTGAGAGAAAAAAAAATCCTCCTTGTGTCTCGAATGGAAGATCCTTATTGTATCAAGCACCCTTATAATCTTATATATTTCAATACAATCGCCTCTTATTCTTCTATATTCCAATGAGTTTAGATTCAGTTTGCTCAACCTTTCTTCATAAGACTTTAATCCCAGGAATTAGCTTAGTGAGCTTTCTCTGAATTGCTCCCAAAGTACACCCTTCTTTAAGGGAAGCAAAACTGTATACAGTACTTCAGTTGTCACCGATGCCCTGTACAGTTATAAAAAGATTTCTCTACTTTTATACCATCCTTCTTGCAAGAGAGACCAACATTCCATTTGCTTTCCTAATTATCTGATGTGGTGCATTTAACTTTGTGTTTCTTGTACAAGGACACCAAGATCTCTCTATACTGCAGCACTCTGAAGTCTATATCTATTTAGATAATATTCTGCTTCTCTATTTTTCATGCAAAAATGGACAACTTCACACTTTCCTACATTATACTTCATCTGCCAACTTTCTGCCCATTCACCTAACCTAGCTATGTCTCTTTGCAAACCCTGTGTCCTTTGCATCATCAGCAAATCTGGCTATCGTACATTCTTATAACATGGTCTGTCCCTTCATCTTAATTATTAAAGAAGTGTAAATAGCACCAGCACAGTTATTGTTTGCTGATCTGAAATGATCCGATAATCCTAATTCTCTGTTCCCTGTTACTTAACCAATGGCCCATCCGTGATAATATATTATCCCCAAAATGAGGTCTTATCTTGTACAGTAATCTTTTATGTGGTATCTTACTGAATGCCTTCTGAAAAAACAAATATGGTAAATCTGTTGGTTCCCATTTATACACCCTACTTATCATATCCTCACTGAACTCTTAATAAATTTATCAAACATGATTTCCCTTTCATAAAAGTCTGCCTGTTGATTCTGCCTGATTGTTTTTTCAAATACTTAATACATTCACAACACCAAAAAAAGATGAAGTTGGAAATATTTTATATATTTGATCAGCATGGAAGATTGTCTAGATAATTATCTCATCTTGCAATTTTAGTAGGAACTAGAAATTTGAATCCATCATTCTTATATGATTTCAAATCAAAAGAAACAGGGAAGGAGCAGGCCATCCAACCCTTCAATGAGATCATGGTGACCTTCAAACTCAATGCCATTTTCCAGCATAATCCCTGTGTTCCTTGAAGTTTTTAACATGTGGGAATCTACTGAACTCAGCCTTAAATATGCTCAGCAAGTGGATCTCGGCAGCTATTTGAGACACAGGATTCCAAAGATTCACCACCTCATGAAATTCTTCCCCATTTAAGTCCATAGCCATCGGATTCTAAGACTGTGTCCTCTTGTTCTAGATCCTGCTAGAAAAACATCATTCTCTGTTGAGTCCTGTAAAAATTTTATATGTTTGAGTTAGATTACCTCATTCTCTTAAACTCCAGAGTATAAAGGCTCAATTAATTTAATCTTTCCACATAGGACAATTCCTCCATCTTAGGAATTAACTCAGGGAACTTTCACTGAACTCCCTCTATGGCAAATATATCTTTTCTTAGGCAAGGAGACCACAATTGCACACAATACTCCAGTTATGATGTCACCAAGGCTCTAAGTAATTGCCGTAAGATATCTTTACTACCACACTGAAATCTTCTTGTGAAAAAGACCAACGTACTATTTGCTTTCTGAACTGCTTGCTGTACCCTGAATATTAACTTTCAAGGACTCATGAACAAAGACAGCCAAATTCCACTGAAGTTCAACACTTCCCAACCTCTCACCATTTAAGAAATACTCTATTTCCTGATCAAAGTGGATAATCTCATTTTTCCACGTTATATTCCATCTTCCAAATTTCTGCCTTCATGTAGCCATTTCAAATCCCCTCGAAGCATCTACGCATCCTCCTCAAAACTCCAACTTCCACATAGTTGTGTCATTTGCAAACTTGGAAACGTTACAATAAAACCCCACATCCAAATCATTGATATAGACTGTGGATAGTTTGGAGCCCAAGCACTGATCCTTGCTGTACCCACTGGTCACATTTAATTGAAAATTCTGAAAATACTGAACACTGTTGGATTTAATTTATTAAAAAAGTGATAGAATTTGAGATGAAATGTTCATTTGCTCACCTGCACATTGCTGGCTTTGTAGCTGTTGAGAATTACACGGGGAAGATGGCCGAGGGAACTGCATCTGATCTGCTCCTGGAGGTTGCAGGTAACCTACGGATGAACTTTGAAAAGAGACAATGCTTACTATATGTCACAACTATCTAGATCTGTGTCAAGAATAGTCTAGTTTAAAAAAAGCAAATGAACACCACTTTGGTTATGCTCTGCTGGTCTTTTACTGTCGAACTTAATATTTGCCATTCTTATCAGTTGCGATCTATTACAGCAGTGGGAAGTTGTGCGTGGAGCCTGAAGAGATTGGTGAGGCACTGAATAAATATTTCTCTTCGGTATTCACGCAGAGTGCTGGAAATGTAGCTGTGGAGAGCACTGAGGTACAGGGTTGCAAATTGGGGAGTATTGTAGTAGATAGGGAGAATGTGTTAGAAATTCTCGAGGGTTTGAAGTTGGATAAGTCCCCTGGGCCGGACGGGATTTACACTAGGATTCTCTGGGAGGCAAGAGAGGAGATTGCAGAGCCTCTGGCTCTGATCTTCAGGTCCTCGTTGGTTACGGGTGTGGTTCCGGGGGACTGGAGGATAGCGAATGTGGTCCATTGTTTAAGAAGGGGAAGAGAGACCTTCCTGGGAATTATAGGCCAGTGAGTCTTACTTCTGTTGTGGGCAAGGTATTGTAGAGAATTATTAGGGATAGGATTTATAGTTATTTAGAGAGAAATGAATTGATTGGGGATAGTCAGCATGGTTTCGTGAAGGGTAAGTCATGCCTTACTAACCTCATTGAGTTTTTTGAGAAAGTGACCAGAGAGGTGGATGGGGGTAAGGCGGTTGATGTAGTATATATGGACTTTAGTAAGGCTTTTGATAAGGTGGGCCATGGAAGACTGCTACAGAAAATGCAGATGTGTGGAATAGAGGGTGATTTAGCTAATTGGATTAGAAATTGGCTGGCAGATAGAAGACAGAGGGTGGTGGTTGATGGGAGATATTCATCGTGGAGTTCGGTGACGAGTGGTGTGCCTCAGGGTCTGTTTTGGGGCCCCTGCTGTTTGTAATTTTTATAAATGATCTGGATGAGGGTATTGAGGGATGGATCAGTAAATTTGCAGATTATACTAAAGTTGGTGGTGTGGTAGATAGTGAAGAGGGGTGTTTTAGTTTACAGAGTGACTTGGACAAGTTGCAGAGCTGGGCCGAGAGGTGGCAAACGGAGTTTAATGTGGAAAAGTGTGAGGTAATGCACTTTGGCAGGAACAATAAATGTGTAGAGTATAGGGCTAATGGTAGGGCTCTTAATAGGGTTGAGGAACAGAAGGATCGTGGTGTATGTGTCAATAGATCCCTGAAAGTAGGCAGTCAAGTGGATAAAGTTGTTAAGAAGGCATATGGAGTCTTAGCTTTTATTGTAGGGGGATTGAATTTAGGAGCCGCAGCATCATGTTGCAACTGTACAAAACTCTAGTGCGGCCGCACTTGGAGTATTGTGTGCAGTTCTGGTCCCCACATTATAATAAAGATGTGGAGGCATTGGAGAGGGTACAGAGGAGGTTTACCAGGATGTTGCCTGGTATGGAGGGCAGGTCTTATGAAGAGAGGCTGAGGGATTTGAGTTGTTTTCGTTAGAAAGAAGGCGGCTAAGAGGAGACCTTATTGAAACATATAAGATGATTAGAGGTTTAGATAGGGTGGACAGTGATAGCCTTTTTCCTAGATTGGAGAAAGCTAGCACGAGGGGACATAGCTTTAAATTAAGGGGTGGTAGTTATAGGACGGATTCAGAGGTAGGTTCTTTACCCAGAGGGTGGTAAGGGTATGGAATGCCCTGCCTGCTGCAGTTGTAGATGCGCCAAGTTTGGTGGCGTTTAAGAGGTTAGTAGATAAGTTTATGGATGAAAAGGGAATGGTTTAGGTTAGAGGGGCATTGCTTTTTATTTTGGTCGGCACAACATCGAAGGCCGAAGGGCCTGTTCTGTGCTGTATTGTTCTATGTTCTATTCTAACAGAAATAGAATGAAATCTTCAGACACACAGCATCTTCAAGCTAAAATTGTAGCCAACAAGACATGCCAAGAGAAGCTTAGGGATTGAGATAGCTGTGAAAACACCTCAGGTAAAGTGAAAATAAAGAGGCAATAAACTTAGGTAGCAATGGGAAAGTGCAAGACTTGTTGCCAAAATGCATCGAATATAAATCTGGTGATTTTAACAGGCAATCCCAAAGCATGGCACTATACTGATCTAAACTTTGATATAAATACCAACATGAAATGACTCTACCGTTGTACAGTCAGAAATCATTCTAATGAAATCATCTCACTGTACTAGGTTTGATTTATCAAAGCAAGGTGGGAATTAATTAACAGTTCTATCAGGAATGTCAGCACAAAGTTTTAGAAACAGTGATCACAAGTTCAGAAACACTTTGTTGAGAACCAACTTTCAATCTATGGGAAAGCAGAAAGCCAAACTAAGGCATTATCTAAGTTCTGATAAAGTGAGGAAAAAAAAAAAAATGTTGTTACAACTTATCAGTAATATGAACAAACAGCAGCAACATGAACTCGCACTGGAGGGTCCTTTTTCCATCTTTTATACACACAGGCTTGAAGGAGTCACCAGCATATAAATCTTAATATAAATCTTTACTAAATCATTGTGCAGGCAATGGAATTGGTGGACATAATACTTTAATTTGGTATTTATGCAGTCAGTGGCAAGACTTCCAATCCAATTCCTAAACAGGATTTTGCTCAAGCTAAATATCTCAGTTACTTTTTTAATATATGAATGCATCCTTATTAAAATAACCAAAAATGTTTTGCACATCATTAAGAAAGACCCACAGAACGCAACTTGTTTTTTTTAAAAGCATTAATCAGGAGCAATAAGAAGGATATCATTAGAGGCAGAAGTAAGTAGTAATCAAGCATGTCAGTGAAACTGTACTGAGACACCAAAAAAAAACTAAAGAGGATTAAACTATTAAACTTTCTGGATAAATCTGAAGTAATGCATTTTGGAAGTCTAATATAGATAGGAAATATACAGTAAATGGCAGAACCCCTTAAGAGTATTGATACACAAAGGGATCTGGGTGTGTAGGTACACAGGTCAATGAAGGTGGCAATGCAAGTGGAGAAGGTAGTCAAGGCGACATACGGCATGCTTACCATCATCCCCTGGGGCACTGAGTTTAAAAATTAACAAATCATATTGCAGCTTTACAGAACCTTAGTTAAGCCACACTTGGGGATATAGTGCTCAGTTCTGGTTGCCACACTACCAGAAAGATGTAGAGGCTTTGGACAGGGTACAGAAAAGCTTTATCAGGATGCTGCTGGTATGGAAGACCTTAGTTATGAAGAAAGGTTGGAGAAACTTGGCTTGTTCTCACTGGAACGATGGAGGTTCAGGAATGACTTGAAAGAAGTCTACAAGATTATGAAGGCCATGAACAGAATGGATAGTCAGAAGCTTTTTCCAGGGTGGAAGAATCAATTACTCGCAGGCATATATTTAAGTTGCAAGGGGCAATGGGTAAGGTTTAAAGGAAATGAACAAGGCAAGATTTTTTTTAGACACAAGGATAGTCACTGCTGGGAGAGGTAGTGGAAGCAGATATGATTGTAACTTTTAACAGGCATCTTGACAAATAAATGAATAGAATGGGAATGGAGCGATATGGTCCCTGGAAGCATTGGGGTTTTACTTCAGTCGGGCAGCACGATCAGTGCAGGGTTGGAGGACTGATGGGCCTGTTCCTGTGCTGCAATTTTCTTTATTCTGTAAAACTTTAAAGACATTTATCCTGCAGTCTTACAAAACTAAGTGAAGAGCAACATTTTCCTACCAACCAATACAGCAGAGAAACTACAATTTAACTTTTCTATGGTCTGGGAAGCAGTAAACTTAGGTGTGTGGGAATTAATAATAGAACAGAAAATTAAGCAAATACAATATTTGATCAAAATGAATTTCCATGCATCTCCATCATCCTCTCCAAACAACACAAACTTCAAGTGAACCTTTCTTAAAATACAAGATTAGGGGCTTGACTACTGTATGCAAAACAAAAGAAGGTCAAATATAAGCAGAAATGAAATGGGAAATGTATTCATTTTCTGAAGTAAGCAAAATAGGCAGCTCAAAACATTTTATCAAAGGCACCAACCTCATATTATTCTGTTGAGTTGGTGGGATAACACTGTAATAGACTGGCATTCCTGCAGAAGGTAAAGACCCTTGGTTTGAATGACTTGGGATTAGAATTGGCTGTTGATAGGACTGCTGACCCATTCCTTGCGAGCCAGGAGTCAAGGATATCTGAAATTTAAACATGGAAAAAGATAACATGTAATTTTCCAATGCAGGATGTGTTACATCCAAAAGATAAAAGAGATTTTGAAAAAAAAGTATTAACAGCAGCAATAAAATTATCCAAATACAGCTTTTCACATGTTAGCTAATAGTCTATTGGATAACATCCATGAATAGGCCAAGAAGTGGCAAATACTCTTTAACCAATTGTCAAGCAATAACCATCCCCAACAATAAAGATCAGAATCATCCTTACTATGACACTGATGAGTCCACTACAGTCAACATTCTAGGTAGGGCTCACAACGAGCCATAAAATGTATTAAAACAGCCACATAAATATATTGGCTATTACTGCAGTCAGAGCTTGGGCATCCTGTGATCAACAGGTCATCTCTTGACTCCCTAGAAATCCTCTACCACCACCAAGACACAGCAGCCGTGATACTTTTGGTTGGATAGCTTTCATTCTAATACTCAGGGAGCTTGACACAAGTGAGGGTGCAAAAATCCATTTCCCCCAACATCAGTGTTGCAATGTGCCTTTCCCAGAAAAGAATCCATCACCTCCAAGTTCTTCATCCACATTACACATCACCCTGGCTTAGATAAAAAAGAATCGCCAGCCCAAACTCCTCGAGTACTCTACCTACTGATACTGTGAGGAACACCTTCACTACATGTACAGCAGCTGTTCAAAATGACTGCTCACTACAACCTCCCTAGAGTAGAGTACTTAGGATTGCGCAATAAATATTAGCATCACCAGTGACGCTCACAAAAAGAGAATGATTTTTTAAAAAAAACTTCAATTTCGGGGTGTTTCAAACATCTAATTGTATACTGTAAATGATTTTGTAACAACCCAAACTCAGGAAAACACAATAACCGACTCTGGGAGAAGTGACTACTCATTTTCTCCAGTAATGTGGTAACTCAGGATTAGCTCCCCAATTATTGCAAAGTTTCAGCCCTTGATATTTACAATTGAATTGCACATGATACTAGGGCAGCAGGTAGAGACTATTAAGCCACATGGCAATAATGCAGCTGATAGTTTAAAAACAAGGCCAAGATTAACTTTCTCCCATACAAAAAAAAAAGAGGGTTGCGGAGGGGTTGGAAGAGAGACAGTGACTGGTATGATATTAACAACAGTATTCATCTGGACTACTTCTTTAATCAGAATGTAAAACAGGCAAGGCAACCATCACTGAAGATTACATACCTGATAGGACTGCATTGAAGGATATTGAACCATCATGCCTTGCATTTGATTACCCATACTGCCATGTTGGCCACTCACAACATTTTGATTTTGAGGCTGGACACTAACCAAGCCCTGATAGCTCTGCTGCTGACTTGACATCACAGTTTGAAAACCTGCAACAAAATAATTCCAGATTCATAATTTACTTCTCCTTAGAAACATTAAATTGGTGCATTGACCAACAACATGAAGGATTTAAGATGTTTTGAAACATTAGCATTGGTCAAATGGTCTTTCAAGAAAAGCATATTCAGTTAAAATTTTAGTTTGTAATAAAAAGTTTTCAAAATAATGGGTCTTTGCAGCTGATCCTGCACTGCAAGTAGCATCTTCAAACTACATTGTTTAAAGGAATTTTGTGTCTTTGCTCACAACAATTTTCAATAAATGAAGTGCCATTTTAGTAAACATACAGTTTTGATTACTTGTGTGGGTTTCTGAAAGATTTGGGTAGATAAAAAGCATTCCAACTTCTTTGAAGAAGTTTTTGCCCCAGTATCTCCTCCCCTGGCTTGGTGTCCATTCTTGCTAATTATGCCTGTTTAAATATACAACACCAATGCAAGTTTTGTTTTTTGAAGCCTTTTACGGTTGGACTTCAAAATGATGGCTTCAGCTGACCAAGCGTTTCACTAGAGAAAATTGTAGTCCATCTGAAATTGGATATTAAACAAGTAGTCTTGCAACACGGACAGATGGAAATATAGTGGAGAAGTCGACTTGGGTAGTGAGAGTGTAAATATGGAAGCCAAACCCACATCCAATCATGTGATAGAAGGACAATACGAAGAGTAGGAAGTACAAAGATTGATCCAGAGGTAAAGATGAATGGGTATTCACTAACGAGAGAACATAAATTGAAGATCATAATTACTGGCAGCACAGTAGTTAGCACTGCTACTTCAGAGTGCCAGGGACCCAGGTTTGATTCCCTGCTTCAGTTACTGTCTGTGTAGATACTGCATGTTCTCCCCATGTCTGCATGGGTTTCCTCCAGGCGCTCTGGTTTCCTCCCACATTCTGAAAGATGTGCTGATCTTGACCTGAACAGGTGTTGGACTGTAGCTGTAGCGGAATTTCACAGTAACTTCATTGCAGTGCTAACGTAAGCCTTACTTGTGACTAATAAATATTTTTGTTAACTGCGCAGTGTTGATAGAATATGGGGTACACAACTAGAAATAGTACTGAACTGGAATCCAGAAGTTTTTTAAAAGAGGAAATGGATAAAATATTTGAAACAAACTTACAATGGTGGAAACAGGGGAACTAGCACTGTGTGATTCCTTCTTATGTGGTGTAAAATTCAATATTTCTAATCTTGTATTGCCATATAAATTCAACATTTATTGGTGCCTATTTTTGTATAATCTGACGATTTGTTTCAGGACTCGTTTTTGTTAGAAAGGAGGCGGCTAAGAGGGGACCTTATTGAAGCATATAAGATGATTAGAGGTTTAGATAGGGTGGACAGTGATAGTTTTTTTCCTAGGATGGAGAAAGCTAGCACGAGGGGACACAGCTTTAAATTAAGGGGTGATAGTTATAGGACGGATATCAGAGGTAGGTTCTTTACCCAAAGGGTGCTTCGGGAGTGGAATGCCCTGCCTGCGGCAGTTGTAGATGTGCCAAGTTTGGTGGCATTTAAGACGTTAGTTGATAAGTTTATGGAAGAGAAGGGAATGGTTTAGTTTGGACGGTATTGCTTTTTATATTGGTCGACGCAACATCGAAGGCCCTGTTCTGTGCTGTAATGTTCTATGTTCTACTGTTTCATAAATTATAATGTATGGAGATCTGAAAAATTATGAAATAAGTCTTGATACGGTACAAAATTAAATGTTAGTATTTTGGGATATTTTAATATTAGCTGACAACCTCAAATGGCCATTTGTATTTAAGAATTAATGTGACAAAATTAGCAAGTATGTTATACAAGATGAAATACCAAATGATCATAGCTTCATTCTAAATTAAGTTTAAACAAAAATCTAGACTTCCATCGTAGCTTTGAGTATTTTCAATGCTCAAGTAAAATCCTGAATTAATATGTAGGAGCTAAGTAGTATAATATTCTCTATGAAACAAGAACACTGCAATCCCACATGTTGAGAAAGTACTTCACTTGGAAGAATGTTCTATTTTTACCAAAATACTCAATGGCCAAATTACATGATAGATGTTATCCATGACAACCATCTATCGTTCTCACAAACTGGCAGGAGACTGCAGCATTACCGTGAATGTTTCAATTATTTCAGTACTGCAGCGCAAACTGCAATCGGAGAGAAAAAGTAGGGCAAAATAAATTGATGGTTCAGAACATCTCCTCAGGGCTACTGGCATTGTTCCATTTTTAGATGTTTTTAGTCACCTTGGTATCAGAAAAATGGAGAAACAATCACAGTGCTTAGTACCAAAGACAATTCAGTAGGAGTGAAAGAAATTTTTCACAATCCCACTTTAAGCAGAGAAAATGATTAATTTCACGCAGTGAACTAAATCCAAGTGCTATTACAATTAAGAGTTCCCTACTTGTCATCATAACAATTAAAATTATGTTAATCTTCATATTCCAGAATTTCAGGTATTACTACTAAGCATAATGCCATTCTGCCATTTTCAAGAAATATAGGTTAGAAGATTCGGTCCATCATATTGCATCTTGATGTTATAAACCATTTATCTAGACATTTTTGCCTCGCAGTTTAAGAAGCAGCTGAAAAAGAGACCGGTTCACTGTGAGAAATCTATCACTCTCGGACAGTGTTCCGGCCCCGTATTCAACAGCTCACAGAAATGCTGATTTTAAATTCACATTCAATATCTTTGAAATATATGCCAGAACAGAGATTGACAGAAAGCTGAGAAATTCAGAGAGAGAATGCTTTCCTCATTCAGTATCTCCTATTTTCACAAAATGGTCTTAGCACATGGTTTATACAAGAACCTGGATTATCTTTTTAGCAAAATATTTAAAAAGTGAGCATCATAATTCTTTAACTTCCTTATCCCTGAGAAGACATTATTGCAAGCACTTAAAAGATGATGTATCAAATAAAAACCTAATGATATAAATATATTTTTTTTTTTTACAAAGGTTATGAATCATCACATTAAAGAAAATGTGCACAAACAGAAACCAACCTGTTTGCTGGGCAGTTTGTGATAATGGCTGGTTCTGCTGAGTGTTGTAATGGATAGGGGCTACAGGTCGATACTGCTGATTGGAATGGGGATACTGACCTGGAGCACAGTAACAACTAGGCAGCTGTAAAAAGGAAAAGAAAAACAGTTCTTAAAGAGGATTGTTTCCATGAAACATCAGCTAAAGATTTTTAAAAAATAAACACAACAATGATCTAATTTGCAAAGTAAACTGTCACTCTAACAGCATTCAATTGAATACATCACCATCACATCTTTTATATCATGAATGTTGTACTTAAGCATTTGCCTTGCATAACATTACAATCCCCTTTAAGGACCCCAAAAGATTATACTAATGTATAATCATTTTGTACATGGGGCTTTTTCTTATACCATTAAGTAGTATCAACATATAGTACAGTTACAGTTACCATGATTAAAAATTAATGCTTATTATACATTTCAACATAGGATTTTTTCCAATCTATTTTAATTCTCAGCAAGATTCTGTGTTCTGTATGAATCACAGTGCTATAGATGCAAAGCAACCATAGAATGGTATTCCTGAGACAAACTTGATGAGCACATTCCAATGTGCAGTTTTTTAACCAATGAACTTTGAAGGATGAGGTCATAAAAAAAAACAAACATTCTTTAATACACTGTACATTAATGATACATCTGGTCATCATAAGACATCATATAAGGCTCACACAGCACATGCAACTATCTGGGATATACTGCACGTTAAAACAACATGCAGCTTGCAGCAGCAGGTTTGAATGGGACATTAATCCCCAACAGTAATACTGCGAGGTTGGAGACTGCTGTGATTGGAGGAGAGTGAGCTTGAGCTGGAGAGTGGGTGAGGTGTGTCCTGACTTGTGGAAGCTGCAGGAAGAAAGGTGACAAGGTCTCAGTGTGATATGGCAGACTGATCTTCAGAAGGTAAGAGCTAATGGGATCCGTGAAAGGGCTCATGGGATTAGAGGGAGGAGAAAGCTAATGGAAATAGTGAGAAGAAATTTGGGTTGGAATATGTGACAAACTGGAAGTAGAATGTGACCATTTTAGCGACACAGGCTGTTATTTGGCAACAAGGGAGATTGCCTTTGCATACCCCTACATCTATTGCAAACACGCTACCCAGAGGTCATTCTCTCCTCTGCAGCCCACCTTAACACACTTTCTGCTGGCTTCTTCTACCCAGTGCCCCTTCTTTAATACCTGAATGGGTTTCAAAGTGAAGAGAGTTTGGAAAGTAAAAATTTCATACCTGGGTGTGTACAAAGTTGCTGCAGAAAACTACTCAGAATCTGACTCAGATATAGCAATTGGATAGGTAGAGGATAACAACTGATACATCGAGTATAAATGTTCTACGAGTGCACCATAAGATGGTACTGAGGAACATTACTGGAGTGATGTAAAAACTTTACCCTGCTATTTGCTTTATTTTACAAGTACTTAATATTAAACATTAAATTCAATTCTTTAAAACTGATACCTCTAACTTGAACTTAACATTTTTCTTCCATAAGAACATTTGACTCAGAGTCATAGAAAAAGTAACTGCATTCAAGCTACTCATCGCATTTAGCCCTGTACTTTTGTTGAGTTATCCAAGGAAATACATAACAATGAGATCTTTTTCCTGTAAAATAGTCTTTTAATTTTCAAAAGTGCTTTCTGTAATTTTCAAGCTAAATCTCTAAAATAATTAATTACGGATGTATAATTGGAATAGAGTTGAAGCAAAAGATGAAGCAATGAACACAGTAGCAGTTGGGAGCTACGTCTCAAAAAGGTCCATTAAGGATATGATCCAAATAGGATTTGGTGAGAAGTCTTTGAGGAGCTCCACAGATGCTGTCAGACCTGAGCTTTTATTGTTTTTGTGACAATTAAGGATATCGGTGGTGGGAGAGTGGTAAATGGTATTGATACTTAAGCTGCCAACAATGAGTTTTAAGATGTGTTTGAAGGCTTTTTAACATAGTTGAGAAATTACCCTTCTTTCTCATTTTAATGGTAACAGAAACTGGCATGTTGCCCTTCAATATTTGTACCTGCTGAATAGGCTGCTGCACATATCCCTGTTGTTGAAGCACCTGTTGATTAACTGATGGACCAGGGGCAGAATAATTAGAAGTAGGAAGTGGCTGTCCTGGAGAAGCCATGATAAATCCAGGCTGCTGTTGTGGCTGAAGCACCACAGATGATGGGAATATGGCAGTGTGAGTATCCGCAGATTCAGCAGATGGCTGACGGCCAAGGCTCATCTGGCTAAACTGGGCCCCAAGGCTTTCTTGCTGCATGGAAAATAAAAGTTGTGATTAAAATAGAACTGTATGAATAATGAGGACATTCCCTCTCATTCTATATACCAAAAGCCATGCAAATGTTTATCAAGCCTTTCAAAAAGGTCCAATTTAATGAAGGTAAAGTATCTACTCTTTGTATTTAAAGCAACTGAGATTGATAAATCATTTTTAAAAAAATTATTCATAGGAAATTGGTGTCACTGCCAAGGGCAGCAGTTACTGTCCCCACCTAATTTCCTTTGAAGAGCTGGTGATTAGTCACCTTTCTGACAATGGTGCAGCCTGCTGAGCCATTTCATAGGGTAATTAAGAGCTGACCACATTGCTATGGGTCTGAGTCGTACATAAGGCAGACTGAAAAATGTGGCAGATTTTTCTTCCACAAAGAAACTTAATGAACCAGTTGTGTTTTCATCACAATCCAGACATGGTCACCATTAATGATGTTACCCAATCTACTTAATTAACTGAGTTTAAATTCCCAAGTTGCCATGCTAGGATTTGAATTCATGTCTCTAGATCATTAGCCAAACCTCTGGACCATATGAGAAATTGTAGGTGAGAAACATATTATTGATGTCAACATTTTATAGCACTGACTTATTGGATAGATTTTTGATATCGCATCACACAAACATTGATAGTTACACAGCCCGTCTTCTGACAAACAAATCGTGTTTTTAAGTTAACACCTTGTCAATAATAAAAGCATGGCATGTTTATATTAACAACTAAGACAATAAAGTTGATTTCTTTGTACTTAGGACTTCATACTTGATATGTTTTTCCATCAATATTCACATTTAAAGAATAAAAGGGGAATGGAATCAAGTGTATGTTCAGAGTACTCGCACAACGTTTGAAGCTAAAAAGAATGAGGGATCAAGGATTTGCACTGAGGTTTTAAGATACTGGTTTTTCACATGTATCCAAGAGTATCTTCATAGACTGTATATAATTTACGTCAACAGAACAATGCTCCAATGGAAGAATGATTCCTCAAAAGATTTTCTGCAAAGTTGAATTATTACTTCATTTTTGTTGAGATTGTACGCAAAGAACTAGGAATTTGCGCTCGGAAATAAATATTATCTCCCCTTAATAAAGTGTTGGGTTATTAAGTATATTTAAGCCAGGCAAAAAACAAAACTATGAAATCAAATATTTTTTTTTCACATATATGATGTCTATGTACTTGTTCAGCTTAAAAATATAAATTGGTTTTAGCTTAAATCCCAAAAGAAACATTTTTAATAAATTAACTTGTATGAACTCAAGTGAATTATATTTAAATTATCCTTCATTTGTAGTAACAATAACCTAAGAACAACCTTTCTAACATTCTCATTATAAAATTAAACCTTAAATTAATGAGCAGCTTCTGCCATTATGAAGCTTTTGATACTTCCCAAAATTAATTTAAAAAAGCATGAGAAGATTTTTTGGAGCTGAATATTTTGTTCCTCCTTCTAGCAGGCACAAGAGTTTTTGACTTTAAAAAAAAAATCAATTTTCGCACGTGGGCCTTTGAGTCATCTTCTATCATACTACCCTAATTTAGGAGCCCAGCACAAGGAAAGCTCTGAACAAAATACAATTCCCCAATATTTTCCTTCCTGTTTAACCTAATTTACAATTGCAAGCTTTCAGGAATGTTCTTTACAATTGATAAATGTAAATATCTTAAAATGTTGCAGTCAAGATGCTACAACTGTAGATTCCTACAAGAAAATTAAGAAAATAATGAAATTGGACAAAGGTAGAAATATTATCATATTGCTAAAAGGCATTATTGAACTAGATGTTGAACTACTTTGGCATGCCATCACTCCCCTAGATGTGCAATACATTTTCTTAAAAAAAAGTTTCCTCTTGAAAGTGTTATCCGTTTAATCCAAATATTATGGCAAAAGTATTATGACATTAATACTGTCAATGTTGATGGAATCCAGAAATTAGACTTGTCTTCAACTGTAATACAGTGAACAAAAGATAGCTAAATGTTTATCCTGCTATTAAAATGCAGGTCTCTAATATTTTATCTGTAAATCAAAATTGGATCTTTTGAAATTACCAGAAAAAGCTTTTTGTCCTTAGGATGGTCTAAACTTTATAGGCACAATCATATTTTAGTAGCAGGCACAGATTTTACTGATTTAAAGAATGTTCATATAAAGAAACATCTTCAGCCAACTATCAACAGCAACACATAGCAAGTACATTAATAATAGCAGCAGTGGAAAGAAAGACTTAAAAGTTTACAAACTAAAGATCTTTAGAAAGATGAGAAAAGAATATTGAGTGTCAATACCACAGTGTATTGCTGGGTGGGTGATACTGGCAGGAGTTGAGGTGGGTAAGAGACCGCAGAGTACTGGACAGGCTGTGAAGAAGACTGCAGAGCCCGAATTGGCTGAAGAAGCAATATTTTGCACAGTTAATTTAGCAACGTTAGCCTCATAAAACCCAAAAAGGTTGCAGCATTACAAAAAAAGCACTGTTATTGTTCCAATTTTCTTTAATTTACCAACAATGCTGTCAAGATATATTATTTGATACCCTCAGTTACTGCAAAAACCTTTACATTACAAATCAAATACTTGAATTTTAAATGATTCTTTTAAATATGCTCTCTGATATGTCTCACTTTATTTATAAAATGCATTCCTGTAACCACCTTTCAATATACTGAAAACAACATCGTAACCTACACAGGAAATGTACATCTAGGGTTAGGCAAACAATTAATAGGAACTGTTTCAGAAATAAGAGAAATGATAATGCTATGTACTACAATTTGCAGGACATAGTACCATGAGAAGTGTCCCACAGGGATTTGCAGGAATATTTCAGCTTGTCCTTCTATTTATAAGTGACTTAGATGAGGGAATAAAAAGTCAGATACCCAAGTTTGCTGACAACACCAAATTAGGTGGTTCAGTATGTAATGTAGGTAGGATCAAACACTGACAAATTAGATGAGCAGGCAAAGCTGCATCAGATAAAGTTAAATGTGGGGAAATATGAATTAATTTACTTAGATCCCAAGAAGGATTGATGATGATGAGAAGCTACGAACTTTGAATAAATAGAGGTTTAGGGGTCCAAGCAAAGAATTCATGAAACAGGCACAAAATATAATTAATGTTAATTAAATAAATAAAGCTTTGGTTAAATTTCATATGGAGTTTTGTGTTCAGTTCTAGGCACACCACAGGGAGGATATACTGACCTCGGAAGGGGTATAGTACAGATTCACCAGAGTAATGGCTTAAAAAAGATCAAAATATGAGTACAGATTGCATTCACTAGATCTGTCTTGCCTTGGGTAGAATATTAGGATGAGTTAATTGAAATGTTAAGATTATTTAAATAAAGAGTTGAAAGGATAGATTGGGAAATATTTTCTCTGGTGAGACAGTCCAGTACAAGGAGGCATCTATTAAATTTCAAGTTGGGTCATTAGCACAAACTCTGCGGAAAAGCAAAACTCTCCCTTGAAGAGGTGTCAAGGTTGATTCAAAAGAAAATTTCAACACGTACTGATAGATTTTGGATAGGCAAGACTATTACAGGATATGGAATTATCAGATCAGTGACGATTTCACAGAATGAAGTGATAAACTGAACATTTCATTCCCATTTCTATGTTTCCAATTGGAGAGCATGCGTAAATGGAGACCTCTTGTTTTGTCAATTCCAGCCTGCTCTACACATACCTATCACTTCAGTCATCTGATTTATGCCTGCATTCCAATGTCAACTTTTTAAATCTCATTTAACAATAGAGCTCATTTTCTAACTTACATGGCTAAATGGATATTATGTGCCATTCTTAATTCCAGATATATTCAAGCATAAAGAACAATTTGATCAAAATTAATTGCCAATCACAATTAAATGTGATACAGCAAAAAAAATTGCCCTCAAGATAAACCACTTAAGCAAAGAAAATATTTAAAATAGAACACAGCTGAAAATCAAAATCAAATAGTGCTGCTGAATTTCTACGTCTAACGTGCTTTATCACACAGCTAGAGATAGCTATATCCCACATCAATTTAATTAAATATTCACTTATGTCAAATATCTTCCCTATGTAACTCAGATCCATGTAGAGGTGAGGCTACATTGGATTTGGTGCTGGGCAATGAGCCAGACCAGGTGTTAGGCTTGGAAGTTGGTGAACATTTTGGTGATAGTGACCACAATTCAGTTACGTTCACCTTAGTGATGGATAGGGATAGGCATGAAGCTGGGGGCAGTAGTTATAGCTGGGGAAAGGGTAATTATGAGGCCATCAGGAGAGAATTAGGGTGCATAGATTGGACTAGGAAACTACAGGGACTGGGAACATCTGGAATGTGGAGCTTATTCAAGGAGCAGCTGCTGCGCGTCCTTGATAAGTATGTCCCTGTCAGGCAAGGAGGAAATGGTCGAGTAAGAGAACCTTGGTGTACGAAAAAAGTTGATTTGCTGGTTAAAAGGAAAAAGGAGGCTTATGGCAGGATGAGGATTGAAGGCTCGGTTAGTGCAATGGATAGATATAGATTAGCCAGGAGGGAGCTAAAGAGGGAATTGAGGAGAGCAAAGAGAGGACATGAGAAGACTTTCGCTGATAGCTTTAGGATTCTCCCTAATCCTTTCTTTAGATATGTTAAGAATAGAAGATTGGTTAGGGCAAGATTAGGGCCAGTCATAGACAGCAGTGGAAAGTTGTGCGTGGAGCCTGAAGAGATTGGAGAGGCACTGAATAAATATTTCTCTTCGGTATTCACGCAGGGTGATGTAAATGTAGTTATGGAGAACACTGAGGTACAGGGTAGCAGACTGGAAAGTATTGAAGTAGATAAGGGAGGATGTGCTAGATATTCGAGGGTTTGAAGTTGGATAAGTCCCCTGGGCCGGACGGGATTTACCCTAGGATTCTCTGGAGGGCAAGAGAGGAGATTGCAGAGCCTCTGGCTCTGATCTTCAGGTCCTCGTTGGTTACGGGTGTGGTTCCGGAGGACTGGAGGATAGCGAATGTGGTCCCTTTGTTTAAGAAGGGGAAGAGAGACCTTCCAGGGAATTATAGGCCAGTGAGTCTTACTTCTGTTGTGGGCAAAGTATTGGAGAGAATAATTCGGGATAGGATTTATAGTTATTTAGAGAGTAATGAATTGATTGGAGATAGTCAGCATGGTTTTGTGAAGGGTAGGTCGTGCCTTACTAACCTCATTGAGTTTTTTGAAAAAGTGACCAAAGAGGTGGATGGGGGTAAGGCGGTTAATGTGGTATATATGGACGTTAGTAAGGCGTTTGATAAGGTGGCCCATGGAAGACTTCTGCAGAAAATGCAGATGTATGGGATAGAGGGTGATTTAGCTTATTGGGTTAGGAATTGGCTGGCAGATAGAAGACAGAGGGTGGTGGTTGATGGGAGATATTCATCGTGGAGTTCGGTGACAAGTGGTGTACCTCAGGGGTCTGTTTTGGGGCCCTGCTGTTTGTAATTTTTATAAATGATCTGGATGAGGGTATTGAAGGATAGATTAGTAAATTTGCGGATGACACTAAAGTCGGTGGAGTGGTAGATAGTGAAGAGGGGTGTTATAGTTTGCAGAGAGACTTGACAAGTTGCAGAGCTGGGCCGAGAGGTGGCAAATGGAGTTTAATGTGGAAAAGTGTGAGGTAATGCACTATGGCAGAAATAATAAATGTGTAGAGTATAGGGCAAATGGTAGTATTCTTAGTAGTCTAGATGAACAGAGGGATCTTGGTGTGTATGTGCATAGATCCCTGAAAGTAGGCAGTCAGGTCGAGAAGGTTGTTAGGAAGGCATATGGAGTCTTGGCTTTATTGGTAGAGGGATTGAATTTCGGAGCCGCAACGTCATGTTGCAACTGTACAAAACTCTAGTGCGGCCGCACTTGGAGTATTGTGTACAGTTCTGGTCCCCACATTATAAGAAGATGTGGAGGCATTGGAGAGGGTACAGAGGAGGTTTACCAGGATGTTGCCTGGTATGGAAGGCAGGTCTTATAAAGAGAGGCTGAGGATTTGAGGTTGTTTTCGTTAGAAAGAAGGCGGCTAAGAGGAGACCTTATTGAAACATATAAGATGATTAGAGGTTTAGATAGGGTGGACAGTGATAGCCTTTTTCTAGGATGGAGAAAGCTAGCACGAGGGGACACAGCTTTAAATTAAGGGGTGATAGTTATAGGACGGATGTCAGAGGTAGGTTCTTTACCCCAAGGGTGGTTCGGGAGTGGAATGCCCTGCCTGCAGCAGTTGTAGATGCGCCAAGTTTGGTGGCGTTTAAGAGGTTAGTTGATAAGTATATGGAAGAGAAGGGAATGGTTTAGTTTGGAGGGGCATTGCTTTTTAGATTGGTCGGCGCAACATCGAAGGCCGAAGGGCCTGTTCTGTGCTGTAATGTTCTATGATAAGTTCTATGATAATGGTCAAATTACTTTTTGATGACTTCATGAAGCTATAGTTTTATTTTTATGGAATTTATATTTAAATATTATTTTGCAACATATTAAATATAACAAATTAAAGTCAACAGATAAAGAACTAGATTAAGATTCAGTTCAACATTACTAATTATCACTGGAATCTAATGCTGAGTTGTACAATTCAGCTTTTAAACCAGAATCAGCTAACCTGAGAAAGTATGTGATTTGCTACTTGCTGCTGTTGTGGAACAGTTGGTTGTGGTTGCTGTGCTGGGCCAGCTAAAGGGTTCCTCACAGTTTGCTGGGCTGGGGGTGGATTATACACCACGGCTGTACCATCTGGATTCATGAATGGCTGTCCTAGATGGGAAAAAAAAATGATTCCCACGTCAAAAGCAGATAACAAAATGTCTTTTAACACAAATTTTAAAAATAAATACTTTTAAACTACTTTCAGGTTAAAGAACAAAAGAAAAAAGTGGAAAGCAAAGAAAGAAACTAAAATGGAATATTTCAGCTTGCTTAGCAAATCAGAGAACTGAAGAAAAATTCCCTTAAGCAAACAGCAGAGTCTCGGCTTTGTATAATCAAGGAATACAGGGGCTAAATATATTCTCCACTATCAAAACCAACTATTCCAGAATTATCCCAGAGAGAGTAAAGATAACTGCCAAGACCATCCTTCATGAGCAAGCGTCTCCTTAAACCCTTCTACTCTCTCAACTCTCACCTTGGAAGTGCAAATAATTAATAGGCTGCTTCAACTTCAAGACGGAGATAATCTGTTCATTTGCCTTCCCCTTATTCTATTTCCTGCCAAGTCAAACCTAACATTCATGGTGCATTATCCCCACTCATCTGTTCAACCTTTGAACTGCCTGACACAGCCAATGACTTTCATGCAGTTTCTTTTGTGCTGTTTAGTGGAATTTGCCTTTGCTTTGTCCATTTTTAATCATCTGATCATAACAGAGCATCTCCAGCACTGGCTTTTTCACCCACCCTTGCACAAAAATCTCTGGAGATTCAAGGGACTTGACTGTGGTGCCCACCTCTTTATTTGCATCTGCCCTATGACAATATAATCCACAGACAGGAGTCAGCTTTCACATGTAGACGCATTGCACCCAGCCCCTCCACTCATTTACATCTTTTCAAGCCCCCTCTGTCCTCTGCTTACAATCATCATCTATACCCATCAGATTCTTGGTATTCTTGTCCTACCCTGTCCTTCCCGACTATTGTCTTGGACTGATCTCAATCTCCCATCCGACTGAAACTGACATTTGAGGTTCTGACAGTATAAATTCTCCCATCCAAATAATGCCTACTGTGTTCTTTGAAATATCACTAGTTTCCACTTCAGCCTCAGCCGTGTAGTGACTGCTCTGAATATTCCAATGTGGTCCCAACACAAGTTCTATTTCTTTAATTTCCATAAACTGCAGCTCACCTAAAACTGCAGTGCCCATCCTACTCCACAATAATTAACACTCCCATTTCATCCCTGTTCTTGCTAACCTCTACTGGCTCCCAGTCTTCCAATGCCTCAAATTTTAAATGTTCAGCCTGTGTTTAAATCCATGAGCCTGCAATTCCATTTCTAACTTCCACTGGTTCTACACCACTCTTTCACCAGCTATCTGTTCCCCTGACTTATATACTTAGCCCCAACACTGGCAGCTGTGCCTTCATCTGCATAGGTCCCATACTCTGCCTCACCACCTTAAAATTGTCTTTTTACCTAACATTTTGGCATTGCCAATAGCTCCTTTGTCATGGCACATGTCTGTCCGATACAGCTTCTGAAAAATGCTGCATTATAATTTTCTATGTTAAAGGTTCTATATGAATGCAAGTTGTTGTTGACAGTTCTGTCCTGATCATTTCAAAATTGCCATTTTTAGCAATTCCTTGGAGCATCTCATTTTCCGTGCTAAATTATTTATGCTAGAATTGTTAACATTCGTAATCTTTGTTACATCAGTGAACTTATGAAATACTTCTACTCTCTGTCCAAAAAGCTAGACATGGGGATAAAGTGAAGAACTGAGTGCCTGTGAAAAACAGGAGTGAATAGGGCAAACTTTAGGCTGGACTATTCAAAATCAGCGACTGTCTTTAATCTCAGAATACATAATATGTACATACCTTAAATGTACATTCATGATTACCTGTTAAAAGGGCAAAGCAAAAGGTATTGCCCAGCAATATTAACCTTGTTCAATGTGCACCAGTGTTTGTTGGGAAAAAAGTCCATATTCAATAACAGCTAAGAGATTCAAGGTACCGCCTAAACTATACAATGAAGGTCTATTAAGCATATTTCAAAATGCAAGCCATAAGAATTGAAAAAGCAAAAAAGTTAAAATTTTAATCCTCTGCATCATAAAAATATTCCCACTAATTGCAATATTCTCATTACAATAATTACAAATGAAAAATAAGTAAATTTACTATCAAAACGCAAAAGGACAATTTGACAGAACTCACAACAGAAATACATTACACATGATCACTGATGTGAAGCATCTGTTGTTACAATCCTAACAATTTCATTTCAGCTACAAGATTCACTTAGTGATTTAACCAAATCATATAATAATTGAAAAGTCTAGCATCTCAGGAGACCATGAATATCCAGAATGACTCAATGTTTACTTCCAATGATAGAACATTTATTCAAAGATTATGAACTCATCCTCTTGTGCAAGCCTCCAAATAAGGAAAAGTTTGAAAATTAGACATTCAATGAACAGTCAGCATCTTTAAATTATAAAAGTTAAAACTCATTTATTTTAAACAGCAAAATGCACATACATCCTTTGAAAAATAAATTCATCAACGAACCACACCTGCAATCTGGGTAGGATGTGGAACTAAGCATCCAAATAGCAATTTGCTGCACATTGATTTTATAACCAATAATGCAATTTCTGGCAACCCCATTTTTAAATTACAATTAATTGCACCCAATATCCTACATTAAAGGGAGAATTTTTTTGTATTCAAGAACAATTTTCTTCTGAACCATTTACTTAGTAAATAATTGATTAATGCAAATTGTAGGCCACTTTGCTTACCTCCAAATTATTACAAATTACCTTAAAGTTAGAAATTAATAACATGTTGAGCAAATAATGGACTGTAGATGCAAAACACACACTCTGAACTCAGTTCTTGGTTAATGAGTGAAAGAAAGGCAGTAAGCCAATTCTCATTTTGATAACGCATTATATTTCACCAGGGCATCTTGATCATCTGATCAACATGTAATTGGAAGAATTCAAACCAACATGCTGTGTTTTGGTGCTCTTTTCTCAGTTATATGACATCACCTTAAGCTTGAAAACTTTCAGAAAACATCCAAAAATTGGAAGAGTGCAGCTAGAAAGGACTTTTCCATAAACAATCATTGCTAATGTCTAATGAGATGGAACTTGCTTGCAAGGTTTTACTTCCTTGTGATGGCATCTTTGGTACAAAGAACTTGTTCTAGCACAATTAAATTGAAGATTAATGTTTGCCCATTGAAAGGAGTGAAGCTCAAAAGGAAATCTGGAATTTAAACTTCAATCTCTTTAATTGATATCTTTTCATATTAGAATCATGAGAAAACAAAGACAAATAAACTTTCCAGTTTCAACAACTAACTGGTTTCCTTTAGTAAACCGAAAGCACTTCAGCATTGTTGAAGAACAAAGCAAAAGCTTTTTGTCTTGCACTCAACGGGACATTTGCAAGATTACCAAATGTAAGTGAAACAAACTCATGAATGGGCCTAAGATCATCATTTTCACTCCTGAAAAATGTCCATTCTATCTCTGATCACCTCTATAAGTCTATCGTGGGTAATTGGGATTAATTTATGGGGTTAAAAAAGGGGTGGCACAGACAAATTTGGCTGAAGGACCTGTTTTCATGCTATAAATCTCTATGACCAGAAGGATAAAATGTCTCAAACGTTTAAACAACAAGTGAAGCTAGCCATTTCATGCTGCTAATGTACAGTAGCAATACAAGTGGTGTTCACTAATAAGATGCTGACATCAGGTCAGAAAGACACTCTACCTACCACATGAATAAATAATGTGATATATGAAATTCAATGCCAGTGTGACGTCAGCCAGGTATGGAGACTATGTCACAAAATTTTGGCGTAGATTGTATCAAACAGCATATCTGTTCACAACAGGCAAGGTACTTATTGTATCCAACCAGTCTGTGCTTGTAAAACTTAAAAAACATTATATATGCTTGCATGATTGGACAGCAGTGGCACAATGGTTAGCACTACTGCCTCACAGTGCCAGGGACCTGGTTCAATTCCCAACTTGAGTCACTGTCTGCATGCTCTGCATATCCACATGGGTTTCCTCCAGGTGCTCCAGTTTTCTCCCACAGTCCGAAAGATGTGTTAATTAGGTGGATTGGCTATGCTAAATTCTCCCTCAGAGTACCCGAACAGGTGCCAGAATGTAGTAACTGTTAAAAAACAGTAAGTTCATTGCAGTTTAATGTAAGCTTGCTTGATTTTAATAAATAAACTTTAATAAACTTAATTTTTAACAAGCCTGCGCATTCTAAGAGTTACGCAGTCAATCAATAGGTTTGCGGTGTGGGACAGTTCCACTTATTGGAAGATATGTACATAAATTCACGGATCCCTGCTCTATACAGAGAAAAAGAGCATGCACACACAACTCCCGTTCCAACTGAACAAGATAGGTGATAGACATGCTTTTTATTCCTTGGGGACAATGCCTTAACTGGAATCAACTGCTTTAAATTTAAACAACGCTTGGCAGTTAACTGGTGCATTCTCCATTGCAATACCTGTACCACGGTCCACTTACCAATCGATTAGTCATTCTCATCAAGTATAAATTGCTGTCCCTTTTCCATTTGGTGATCTTGCTAATATCCTGACAAGTGCAAGATGAAAAACCTACGTCTCTTTTTTCAGCAATACTTACGTTCTGTAGTTTTGTCCCCAGACAAACTTTGTCATGTGATGTAAACGATTTTTAGATTCAATATTAAATTGATGACCAAAATAGTGCATTTGAAATCAATGGATTAAAAAGAGAATATGTCCAATTATAGCAACTAAATGAAAATATTAAATAGTAAAAACTGTACATCAAATATCAACCTCCCCCCCAGACATTATTTATTGTAGCTACACCTTCTAAAAGTATATTTTAATAGAAATTGGAAGAATATTTAAAAGACAGTGTTGTACTGAAAATGTCACACTATCTTTTCAATTAAACAGTGCTTCCTTGTATTTCCCAATTCATATCCTATAAGAGATCATTCTATGATCATTTATAATTAGGGATAACTTATAGCACATTACTGACTGCTGATGTGTACCTGCTAATTACTTTTGTATCGAAAATAATGCGTGGGAAGTCACAATGCTCCCCAAAAAAGTCATTTTAATTTCATGATAAATGAAGCTGGAATCTAATCAATCATTACGTGTTAGCTTTTCAATTGTCCTTCCATAGTCATAGCTCATCACAGTCGATTATTACTTGATTTGGTATTACTCATGACCAAATGTTTCATCTGTGCATAAAACCAACAACAACTTGTATTTATATAGTGCCTTTATGTTTCAAGGCAGTTCAGAGAATTGTATAAATAAAAATGACAACGTCACAAGGAGGTAATATGGAAATAACCAAAAGCTTGGTCAAAGAGGCAAGGAGAAAGGAGAGAAAAAGTAATGGAGGGCCTCAGAGAGAGGATTAGAGCTTCTAGCTTGGGCAGCTTAAGTTACAGTTAACAATGGTGGTGTTAGTAAAACGGGGAATGCTCAAGAGGCTAGACTTAGTTTGGAATGTTGTAGGGCTGGTAGAGATTGTAACGATAGGTATAGTCATATCATGGAAGGATGTGAGGAAAAAAAAAGTGAGAATTTTGAAATTAAGGCACTGCTTACCCGGGATCAATAATAACGATTTTTCAAGATTTGCTGTAAGTTAGAACACAGGTAGCAGAATTTTAGATAATCTCAGGTTTGTGCAGGGCAGGACATCGAAGACTGGCCAGGTGTGCTTCAATAGGCAAGTTTACATATACAAAAGCATGGATGATTGTTTCAGCAGCAGATAAGTGGAGACAAGGGAGAATGCAAACAACATTAGAGGTAGAAATAGATGACATGAGTGATGGTATGATATCTAGTTGGAATCTCATCTTGAGATTAAATACAAAACCAAGGTTGTGAAATCTGGTTCAGTCTCAGCTAGAGAGGGGGACGGGGTAAGTAGCTAGGAAAAAGAGTTCTATGACAGGGACTGAAATAAATAGGTTTAGTCTTCCCAATATATGGATTTTGGGAGAATTTCTGTTCATGCAGTACTGAATGTTAGATATGCAGTCTGATGATTTAGAGACAGAGGAGGAGGAGGAGTTAAAAAGGGGCAATGAAGTATTTACAGCCAATTTGGCAGAAGATCTATCCCTGAATTGCATATGCATCAATGTGAAAACTATGACAGTTTTTAATCTTTTAAAAAGAATTCTAAGAAAAACATTCAAGTGGAAAACACTTATCTGAAAGATTTAAATTGCACAACTTTTTAAAAAAAATACATGAAACATGCAATTGTATAATTTATAAATGAAAATTGTTACAACATATATTTCAGAAAAATAGCTACATTTAACACAAACGCACCTGGGGACATTTAATGACCCAAACAACATTTATATTAAAATGGTGCAGTTTTGCAGAGTAAAATTCCAATCTACAATATATTTCATATAAATCCCAGCAGTAGATACCAACCTGTTTGAGGGTTCACGAGAATACTGCCAGGTGGTATGCCTGCAGCTTCCAAGGGAAGCAAAAAGAAGCTAGTGCTAGTAGGAATCACTTGCCCACTCATGCCACCATCAAAGGAAAGAGAATTACTAGTGTTGACAGCTGAATAGACGGCTGGCACACCATGAGTCTGGCTCATAGCTGTGACTGGAAGAGGCTGATGGGTGCGAGAGAGGGAACCCGTGGATGACCCTACACTACTAGAAGACTCTGAACCTGGGAAAGGAGTAATGAAAAATCTTTATCTAGAGACAGAAACATCATGCCTTTTTCCTTTCTATGCATCAAGATGAATTGTCTTAAGAGTTCAAACATGCACAATATTAGGAAAAAAAAAATCAGCAAATCCCCTATTGACTGTAACATATTAAAGTATTAAAGCACAAACAAACAATTTAACTGAGCAAACTTTTATCTCTGATGTAACTGTATGCTACAACATGCAGACTAAACAGTCGATGAAAGCACAACCTTCACAAATAATAACAAAAGCAGCCCCCTATTGAAAGATCAAGGTGTTAAGCAGCCAACATTGTTTCCAGTGATTTTATGTTTTTATATCTACTTACAAACATCACAGAACAAAAATGTTAAGAAAATCTAAAATAAGGCAAAAGCTCAGAACGTTACAATTAAATTAGCAACTCGGATGCGAGAGGAAGCAAAAGCAAGCTCATAGCAGACCAGAATACTAAAACAGTAGACATACGCTTGAATACAAAATATAATGGGGTTAACTCAAATTAATGTAGGCTAGTATATAATCCTCAGAAAAATAAAAAAAATATTAAATTTGAGTACAGAACAGCATTAGAAAGAGCATTAGAGAAGTGAATGGATAAACTAAATCGCAGATACACTCAATGAACCAAATACTCCTGGATTGATTTGAAAACATCTAATTGGAATGTGCATGTTTTTGAATTATTCTAAGAATACCTATAGCCCACATTACTTTGGATAACCAAAGAAACCTAAAACAGTATAGCACTAATTAGTCAAAAAAGTCAGAAAGAGTAATTATTTAGAAATGACCAACTGGCTCCCCAATATTTTAGTATTTCAGTACATTACCTGGCGCATACCTAAGTCATATGGACTAGGAGGCTCCAGGCTTGACTACTTATTTGAGTCAAGAAAGCAGAGATGCTAATAATGGTTTTGGTATCCCCGAGCTCAGGAATGTCAAAATCAGTTTCCTGCTACAGATCACTATGCAGTGACACACGTTACAAATTACAAATGTACAGGTCCATCGAGTACAGGGTTCAGCTGCAGCATTCTCCCTAATCAACTAGTGTGCGAACACTCAATGTGTCAGCTTAAGTATGAATAATGGTCAATTTGGTGAGGTACTGGAGGGCTGCTGACAGCTTGAAGAATCTTGCCTACAGCAGGCACCCTTATCTTTGGGAAAGGAGAAACAAAAAACAAAAACCTTACAGTAGCTATTCAGTCAGAAAAGGCAATGGGAAATAGAAAAGTTGGTTTGGCCCTCTAAAAGCCAGCATTTGCCAAACTAGTACTTTACTGTGATAGTGCACTGCTGCATATGATAAAAATGTACCTGTTTTTGAAAGCCTGCCTGTACTTTTGCTGCTACCAGAGCTATCACCTCTTGCCAGTACAGAAATTCCACTGAAGCTGCTAGCTTTTGTCATTGCTGGTTTCAGGTTGCGGTTTGAGCTATCTGAATCTGTACTGCTCCAAGGACGTGGCTCTGACCACTTCAGCTCATTTTCAGTACTGCTCTGACGACTGTTGGAGGATCGCCCCGTTCCATCCTTATTTCCTCTGAGGTACAAAACAAACCTAACATTTATCTCAATTTTTCAACAATCCAAAAAAAAAAAAAATGAAATTGTCAGAATTGTGTCATGCAAACAAATTTTCTGGTTTGAACAAGCTCTCCTGTACCTAAATATTTGTCGCCTTTGTTGTGTACTATTAGCAGTTTCTTCTTCTTGAATTCTGTTGATGTTAACAGAAGATTTCAGAATTTCATGCCAAATACCTTGAAAAACTAATCAGTTAAGTTTTTTTAAATCAGCACTAACCTTTTATCTGTAAAGTAATTATCTTGGGAGAACGATAACTGAAACAAAAACACACATTTTAATTACGTTGGCAAAACTACCAAAAAAAACCAAATAATAAACATTCATTATATTTTTACTTGACCATATGATAAAATTAATATTTTTTGGTACCAATATACAAAAATAACTGCATACTCTTCACCATTTTCTGCATGTATAGGAACAATAATTCAAAAAGGGCCCTTGTTGTACAAGCAAACCATGTACATTTTATGCTCATCTCATCCCACCCACTAAAGAAATCTAAAGACATGCAGTCTCAAGCAAAATCAAAAACCAATATCACATCAATAATATGCAAGCTGTTGATATAAAATACATTACTTGGTTATAAAAATCATTAGACGAGCAGCTTTGCTGAATGATTGCAACAATTAGTCCTTTGAAAATAACTTTTGAATGTTTCTTCTTTAAAGAAGTCAACAATTTTTGACATTCAATAAAAATCACTGGGCTAGATATCTCAATACTGGCATCCAGTACAAGAGCACAATCTTGAACGCATTTCAAATCTTCAATACTAATTTGAAGTGTCTAAACTTCCACATATATATAGATTCTATATATATATATATATATATATATAGATTCTATTATATATAGAATTCCATCATAAACTGCAAAAGTAGCATTGCTGAATAGTCACAAACATGCATTGAAATCATACTACAGCTGCTGTTAACTTGTTGACTCCCCACCTCAGATGAGCAATATCTACTGCACTAAGCTCAGAAAATAGAGAAAAACAAAATCTGCAGATATGGAGCACAGTATTTTGGAAAGGTGATCCACCTTTTAATAAGTTAAATATTTTAAAAAATATTAATACTACTTAAACTAATTTATTTTCTTGCTCTGTGAAAAACTTTACCAGTATAGGGCCATGGACAGCAGAAATGCTCTTAATAAGCACTGATGACCAGTACAGGGCACATTAAAAAAATTAGACTGCTTTCATGATGATGTTTGGCGCTCTTAAGTGTTTTTATGCAAGTGCAATGTAGGGAAAATTCATCTTTAAAAGGAGCTTAAAGTGCTTCAGTCCTATATGCCATCTATCAGAAGCATTATTTATTTTCCCATTTCTTGAACCTCATATTCAAACACTCTGCTCTTGGACAACTGCTGATCATTTACCAGATCTGGATACCCATTTTTCCTATGCCGTGGAGGCAAAAAAATAGCATTGCATGTACTATAGAACATCAAAGTTGTGGCTGCAACTCTAAAGCACCCACTTCAAATTTAACCAGCGGTTCAAAACTCTGCCAAACACTCTTACAAGGGAACCTCAACACGAGCACTAATCTGCTCTGCAGAGAACTTTCGATTTTTGGCCATCTAATACAGTTAGAAACTAATCTATAATGTTGAGCTGATAAACAAATTAGCTGCAGATAAAATATACCCCCACAAAATCCTATAGGCTGCTCTTTTATGTACTACCTGCTCATGCAGAACTAAAGTTTTCAATTTTCTTACAAGGGAGTTTCTCCAAACAAGTATCAACTATTTATATGTAACAACTATTTATATTGTACGTGGAAAAGCATTCCAGATGAATCAGCTGACTCCACAAATATTTCTCGATTGGAGCTACCATTCAACTTTCAGTTTACTAATGTATCATATACTCCGAAAACTCCACAACCTAAATCAGTCAAATCCGACACCTTCCAGATTTTCAACTACTCATACAGAACTAGTAAGTCTATTTGCACATCCAATTTAAAACCAGTTATTTACTTTTCTCCTTTCCCACCCTATACTTACATCTTGAGAAAATATCCTATCTCTGACCCGCTGATATTCCTCTTCCCTCTCCTCTATTGATTTGCTTCTTCTATCATCCCGCAATCTGATACGTATCTGGAAATTTTGAACACATCGTCTTCTTAGGAGATTGAAATATTTCAAAGTAAAAAAAATTGAAATTTAACAATATCAAAAATATATTTAAAAAAAAAACAAATTCCAAAAGTGCTTTTTGGAGTTAAATTTGACTGTATAAATATGGCTACTCTCCTTTTGAAAAAAAAAGTGCTTTCCGGAAAGTAGTTTTCATTCTCCCAAGGCAGTTCGTGCTTCCATCACAACTGCCTTGTCTTAATTCCAGATATTTTCCTAATTTTGCCTTTTATTTCTATTCAGCGGTTGTAACGGTTCATTCAAAAGCAATCACCTGATTAAAGTGTAATTCTTTCACACTTCATTACTATGAAATATTCCATTAACACCTGTGTACAATCTCTTAGTTAGAAGAAATGATTTCAATTTCTGGATGATTATTTGTGGATTGAACTGAAAGTAAACTGAGCAGCCAAATTTTAAAGTGTTCATCTAATGGTTAAGATCCACTTGAAAAATAAATCCTTCCAAGAAAAACACAAACCAGAACAACTTGGGCAGTCTTAGTCATTAAAAATAGTTATATGTTCATTTCAGAGAAAATCCCCACAAAAAAAAATTGTGAATGTTTCTTAGACAAATATCTGCCACCATGTTAAACGCAACCTTTTCTACTACAAACAGTAATACCCTTCACATGCTTTTGCTGTTCTTTGTCAGAGTGTCAAATAATGCTTACTGCAGCGACCATATAGGACTTGATGCACAGGACATGTGGCACATAAATTACATGTGTGAACAATGTAAAATTAGCTGAATAAAAATTGAATATATCTCTTTGCTAAAGTGATTTGATTGAACTTAAGCATAATGGATGTAAACAAAAAGATTATGGTTTGCAAATTTCCAACAGTTGAATTAAACTGCAAAGTCAAATCCAGAAATCACTGAACACCATCGAATGAATAAGTGGATTAAACTTAGTTAATATTCTAAAGCAAAACATCTGAATCTAGTTAGATCCCTCCAATTTATTTGTAAACCCACAACATCCATAGAAGTAGTATGGCTATAAATAACACAATCTGCATTTTTTTGGAATAACTGGAGGAAAAATGAAAGTTAATACTAGGCTCTGGCTATATGGCAATTCTATATGCATTAGTTGCTTTTCTCTTAATACAAAGAATTTATACCAAATACAAAGTGTTCAAACACGATACATCATTTTTGTATTTGTAGAATACAAAACCAGGATATGACATTTGTTCCAGAGGAATTTATAATTTTACATTATTTTGATAGCCGTAAAACCTCTGGTTTTAGCACAGAGGTAGAATGCAAGACTGTGGAAAAAATTGAGCACTTACTTGATTATCATCTTTGTCATTGCTTGGATTATCTCGTTTTAGGATATACCTCTTCTGAAAATCATCAGTTGTATCATCTTTTATATGTTCACAAAACTTCTGATCAGGTCTACAAGCAAATTGAACAATGACAGTTACAGAATTATACACATTATATATTAAGTGATTGAAGATAAGCATTATTAAGCTCAAAGATTCTAACATGTTCATAAAATAAAAGCAAATTTCTGTGGCTACTGGAATCTGAAACAAAAACAGCAGGTCCGACAGTATTTTTTAAAAATTCATTTGTGGGGGATGGGCGTCATTAATTGCCCAGCATTTGGCAATAAAGCAGGAGAGAGGAGCGTGCAGCGGGACCTGGGTGTTGGAATGCACTAGTCACTGAAGGTAAGCATGCAAGTGTGGTAGGTAGTAATGGCAGCAAATGGCATGTTGGCCTTTATCGCAAGACATTGAGTACAGGAGCAGGAACGTGTTGCAATTATACAGGGTCTTGGTGAGGCCACAGCAAGAGTATTGTGTGCATTTTTGGTCTCCTTTTTTAAGGAAAGACATTCTTACTCTGAAGGGAGTACAATGAAGGTTTATCAGGATGACTCCGGGGATGGTGGGACTAATGAATGAGAAGAGATTGACTAGGTTAGGATTGTTTTCACTGGAATTCAGACAAGTAAGGAGAGGATCTCAGAGACTTATAAAATTCTAACAAGGCGAGACAGGAAGACACAGGGAGGATATTTCTAATGGTGGGGGAGTACAGAACCAGGGGTCACAGATTGAAAATTCAGGGTAGATTATTTAGGACAAAGGTAAGGAGACATTTCTTCACCTGAAGTGTGGTTGGTGAGCGTGTGAATTTCATTATCACAGGGAGTAGTTGATGACAAAACACAATGTACTCAAGCGCCGGCTAAATACAGCACTTGCGGCAAATGGGATCAAAGGTTACGGGGGAAAAAGCAGTATTAGACTATTGAGTTGGATGATCAGCCATAATTATAATGAACGGTGGAGCAGGCTCAAAGGGCCAAATGGCTTCCTATAATCCTGCGCTTCTAGTGATTGCCCATCTCTACTTGCCCTTGAACTAGACTATTTCAGAGGGCAGTGAAGAGTCAACCACATTGCTGTGGCTCTGGAGTCAAATGTAGGCCAGACCAAGTAAGGACAGCAGATTTCCTTCCCTAAAGGATGTTAATGAACTAGATGGGTTTTTCCGACAATCGACAATGGTTTCATGGTCATCAGTAGATTAATTCCATATATTTTTTAAAATCGAATTCAAATTTCACCACTAGTGAGATTCAAAACATTTTTTGCTATTGTATTCCTATTTTTGGGATTCCATACCAAAATTCCTCACAAACTTTAAATCTCATTGCACATCAGTGAATTTTACATTTCTTGCTGTAATCACCCTGGTGGGTTTTGTGGACAAAGCATCAACTTAATGTCAAATCTCACATTATGAAACTCAATTGCATGTCTAAATTTATTTACTGTGTGGTTTTGAAGGGAAGGAGACTTTCATCATCATTGGAACTACATTCAATTCTAGGTCCTTTAAAGATTAGGGCTTAACCAATTGGGCAGCTTAAAAGTTTATTGTGAAACATATTGCATCAATCTGCTAGCATCATTTTTAGCGGAAAGAGAGATTTAGACTGCTCAAGTTAACTGACGCTCACGTTCAGAGTTAAGGGTTTCTTTAAGCTTTAGTATTGGAAGGGAATTAAAAGCAGGTGATTACCTAATCTTAATTGTTTTAACTAATTTATGTCACACTTGTTATCAGTGTAGCTATTTACTGTAATTTACACAATTGAAATAGGCACTTTGGCTAGGCTTTAAGCACACTTTTGAGATTCCTTCCTGTCAATAAGGAAGGTTTCTAAATTTTGTTATTTGCATTTGAGAATGAAGGACATTTTTGGGGAAAGAACAGAATAAAGAAAGCTTTATTGTGGAAATTTCAAACCCACTTCATAACAGATATACTAACCTTTGCATGTTTGTACATGTACAAGAAAGGTTCACAAAACCTTTATAATAATAATGTCAACAAACCACGAGAACCCTTATGCAAACTTTTTATACAACAGTAGTGGGGACTGTGCTTTAATATTAAAGTGGATATAATTTGACAATGCTTGAAAAATGTTCAATGTTGTTAACATTTACTATATATTACACAGTTTATGTCATCAAATAATGTCATTTCAAATCCACTACCATCTTTCCAGCAATTTCCTGCCTAATCTATCAAATTAAATGTCTTAATGTCACAACACCAAAAAGGCAACAACATCCTCTTGAACAATGGTACCTCCTGTACCTCTCTACAGCCTGACGTGGTTGACTACATCATATACCTCCAAAGCTGCTTCTTTGTTGTTCAATTCAAGGAGATCATGGCCTTCACTTGGTATTGCTCTTACATATCTAATCATTGTCACGGTAGCTTCCTATTCATGAACTATTACCTCTATAATCCTCAAGGAACCTATCTTTCATCCTATCCTTATCTTTATCTGTATGATGTTCCTTGGCAGCATTATACAAAGACAAGGGCTAATATCCACTGTATGTGGACAATTCCCCATATCACCTTTCTTGATCCAACTTCTGCTTTGGTTTGCAAACTACTTGTCTGACATTCAGTCTCGTATAAATGAGAAGTTGCTGTGACAAAGCATGCAAAGACCAAGTTTTAAATTTAAGTTCCTCTCACAACTATGTACTTAGAAATAAATTTAATGTGGTAACCTGGTCACTACCACTAATCAGACTGTTTACAACTTTGACAGGAACTTTCAAACTTAATGGGGAAGTTTGTGGGAAAGCAAAAAGATGTCTGGTAAGTGGGATGCTTTTGAAAATGTGTTAACCAGGGTTCAAGATAAGCACATTCCTCAGACTGAAGGGCAAGACTGATTGACTTGGGATATTGGGACCCTGGTCAAAAACGAAGGAGGCAACACATAACATGCACAGGCAGCTGGGATCAAGTGAATCCCTTGAAGAGTATAGGGGTGCAGGTGTAGGGATTAAGAGAGAAATCAGGAGGGCAAAAAGGGGACATGAGCTTTGGCAAATAAGGCAAAAACGATAATTCAAAAAGCTTCTATAAATACATAAAAGGGCAAAACAGTAACTAGAAAGCAAGTAGGGTCTCTTAAGAATCAATAAGGTTATCTATGTGCGTGTCCACAAGAGACAGGTGAGACCCCAAATGAATATTTCTCATCAGTATTTATTGTTGAGAAAAAACATGGGGATTAGGGAACTTGGGGAAATAAATAGTGATGTCTTGAGGAGCATACAAGTTACACAAGAGGTGGTGCTGGAAATCTTAAAGCACAAAGTAAATAAATCCCTGGGACTGGATGAAGCATATCCCAGCATATTGTGGGAGGCTAGGGAGGAAATTGCGGGTCCCCTAGCTGAAATATTTGAATCAGCAATAATCACAGGTGAGGTGCATGGTGACTGAAGGGTAGCAAATGTTTTGCCTTTGTTTAAAAAGGGCTGCAGGGAAAAGATTGGCTGTTGAGCCTCACACCTGTGCTGGGCAAGTTGTTGGAAGGTATTTTGAGAGACATGATCTACGGCATTTAGATATTCAAAGGCTGATTAGGAACAGTCAACATGGCTTTGTGAATGGAAAATCATAGAAACAGAAAAACTACAGCACAAACAAGCCTTTCAGCCCACAAGTTGCGTCAAACACATCCCTATCTACTGGACTTACCTATAACCCTCCTACTAAGTTCCATGTACTTATCCAAAAGTGTCTTAAAAAGAACCTATCAAATCCACCTCCACCACCACTGCCAGCAGCTGATTCCATGCAGCCACCATCTCCTGACATGTCCTCTACACCTACTCCCTGCATCCTAAATCTATGTCCTTTTGTGGCAACCATTTCAGCCCTAGGAAAAACCTCTGAGAATCCACTTGATCAATACCTCTCATCATCTTATCATCATGTCTCAAAACTTTCAATGAGTTTTTTTTGAAGGGGTAACCAAGGACAGCGCAGTTGATGTTGTCTACATGGACTTTAGCAAGGCCTTTGACAAGACATCGCTTGGTAGTTTAAAGCTCACAGGATCCAGAGTGAGGTATTTAAATTGATATAAAATTAGAAAGTGGTTGTAGAGGCATATGACCAGCAGTGTGCCTTAGGGATCAGTGTTGGGTTCACTGATATTTGACATTTATATTAATGATCTGGATGAGAATATAGGAGGCTTAGTTAGTAAGTTTGCACATGGCATCAAAATTGGTGGCATGGTGAACAGTGAAGGTGGCTGTCTAACATTGCAACAGGATCTTGATCAATTGGGCCAGCAGACTGACGACTGGAGTTTAATTTAGATAAATGTAGGTGATGTATTTTGGGAGACTGAACAAGGGCAGGACTTACTCAGTTGATGGGTGTTAGGGAAAGTGATAGAACAAAGATCCAGGGTACAGGTTCATAGCTCCTTGAAAGTGGAATCACAGATGGACAAAGTGGTGAAGAAGGCATTCAGCATGCTCGATTTCATCGGTTAGAACACTGAATACAGGAGTTGGGATGTCTTATTGAAGTTGTACAAGACATTAGTAAGGGCATACTTGGAATACTGTGTGCAGTTCTGGTCACCCTATTACAGAAAGGACATTATTAAACTAAAAAGAGTGCAGAAAAGATTTACCAGAATGTTACAGGGACTTGATGGTTTGAGTTATAAGGAGAGGCTGGGCAGACTGCGACTTTTTTTCTCTGCAGCACAGAAAGCTGCAGAGGGTTGATCTTCTGGAGGTCTATAAAATAACGAGGGGCACAGATCAGCTAGAAAGTCAAGATATTTTCCCAAAGGTAGGGGAGTCTAAAATTAGAAGGCATAGGCTTAAGGGGAGAGATAGAAAAGTGTCTACAGGGGCAATTCTTTCCCCCCCCACACACAGTGGGGTGTGTCTGGAACAAGCTGCCAGAGATAGTGGTAAAGCCAGGTACGATTTTGTCTTTTAAAAAGCATTATGATGCATATAGAGGGATATGGGACAAATTAGGCAATTGGGGCTAGCTTAGGAGTTTCAAAAAAAAAAGGGTGGCATGAACAAGTTGAGCCAAAGGATGTGTTTCTATCCTGTAAACTTCTACAATAGCCAAGCTCTGATCACACAATTCTTTACATTACAAAGACTAGTTGTTGTATCCACATCCAAATGTTCCACTCCACATCCTTGCTGATCAACACTGAACCCTCACTACCTCAACTATATAATGTATTCTTATATCTGTAGCTCCATCAGACCTACAATTCGACACAATATACTGACTGCTGCTGTGACTTTGATCTCATATATCCCACCTCTTCCTTTGCTCCACACTGGCAACAAGGGTTTCAGTCACGTAGGCCTATCGTTTTGAATTTTCCCCCAAAACCCATCTGATTGTCAAGCTCTTTTTCTACCTTACAATCTTCCTTAAAACCCATCTCATTGGCCAAACTTTTGGTTACTCTTCCCAACATGTTCCCTGTTGTTTCAATTTAAATGTATTTAATCAGCGTCACAATTAGGTTTACATTAACACTGCAAATGAAGTTACTGTAAAAATCCTCTAGTCGCCACACTTTGGTGCCTATTCGGGTACACTGAGGGAAAATTTAGCATGTCCAAAGAACTTAACCAGCATGTCTTTTGCACTGCAGGAGCACTTGGAGGAAACTCACACAGACACAGAGAATGTGTAGAATTTGCACAGAGACCCAAGTCAGGAATCAAACCTGGGGCCCTGGTGCAGTGAGCTAGCAATGCTAACTATTGTGCCACCATGCCACCCTTTCTTTGTTTTAGGAGTACGCGTCAGTGAAGTGTCTTGGTATATTTTTGGCTTTCAAGATCTTTTACTAATGCTGGTTGTGGCAATTTTAATATTAAGTCAGAATGGTTTCTTTCACTCCATGCCTGAATATCCACCACCAAATCCAAAAATATGACCAAATATTTAAAAAATTATAAACAAAAACATGTCAAAAGTTAAATCACTCACATTCTTGTGTTGCTAGTTTTGTTTATAATCACAGCTTTGCCCGTTTGGTCAACATTGTGATCCAAGCCGAAGTATGCAGCCACTCTGTGCAACAACATCCTGTGATAGGAGGTCATTGGAGGAAATTTCCTATATTGAATACTAAAGAAAAAAGAGACACCGTTGGTGTGACAACACACAAGCTGTGAAAATATATTTGGCTTAGGGATCATTATCAGCTCTTACTTGTTATTACTGATAAAATCCAGAATTTCCTGTTCTAACTTCAGCAACATCATTCTATCCCTGGAGAACAGAAAACAACATCTTCAGTCGCCAAATATGCTACATTGTTCAAATGTTTAGAACTTAAAAGCAGTTAGAAAAAAAATACTTTTAAATTCCCTATAACCACGATGCAATATTTCTAACAATGATGAACCTATTGCCAACTGACAAAGTTGAGATTGCTATGGCCAGTATGCATGCCCAATTACTTAAACAAGAGGGAAGTAATGCATTAATCTATTTACGCAACAGTTGACTGATCTACATTAATTTGAAACTTTAAGAAATTTAATGTAAATTAATTAAGGAAGGGCTTTACACTGAAGAACAAACTTGCATGCAGACAAAATATCAGGGAGACAAGTGGGGGACACTGGATTGGCAAACTGTTCCTCCATGCCATTTCTGGTGACAGAAGCTGGGAACAAAGTTACCCCTTTGTGGCAGACTCAGAACCTGATACCCTCAAGAACCCTGTGGGATTATTCTCATTTAGCTACAGGAAATCTGGCAAATCAATGTCCTAACAGACACAACAGTTTTAGAAGCATTATGAATTGCTGCTGGTTTATCTGGTTAAATACACAACCTGCCAGCCCACAGTTTGTCACCCAAACATGTACGACTCAAACAAGTGGAATATACTGGAATGCAGTTCATGAAAACAAAAGTTTTGCCTGTGTGAATTTTTTAGTAATTTGGGGCTTCTTTAAAATCAACAAACAATATTCATTATATTGTGCTTTTCATAATCAAACCACTATCTAGGTAATAAAAGCTTAAGAACTGCAGTCATTGCTATTTTATGGGCAATATGATAAGCAGTCCATTTGCTCATAAAAAGACTTCAAACTGCATTGAAATGAAGAGTTAATTGCTTGGTTTCTCAAGGCGTTGCTTGAACCAGAGATTTCCTAGATGTGCTAAACTGGCACTTATCATAGGAGCAATAATCTGCAATATTTCTTTATAATCACTGCTGGAGAGTGCACGTGCATACATCAAGGGAAAAGAAGAATCCATGTAACTAAACTTGTCTTTGGAGCAGTAGTTGACGTGCCTCTAACACTTGCTGTCATTGCTCAAATGAAGTATGAAGCCCTATCTCACACCCTCCAGGGAAGAGAAAGAAACATTTGGGGAGAAATACATTCCATGCTTGTACTCTTGCACAATGCTGCATACAGTTATTATAAGTAGAGACATTTATTTTGTTATTTATTCTCAAAGTACAATGGTTGCCCAAATGCTCAACCACAAATAAGTGCTATCTTTCCAGTGATTTTGTACCAGCCAGTTTGTATCAAACACATCAGATTTAAAGGCCCAAAATTCCTCTGAAGACTTTGTGCTGCTTTCAGGTCATTAAAAAACACACCCTCACATAACTTTGCTCAGGTTTCTCTTTTAGCTTATGGTTTCAGAGAAAAATGGTGACTGTCACTGGCCATTGCACCAATGATGGTGGCTAGATCTGGCTGTAGCACGAGTGCCTTTCTATCAACTGTTGCACTTCCAGCATTTAATGTATTTTGAAAACAATTTAACTTCTCAATTTCAGCCCCAACTAAAGTCAGCAGGAGCCTGGGTTGAAGTGAGGAAGAATATTACAGCAGTTTAAAAGCTGAACAAGAATATAGAAAACATAACTGTCTAAGCTAATATGAAGATTGCAATTTTTGGAAATAAAATCTTTTGTTAAATTTAACCAAGAATAAAATCATTATTCGATCATTTTCATTATAGGCCAACATGGAATAATTCTACGATGTGCATTATAGCAGCATATCTCATTAAGTTACGGCAGTCTATTCAGTTCCACAATATATTAATGGATCAACTACATACATTTTAATCCCACTGCTCTGCTCATTCCCTCAGCATCATGATTGTGTTCCTGCTCCCGGCTTACAAACAAAAACTAAAATAGGAGAATCTGTCAAAGTCTCCAACGTTGGCCTGAGGAATCAGATGATCTCCTACAGGATTAGTCAGTCAATAGAATGAGTATGCCACTATGGGAACTGACTTCATCAGTTAGTGTGTAGAAGACAGTGAGTGCCAAAGAAGCAAATCCACGTGCTTCTTAACTAGAAATTACGGATGAACAGGGACATCCACTTCCTGCTAACGGTCTGAGGCGTTCAAGTCAGGCAATCCTGACTTATACAAGAAAGCCAGATATGATTTATGGAAATCCATCAAAGATACCAAAAGACAATATCAAACCAAGCTAGAGTCCCAGGTTAGCCATGCTGACCCCCCTGTGACTGTGGCAAAATGTGCAAGACGTAACAGGTTACAAGACGAAGGCAGGTTAAAAAAAAAAAAAATCGCTGGCTTCAATGTGCCACTCCTAGATAAGCTCAATGCATTCTATGCCCGCTTTGAGTGAGGAATCAGCAAGAGCATGCCCTCCATCCTGCAAGCCTCAGGCAAACCTCGAGGTCACCATTGCTGACATCGGAGCAGCCTTCTCAAAAGTCGACCTATGGAAAGCAACTGGCCCTGATGGGGTACCTGGATGTGTACTTGGGTCCTGCGTGGACCAGTATTTGCAGACATCTTCAACCTCTCTTTACACCAATCTGAGGTCCCTACCTGCTTCAAGACAACCATTATCCTGGTGCCAAAGAAAAGCCAGTGTGCCTTAATGACTATCGTCCGGTGGCTCTGACATCCATAATTATGAAGGTTAGTCATTGCACAAATCAATTCCAGTTTTAGACTATCTGAATCCACTATAGATTGCGTATCACTGCAACAGCAGATGCCATTTCCCTGGCCCCACTCTCAACCTTGGAACACCTGAGTAATAAAGACAACTATGTCAGACTCCTATTCATAGATTACAGCTCAGCCTTTAACATCATTATTTCTATGAGACTCATTTCTAAACTGTGTGGCCTGGGACTCAATTCTTCCCTCTGTTACTGGATCCTAGACTTCCTTACCCACAGACCACAGTCAGTAAGAATAGGCAACAATACCACCTCCATGAACATCTTCAACACCAGTGCCCAACAAGGCTGCATTCTCAGTCCTAATATACTCCTTATACATCTGACTACGTGGTCAAATTCACCTCCAACTCGATTTTCAAGTTTGCTGATGCCATCACTGTTGGAAGTCAAACAATGAATGAAAAACAGTATATGAAGGAGATAGAGATCCTGGTAAAGTGGTGTGATGACAATCTCTGCCTCAATGTCAACAAAACGAAGGAGAAAGTCTTACACAAGAATGTAGTGGAGGGCATGCCTGACTACGTCAACGGGGACCAAGTAGGAATAGTCGAGCTTTTAGGTGTCCAGATTACCAACCTGTCCTAGTTCCTCCATGCTGATGCTATAGTTTAGAAAGATTACGACAGCCTCTACTTTCTTGGGAGGCTAAGGAAATTTGGCATGTTTGCTACAAATTTCATCAACTTTTATAGGTGCACCACTGAAAGAATTTTTTCTGGTTGTATCTCAGCTTGGTATCCTGTTCCAAAGCCTCAATAAACTACAAAGAGTTATGAATGAAGCCCAGTCCTTCACTCAAACCAGTCTCCCATCCATTGACACTATCTATACTTCCTAATGCCTTGGAAAAGCAGCCAGCATAATCAAGGACCCTATGCAACCAGAACATTCTCTTCCACCTTCTTCTGTTGGGAAAATGATACAAAAGTCTGATGACATGTCCTGAATAGACTCAAAAATAACTTCTTCCCTGCTGCCAGACTTTTGAATGGACATACCTTGTACTAAGTTGATCTTTATCTACCCAAGCTATTACTGTAACACTATATTCTGTACTCTCTCCTTTCCTTCTCAATGAATGGCATGCTTTGTCTGTATAGCACCAAAAACAATATTTTTCATTGTATATTAATACATGCAACAATAAATCAAATGAAGTCAAATCATTAAAAACTTGTACTTTTACAATATTGCCCATTATTTGAATGGAATGCATGTTAAATATATAGAACTTGTGCAAAAATACGTGCAGCATTCTTATTCTTTGTTGAGATAATATGTAAGTTTGAATTTTCTTGTTCATTGTATAAAACAAGCAGAATTTGACTCAGTTTATGCTTACGCAACAAACAAAGTTACATAAATTCTTCTCCATGGAAAAAATATCCTTTTTACTAACTATGCTAGTGGTTTCCTTGCTTCGATTTTCAAAATATTTGCACGTTGATATGTTCACACCGACATGTGGCAATAACGTGCGTTTGTTTTTCTACCATATGGTAGTGGTCTGCAATTCCTAAAATAGTTATGGCACCCACAGTTACAACTCCAAGTAGGAAGATCAGTGTCAAACTATTTGACCATTAAACTGTCACTTTGGTAAATAACAATGATTGCTTTTGATCTTCAAGTCAGATACAAAGAATAAATTCCAAATGTGTACAAAACCAAGTGTCATAAGCATTTCAAAAACTGAACATGTTGCATCTTCTTTATATAATCAAAAAACTAAATTAAAAATACCTGGGATTATTTTTCAAAGTATTTACTAAAAATTCATGAAGATCTATTCCAGTGGAATCTGTGTATTCTTGGCTGGAATCTGGTTGAGAAAGAAATTGAGAAGTTCCGTTCATTTTACAAGTAACTTGGCAAGAATCCAAAATCTGAAAGCATTTTAGTGAAGAAATGTAGCGTAAACCTCTTGATAACATTTTTTTATGCATTTTATCTGGTTTGTCTGTGTATTCTTCCTTTTCAGCTTCATCTTTTGTTGTCTGTTCTTCTTTATCAAATGTGTGTGTTAACTGGAGCTGAATTTTATCCTGTGTAAACACAAGGTGAAATTGTCAGAACAATATTCAGTGCGACAAACAGTCTTAATGTACTTATAGTTGTGTGGGTTGCTGACAAAAACAATGCAGTTCACATAGTGTGTTACTAAATACTTGAATAATGTTCCCTAACTAGCTTCTTTGCAGCATTCAGCAGGCTATGTGAAAATGACCACAGAATGCTCACTGTTTCATATTATTCCAATAGTACTAATACAACACTGAACAAGTTAGATAATGTAACCATGAGGTACACTCTCCTATTAAGCAAATATATTATAACCAAATAGGCACTTGTGGAAAAAAAGAATCAGAGAGGAAATATGAAATTGTTCCTAATTTTAGTCCATTAAACCTTTTTTTTTTCAAAGGTCAGATTGCATACAAACGGTTCCCCATCATCAGAAAATGGCTTCACATGCATGGATGATAGAATACTATTCCACCGTGCATTGTTTCAAGGAGACATACAGACTTCTATGTCTATAAGTACCAGGAGCCTTTGATAACATGATATCTGAGGATATCAAACCACAGAATTAGCCAAAAATTGGGCTGGGGTTTAATCAATGCTGATGGAAGTCACATGTCATCATTCAAGAATATCGACTGTTAGTTAAATCTATTGGCAGATTTTGAGCTGCTTTCCTTGTTTCTGATTTATACATTGCCAAGATCTTCAAATTTGACTTTATTTCACTTTCGGCCTGGAGAATTAGAAAAGCTTACAGAAAATAAGTCAGACTTCTATCATATCAAGATCAAAAATCCCGTGGCTTTGCCATTGATAAATTCCAAGATGTGTTCTTTGCTTTATCTGTCTGTGTTGTCTGTGTCCTTGGTGGTATTTTTCTCAGTTCCTTATTCAGGTTGTTGTATGATTGCGTGGTGTTTGGCTCATTACTCTTTTGTATCGTTACATATTTCTCAGTCTCTTATTTCGAATTATTGGTGGAGGAATGTTGCCTCTTGTTTTTCAGCCTTTTGTTTTCACAATGCTTTCATCTGTTTACTTATCTCACATTGTCATTGCTTGTTTCAGATTTTCCTATTCTTTTTCCCTGACCTGTCATTTATTTATCCCTCTACGCTTCCTGTTCCTTGCTTTGCTGTCTTACAAAGTCATCTGTTCAGCATTTCCCCATCATGCTTGCACAGACTTTCAGGTCCTTGTAGTCTTGTGCAATCACTGCAAATATTTGCATGTTGACTCACCAGGTAAAGTATAATGGTGTTGAATATTTCTTGCAGACTCATTCTTCTTTAATCTCCCAGGAACCCCATATTTTTGTTGCACTGGCTGCCCCTTTACCCCAACATAAACCTGGTGATCAAGGAGATCCAATCTTTCTCTCTTCCATTTACCTTCATTATTTTCTCAGTCTACAAGATTTTGAATCACCTTTCCCGTAGCAAGTTATTTTTGCAGTAAATTTACATTCATCACCGTGGTCGAAACACAGATTGTAATTCTGAATTTAGAGCAGGAGTAGCCTATCCGGCCTTTCAAGCTTGCTTTGCCATTCAATAAGATCATGGCTGATCTTGTCGTGGTCTCGACTCCACTTTCCTGTCTTCCTCCCATAACCCTTAATTCCCTTGCCTATCAAAAATCCATCTAACTCAATCTTGAATAAATTCAATAACAATCTCCACTGCTTTTTAGGCAAGAACTTCACATCCTAGCAACCTGCTATGAGAGAAAATCTCTCATTGGCCTTACAAAGGAGACCTATTATTCTTAAACTGTGTCCCCTATTTTTAGTCTCCCCAAGAGGGAACATTATCCATGTGTCAAACCTTCAAAGTCCCCTAAAGATCTTGTAAGATCACCTCTCATTCTTTGAAACCCCAATCTGTTCAACCTTTGTTCACAAAATAAGCAAGCGTTGGCCCTCGTTCTACTGATTATCCTGTCAGATCATCTGTCAGGTCTAACAATTTGCTGATTGCTAGGGTACCTGATATTGCTTATGTCTCTGTGGTATTATTTTCAATATTTCTACAAAACTGGTTTACTTTCGAAATAGCTGATTGTTTAATCCTTGCACAACAGAAGTCGATTTTTTGGTGTGGCTAAAGCTGTGAAGATTAACCAGCCTGGTCAAGACAACTAACAAATAGCCAAGGAAAGAAGTATACAAATGATAATGTATGAAATGGTGTGAATGATTAGTATTTCATGTGCATAACCCCTGTGAAATATAGGTAAGGGAGTTATAGTGCTACCTGCTGCTGGAAAATTGAATCTGTATGTTAATCAATTATTTTAACACTGAAAAAGTTACGTTGATGCATTGGGTATTATAATCCAGGCAAATCAGGAGAAAATCAAAGATGACACAGGTTGTGTACACAATTGTCCAAAACTTAATATCCTACATACATATTAAATACTTAAGCAACTGGTTATTCTAGACATGTTTTGAATTAATGTACTGTGCCAACCAGTTGTCAAAAATACCTTATGTTCTTGAAATATATCAAGGATGTTGGATTAACTTATGCAGCCTTAACACAGGAGAATGAGAGGGAAGAATAAACGTGGCTTGTTGCTTTCAATGAATTATTCCAGTTTCAGTCTGCACAAATCATGTTACCTACTCATCAATTTCCTCCAAGATGTGTCAGGAATACACAATTCCTTTGAGATCTCAATTCTGAACACATTGCATTCAGCTTCTTTTAAATCTTTTAATAATATAACATTCATAAAACAGCAATCTTCACTATACGTCCAAATGACCATTCTCTAAATGCATGTGTAAATAACAGAAAAAAACTCAATTAAGTGCGTGAGACTTGCGCAATCTTGATTCACACATTTACACATCAACACAAATCATGATCAAACAAATATTACTTAATTAAAAAATGTTGAAAGTTACGTGGTATGAAACAACCACACATTTCAGACTCGGTGAATTACTACCATGGATAGACGACGAGTTACATTTAAGTAACTGCCCCATTCCCCCTCTGACCGCTCTATCCCCTACCTTCTACAAAGTTTCAATAAAATTCGATGGAAGCTTGAACAACATTTCATCTTTCAATTAACCTTCCTAAATTAAAACTGAATTCAACAATTTCACATCATATCCTCAGTTTCCAATTTTTTGGACAAGGTGGTTGCATGGTGATGCTTTTAAAATGCAAGTTAAATCTTAACAGCTCTGCTTATATAACTGAGTTTTAACTTCTGCAGGCCAACATCATTACTTTTTTGTGAACCTATGAAACTTCAAGTTTGCTCATTTAAGGAAAGATCACAATTCTGGAATTTCATTCCCAATATCTGGTCTCTCGTTGTTCCCCGCCCTAAACGTTTCATCTGCATAATATTAACCATCCACAACTATGAAACTCCAGCTGAGCATTTGAGTTTTTTTTTTGAAATGCAAAATCCACTGAATGAACAACATGCAAATAAATGGCATAGCTACATTCAAAGGTACTTTCCATAGACAGAAAACAAAAGCCTAATAGGAGTCTGAATCCAACAATTTCTCGTCCAAGCAATGAATTTTCTACTCTGCAACGTCCATAACAAGTTAGTATTCTCAGATTATTTTCAGTGCAGACACAAGTCATGGTGATAGAATTTATTTTAGTTTTCTCACCAGCATATTAAAATATCCAACTTAGTTCAGATCATTACTTGCAAATGGACATGATTGAGAATGGCTTAAGTGAATATTAAGCCCGAAAATTAGAAGCCATTTTCTTTTTGTATGATCTTCAAGAGTTCAAACTGAGAAGGGAGCTAAATCTTGAAAACTAGTTATTATTTAATAGATATGACTTTGCAGCTGATCTGAGTTCTGTAAAATACAGTTAAGAACAAATTAGATTAAAATTTACAGAATTTGTGTTGCTGAAATATATGAAGTATGTAAATCGTGAAGTTTTATACACATGCATCCCCCACTCCCCTTTTACCACCATTCAGCTCCTTTTTTTAAAGACTTAAGTTCAAGCAATTTTGGTGCAACTAACTGACGTGCATTCAACACATGAGAATTTAATGAAAATTATTTCTCTGAAACAAAACTTTTATTTAAAAAGAAATAAAACACTACGCCATCATAATAGGGTTTTACTTATTCCATGTATGGTTGCATTTTACCTGATTATCCTGTGGAACATCAGCTGTGGGCGGAGGAGAAGACTCTTCACACACAGCCAGGCTCCTTACTAGCTTTAACTTTGCATTTGACTAAAGGAAAACATTCATTGTTAGGGCAAATGCAATGATGTAGAAATATATTTAGCTACATTTATTTAATCAAACATGAGCTAATTCCAACCGTATACCCTGCAACAGCTTAAGATGAGGTTTGAAAAACTCATTTTTAGTTTCAAAATATCCAATTAGATTTTTAATTTGTTTGTTTAGATATTCAAATCTTCCTTCCTTATGCACTCTGCCCAAATCAGGTCCTTGGCTCATTGTTGGCTGATGATTCACTCTCAGCCATCTCTTTTGGCACCTTTGTCAATAATGGTTTGGCATTGCTTTCCATTCTCAGGGACAGGGCAAGGAGGCCGGTCCAAGTCTACCTCAGCCGGAACAGGAATCGAACCCACGCTGTTGGCATTAATCTCAAACGCATACCCCTCAATCAAATCTAAGCTACTTGACTAAACCAGATAACAATAATCTGTACTGCCATATTATGTTGTTACAGGGTACAGTCTTCAAAATACTTTCCTGCAGTAATTGCTTAGTTACTCCAAGTGCACAAAATTCAGAACCCAAAACAATTTTTGGACAATTTCCTTCAATCTGATTTCTTTTAAATGTATAGCAAATGTCTACTTCACTAGGCACAGTGAACAACATATGGTTTCATATTTATCTGAAATACTATATAATTATAACAGAGCAAGACAATGGTGCCAAAATTAGAGGAATGAGAATACTGAAATTAGTTCTGTTGCGAAGTTATGCAAACTGTTATGCCACATAAGGAGATTATGACAACGTCAATGTGTTTGTCAACTAGATTTCCCAACATCCCAGTACGTTCAGAAAACAATTAAATTATGTTTGATGGTTAAATATAAATCTAATACAATGTTTAATAATCAAAGCATGCTCATGTTAAATTTGACCTACTTTATTTCACATTACACAAATCTCAAGGTGTCACTGAGCACCTCACAGAAGGGCATAATTTTGTGCAATTCCACTGCACACGCAAGAGAAATAGACTGGATACTATTTATTTTTCTGTAAGCCAGGTGATTCATTTCAATGTGGTGACTATTATCATAATGTTTTCAGTTATGCCCATGCATTAGAAAGCAATGAAAATGCATTCCCTTAGTCGAGGGAGCTTTTGATGATTTGACCTTTTGGTGAATCAGGTAAGGGCTGGAATTTTACCGTCCCCTCCACCACTGGAATCCAAGCAGGTGAGGGGCAGACCGTGGAAAGGTCCACTGACCTCGGGTGGGATTTTACGGTTTCAGGATGACTGAGTCCGGAAAATCCCATCCAAAGTCTTTCATCCCAGAAGTTATTTTTAAACATCTGAAAGATGCACCTTTTTCAAAAGTTTTAAAAACTAGTAACTATAACACCCAGAGCAAGCAATAAATATATTCCTTTTGACATCAAATTCCCAAAAAGCAAAGAAAAGTTTGCTTTGAGCTACAAGCGCTAAGCACACCACCATGCACAATTGCTATTGGTCCAAGAATGCTTTCACAACAGCAGAATGAAAAACTACACACAGTTGAGCAATCACAAAATATGGATACATCTAAAAGCACCTATTCATTTTCAACTGAGCATAGAAAACTTGACTAAGTGAAGCCAGTATAAAAAGCACTGCAAAGAATTTGTACAGCAAAACCTAAATTGGGGCAAGTATACATGCATGAGGATACAATTTTTTGAGGATACATTGCTGCAATAAACAAAACAATATTTAAATAAAATACATTTCTTGCAAACAATAGTCATAATAGAGTCATCAAGCAGAAATGATTTCCTCTAGCATGCTATGACACACTTCTACTATACCTTTGACCTTTTCCCCGCCTGTCCAAGACTTTGTATTTGTCTCTGCACAGTGGACAAGAGATCATTACGGTAAAATCATTGAATACATATGACAAATAAATTTCCAAAAGGACTGAACTTGCAATATCCACTTGAGCCAAATGGCATCTAACCCAGAATCAATATATTTAAATACAAACCAAGCAGTGCGACTCAACAATAAGGAATCTACAGCTCAACTTAATGGGCTATTTGTTACAAGATAACTCAGCCAAATTTCCTATTTCCTCTTGCCCCCCCACCCCAATCTGAGAATGCAACATTGGATTTTCAGAAATGTTAGACTAGATTAGCAGACTAACTAAGCCATATAATCTAAAACTGAGCTGTTTGATAAGTAGAGGTCCACAATCAAGAACACAAAAATAAAAATCAGCATAAAACATTTTGAGCCCTCATTACAAATTCATCCACTGCTCAGAGTTGCCTTTTTAACAACAAATAATCACAAATATTAAAAATGATAGTTACTGGTGTAGGGTTGTCACTGACAAAAATTGTATTACAAATAAAAACACAGCTTTCAGAGTTCAATATAACTTAAGAATCTGGCATCAATATTGCTGTAAAATGTATAGCATGTTTAAGCTCGTAAACTGTCTTGCATGCAAAAGTGCAGCAGGTATGATTGATGTTATTTATGCAACTGGACACCACAGAGAAAGCAAACAAAATTTGTTTGATGAATCTTAGTTTTTATTCTTTAATTGCCCACAATAACTGCATTTAACAATAATCTAAGTAAACAGTATTTAAGTAAAATATGTAGTTTTGAATGGAATTATGGATAAATTCCCATTTGTCATCCTAAATAAAACAACAGTTAGATACCCTTTAATCCATAGCTGTTATCTGAAGATTTTTACACTATTTTAACAATATTTGTAAAATACAACTACTGATCCACAATTAATGTAACAAATTTCTAAGTAAATTTAACTGGCAGATACCGTTCTTCGTAAGCTGGGAGTTCCCAAGCATCAGTATTTGATCTTCAATGAAAACATCTTTCATACTAGCCAAGGATGTCAGCAAATAATGCCAACAGGCCTAACTATTGAAAACTGATTTATAAATGACATAAATACAGACAGATAAGCAAAGTCATTCACCAAATCTAGCACAACAAAGAAATTCACCTTCTCCATCACAGCAGTTAATTGTCTTTACTGACCAAACCATACTATTTAAACTACAAGAGGAGCTACATATTCACGCTATCACAAAGATGGCCTTCTACCACTGCAAAACTACCTGACTCTACCTCTTCTTCAGTTCTTGTGCCACTGAAAGCCTCATCCATACAATGGATACCTCCAGACATGTCTGTGCTAATGTACTATCATCCGGCCTCCCATATTCTACCATTTGTAAACTTGAGACTGTCTAAAGTCTTACAACTCATATCATAACGTGCACAAATCCTGTTTACTAATTAGCCATTTTCACTGATCTGTATTGCCTCAAAGTTAAGGAATATCTTGATTTTAAAGTTCACATCCTTGTTTCCTAACCCCTTCATGGCTTAGACCTTACAGTAATCTCCTTCAGCCTAATTACTCATCTGCACTCCCTGCTTTTTAATAATCTTTTCACCATTTGTGGCTTAGACACTAATTTCTGCTATTTCCTTAAAAATCTCTACCTCTACATCTTGCTTCCCTCTTTAAAACCTACTCTTGGAGCAAACTTTTAGGCAATAGCCAAAATTTATCCTTACCCAGCTTGGTGTCATATTTTGTTTAATAAGGTCTCTAAGGTATCTTGGAACATGTTAAAGATGCTGTATTATTACCAAGCTGTTGCAATTTTTTGATGACTCCAGGACTCTTGCCCCCTCCCCACCCACTCATTCAGATGGCACATCTAAATATTAATTACTCTTTAGATAAGTACTTACTGACAGTAAAGTAATCTTTGGAATGCTTTATCCAGAGAGTCGTGAAGGCTACCCCCATTGAATATGTTCAAGGTGGAATAGACAGATTTTTGATTCAGGACAGTAGAATTAAGGCCACATTCAACCAGTCATGATTGCATCAAATGGCTGAATATGATTGCCGGGCTGAGTATATTACTTCTTGTGATCAAACTGCCATTTATTTTGGCAAAAAGTTTGTGGTCATGCTTCCTTGCCATTGAGAAAATAGTTTTCAGAAATGGGAGATAAAAATTCATCTCTAATTCAAAAGATGTACATAATTAGTGAATAAAAATTTTAAAATGGACTTGAATATTTATAAGAATGTTTATTAAATTATTAATTGCAAACGTGGTTAGCACTGCTGTCTCTCAGTGCCAGGGACCCAGTTTCAATTCCGTCCTCATGCACATTTCCCTAGATCTGCATGGGTTTCCTCTGGGTGCTCCAGTTTCCTCCTACACTCCAAAAATGTGTGGGTTAGGTTGAATGACTATACTAAATTGCCCCTTGGCTTCAGGGGGACCAGCAGGATAAATTCATGGGATGATGGGGATAGGATCTGGATGCAATTGTTATCGATGCAACTCAATGGGCAAATGGCCTCCTTCTGTGCTACAGAGACTATGCATAGGTTTGTTTACTGATAACTGCTTTTAGTCATTAAAAGAAAGCTTTCATTAATTGAATCGTTTTTTGAGCAATGGCCTCAGAGATGCTCATCAGTCCAGTTTTTCTCTACTGTATTATCAGCGGTACTACTCAACATTTATTTTCCCCCTTACTGCCAAATTATACACTATGTAATATTTATTCATTCAGAGTTTTTGTTGCGCTGCAAAGTTAATGCAATTTTCACGTGGAAAAGGTGCAATCATTAGATCCCAGAAAAAAAACAAATACCTCATTGAAAGCTATCGATAAGAGGTTCAAAAAATTCTTATGGGGAGGCATAAGCTACCATAGCTCAATAGTTCTAATTAATATGTTTTTAAAAATCTGAAAACAAGGATACAATAGATACCAAATTTAGTACGATGCATCGTTAGCAATCACAAATTACAAGTTGTTTGAGTTACAAATATATACTCGCAGAACATTTTTTTCAATTAACAGTTACTATCTTGGAAGGCAAGAAAAAAAAACAAATCAGTTCATAGTAATGAAGGCAATCACATCTTACGCAAAAAGGAATATGAAGTTGTAAGTTACTAAATGTAGCAGAACTTTTAATGTTAAATGAAGAAATTTGAATCCTTCTTATTTTTGAAAGAAATCTTAAAGGAATTTCTTTTCAAAATACAAAAGATTTGGTTTTCTAGCACTTAAATTAGTGAAAATATAGTAAAGAAGGCAATGCTGTAATTCATTGGTGCTGATGTCTGCACCAAATCCTGTAATGAAACCATATTTTACGCAATAATTCTTAAATGATCATGAAAAAATTAAGTTTTCAGGTCTGTCAAAAAACCTCAATTTTTGCAAATGCTCATTCTTAACTTTGCCATGAAAATAACAGCAGTCCCAATTAACTATACACAGAGCTGCCAAAGTCTGTTTTCAAAGGTTTGAATTGAAAATGAGAGAAATGCAAATTTGAATATAGTGGCCTTGACAATATTTTCAACTGTGTATAGAAATAGTAATCTCACCTTGAGCTCAGAAAACTTTACAATTGCTAACTCAACTGCAGTGACAAATTATATCCTGGGTTTGCAGTCGTGGTGAATTATTCCGAATCATCGATCTCAACTTGTCTGTTGCTGTTGATACAACTGACCTTGCCACCATTCTTTAACTCTTTCTTTTTCATCCAACATCTGCTGTTCGTTCCATTCTTACCCATTTAGTTATAACCAGAGAAACTCCTCAGTTGGTTTCACTTTCCCCTCAACCAACAACCAGTACTTCTGAAGTCTCCAATGCATCCTCCTTTTTCTCACCTACATACTGCAGACATTTTTCAAAGACATTAGTCATGTTATACACATATTTAAGAACACCCAGCTCTATCTCGCCATCACTTCTCTCCACTGACTGCTCCACTTCCAGTCCAATCTCCTTTGTTAAACAGTGTGTAAACCAGTGCCTATTTCTTTGGGTCTGCTATAACTCTGCTTCCTCACCACTGATGCCAGCTTAAACTAGACATAAGAACCACGCCCTGGCTGACCCTGAACTGAGCTACAAACCTCATATTCTCTCCATTATAAAGACCATTCACTTCCAATGTATACCATTGCATGTCTCTACCCATGCCTCAAGTGTTGAGACCCTACCTCCATACTCATCTGTTCAAATGGTCATCCTTCATAAATCCAAGCTTGTTTAAAACTTTGCTGCCTGCATCCTAACTTGCAAAGCCCATGGTCAAGTCCAGTGGAGTCATTAACAGTTAGACTGCAAAAATTGTGTGGGTTAGGCAGATTAGCCACGGTAAAATACACAGGTGAGCCTGGGTAAGATGCTCTGTTGGAGAGTTACTGTAAACTTCAATAGGCCAAATGACCTCCTTCTGCACTGTAGGGATTCTATGGTCCTAATATTGCAATAAAAAGAGTAGCAAATCTCAGGACTGGGGTGGTTTTAGCAACTAGAAAGGGGGCCACCAGAAATTTGAGAAAAAGGGAAAATGTTGCATGTGAGAGTAAATTAGTTAGAAGTACAGAAACAGTGTGCATGAGCATTTGTAAGTATATTAAAAGCAAGACAGTAGCTAAAGTAAATATTGATGCCTTGGAATCAGGGACAGGAGAAATTATCAGAGGGAACAAGGAAATATTTAACAAATATTTTGTGTCTGTCTTCACAGTGGAAACCACAAGCTCCAAAAACAGACAATAACTTAGGACTCAAAACTGAAGAAATTTCTCAGAGAAATAGTATTGGAAAATCTGAAGGGATTAAAATCCAACAAGTGCCCAGGACTGATGGCCTCGACCTTCAGATTCAAAAAGGAGATGTCTTGAGAGATATTGCATGTGCTAGCTTGATTTTCCAAAGCTCTTAAATTCAGAGATAGTTCTGTTAGCTTGAAAGTTGGCAAACGCTACACCACTTTTCAAGCCTTAACACCATTGTTGGGAAAATGCTAGAATCTATAATTAAGTCTCAACAATGTACAAAAATAATGTAATGGAGACAAGTCAACATGATTTTGCTAAAGGGAAATTCTGTTTCACAAATTTGAGTTTGAGGATCTAACTAGCAGGGTAGATAAAGAGGAAACCAGTGATTGACCTGCATTTCAAAAAGACGTTATCTAAAGTGCTACACAAAATGTTAATAGGCAAAAGGTGCATAGAATTGAGGACTAATATAGTTGCATGGATAAAGAAGTAATATATGGATTGAAAACAGAATGGTCATAAAACGAGGTTTGGATCTATGCTGGGAGACTGTTATTTATAATTTATATCAATTGCTTAGACGGAAAGATAGTATGATATATCAAAGTTTGTTGAGAACATCAAAATAGGTGGAAAGGCATGCTGCCAGGAGGATACAGAAAGGCTGCAAAGAGATGTAGAAAGGTTAATTCAGGAATTCAAAAATCACTCCATGGTCTTGTCCCTATCCAACTATGTAACCTCTTCCCTCCCAAAGAGCTTTGAGATCTCTGTTCTTCCAATTGTGTTTCCCTTGTTCCCTTCACCCCAACATAGGCCTTCAATTTGTCTAGGTTCTCAGCTCTGGAATTCACAGCCCAAACTTTTCTATCTTTCCTTCATGAATATGTTCCTTGAAAAGTCTTTCCTTTGACTGAGCTTTCAACTATTCATCTTAATGGCTTCTTTTTCAGCTCAGTAGCAATTTTTGTCTGGTTGTGTTCCTGTAAATCACTTTACAACATTTTACGACAAGAAAAGGTACTTCAATTTGTTGTTACCAATATTATTGCATATATTACTCACTCAGCTGAACAACCTGCAGCACAAGACTACATGAGGTATTTAAACACATTTGAAATTTTAAGAAGTAAACACTGAGGGATGGTGCGGTAAAAATTAGTACTCAAATATTTTGTAAATGAAATGCTGCTGACATTTATCTAGGATGCTAACTGAAGATTTTTCATGCTTAAGACTTTAAAGTCTTGCACATTTTGAATAGAGATTGTGCAAGTTCTGGCATTTTTTGATGCAATTCATTACCAACCTGGGTCAACATTTAAAGAAAGGAAATAACCAGCAATTATATATTTACTCTCTAAAGGGACAAAAGTAATCCTGATCACATTTACATGCCCTTTTTCTCCTGTCTCTACATCTCCACTTTAGTTGAATCCTAAATGTTGACGTAGTATCTGTCTCAACTACTAACTGAAAATGAATGTTTCAGGCTCAAAATAAATTTCTCTTGATTTCTGCTCTGAACCTCTCACATTTGATCGTGTTTGTGTTCCTTTCAAAAAAGAAAAATGACAAAAATACTGTTTTAAATGTGCAATAATTGGTAAATCCCAACTTAGAAAGCAAAGTAAATGTGGTAAATAAGTTTTCATCGAATTTAAATATCCAACTACAGTGTAGTAGCTTCACTGCCATATTAATTATAACACGAGTACAGAAGCCAAAAAAAAAGATCATGTAAAATCTATGCAAACGATTTGTAGCTTCACAATTGCTAATATATCAAATATACGTATATTACAAGATTAGATTTAGGTACGTGTGTGATTAAATTACCCACAAGCAGAAGCGAAAACCAATTATTTTGAAGTTATTGAAAGCCAGGTTGGAAACCATAATTAAAGACTCTGTTCAAACTTGATACATTAGCAACAAACACCAACAAAATGATTTTTCAAGATGGCATTAATTACAAAAATAATATTTCAAATATATGTTGGATGTCAACATGAAGTTATTTCATATTCAGATCATAGTATTTAAGAAATAGTAAACCTATATAAACTTCAGTAGGGGTAAATAAGCTTAACACCTCTTACCTGAGAGTCAATTCTATTATCCACACAGCTTTCATTCTTTTCTAATGCCTTTGGTTCATGGCCTTCTGATTTTATCAGGTTCTCTGTTAATGATGACTGCTTAAGGGATTTCTCTTTAGCCCTCATTGCTTCAGCTTCTTCTTTTATAATACTAGTATCAGACATCCTCATTAGACAAGTTTACTCTGCATTCTACCAAAAACGTGGAACCTGCAGTAAGGTAGACAAAGTTTTGTATTATAGAGCAAACGTTCATGATGTGTTAAAATAACAGCATTTTTCAGTGAATCTGTGAACAGTTTAGACACTTCTGATAAGAGTTACATTCTAGATTTAGGTGTGGCAGCCACAATATGATGCTTCCAAGAAGCAACAGAACACAGAATGTATTGGATTTTATGTATTAGGATTTTCCAAGGCATTTGGTAAGATGCCACACCGATGGAATTTTGTTAATAGGATCAATGAAGATGGTATTGAAGGGGCATTGGCCGCTTGTAAAAAATGTTTACTAAAAGAAAACAAAGAAAATTGTGGATGGTAAATACTTATCAAACTGGTCCACTGTAAACTACACCTCTTCACACATCTTTAATATACACTTGGATAGAAAGGGCAATAAATTTACAAATCTCAAATAATATGCAATGTTGTTAAACATCATGACACTTAGGAAATTCAGAAAGATACAGATGAACTAAAAAAATTGAACAGTTGATGCCAGATGGAATTTAATCTTGAGAAATGTGAAGTGATCAATTTTGGGAGGAAGAGTAATGAGAAGCCAAATAGCAAATGGAAAAATTTTCAAAATAGTAAGAGTAATAAGACATAGGGTGGAGAAAAATCAATCCTGGAACTGAACAAAACTGCAAAAAAAGTGTTTTGGCACCCAGGTTTTATAAATAACAGTATAGAAGACATAAAACAATGTAAAATCTATGCAAATTATATTATTGGTAACTTTACATTTGTTAACATACTCAGCTTTTGGTATGCTGTTGCAGGAAAAAGGTCGAGAGCATAGAGAGAGTACAGAAAGATTTATAAATAAAATCAGGAATAAGGGGTTTTATACATGGAGGAACAAAGTGGCTTTTATTTCCATTAACACAATAAAAATTAAGATAGGATATGGAATGGATACATTAAATTATTGAGGTCTGTAGCCAATGGCACCTTAAATTTTACTTTCAGCCTGAATTGACTTATCATACAACTCAGGATGATCCCACATTTGATCCGGATTATCATCGGCTAATTGATCACCAATCACGGCTGCAGGGGAGCGCTGCAATTGGTGCAGCACCCCTAAAATATCAGGCAGTTTCTGATCATGAAGTATAAGGAGGACAGAATAAGATTTTTTTTGATCACTGCTCATTAACATGGCTTACATACATACTAATTATGCAATGGAACTCAAACCCAGTATAATTTCCAGCACTTTCCTAACTAGAAGGGAGAACATATTGGAAAGAAAAGATTACAAAAGGGAAAAAAGAGACATTAATTAGCAAATTAATTATTTGATTTAAGCTTTTTTTTAAAAAGCACCAGTGGGTTATATATGTGAGCCACTGCTGCTCATTTGGCTGGATGGCTGCATTACTGATGCAGTGAAGCCAACTGCACAAGTTTATTTCTCTTACTGGCTGAAGTTATTCATGAAAGCCCTGCCTTCCCAACTGTGCCCAATGTGTGGTGATCCTCAAGTTACATCAAACGGGAGAACATCCTGTGAAGATCTGGGATTATAGAGTGTTTACATTTCTACCTTCACTGCATGAAAAGAATCAAGTACGCAGGAACGAAATGGGCAAACAGATACTCATTCATCTGCAGAAATTAACCGAGGAAGCAATTCCTGTAAATTAGCAATTTTAAGGCTACCTATGGATACAATTAATGGATTTTCAGAAGTTATTTGATAGACAACTGTAGTTAAAAAGAGGATTGACATCATGGGTCAAATTAGGGAGTTCTTGATCATCGTGTTGACATTTACAAAATTACCACCCCACAGAATTTAAAGAGTATAGCAAGAAAGGAATTCACTGCTGTATCATACAAATGACATGAGAAAAAAACCTTCAACACAGAAACTTTTGCTCCCTCTGAACTTGCTCTTTACAGAAACATCGATGTTGAGTATTCAATTATTGAACTCATGGACTTTGGAGAAGAGAGCACAATACTCCTGTATTCACATGCAAAGAGACAAGGATTAAATCACACAGCAACTAATAAACCAGCTGGTTCTGGTAATTCTCAATTTCCAAGCATACCCATTTGCAACATCAGCCATGACCCAAGAGAAACTCAACTATGCTAGCAATAATGTTCTCCAGTGCCCAAGCTGAAACACGATCCATCGAATGGAAAGAAACCACAATCTAGTTCAGAACTGACAACCAAAGAACGCATGTGCTCAAACACAAGTGATGTTAACAGTTCTTGTACTGCTTCTGCAGATCTTTAATTGGACAGAAGTCACTGAAACAAAACCCAGAATGAGGAACTGAAGGTGCAGGATTGTTAAAGAGAGGGTAAAGGCCATTTGATTGTGTGGGTTCTATCCTGACTACAGATAATTGTTAAACATCTTGATCCTCAATTTTAAAGAATACTAAGTTATTACCTATCTCTTTGCCAAAGGAGCAAAGCTATTTCTGTTTATAAAAGTACTGTAGCAAAAATTCTTAAATGACCATGAAGAGTTTTGAGATGTCCTGAGGATGTAAAAGATCTAAGTATCATCAATCCCACTTCTCAGACACATATCCAAATATGGAAATGTTTTTACATTTATTAGATAAATTCACAGCATGGTAAATGATTTGCTATGTAGTCATTGACAGTTAAATCATTTAGTGTTATGCACATTTATTGTTACCTGCTTCTAAATACTCAACAATCCTTTCTGCGTGAAGGAATGAAAAGAAGCAGGGAATTTTGCATACTTTCCTATAACTGTTGCTATTTTTGCTGTGAAAAAGGGGGAAAGAATTGTTTGAGAGATGGCATTTCTAGTTATAACTTTTTGGAGGAATTAAAGAGATAGATAAACTGCTTAGCTAATGGAGAAACAGGACAACATGCCTGGAAAATCCTTCGTAAGTTATATAAGCTAAACAATTATAGAAGTATAAACCAAAGGCTGTCAGCATGGTTGTGAATGGTCATGTCTGACCGATCCAGATAATTTTCTTGACGTCGTGAGCATCTGAATAGGGGAGTGGCTATAGATGTCAAACATATAAAGTTCCAGAAGGCATTTGATAAGGTTTTGTTGAAGAGATTATAAATTTAAAAAATGCGTTCACTCGTTAACGCTGTGGCATTGGTCTGTAATTATGGGTATTATGAGAAAGAGAAAAGAAGGGAATATTGTGTCAGTGGGTGAAACTGACAAGTAGTGTTCTCCAGAGTATCTTCACTGGGCTGTCAGCTTTTCACCATATATATTCATAACCAAGATAGGGAAAAAATTGTGCATCCAAGTATGTAGATGATTTGAACGACAATGTTGCATAGATGCATGCTGAAAACCACAAAAGAACAAAAAAAAAAGTGAATGAGCAGGCAAAATTACAGCACATAGATTTTAATTTGGAGAAGGTGCTATTTTCTTAATGGTGGAGGGAAAAACCAGTTACCAATTTAAAAGAAGAGGATTTAGGTGATAGTATATAGTTTTTACTATAAACTGGAGTACAGTTACACAAAACGTAATGAGATTAATGGATTTTCCTTTATTCATTTATGGCCCATGGCTGTCACTGGCAAGGCCAGCATTTATTGCCCATCCCTAACTATCCTTGATAAGTAGGCGGTGAGCCATCTTCCTAAAAGCTGCAGTTCACTTGGGGCAGGCATATCCACAGTACTGAGAGAGGAACTTGCAGAATTTTGACTAAGTGGCAATGAAGCAACGATATATTTCCAGGTGAAGACGATGATCGGTTTGGACAGTATCTTGCAGATGGAGGTGTTTCCACGTGCCTGCTCCTCTTGTTCTTCTAAGTGGTAGAGACCGCTGCTGAATGAGCCATCACATGAACAGGGTCGAAATACAAAAATGAAGAATTGATGCCTCCGTTATGCAGAACCTTAATCAGAGCCTAACTTGTGGTGGAGATGCCTTCACTTCTGAGCACCAAACTGTAGCAAAGATACACTGGCTTAGTGAGGGTACAGCTGATTCACCAGAAAGATACAAGGCCTTAAATGATCAAATTTCAGGAATAGCATGCATAAACTTCAGAAGTGAAGGATGATCTAATCTAAAATGATAATGAAATTTGCTACAGCAGGTGGAAGTAAACTATTTCCTTTGCTGGAAAATTCAGAACAAGGATGATAACCTTAAAGTTAGAGCTAAGTTATTTAAATCTGACATCAGGAAGCATGTTTCTCCCAAAGAATAAGAAAATTTATAAATCTTACGAAGGCAGTGGGTGCTAGTCAATTAAAACTTTCAAGTCTAAGACTTAATAGATATTTGTAGGGCCAGGGTAGAAGAGATATCAAACAAAGACAGGGAAATAAGTTAAGATCCAGATCATCTAACTGAACAGCCAATTGGGACTGAATGGCCTACTCACCCTATACATTATTGCAAACTAAATTTGCCATATATCTATAATGTAATTTACGAGGTGCTCAAGCTGTTACACTACCACAAACACTAACAAGCAACTAATTCGATGCTATGCATACAACTTTTTTCTAAAAACCCAAAACATAATGGTTAACATTCTAGATTGAATGTCAACAGAATTAAAATGCCAATTAATACAGGAGAAACAAATATTCATTATGGCTATTTTTGCACATGGAGAAAAAGAATAAAAAGCAGAAGTTTGTTGCACTTGATAGAATGATTCACTACTGTAATATTAACTTTGTTACATCTCATTTCCCTATCTCTTTAATTTGATTTTCCTTCCACAGTGCCCTTTTCGTCCCTTGCATTATTTCTATTTCCAAAACCATTATCGATGACCACTTTGTGACACACAAGATCTACACCGGTTGATTCCATCTTACCATGCCCTCAGGACTTCTAAAGAGCAAATGTGACATCCACATTGTGGGATGTTGCTGTGCACAATCAGCAAGAATGATGAATGGCCGGTTAATCTGTTTTTGGTGATGTTTGAGGAGGGAGAAACGTTGGCCAGGATACCAGGAGAATTCCCTGCTCTTTCAATAGTGCAATGCGATCTTTTATGTCCACCTGAACAGAAAGACAATAACTTAAATCTGGAAATTATCATACGAGCTATCATGTGGGTGAATACATACACCATCACTCCATAGCATAACATATCAGCACATAAATTATTGTATCATTTGTTTTGAGCCGACATAAGTGGTACTCAACTGAGACCCACTTAAAAATAGCATAAAATATTAAAAATAGTTAAAACCAAATGTGGAAAAAAAATGTGGGAATAAAAATACACTACTTAGTCAAATTTGCACTGCAATACCAGAACCAAGACAAAGTCTTGGGATTATTGCACAGAGCACCCATTACAGAAGTAGGACTGTGCACAAAAGGTTATATACAGCTTTAATAAGACCCCATTCAAGGTTGTGTCAGTTTTAGTTTTCCCCTCAGCAAGGTGGAAACAGGGCAACAGATCCCTGACGTGAGTACTAAAAATGGAGTCAGCTTTGATGTCTTCAGTTTGTATTTGTTAGGGATATTGAGACTTAAAATAACTGAATTAGATCTCCTCAAGGCAAAGATAACAAAAAAAAACACAAGAATGTGCAAGGTGATGGGAATAGGCAGAACAGGGAATGACCAACCTGAATCAAGGAGACTGGAGTTACATTAAATAAATACATTTTTACTATACCTAAGAAACGATTAAATTGTGTAATAGGATTCCACCAACTGATTCCTTTAAAGTAACAGAGGAACTTGTGGAAAAAATTGGTATTTACAGCATATTCAACGTAATAGTAAAAGCATACTATATATTAATGACTGAGTCTGATTCCTACTGGAGCCCACAAGGGTTCCAAGAGAAAGTTTTGACACAGGACCTGAACTGGCAACGGGTCTGCTTTTTTGCTTTTGCAGGTCAGAAGGTGTCAGATTATGAAGACAAAACTGGCCCAGGACAAAAGCGAGCATGTTAGGCCCAGTTGTCTTTCTTCAATCCCAACATACAAAGCAGACAATGTAATGAGCATTACAATCCATTCAAATGGTATTTAGTTACTATTTTAGTAATCATCTTAACTTTTGATTTATCCTAACATTTTAAAATTCACTTTTAGGAATTCAGGTTTTTTCAGGTTCTGCATTAAAACAATAATTTATATTTTGAATCACAATTGAAGCTCTGGATATACCTTCAGCTTTTGACAGTGATGTCTCTGTGGCAATGAGGTAATAAACCAAACCAAGGTTCCTCCTTAGTGCTGCTGATTAGGATGTCAACTGTACTGAACCTGCTGGAAGCTGACAAGAGGAGTCCCATGTCCTTATCACCAGTGTGGAGTCCTGGTCTGAATACTCCTTCCACTGATGAGGTAAATCATTCCCAAACACCTGCAGAAAGAAAAATATTAACTTAAAAGCAACAATTCAAAAAAAATCTCATCAATGCTGAACGTTCAATAGAAAATATTAAACTTGGATCCCTTCAGACTTGCCAATGCAATCAAAGGAGTCAAAGCCACCCACGTAATGTTCCTTCCAGAATCAGCTTTTCTTTACAATGCCCACACATGCAGTTAAATGAAGTCTACATACTGTGACGTACCACAGTATTTGCTCATTGAGATCAAAATGATGTTTCAACTTAAATCAATGAATCCCTGAATAGGAACAATAAGCAAGTCAATAATAGAGAGGATGGATGAAGTCTGATTTGCACTTCAGCACGCAATAAATTTTTAACTTCAAAAGATTTTCCATCCGGGAACAGTTGATATGTTTTTCCTTGTGTCCTCAAAAGAAAGGATACACGTGTGGATTCTCAAAACATTACATTACGTAGATGAAATTCATGAATCAAACATATGATGGCCTGGAAGATGTATGAGCCACCTCTCCAAATGAAACCATTCTTCAAAATTCTCAATTTGTACTGGAATTGAACATTATACTTTATACTGTTCTTTGGACAACATTTATATACAACCCCTTTACTCCTCGTTCATCTGGCATTTTTTGTAATAGGAACAATGATGGTCTATTAGTATTCAAAAAGTCATCGTCATATGCATCTTCACTTTCAATAATTTGAAAGCATTTAAAAGAAATTGCCTGACAAGTAAAGGCATAGAATTGTATAGGACAGGAGAAGTGATTAAATTCTATGCTAGTTCGTTTGAAGTTAGCAATAAAAAAAAATTAGGTAACATTTGTCTAGAAACAGTAATTGTCAAAGATTACCTCCAATTTACACACGGTAGCCTTCACTAAGTTACAAACAACTGTTAAAAAAATGCAAACTACCAATTATCAGCTAATTTGTTGCATGGCTCTACCATTATTGTTTAAAAGCAAAAAACTCTCCACTAAAGCATCCAGAGGCCTATTTTTCACCAGACCATTATACAAACATTGGAAAAGGCACAGGTTAGCACAGTTGGCTAGAGAGTGGTTATAATTCCTGTTCCAGCTGAGATAGATTTAGTCCTGCCTCTTTGCTCTAATCAAGGGTGGAAAACAATGGCAAACCATCACTAACAAAAATTGCCAAGGAAAATGGGTGAGTAAGAAGCATCAGCAAAGGAGCTGCCTTCATGGAATGAGTGATGTTTAAAATCTTTGTAACCACAATTTAAGTAGGAGCACCATTCTAGCTTCATACTTTAGTATTTCAATCATTAGAATTGTTTGTTGTCCTTCTGCCAAAAAAGATTTGTGTCTTCAATGTTAATTATGTTTATGCTATTTTTTATCTGATAATACCTGATTCTCATGCTTTGATATGAGATACCTTTTAATCTGTCAGTTTGCAAATGTAGAACATTTGAAGATCTGCATTGGAGTTGCAGTTGAAGGCTCTGTTCACAAGATGACACTGTGGAGCACTTCATTTTTCCAGCTGAAATTTTAAATTCTATTATGGGTGGTGAGAAAACAGATGAGATCCTTAGCTTTATTACGTTCAGTTGTTAATTCATATTTCAACTGCATAACTGTCATAATTTTTCTCCCCAAGGCAATATTTTCCCCCATGCTATTGATCTTAGTTACATCATCCATACATAATCCTCCCCTTTCATTTTGCAGCATGCTAACTCTCGCTGCTGCTCGCTGGCAACACGATCTTATAGTCTCGCTGTTATCAACAGGGTTTCTAGTTTAATACACCCCTTACCAGTGGGAAGCTTGCGGTGGGGGTGCACCACTGTTATGATCATAAGATTCCACTGGTTTAAATGGCAGTCAGATTTCAGTGGATGTATAGGTCAGGAGGTGCAAGATGAAGGGATCTTATAAAAGGCCACCCAAAGCAACATATGGTTTAGAAAAAAAGATAGATTGGAAATAAAACCAAAAAGGATCACAAAAACTAAAGGAATATTCTTGCCTTGAAGGTTTGAAAGATCCTTGGCATCTCCTGATTGAAACCAGCAATTTGCAAATTGCACATCAACCAATGTCACTTGAAATGGTTAAAAGTAATTGAAAATATTGGATTCAGAGGAAAGAGTGCCAAAAATGAGGAACTGGGGTAAAACAGTGTAGGTTTCAATTTCACAATACAATGTATCAAATATTTATTCAACTGTTAATTTTAGCACATCAATAAATGATAACGATACATTACAATTTGATTTCCTATGTTAAAACCAACTAATACATTTCAGATAGGACTGGAAGATAAATTGGTTTGACAACTGTTTTTAATAAAGACTAAGAATATTATATACTATAAAGTTGCAAAATAGTAAGTTACCCAGTAAACCAATGTTTTTTCCAACAAGCATATTATTAAACTTTGTTTCCGCTACAACTCTCAAGAAATTAACTTTCCAAACTTGACAAGGGTTTCTTCCTCTGCTCCATGACCAGAAATGGTATTAGATCCGGAGCAGAAGTCATAATTACTGTGGAGAGGTTTAAGATAGATTTTGGTCTTTTTTGTAACTGGATTAGATTTGCAAATTACTCTTGGGTATTCTTATTATATCAGAAAATACATACACAGAATAAATTACTGCGTCAAAAATTTATTTGGAATAAATACCAGTTGATGCTGGTTTGTGACAAGCTACATAAGCCAAAATAGCTAACAGAATTGCTTCGGAAAATAATTATGAAACTGCAGTGAAGTATAATTACCAAATATGATAAAGTATTGTTCTTAAAGCCCCAATGTTTTTATTGATAAAATGGATTCCAGTGATGTGTTCATAGAACACTGGAGGAGTGTAAGACTTTCATAGTATGTGGTCTGCTATAGCAATATAAAGTACTTCACAACTGCTATTTGAATTATTCATTAATGGAAATCCAAATTGTACAAAAGCTATGTCCCATCTGAAAATTCACTGTTGAATTTGAATAACTTCAGATTTCCAATTTAAATGGGCCATTATTAATGTTTATATTTGCTGTTTACTAAATAATATAAAAATCAAATTTATAATCAGCCCAGCAGTGGCTGCCCTCCCCTATTAGTGTAGTCCGTTGTTGAACAAGAGACGAGGCAGAGGAAAAACTCATGACCAAATGTGTGGATGATAACAGAAACAAAACGTTTATGATCTAAAAATTTAACAGCTTACTAGCAGCATTTTTGCAGCCAACTAACCTCACAGGGTGATCCAATGTCCTCTTTGTAAAAAGGCAAATTCACTGGAGAATTTGGAACTGCCTATGAGGTTTACCATGAATTATCATGAGATGCACAAGCATTGCAAGTAATGGGAAATGCCAATAATGTCAAATCTTAACTTCACCTATAATTAATAGATACTACATAAAGGAAGTATTCTTGTACTCTTTAGACAGAATATTGCAGCCAGTTCTCAAAGAATGACATTGCAAGATGGAACAGTTGGTCCAACAGATAACAATTGTGCAGCTCATGTGAAGTGCCTGCATCTAAATGTCAAAGAAGTCACTACAATACTGTCAAAGAAGTCTGTGTTCCAGCCAATGGATGCAGATGAAACACAAATGTTGGTTATACCTGGCACAAAGGAATTTGGCTGTGAAATTAATTCATCCAAGATCTTGTTTTAAGAGCTCTTTGGGGCTGCAAGCTAGATGCAACTATCTTTAGCGGCTTCTTAATCTCTACTGGATCAGAAATGGAACTGTTGGTGATGACCGAACACTGGTCAGCTCCATTCACGATTTCTCAGATGACGAAGCAGTCCACATTGACATACAGCAAAATCTTATAGGGATCGATAAAATAATGATGGGCATAGATCAAGCAGATAGTCAGTGTTCCCAAAGGTAGAACAGTCTAAAACTAGACTGGCATCAGTTTAAGGTGAGAGGGGAAAGATACAAAAAAAGTGCCCAAAGGGACAATTTTTTCACACAGAGGATGGTGAGTGTCTGGAACAAACTACCAAAGATGGTGGTAGAGGCGGGTACAATTTTGTCTTTTTAAAAGCATTTAGATAGTTACATGGGTAAGATGGGTATAGAGGAATATGGGCCAAATGCAGGCAATTGAGACTAGCTTAAGGGTTTTAAAAAAAGGGCAGCATGGACAAGGACCTGTTTCCATGCTGTAAACTTCGATGACTCTGACTTGGATAACATCCAGTATTGGTCTGATAATATTCCTGCATATAAATGCCAAGCAATGACCATCTCCAACAAGAGTGAATCCAAAAATGTCTTTTTGCCCATTATACACTTTATAAATGTGCACAAATGACAAATGAATTTCAATATAGACAAGTGGTGCAGTTAGGATGGGAGGAATCAGATGGACACATATTCTTTGGGAAGTAAAAGTCTCAATGGGGATAGAGGAGCAAAGGAATCCAGGTATAGAGATTCACAAATCATTAACAGTAGCAATGTAGAACAATACCATAAAAATGAAAAGTCGATGGGGCTCATAACAAAAGGAATAGAATTGAAAAGCAGCAAGATTACTTCAAACATACATCGAAACTTAGCGCATACAAGAATCCTGTACTCAATTGCTGTTTCCAGATTACAAATAGAATCTACAAGTATCTAGAAGATGCAAGTGCTCTACAAGGATGATATCGAAACAGATTTTACAACTATTAGCAACAACGAGGCAGGTTACAGTTTTTCTGTCTCACAAATAAAAGGCCGATGGACAACCTAGGAGTTTTTAAAAGTATGAAAAATTGATAATATAGGAATGTGAAAGACACTCCAATTTGTGACAGACTTCAAAACTACAGAAAAATAAAAAACAAATAAAAAAAATGTAATTCAGGAGAACTTTCTTTACCTAAGGTAGTTTGAATGTGGAACTTGCTACCTATTTGGCCAGATCTTCCCGCAGGCAAGAGGTTGAGTATTTTGCAGCAGGTGGCTACTTCATCCCCAAAACTACTCCACCGCCTAAAATCCACAAGTTAGTGGAATACCCTTCACTTAGCTGGATAGTTGCAGCTGAAACAACACTCATGAAGTTTGACACTATCTAAGGACAAAACACTTCACTTGATCAGCAGCCTAACCACTACCTAAAACATTCAGTCCCTTCTTTACTACGGACTACAGCGTGCAATACCAACAGACAGCATTGCACTAATTATCAAGGTTTCTTCAATAGTATCTGAAACCCCATGACCTCCACCAACCAGAAAGTTCATGGAAATACAATCAACCCGTGGTTCCCTTCAAAGTTAGGCACTATCCCAATGTAGGCATATAATCACTCATCCTTGATCGTTGCTGGGTCAAAATCTTGAAACTCTCTATCCTACAGCTCTGTTGGAGTACATAGAGCATAGATTGTAATAGACCCAACAGGAAGGATCACTACCACCTTCTGCAAGGAAACTAGATGTGGTCAATAAACTTGGTACATGGAAGTAAAAATATTTAGTCACACATGAGCTATATATTGCCAAAGTCGTTCACTTAAATTTGTGAAATTTTATCACTATTGGTCAAAGTTGATTAATTTACCTCAGTACAATTAGCATTCAAAATTAAATTTCAGAATGTCACAGATCTGTTACAAACAAGCCAGTTGGAAGTGAACAGAAATTTTGAAAGTGGATAACTCAAAAAAAAAAAATAACTGGAATTACTAAAACAAACCAGAACCAAATTCAAGGCATGGCGATTTGAAAAAAATCAAATCCAGAAACCTTGACAGAGCAGTCTCCAAACATATGATAACCAAACACAGGTGTTATCATAAACTTGCAATAGCAACAATACTAAATTGAGAGCTGATCAGAATTGTAGATTTAGCAGCGCGAATACCCTGTTTTAGTTCATGGTAGCTACTGGGGTAGAATGATTATGGAGCAGAATGCATCACAGAGTGCAAATGTGGGAAATTTGAGGTGTCTTTCTACTTTTAGTGTGCAACTGAGATTTACTTTAATTTTCCGAATTCAATTTGAAACCTTAAAATAGTTAAAGAAACAAGCAAGTCAGTATTTAATAGAAATGCCTAGTAGCAGTTAACTGTCAATCAGCAGTAGGCGTATGCCTCAGGAGGTGCTAATTACTGAGTAGGAAGCTATATCAGCTGTGGTAATTTGGGTGCAAGCCAAAAGAAGTGTTCAAAAGCAGACAGTAGCTGCTAATGCAGAGGGGTCACAGGTCAACATGCCTCCTAAACAGAGTTCAAAAGTTGGGAATTTGGTGCATGAATCACAGAATCCCTAGGAGGTCCGTCAAGCCAGCATCGACAATATTCCACTCAGTCCCTATCCCAGTAACTTCATGTACTTACCCTCCTAGTCCCTCTGACATTAAGGGTCAATTTAGTATGACCAATCAACCTAACCTGCACATCTCTGGACTGTGCAAGGAAAATGGAGCACCTAGAGGAAACCTACACAAACACAGAAGAATGTGAAAACTCCAGAGTCACCTGAGGCTGAAAGTGAACCCAGGTCCCTGATGCTGTGTGGCAGCAGTGCTAACCACTGTGCCACCATGTTGCCCCTTTTCTTACTGAAAATTATTCTGAAAAAGAAAACTTACAAACTAAACAGATTTAAATAATATGTATTCAGATATGACAGAGCAGATTGTATATGAATATGTTGTCAACCTACTTGTGACACCAATAAATAAACTTAAAGTTGTGGACAGTGAGACTATCCAGAATACAGCAGATAATTGTAGATATCTCTGTTCTCAATCACTCTGGCTCTTAACCAAAGCTGCACTGAGATATTCAGCTGTTAAACACGAAGACAGACAAATGCTAGGGAGCAGTATCTGGTCAGTTTGCTCCAGGCTTCAGTCACTTCAGAGAGGGCAGTACAGGTTTAGAAAAAGATTAGCAATTGTGTGCGTGCAGAGTAAAGGCCTGGAGAGATACAAAACAAAGTTTAGGAACTGATTCTATTCAACAGGCAGAACATACTTGTTACCTGTTAAGGTAAAGTCAGTAGGACAGCCAGAATGTGGAGCATGGCATTTTGAAGCAGGAAACCGTCCAGAGATGGGAAGGAGTAGTGATTCAATGTGATAGCTACAGAGGAGTCAAAGGGGTCAGATTACATCTTTTCTAAACACGATCAAGAATTACAAAGAACAATACAGCACAGCTTTCGGTCCTCTAAGCCCCCGCCACTCATGCTTCCAATTAGACTATTGTAATTTTCCCCTGTGGTATGCTTCCTGTCTTGTGCAAGGGTGAAGAATACCTTGGAAGTAACTTGAAAGGATATTGAAAAGAAATCAAGAGATCCATCAATGTTAGCACCAGCAACATCGCAAAGAATGTGCAAGAGGTAGAGTTTGGAGAGTACCAGGAACAAGAAACTCAGTTAAAGAACGGAACCTTCAGGATTATTATTTCCAGATTATTAATTAAATCAAGTATAAATTGGCATAGTTTGAATCATTTCCTTCTTGGTGTATACGTGTTGAAATATTTCCAATCTTTTTGTTGTTTAATGTAATCTGGTTAATGTTTCTTGTTTAATAATTTTTTAAGTCAACAGCAGGATCCTGTGAATCTGCTCAATAAATACCTGCCACAGTTAAAATATTATGCTTGCTCTTAGCTAAATCTAGCTTATTAATTCTGATGTATTATTACTTCTAATATGGTATTCCACCTTGTTGGTTGTAGGATATGTTGTTGCAGAAAATTATCCTTGACACATTTTAAAATTTTAGATCTGGGTGAAGTTGACTTCAATACGAAGCACAGACTCTCCACCGTAAAACGGGGCACATCTGCTAATGGAAGCGTAAAAAGTTCAGTGAGATAAGATTATACTCCGAAAGTGGTAAGAGAACTATTTGCTAAGGGACAACTTAAATCTAAAAGAAAAATGTCTACAAAACATTGGAAAAAGCACAGATTTTGGTCAAATGACTAAAATACTGTCATGGTCCCTGCTGACACTATTACTGGACAAGTCAGATGAAAGAATGGAACCTGACATGATAATTTATTTATTGAGCAGATTCACATGATTCTGCTGTTGACTTAAAAAAAAATAAGTAAGGAACATTAAATTACACTGGACAACAAAAAGGATAGAAAGATTTAAGCAGACACCAAGAAAAAAGGATTCAAACTCATGCTATCCTTATTATCCCAGTGATTCCTTTACACACCCAATGCTCTCATGAGCCACCACCATTATTTCCACATCAAGGATAGAGCTGGTTTAGTTGCAAAGAGATTTCTTTTCCAGTAATTTCTGAACAGTCATTAAGTGTTTACACAATTAGTATCTCCCTTGAGAAGGCTCACTCTAACTTTAGTGCAATATATATGAATTCCTTAAACTAACTTCTTCAGCTGCCTGCCATAATTTTCAGCTGGAGAGAATCTTTAAACCTTTCTGTCTTCACTCAAATGGTACTTTAAAAAAAAGGGGCAGCTCCCCAAAAGGAGAGGGAACAGCCTGAACCAAAAATCAAAGTACAAAAGGAAGCTTAAAACGTCAAATCAAAACACGATTGTCGGAATCAATAATGCACCCCAGCCCCTGCAGTGCCCAGCGGGCAAGGAAGGCATCAATTCCTCCCACCCCAGGGACACCTGGCCATGAATATAGCCACAGTCGGGATGAACGAGCCTGTCGATCATCCACTGCCTGAATGTGTCAATAGCACGCCTCACCACTCAAATGGTATACTATATCAACTGAAACTTAAAACTGTTTTTCTCATCTTTCCCTTCTACATATGGATCTTTTCTCTGGTCCTGTTGCTTGGCAACCGTAGTTTTTTTTTGTTTTTAACTCCCTTGAACCATGAACCCTATGATGACCTATCTCTTCTCTTCAAGCATAAATAAAACCCCACTAAAAATGCATGTATTCAAGCAGCACCCCAGGCTTGCTGGTTCCATCTTACAAAACCCATGTTCACAAACAAAATTTAAACTTAAAGCTACATCTTGTCCTTAACACTCACAAATACAAATACACCTGACATAAAACCATATCTTGTTCTGAACAATACAAAGAGTAGCAAAAGGTAACAAAATTGATACAGCAACAAAAAGGAATGAAGGCAGGCTCTGGCTACTCACACCACCAGTTCATCCACCTCTCAATATTGTGAGCAGTCTGGGACCACACCTTAGCAAGGTTATGCTGGCCCTGAAAGGTGTCTGCAGCAGATTAACAAGAAGATTACCCACGAAATAGAAAGGATCGAGAGCTTCAAGTTTTTAGATGTCCAGATCACCAATCTGTCCTGGTTCCCCCCCATGCTGACACTACAGTTAAGAAAGCCCACCAATGCTTCTACTCTCACAGAAGACTAAGGAAATTTGGCATATCAGCTATGACCCTTACCAACTTTTACCAATGCACCATAGAAAGCATTGTTTTTTGTTATATTTTTGTTATAGCTTGAACGTAGCCCAATTCATCATGCATACCAGCCTCCCATCCATTGACTCTGTCGACACTCCCTGCTGCCTTGGCAAAGCGTAATTAAGGACCCCACGTATCTCAGACATTCTTCCACCTTCTTCCGTCAGGAAAAAGATACAAAAGTCTGAGGTTACATACTAACCAACTCAAGAACAGTGCCTTCCTGCTGCCGTCAGACTTTTGAATGGACCTACCTTGCATTATGTTGATCTTTTTCTGCACCCTAGCTATGACTGTAACATTACATTCTGCACTCTCTTGTTTCTTTCTATATGAATGGTATGCTCTGTCTTTATAGCGCACAGGGAATAATACTTCTCACCGTATACTAATACATGTGATAATAATAAATCAAAATTTAAAAAAAAAAAATCAATGCACTAGATTACAAGGAGAGATTAAACAAGTGAGGTTGTATTGCTTAGAACTTAGAAGGTTAAAGGTGATGTGATTAGAATTTTCTAGATATGACACGGAACAAATACAGTAGATACTGAAAAGCAATTTCTGCTGAGTACTAAGAAACAGTCAAATATTTCAGGAGTGAGATTAAGAAATACTTCTACCTGCAAAGATTGGTAGAAGTTTGGAACACATTTTAACAAAAGCAAACTGATGGTAGATCAATTACAAATATTAAATTTGATATTTTTGTTATCCAAAGGGAGAAAGAGATACGGACATTTGGAGCTATGACACAAATCAGACAATCTCACAAAATGGCAGTAAAAGCTCGAGGGGCTAAATGACTTACTCCTGTTTTTATGTTCTGAATGAAATGTGGTTTTACAGTATTCAGCAGTTCAGACAATAGGTAATAAACAAATCATCAAGTACACATTTTCTGAAAGAGCACAAGTCTTTACAATCATATTGGCAATGGTGATGGAAAAGTTAACAGTGCAATATTCATAAAGGATAGAAAGGTGGCATTGCTGTGGGTGCTTTTTTGCAAACGGCATTGAGGTCAAACTTAAACAGAATGTCACAATAGAGCACAAGGAGCTTTACTCTTAACACCTCACCTGGGAATGTTTGATGTTTATACTGGGCATCTAAACATGTGGTGCTCCATTTCTCAACACCAACATTTTGTATGTGAACGACAACAAAAATTCCATCTCAGAGAAAAGACAGTCTAACACCACATGCTGCAGTGTCAACAAACATGGGGAAGCAAATAGTTGCATTTATATAATGCTTTATTTCATCTGAGGGTATCCAGAATTTCACATTCATATCAGTTTTTTTTTAAATGAATTGCAGTCACTGTTATTACAGGGGCAAACATAGCAAAGTTCTACAGACAGCAAATATAGTGGATGACCATTACCCTTTATTAGTATTGATCAAGAAATGGATGCTGTTAAGGCAATTCCCTTCTCTTCTTTGAGTCAAACTATAGCATCTTTATATCCACCAGAACAAACAGGTCTTTCTGAAAGTAAGTCATTTCCAGTAAAGCAATATTAAACCAAAGAGTCAGACTTGATTTGGTGCTCCAGTCCTAGAGTGGGCCTGCATCAAAATCCTTCTTAGAGGTGAGAATGCTATTAACTTGAGCCAACATAAGAACTATGAAGAATGACACATCTATCCAATCACACAAACATTCTGGTCTCATTCACATCCACAGTGTGGCTGACTTAAGAGTGCAAATGTCCATTATTACTGGAATCATTGTGCTTTTCAGCATTTAAACTGGAATAGAGTGACTACATCTGGGGCCAAATTATTAACCTCAGATACAGGTTGCCTAAGACAGCACATAAAGGAAAGGAAGTTGCATCCTTAAGACATATAAAAAAGTTCCCTAAAAATGTGTTTGAATATTTTGTTTATGAGCAGGGAATCACATCATAAGTTCTTTGTTTTTCAGAAGAAAGTTGTTAATTTATTAACAGGTGAGGAAAGAAAAGGGAACCAAATTTTGGTTTCTATACACTTTTGGTGTATATACTAGTGCAGGAAATACAGGTGATGGTGATTTGGAAAATAACTTCTGGAAACTATTTATTCTTATAATACGTAAATCTTTGATATCCTGAATAATGAAGTTGGACGCTGAGATTTACCCTTCCGGTCCTATTTATTAATTATTTGGGTGTTTCCTTGAAAAGTCATCCTTCCTAAAATGAAATCTGAAATAATCTATAATCCAACAGTATTTCTTTACTTACTCTTATGACAAAGGAATCGGAAACATCAATCCAAATAAGTTAGCTCAGACAGCAGAGACAGAGGAGCTGGTGACAACAAGTTGGAAGACACTTGATGCTCATCCTATGAATTATAGTTGCAGTTCCCAGAGCCAAATACAAATAAACTAAACTTGGATTTTTCTGGTGGTGCAGAGGGTGTTAACTCCCACCATACAATATAGCATGCAATCAAGAACCTGAAATATTTCAGTGCTCCACTGAATGCTATGATGAAGACTGGAGTTTTTTTTAAAATTGAAAATGCAAGGAGGAATACCAAGAATTACAGCAAGATTATAGAATCTTACAACACATCTGTGCCTACTTTTTCCCAGATTAATCCAAAATCTAATTCCACTGTCCGGCTTTCCTCCCAAATTTTTATACCTTTCTCAACTTTACAGACCAATCCAATTGTTCTTTAAAAGGTGCAACAGTTCCATCCCAACCATTTCTCATGGCAAAGCATTCCACGTATGTAAAGAAATTTCTCTTCACGCAGACACAAATTTAAATTGCCAGCTCCTAGGGACTGACTCTCCTAAACCAGAACAAACAAATTGGCAAGAAATTGGCAAACGGACTTTAAGAGTTTCTACAAGTGTATAGGAAAGACAAGAGCAGCAAAAGTAAATATAGTTCCTTTGGAGGCTGAAAGAGGAGAAATTATAATGGGGTCTAAGGTAATGTATGTTAAACAAATATTTTGTAACTGTATGGCACAACACCCAAGAAATACATTACAAAACATTGGTGAACCATGGGTCAAAGGAGTGTGAGGAACATAAGGTACTTAATTACTACAGAAATTAACGAGACTAAAAACACTGGCAAGTTTTTTTAAAAAACACCGAGATGGGTGCCTAGAACTCGCTGCCAGGGGAGATACTGGAAGCAAGTAAGATAGTGACTTTAAGGAGTGTTTTGACAAATCCAAGAATAGGATGGGAATAGAGGGATATGGTCCCCAGAAGAGTAGAGGGCTTTAGTTCAGTCAGGCAGCATGATCAGTGCAGGCTTGGAAGGCTGAAAGGCCTGTTCCTGTGCTGTAATTTTCTTTATTCTAATACCTAAATAAGATAGCCACATCCTAAGGTTCTTAACAGAGTGATGTTATACAGCGTGGATGTATTGATTGTGATCTTCCAAAACTCCCTGGATTCCAGAGTGCTCAGAGAATTTAAAAAGAGCAAATGCAGCTATTCAAAAGAAGTGGAGAAAATAAAACAATGAACCACAGGCCAATTCATTTGGCATTAATTGTCAGGAAAAGAAAGGAAGTAATAGCAAGGCACTGACAAAATTATAATAGTTAATATGGTTTGGGTTACAGGAATGAATGTGTTGAGTAGAAAACAATGAATCTTGTTTTCAACACCTTCACAGATGAAAGAAGGAAGAGGGTGAACCATTTCAGCTTAGGAGGAAATAAAGTGAATAGATCACAGCACGAATTAACACAATAGCTTAAAATAAGAGACATAAAATGCCACACTGGCTGGATATATGAGAAGGACCACCTATCAGACAAGTCCTTCCTTTATCCTGCCTTGAATTACTAGGGAGGCTTCCAGAGAGGCTCTTGGAATCGGAAATGCTGTCGAGGAAAAGGGGACTATGACAATTCAACTGCTATTCTATTCGAGATATTACATTGTAGTACTGAGGGAACACTGCACTGTCAGAAGTATAGTCTTTCAGATGAGATGTTAAACTGAGGCCCTATCTGCCTGCTTGGGTGGATGTAAAAAAATTTCATGACATTATTTATAGGAAGACTTACTCCAGTGTCCCAACCATAATTTTCTCTCAATCAACATTATAGAAAACAGATATGTGGACATTATATCAATGCTGTTGTGAGAGATTGTACAGTGCATGACTAAAACAGTGATGCAATTCAAATGATACTTCATTGGCTGTAAAGCGATGTGGCATGTCCAATGATCACGAAAATTGTGATTTAATGCATGCTTTCTAAAAAGGAAAAAGAAAGACCATGTTAAGAATGCTGGTATGTCGAGAATGACAAGGGACAAGCTGTCAAAAGGTAAGTGATGGTAGTTAGTGTTTGAGCTTCTGGAAGCTGACAAAGTAACTATGAAGAATTAAAAAAGATATTTCCCTGATCCACTGAAGGGCATAGGTTAAGATATAACAAGCCAGGAGTGTGATGGAATAGTTTGCATTTGACTGCATGAGTTCAGCTTTAACAATACTTATGAAATTCAACACCATCTGGAACAGAGCTGTCTGCTTGATCATCACTCCAACCCTCACCTTCAAAAGTCACTCCTTCTATTAGCAGCACACAAACTATGTACAAAACATGGTGCAGCAACTCACTTAGACAGCACCTTCCAAACCCACAGCTTGTACCATTGTTAGGACTAAGGCAGCAATTGCGTGAGAACATCACTGCAAGTATCTCTCCAAGCCATCTTGACTCAGATCAATGTAGTTTCCTTCACTGTTGCAGAATCACTTAGAATTCCATTCCTAACCCCATGTGGGGGAACCCAAACTAGATGAACTGTAGTGGTTCAAGAAGGCAACGCCCCTTCTCTGGGTAATTAGGAAAAAGCAACAAATGTTGGATTTCACTGTGACACTCACATCCCCTGAAAAAATTTTTTGAAAATTCAATAGCTGCAAGACAAGATTGGAAATGGTTGGTAGCAATCTGAAGTAAGTTAATGAATATAGAATGGAATCAACAGCAAAAGTTCATTGGACTGAATGAGTAAAAGTCATTATTGATAGGGAAGGGAGAAAGGCAGGGACTGACCCACAGAACCATCAAGGTGATATAAAATGGCAAAATGGATTAATGCAGTCAATACTACACAAAAGACAAAGCAATTTGACTATAGTGCAACAATGCAATTTTAACTGAACAAGTAAAAATTGTAATGGGGGGGGGGGGGGCAGTGTTCACTACCAACGACTTTTCATCACCTTGGAGTTTACCAAAATTAGTAGGCAGCATGCAAGAAAAAGATCCCAGCAGTCAGCCAATACAAATTGATCCTTTGTTTGAAAAATTATTCAAATTTTCAGGTAGACTGCAACCAAAGTATTTCTAACCGTATGTTGGTGTAATAGACAGCATCACATCCCTGGCCACATTGTTGACACAGTCAAGGTGGCTGACAGTATTGAAAAAAAAAGAGGAATTAATTATTGTTCTACTAATGTTCCTGCACTGAAAGATTCAACATGAGCTTTTACCCATTATCCTTCACATAGTGGATATTCCTTATCTCAGCCAGGTCTCTGCCACATCATTTCTTTGGGGATACTGAAAAGAAGTTTTAAACAAAAAATAAAGTGCAAGAAGGTTAAGATAGGTGACTATGACCATAAAACATAGAAGCAAAAGTAGGCCACTTGACCCATTGACTTTGCTCTGCCATTCAATGACCAATTTGATAATCCTCAACTCCACTTTCCTGCTTTATTCCCACAAACCTTGATTCTCTTACTGATTAACAATCTGTCTATTTCAGCTTGAACATACATAATGACCTCTACAGTGAGAATTTCACAGATTCACTACCCTCTCAGCAAAGAAATTACTCCTCATCCCAGTCTTAAATGGGTGACTCCTTACTCAAGAGAACATCCCTCTGATCCTAGACTCTTTCACAAGGGGAGACAACCTTGCAGCATCTAGCCTGTGAAGCCCCCTGTGAATCTGATACACTACAATGAGATTACCTCTCATTCTTCTAAACTTCAATGAGTACAGGTCCAACTTCTTCAACTTCTCCTCAGAAAAAAAAAATCTCTCCATACCTGGGGTTAACCTTGAGAACCTTTACTGGACTGCCTCCAACACAAGTACAACTTTCCTTAGATAAAGAGCGAGCAAAACTGTTCACAGATGTTGCAGGTGTAGTCAGTTTTATAGCATGAAAAGTGGTCCTTCGTGTCCAGGCTGGCCATCAAGCAGCTACTATATAGCTTTAACAATACTTCTATTTTTATACTCCACTGCCTTTCAAATAAAGGCCAATGTTCATTTGCCATCCCAATTATCTGCTAAACTTGCATGCTAGCTTTTTGTTATCCATACATGGCAGCCCCAAAATTTCTGTGCTGCAACTTTGTCCTCCTTCATTTAAATAATATTCAATTCCTTTATTCTTCCCACCAGATTGCAAAACTTTCATATTTTTCTACATTACATTCCATCTGTGACAGACTTTTTAATGCCCTTCTCAACAGCTCCATTGGCAAATACCAAAATGCAGGCCCAATGTAATCACACTTGCATATAACAAAATATGATGCCTCTGACATCTCTTCTAAATGAGAAAATGCAAACAGCACTGCCTTTCCACATTATTGAACAAAGTAGCAATGAATCTATATTTTATTTCCATCATGACAGCTAATATTTTTTGAATATATTTTTTAGTTTAACTTACTTGATCAGCACACTGTCCTAACATCTATTACTGTGTGAAAGTTTTAGTTCAAATTCTATGTTTCATTATTTTTCATTCAATTCCTCAGCACTTGAGTACTTTCAATGAAATGCTGCAAGAAATAGGTATTTAGAAATACAATACTTGCTCAAATGGATTACAAAACCTACGTAATAAAGCCAGCATACATTCATGCAAATTGATTTTGTCAGTTATGTCAAAAAATTAGGATTGCTCGAGAATAAAATATACACTCAGGGAGCAAAGTGGCCTTTTATATAATTGCACACATTGTATTTGAGGTAATTACAGCAAGTAACTATCGTAATCCGTGAGAAGTGAGTCACTTTTCAGTAAAACATTTACTATTACTTTGGGAGACCAACACATTTAAATTTTCTGTAATAGCTTCTCACATGGAGTACAATGTAATTTTCTAATAATTTTGCAACTTCAATAGCTTTGGTGCTTCATTTTCATGTATTACATGGTCATAGCATCTTCTGGATTGTACTACATCCATCAGATATTTCCAGTTGCCCAGAAAAATGTTTTATTTTTGAAAGGGCTATCTATATTCTGACATATTTTGTAGTTCCATCGTCTGAGTGTTTTACAACCTTCATATGAACTGTTTGCCAATATCCATGACATGTACTGACGAAAATTAAGTTTCACTGCATAACACCCCAACAGGATTCAGCAACTTAAAATATTCTGTTATGAAAAGCAATAAATAAAATGATCGAGTAAACACAACGTATCGAAAATTAAAGGAAAAATGGGACGTTTCTTGCTCATTCCGGCCACCACAACTCATCTATTTCAATGATCGGTGAGCTCAGCATAAAAAAGACAAGAGTCAAAGATGGGCAAGTCCAATTACAGATTAACTTTACATGATAACAAGAGAGATTGTCGAATTCCAAAAACCATAATAATCAAGATCACCACCGAATAAAATGAGATTAACATCAAGAGATGCAATTGGATATCTGCATTAGCAAAATCACAATCCTATTTCATTACTCATCGCTTAGCCGAAAAGACAAATCCTAATCGATTTTAGTATAAAGGCGGTAAGATTGTGTGTGTCTGGTGTACTCGAGTCCTATATTTATACCGGTCTATTTTAGTAGCATGACTGAACCTTGTTTCATCCCTTACCCAGATTGAAGCAAGCAACCCTCTCTCATCAGTGCCACATTACGGAACATAAGGCCCCCCCCCTCCGCCCTCCCTCCCAAAAGGGTAAAGAGAATGAATGCTTCGGTTCTGATCAGGTCTGACCACAGCGGCTGGATATTGAACCATGCCGAACTCTCACCTGGTTACAACATGTCGCACACTCTCTGGATAGCTGAGCGCGCACATACACGAATATACGTATATAAAATCTCCCACAACATAGCAGATAGATAGCCAGCCGTAAAGCAGCATCCGAGCTGAAGAGTAACCCTCACACACTACTGTCTTGTATGAAATTCCCCGTCCCGGTGGTTACTGCATCTCTCTTACCCCAGAATAAGGCCAGTACTTGGGCCTGTTGAGGCAAAGGGTGGTGGAGGAAAAGGAAGGGGGGTGGGGGGAAAACTAGGCCGCCGGGCTAATTTTACTCAGTCAAACCTTTCCATACGTCGCTTCCGCGAATCCTTTATTCGTCCGTCATCCACAAACGGTGATGACCTTCCCTCACTGTGCGTGGCGCACTAATTTACCACCGGGTAAATGGTGTTTTAAAAATTCTTTACATAAAATTATCTTTGCAGCGAAAGCACAATCCCTTGATTTTTAAAACCATGGGGATCAACAGTCGGGGAGGGGCAGAAACGGATTTAATATATATATGTGTGTGTGTGTGTGTATTTTTTCTAAAACACTCACCAGCCTTCCACCGAGAAGATTTGTTGCAACGAGTCGGGAGCATGGCTGAACCCAGCTCCCTCCTCCCCCCACCTTACCCCGCCGGCCCCCCTCACTCTCCTTCCCTTCAGCCAACTCCAACCAAGCCGAATGGAGGAAGCGGTGACGCTGGCCGACTGACACTAGCAACCACCAATCGAGGCCACAGACAGCCGCCGAAGCCGGAGTGACTCTAAATATAAACGTTTTAAATGACTCGGGAGGCTACACCCAACGAGAGACAGAGAGAGAGAAAAGGGAGGGGGAAAAAACACCCCAAAAGCGTCTCATCAATTAATACCCCGCGCACAACCCACTCTCTCTCTTTGCTCCATACACACTGACTGACTGGGCAATCAAGTGAAGGGGAAGGAAGAAATAAATTAAAATGGCACATGTACATCTGGGTGTTTCTGATCTTCCATCAACTACCCGGCTCAAGAGAGCAGGCGTATGTGTATGTGTGGTCGGTTACAGTGGAGAGGGACATCTCTGGTGTAGCCGGCTAATAAACAGATGAATAAAAGGGATTTTATCCAGTGAATAATTGGGATTCAGGCAAGATGAGAGGGGGGGGGGGGGCTGATTCTCTTGCCCGTTGACTGATGATTTTATGTCCCCTGTTGCTCCCACAACTGTCCGGCCAGCAGCCCCTATTTCTGGCAACCAGCGACGACGCCTTCGACAAACAACTGGCCAAGGATAAGGTGGAGGGGATGGTCACTTATCTCCGGCAATTTGGCCCCTCACATTTCACCTCGATCTTGCAATTATGCTGGGCCAATAACACATAATGTGATAGATGTCAACAGGTTGCCCTGACAACAATTTTATTTGCAGCCCCACCCCACTAAATCCTGCAAAGGGTGGGAGGGAAGTGTCAGGTTTTCTTGCAGCTAAATATCAGCCTGATTTTTTTTAATGATTATGGAGATTTTGAGGCAGTTTATTTAAATGGTGAAGAGAGAGGGTCAGTGACTTTTCCTTACATTCTGCTATTCTGCCTCCCTCGCCACCCCGTCTCTCTCACAGCTGTCAATCATCGGGGGACACAATGGTGACCCCCAGCCAATGGGGGGGGCGGCAAAGGGCGGGGCCAGTCCGCCATCACGTCAGACCGAGGCAGCGGGCGCTCGGCTCGAGCTCTGGCGCCCGCGCACTCACGGCGGCAGCTCCGGCACCTCCCCCCGCCCCCGCAAGGCTGCCCGTCCATTTAAAAATTAAACCAAACGTCCCCTAAAACTTCCCCCTCCCCAAGATAAAACCTCCGCTCGACGAAGCACGGCGGGTTGACCTTACCTATCATCCGTGCGGGAACTCATCGAGCGGCTCAACAGGAAACCGGCGCGAATAAAACTCTATCCCCCTCCCCTCCCCCACTCTCTATAGGAAAAAAACCCCACCCCCAACCAAACACTGTGACCCGGCATCTCCGCTCCTCCCCCCCGGCCCATTCCCCTCTTTCTGCGTCGTGCGTCACTCCGTCCTCCGAGCGGATGGAGCACGCCGATTGGCGTTATGACGTGAGTTTAAGCGCGGGCTCCCGGGAATAGTGTGACGATATAACAAATCCTGCACTGGGCAGAGGGAAGGAAAGTGTTTGGTATCTGCATGCAGTAAGTTGGAGTGTGGATTGTCTAGTTACAAACGCCGATTTATTATTTTTCCCTGTGCCAAACAATGAGAGTTCGATTGTTATATTTTAATTTATATTTGTCCCTTTACAGTTGTATTGGCGCCCTTACAGTGGTCTTATTAGAGCTGGTGCTTTCACTGGTCTTATTACGTCTGATGCTTTTACAGTGGTCTTATTGTATTTAATAATTCCTAGTAAAACTATTTATACCTTTTTGTTTTGTTTGTAACGTACTTAAAATTTCATTTCGTCCCTTAAATCATTTACCAAAACAGAAGAGCTATTTTATTATTTTTTGTACTTTATTTGAGCAACGGGAGAGGATGAGAAAGGTGGCATTGTAGAAAGTTACAGTTTTTACATTTTCAGTCAATTGTGATTGTATCTTTTTCGTGCCAGAAAATATCCTTGCTCGCGAGTTCACGGTAATAGAATTGACATTGGCTTATTACATTGAAAACTTGTTTTTTTAAACAGTTGGTGATGCTCACTTAACCTAGTGATAGTGCAGATTGCATCCTATCATACATAATTGCTATATTGTCAAGATTTTCCAGATAGGCTTACTCTGGAAGTTTACTTTAAAAAATGTTGTCACATATTCTTAAAATTTGACCTCTTTTGATGGAGAAGGGTCGTTTTGTAGCTGTCCATATTTGACAAAATGAGACAACTGCAAATACAATTTACAGTATTTGGAAAACTCATAAAAAATCCACAAAACAACTAGACAAGTAAGCCTATTTTTGCTTTTACCAAATGATATGAAAATTCCTAATCTTATGACTCAATTGTTCAGAATATATACTTTAGATTGGGAATTGAAGTGGTAAATGTAAGATAAAGAGGAGATCTGAATTTGAGCAGTTAGTAAACAATTTTGAAGTAATTATTGAGTGGATAGTTCTTGTGTACTTGCAAGGTCAGTGTTAAAAGGGCAAGAGCTATAAAACAGCAACTGGAGACCTGAAGACAGTAAGGCTGAGAAGAATTGCTCTATCTTCATTAGATATGTTATTTAATTACTATTGTAAATCACAGATCAATGAGAGACTGAAATGCACGTGGTGAATGTGGCAGTTCTTGAAATATCTGCATACTTTTCAAATGAAAAGATAGATTTGGGAATTGTGGATGAAGTGTTTGAATTTTGATCTGCGACACTCAGCATGTGCTACTTTGCAGTGGGGTTAGATTGTAGATGAGATTCACCAGAATGTTGCCTGGTCTGGAGTGTTACAGCTATGAAGAGGGGCTGGATTGGCTTGCAGTGTTTTCCTTAAAAGCAGAGAATGCTGAGGGGAGGGGATAACCTGATTGAGATGTACAAATTTATAAAAGAGAGAGAGATAGGAATGAAAGTAGATCGATGCTTGATGGCAATTGATGGTGAATGCAGACACTATGCTTTAGCTGTAATAAGTGTGCTCAATTCAGGAATTTTCCTTTTTTAAATTGGAAATGTTGCACCACATTTTTAAGACAAGTGAGTTAAACTAGGAAATAAATGGACCTGTTGGTGTAATGTCTGCTATGGGGAAGACATCATAGATATGCAAAGAGTCATTCTTGACAAATCCAATTGAATTTGTTGAGACAGCAACTAAAGTTATTGACATGGGAATGTATATTCATATAGCTTACGTGTCCTGCTGTACTTCATCTGTGTTGTTCCACATTAGAATATGTTAAGTCACAAATTAATAGAAAACAGTTGATCTAGTTAAGAGAGAGCTTACTCCCACTAACATTCTGGATAACATTGAGTGATGGTAAAGCATTGAATGCCAAGGAGCAATGGTTAGATCTTTTCTTGTTGAGCTGCTCATTGTCTTGTCTCACATTTTTGTGGCATGAATGTTATCTGCCATTTGTTATTGTAATATGCACAAAGTGGAATTGTGAAGCAGAGAGCAGGATAAATGGGTTATTTTTGGGTGAGTAAATTTGTAACCACTGGATTGCTGAGACCTCAACTTTTTACAACTTATCTAAATGACTTGAATTGATGGCTAAATCTGAGATTACACCAAGATAGGTAGGGAAGTGTAAAAGGTGCTGCATCAAAGGTTACTCCCTGAAAGTTGTCCTCCAAGCCACTCACCATCCTGATTTGGAAATGTATCACAATTTCCATACTGTTTCTGGGTTTAATCCACTAGTTATGCAATTGTTTGACTCAGTCCCATCGCAAATTGCTTCAGTTGCTTGGCAAATAAGTAAGGGTCATTCAGACTCCACGTTGGCTCAATTCTTTCTCCACAGATGCTGTCAGAACTGCTGAGTTTCTCCATTTTCTGTGCCAGATTGATACCTCATTTTTTGAATATGCTGGCTGCTGTTGCTCCTGGCATAATCTTCTGCAGTTTACATTGAACTTGAGTTACAAAAAACGGAGTATTATGGCTGTTTAGGCTCAAGCTTGATTTTGGGAAGGATGTTGAGTCTTTAGAGATGGTATTGGGGATGCAGGATGTCAGTTATATGGGCAGCACGGTAGCACAGTGGTTAGCACCGTTGCTTCACAGCTCCACGGTCCTGGGTTCGATTCCCAGCTTGGGTCATTGTCTGTGTGGAGTTTGCACATTTTCCTCCAGCTACTCTGGTTTCCTCCCACAATCCAAAGATGTGCGGGTTAGGTTGATTGGCCATGCTAAGAAATTGCACCTTAATGTCCAGGGAAAAGTAGATTAGAAGGATTAGTGGGTATAATATGTAGGGATGTGGAGGTAAGGCCTGGGTGGGATTGTGTTCGGTGCAGACTCAATGGGCCGAAAGTCCTCTTTCTGCACTGTAAGGTTCTATGATTTTTTTAAAAATAAATTTATTGTCTTTGACCTAAGGAGGTTACAGAGAAATATAATAAAAGCATTTAAAATTGAGTAGTTTTGCTAGAGTACATAAGAATGAACTATTTCAACTGGAAGGAAAGTAGATAACTGAAAGTCATAGATACAGGAAATTAACAAAGAAATCAGTAGAGAAATTAGGAGAATTTCTTTTTTGTTTACACAAGTGAAGTTCCGAAATGCAAATCCTGAAAGGATAGTGGAAGCAGATTCAATAAAATCTTTAAAAAGATATTGGATTATTTCTTGAAAGAGGAAAATTTGTGTTGCTTTATGAAAAGGTTGGGTTGGGTAGAAACTTGGATAACTTCTTCAAAGAGCCAGTGCAAACATAGCCTTAATGGCTTCCTTTTGTGCTTCTATATTATCAGCTTGTGGCTTTCTTACTTGAGCAATGTGGTATGATTTTTTTCTGATATATCTTGAAATAGTGTACTAACATGGTGACCATTGAACTTTGGAACAGAAAATGATCCTTTGTTCACATTCAAATGTACCTGTGCTGTAATCACCACTTTAATTGGATAGGTTAATTGCGCTCTTCCCATGTTTGTGAATTTGTAACCTGAGGTGCAAGAACAATAGTTACTCCTGACAATTCACTGTTCCCAATTTGATAATTGTGAATTACATTGTTATGATTTGATGTCAATTGCATTTTTAAAAAATTCATTTACGGGATGTGGGTGTTGCTGGCTCGGCTTTTATTTCATGTCATTCTTAGTCGTCCTTGTGACGCTGATGATGAGCTGCTGCAGTCACTGAAGTGTAGATGTACCCATACTGGGGAGGGAATTCCAGGATTTGACCCATCAACAGTGAAAGAACAGCAATATCCAAGTTAGGATGGTGAGTGATTTGGAAGGAAATATCAGGTGGTGATGTTCCTGGGCGTTTGCTGCTCTTGCCCTTCTAAATGGTAGTAGTTGTGGGTTTCGAAGGTGCTGTCTAAGGATCCTTGGTGAGTTCTTGCAGTTTTTCTCATAAGTGGTTCTAACAGAGGCCACTGTTTGTCGGTGATGGATGAATTGAATGTTTGTAGAAGGGGCAGCAGACAAGTGGACAATTTGAAAGCAAATTACTGTGGATGCTAGAATCTGAAAGCAAAAGAGAAAATGTTGGAAAATCTGAGGTCTGGCAGCATCTGTAAGGAGAGAAAAGAGCTGATGTTTTGGGTCCAGATGACCCTTTGTCAAAGCTGCTGCCAGACTGCAAAGATTACTCAGCGTTTTCTCTTTCTCTTTCTGGAGTCAAACGGGCTGCTTTGTCCTAGATGGTGCCAAATCTCTTATGTTGTTGGAACTGCAACATCCAGGTATGTGGACAACATTCCATTTTTGACCTGCTCTGATAGCCACAGTATTTATATGGCTAATCCAGTTCAGTTTCTGATCAATGATAATCTCCCACTAACACTTTGAAGGTTGACTGATGGTAATGTCATTGAATGTCAAGGAACAATACTTCGATCCTTTCTTGTGAGTTGTTTATTGCCTTGCCTGACATTCTTGTGGCATGAGTCACCTGCCATTTGTCAGCACAAGACTGGATACTGTCCAGGTCTTCTGGTATTTGAACATGGACTGCTTCAATATCTGAAGAGTCATGATTAATACTGAACATTGTCCAATTGTCAACTGACATCCCCACTGATGGAAGGAAGGTCATTGATGAAACAGCTGAAAGTGGTTCGGCCAAGGACACAATCTCGAAGAACTCCTGCAGTGATGTCCTGGAAATGAGATGATTGACCTCCAGTTGCCACAACTATATTTCCTTGTGCCAGGTGTGACTCCAACCAATGGAGAGTTTCCTTTCTGATTCCTAATCGCTCCTTAATACCCTACTTTGTCAAATGCTGCCTTGATGTCAAGGGCATTCACTTACCTCGCCTCTCATTCAGCTTTTTTGTCTGTTTGAATCAAGGCTGTACTGAGGCCAGGAGCTGAGTGACAATACTGAGTGTTTGTGAACAGATTACTGTTCAGTAAATGTCTGATGATAGTTGTATTGATGACCCCTTCCATCACTTTGCTAATGATGGAAAACAAATTGGTGAGATGGTAGATGAGCCCTGTTTCTGCTGTGCAGGCAATCCTATCAGGCAATGGGACCCTGTGTGAGAACCTCTTCAGCTACATCTAATTTATCCTGAAACCCATTATAAAAGAATCCCCAGCTTTTGTAGTGACACTATAGACTTCCTACAGAAACTCAGCACACATGGAGCAGTTGAACCAGGAACACTCCTCATCACAATGGGTGTTTCAGCACTCTACACCAGCATCCCCCACGACGATGGCTTTGCTGCAATGGCCTCAGTGCTCAACACAGACAACTGCCAATCTCTCAGATGCAATTCTAGAACTCATCTGCTTCAACCTGGACCACAATGCCTTCACCTTCAACAACCAGTTCTTCATCCAGACACATGGAACTGTCATGGGAACCAAATTTGCACCTCAATATACCAACATCTTCATGCACAGGTTCATACAAGACCTCGTCACCACACAGGACCATCAACCGATGGTATACACTAGATAAATCAATGTTCAACAAATCAGAAAGGAAGAAAATGTCAATCACTGAAGCAACTATATGATGACATCAAGTTTCATCTCACCATCAGATTCACCATGGACTACTCTCCAGAATCGGTTGTATTCTTGGACACGTGCATCTCTATCAGGACAGCCACCTCAACACTTTACTATACTGTACTGTAAGCCCAAGGATAACCTCACGGTGCTTCACTTCTCCAGCTTCCATCCTAAACACATTAAAGAAGCCATCCCTTATGGACAAGCCCTCCATATCCACACGATCTACTCAGATGAGGAGGATCACAACAGACACCCCCTGACACTGAAAGATTCCCTCATAAGAACAGGATATGACGCTCAATTCATCAGTAGTTCCACCGCACCAACTGCCTTAAAAGACAAACACGGGATGCGGACAGAGTACCCTTTGTCATCCTGTACTTTCCTGAGTGGAAAAGCTACAACGTCTTTTCCAGAGCCTTCAATGTATCATTGAAGACAAACATTTGCCAAGGCAATCCCCACACTCCCAATCCTTGCCTTCAAACAACCGCACAACCCCAAACAGACCACTTGTCCACAGCAAACTACATCTCCTTCAGGAGAACAATGATCACAACACCACAGAACCCTGCCACAGCAACCTCTGCAAGACCTACTGGATCATCGACATGGATGCTATGATCTCGCATGAGAACACCATCCATCAGGTACACGGTATATGTTCTTGCAACTTGGCCAATGTCTACCTGATACGCTGCAGGAAGGGATGTCCTGAGGCTTGGTGCATTGGGGAGACCCATGCTGATGCTATGACAATGGATGAATGAACAATGGTTGACAATCACCAGGCAAGACTGTTCTCTTCCTGTTGGAGAACACAGTCATGGGCATTCAGCCTCTGATTTTTGAGTAAGTATTCTTCAAAATGGCCTTCATGAAACACAACAGCGTGGAGTCGCTGAGCAGAGACTGATAGCAAAGTTCCATACACATGAGGATGGCCTCAACTGGGATCTTGGGTTCATGTGATACTATCTATAATCCCCACAACTTGCCTGGGCTTGCAAAATCTCACTAACTCTCTTGGCTGGAGACAATACACATCTCTTAACCTGTGCTGAACTCTCTGTCCTCTCACATTGTATCTTTTTAAGACTTGATTACTTATAATGACTCTCGTTCCAACTATAATTTTGTAAATTGAGTTTGTATTTTTATATGTCCTATTTGTGAACTGAAATCCCACTCACTTGTTGAAGGGGCACTGCTTTGAAAGCTAGTGGCTTTTGCTACCAAATAAACCTGTTGGACTTTAACCTGATGTTGAGACTTCTTATTGTGTTTACCCAAGTTCAATGCTGGCATCTCCAAATTTTGTGTGCACGACACACCTGAGCAATTTTCCAAATTGTTGGATAGATGTCTGTGTTGTAGCTGTACTGGAATAGTTTGGATGGCTGCATGGCAAGTCCTAGAGTATATCTTCAGAGCTATTGTGGAATATTATCAGGGCCTATTGCATTTGAATTTTCTGCTACTTAACCATTTCTAGATTCCAAGTGGAATGAATCGAATTGAAATTTGACATCTGAGATGCTGAGAACCCTTGGAGGACACTGATTTTTGGATTGTTATTCAGAATTTCTGGCTGAAGATTGTTGTAAATGCTTCAGTCCTTTTGCATTAATGTGTTGAACTCCTTCATTATTGAAAAATGGGGTTTGTGGAACCACCAGCTCCAATGAGTTGTTTAATTGTCAACGGTATTCACGGCTGGATGTGGCAAGACTTCAGAGCTTGGATTTGATCTCTGTTCTGGGATCACTTAGCTCTATCTGTTACTTGCCTGTGCTATTTTGCAAGCAAGTCATGTTGTTTCGTCACTTTATCAGGATTGATGCTCACTTTTAGGTATGGCTAATGTTGCTCCTGGCATGCTCTCTTGCACTTGCACTTGCATTGAGTGCAGTGCGGCAATGGTAGCATGAGGAATATGTTGGCTATGAAGCTACAGATTTTGGTTGACTACAACTATGCTGTTGATGGCTCACAGCACCTCCACAGATGCCCAGTTTTGTTTTGAAGTCTATCCCATTTAGCATGGTGGTTGTCTTGTGTAGCACAATGTATCCTGCATGTGAAGACAGGCCTTTATCTCCACAAGGACTATGCCGTGGTCACTCTGATCAGGAGTATCTTGGACAGATGCATCTGTGGCAAGTTTGAGGATGCGGTCAAATATTTTTCCTTTTTTGAGTTGGTTCCTTCACCACCTGCCACAGTCCCAGTGTTTAGGACCCAGCCAGCTCCATACATGGTGATATCACTGAGACACTGGTTATTGACATTGAAGCCTCCCACTCAGAGTACGTTCTGTGCCTTTGCCATCCTCAGTGCTGTTGAACATAGAATGCTAATCTGTCAGCTGAGAAAGGATGGATACATAGTAATCAGCAGGAGGTTTCCTTGTCAATATTTGACTTGGTGCCATGAGACGTCATGAGGTTCAGAGTTGATGTTGAAAATTCATGGGGAAAACTCACGACTGTATACCACTGGGTCTGCCTTACTAGTGAAACACGTACCCAGGAATGGTGATGGTGCTTTCTGGTATATTATCTGTGAGGTGTGATTTCTGTGGATGTGAATATGTTGGGCTATTGCTTGACTAATCTGTGAGACAGCTCTCCCAATTTTGGCACAAGCTCCTAGATGTTAGTAAGGAGGACTTTGCAGGGCTGGGTTTGCTGTTTCTGGTACAGAGGTCGATGCCAGATGATCTGTCCATTTTCATGTTTTCTTTCTAGAGGTTGAACACAGCTGAGTGGCTCGCTAGGCCGTTTTTAGAGTTAATCACGTTGCTATGGAGGGGAGTGAAATGTACGTGCTTTACATGTGACTTGAAATATCATTATATGATAGATCTGAAAAGGGATTTTGAAATGACGGCTGACAAGGAAGGACCGCAAAGGAACGGTGATGATACTAATCGTCAGAAGAAACTGTACTAGTCACTAATATCTTTAGTTCAGTAATAGATATTCTAGTTATACTCATTCAATTCTGCTTTTAGAAAGTGAGCCTGAGTCCAAAATATTTGGAGTATGTTAGGTGCAGTGTTATTTGGCTTAACTAAAGTTGAGGAATTGGAAAATTCTACTTACCTTGGGTTTAGAGGACAATAATGCGTTAAAGTTACTTTAGAGACTGGTGATTCTGTGTAAAATAGTCAAAGGAAACCATTTTATCACAGATGTGATATCAAGTGAGGCATCCTGACTAAGTCATTTATGAAAAGACTCTAATGAAATCGAACATGTCTAGATTTACAATCATGACTGTAGTCTATCTCCTTAAGATCAACACATTTTTGATTATGACCTTAAAGAAGTGATGATGTTAGGGGGAAGGAGATTAAAGGAAAAAAGCCATTGACTCTGTCTACACTTCCCGCTGCCTCGGCAAAGCACCCAGCATAATTTAAGAATCTCATGCACCCCGGACGTTCTCTCTTCTACCTTCTTCCTTTGGGAAAAAGGTACAAAAGTCTGAAGTCACGTACCAACCAATTCGAATAGCTTCTTCCCTGCTGCCATGAGACTTTTGAATGGGCATATTTTGCATTAAGTAGATCTTTCTCTACACCCTTGCTGTGACTGTAACACTACATTCTGCACACTCTCGTTTTCTTCTCTATGAAGGGTACAATTTGACTGTATAACATGCAAGAAACAATACTTTTCACTATGTTAATACATGTGGCAATAAATCAAAATTGTCTTAAAATTGTACTGCAGTTCCCCATCCATTCTGACAGAAGTTAAAAATTCTACTAAAGCATGCAGGGTAATGGATGAATGAGTAAGAAATGCAATGTATGGAAAAGAATTGTGTTCCCTGATAAGTCTCCCATTAGCTCAGGATTTTGATTTAAATTGGGCTTTATAGACAAAAACATATTTCTCTTAGTCATGGCAACTTGATTCGATCTGTCAACAGTAATATATCAAAGACAAAATAGTATGTGTTAAAATATAAACATTGTAGTAATGAACACACAAATCCTTTTAGTAATGGGGTTTCTGAAAAAAAATCGCATAGTAATTTGAGATGCTTTAGTTGGGTAACAAGCTGTAAATTGACTTCAGCCCTGGCATGGGTAGTCTCTGTGAATAATTCACTCAATGCTGGGGTAACAGTCTGTATCAACTAGTTTGTAGGAGAAACCCAAAAATGCCATTGGTACTGTCGATCACCTCTGGCCTTTAAAGAGATTGCAATTTGTTCAATTTTTTTCTGAGCACTTGCCCTACATGCAAAGAGAAGGGCATTTTTATCAAAGTTGAGGTTTTGGAGAAAATTTGGCAAGCCTACATGAGGTCATCAGAAATAAATTTTAATCTGAGAGACATGGTATATTGCAAATGAGAAAGGCAGAACGGGTAAAAAGGCTTGGATAAGGTGATAAGTGATGGAAAAAGCAGTAATTTTATAACATGGCAATCAAACTTTTTGGACGCATTCCTTGAGTCAAGTTAGCACTGATCACACATTTGCATAACCTGAAGTGAAGAGGTGCTATGCACTTTATGTATTTGTATATTAGACAGTTACAAAGAGCAGATTATGATAGATGAATGAATGTGAGCAAAATAATACTGGACAACTGCCCAAAGTTGTAATTAGAGTAACATGTAGCTTGATGGGCCAAATGGCTGCTGCCTACACTAAGGATTATTTGTCAGTAATGGCCATTGAATGTAAGGATTCCATCATTATAGAGAGCAAGAAAAGCCACCAACAAATACAAACATTGTGCAAGATAAGGGACAGAAGGCAAGAAGGATTGGCAAAATTAAGTTGATGGTGTCAAATCTTTGATAATATTCCAATCTTTAAGACATATAAACTAAATTATTAATCTGTGGAATTTTTATAATAATGGAGAGTTTTGACATTTGTCAAATGTAACATTTAGTTTTTCAGGGCCTGAGATTGTTCACTCAATTCCTACTTTATGCAACTGCTTAAAACCCCTTATTCAACAAGGGAGAACTTAAGTTTTTTTTCAGTGACTGATGGCATACGAGATAAAGTTCCCACCTGATCAAGTATGTCAAAGATTTACCATACAGAATTAATGTCTTATTGGTATTCGACTTTGCGAAAATTGACATTTTATTGAAAAATGAAAACACTGATTTAAAATGACTGTCACTTTTTTGCATCTGTGTAGTCACGGTTCATTTCATGGAGAAACGGAATTCATAGAGGCCCCAACAATGAACTTCCTGCAGATGTGAAAGCCCTGCCCCCCTGCCAAATGCCTACCAAATGGAAGCACAACCATCTGGGAGTTAGTCACAACACATTTAAAAATTAATCATCTCCACTATCGCAGTGGTTAAGGGGAGCTGTACCAGACTTCAGCTGATCATCATCCTTTTAGGTTACACAACTGCTTTGGAGGGAGGTTTTGTGATGCAACCCTTTTGTATGAATACTTGAATTTGCTATTTGGCAGAGAGATTTTAGCTTCTGGAAGGAATGGCTCGCTCTTGCTCTCCACCTCCTGGATACAATCAATTAATTCTTACTGACTCTTTCTCTAAAAATCTGCATTTAACTTGGCCAAGTTTAATCTCAGATACTCCAATCCCTAGCATACGTGAAAAATATGTTTGCGCTACTGTTCATTGCAAGTAGGGCAAATGGTGGATTTTACAGTAGTAAAACTAATCCCTTACATGTTTTACTTAAGAATTAAGTCCAACAGATATTCTTGCACATTTCACACAGTCAAGTGCATTCTGAATTGGCAACACAACATTCTTTTAAAAATCCCAAATCTCTGCTTGAACTATATAGATAGTGACAAAGAGAAAAACCAATCTATCCCCTGACTTCTATAGAACCATTTAGACAGGCCTTCACTAGTGTACTTGGTGTTAGAGAATCACTGAAAGAACTTCTGGATTTCCATATTTAATTGCACACATGGACTTGCAGGTTTTGCTGTCATTTCTACTGATGTAATGACTGAACACCTGAGAGCTGGTTGGTGGCCTGAGCAACATCTCCTAGAACCTGCAAGGATCATAAAAATTCTGGACAGACTATCTTCTTGCTGTCTTGCTAATATGGAGCCCAAGCTATTAACCTTGTCATCTATTCCTGCTATGTCCAGGGAGCTAATAATGGTGGCTATTCCTGCATCATAGAAGATGACTATGTCATTAACCAGCTTGTTTAAGACCACTTATTTGATTGTATGTGCCCTGGAGATTTGGAACACGTGGGAGTTGGTGATCGAAAGACTCTACCTATAGCTCGTAACACTGTGGTAGTTCCATCTGACAAGTCCCATTACATGATCTCAGACAGATTCTTAACAAAGTCCTGCACCACAGTCCACCGTGCAGTCCAGAAGGGATTTAGGGGCAAATTATTGCAGGTGCTGGAAAATCTCCATTCCTGACAGCATCTTTAAAATGAAAAAAGAGCTGACATTTTGAGTTCAGCTTTGACAAAGCGTCATCTGGACTCAACATCAGCTCTTTTTCTCTCCTTACTGATGCTGCCAGACCTTCTCTTTTGGTTGGTTGTTTGTTTTATCTTTAAAATGTGTTCTGATTTGAGTCTACCTGCAGTGGTATTCCTCATCTGGGTATAATCTCCTGTGAAGATTCTTGCAATATTATTAGCGGCATGTTCCCACCCATCAGATGAAGTGGCCTATCACAATTAACTAGTATGTTTTGCCTCAGCTAGGGGAAAGCATCTGGCAAAGTCTATCTGGATGTGTTCCTAAGGCTGCTTGGATCTGGGCTGATGGGCCATTTCGATTTTTATATAGCTTTATCAGTGTTAAACTGGGTGCAGATGATGTATCACTGATGATGTTTTGCTATGTTCTTGTCCAACACCACTCCAAATATCCAAGTATGGCATTCCTCCCAGAGTGTTGATATCCACAATAAATCTTGAATGGATTTTGTTGTATACATTCAGGGACCACCACTTGTCTATCCTGTCCTGAGATTCTATGCTCATCCTTACTTGCAACCCTGCTTTCCTTTCCCAGATGTCTCATGTATTTTCTGTGTATTTACCTCCTGGGCCCATCATACAATCAGCCTTACTTCTACCTCTCATTTTGCTGCCTCATCTGCCCACTCATTTCCCCTTTGGATGACGTTATGAACCTTCTGATGTACTTCAGTTTTAAATGTGGCCATCTGTTGGGGCAAATGTATTGCTTGTACCAATCTTTTTATTAATTCCTTTTGCCTTATTTACCCCCCACTAGAGGTCACACATCAGCTCTAGAGGACCTCAAAAGAGTATCTATGGCTGGTATGGTTCTTGACTGACTTAAACGCCTCAATGAAGACTATTAGTTTGGCAAGCTGTTTGGTAGAGAGGCCTCCTATGAGGCTTATCTTGGCAGCAACGATACCCACTGTATCTGCTCATCCTGTTGTGGCATTTTCACCCACGTACTTCTGCAACCTGACCAACTGCATTTTTCAAGGGGCTTCTTAGGGATCCTGCTGGTATCTTCAAAAACCATAATTTCCTCCCCGTTGTGTCTCCTTTTGCCCATGATGTATTCTGTGAGTTTGGGGTGCTAATCTCTAACTGTTGAACTGCTTTATTCCTCAGCAAAAATACTGCTTCCTACTTAGCACTTCAGCTATCTGAGATTGTTTTTAACAGTCCTACTTAACTATGTCTGGTATGTGAGGTGGTCATCACTATTGGCTGGCTAATCTTTTTTATAGACAGTATGATCAATTGTTGCACACTGGGACATTTCAGTGATCACAGTAAGAAGTCTCACAACATCAGGTTAAAATCCAACAGATTTATTTGGTAGCAAAAGCCACTAGCTTTCAGAGTGATGCTCCTTTGTCAAGTGAGTGGGAGTTGTGTTCACAAACAGGGCATACAAAGGCACCAATCTCAGTTTACAAGATAATTGTTGGAATGCAAGTTTTTACAGGTAATTGAATCTTAAAAGTGCAGACAATGTGAATGGAGAGAGCATTAAGCACAGTTAAAGAAATGTGTATTGTCTCCAGATAGGACAGTAAGATTTTACAAGTCCAGGCAAGTATGTGGGTTAGAGATAGTATGATGTGGAGGTGCTGGTGTTGGACTGGGGTAATCACAGTAAGACATCTCTCAACACCAGGTTAAAGTCCAACCAATTTATTTGATAGTAAACTCTCAAGCTTTCGGAGTTTGCCTCTTCATCAGGTAAATGGAGAGTTATAAATTTTGACATGATTCCAAGATCGTGGTTGACCTGGCTTCGATTCCCAGCTTGGGTCACTGTCTATGTGAAGTTTGCACATTCTCCCTTTGTCTGCATGGGTTTCTTCCCACAGTCTGAAAGATGTGATAGTTGGGAGCATTGACCCGAAAAGGCGCCGGAATGTAGCGGCTAAGGGAATTTCGCAGTAATTTTATTGCAGTGTTAAGGTAAGTCTTATTTGTGACTAATAAAAAGCTTCAGCACTTGCATTGTGAAAAGAAAAGTAAAAAGCTTGTGTGAGGATTTGTTTCAAGCACGCAAATGCCTACTTGTGTTCCTTTCCCCACCCCCAATCTTATGCCATCATTATGGTCTGGGGGTGCCTGTATTGAATTATTTTTTCTCCTTGTGATCTGAATGCTTACTAATTTGTAAGGAGCTACTGACAACTGTAATCATGACTTTTTCTTCTTTGTCTTAATTCTGAGCATCCCTGCTGGTTAGCCAAGGGGATCTTGTGGAATGCATCCTTCTTTTCTCATCTGTTGCTTTCTTATGTTTATCAATTTAGTTATCAGCCCTTCTGATGTCACTCATTCTTGTTCAGTCAGTAATGGTTATGTGCTATTTACCTTTGACCTGTGTGTTTTGGTGGTTCTGACCTGCTTGTTTCCTGATCAGGCCTGTCACCTCAATGGTTCTAACTACCGGTCTTCAGGTGTGGCTTTACCTGGCCTGTTATCTCTGGATGGTTCTGACTTGCCTGCCGGTGGCTTGCAGCTGATTGTGCAGCTCCTCCTTCACCTTTCAGGCAATTCTCTGGTTTTGGCCTTTCTGAACTGTATCACACTAGATCACCAGACTTGAACCCTAACTATGGGTAGTAAAATGAAGGTACTTGCCCACCTAGTGTGATTATGCTGTGCATTAAAGAAATGTATTTTAGGCATGTTTGTGTTTTTTTTAAACAGTCTGTTTTAACACTGGTGTGTAATCGGCAGCTTCTGTTGTCACTGCAGCAGTATAATTGCTAGAATGTTTGCTTTAGTTTGGACTATGTTGTTTTATTTTAGTGTTTATTGCCTTGGGGCTTTGCAGAGTAGGGCTTGATTAAGCCAGAAAAACAGATGACTGGATGGAGCTAGACTTACTGAAAGAATCAAGCTCAGGTTGCCGCTTGGGATCTTTAGAGAGAGGTGGCTTTCTCTCTAAAGAAAGTAGGCATCCCTGAAGTTGAACACTGAAATCTGCCAGGAAATAAATCTTTCTCACAGATTCTGCTGATTTGAGGGTGGATTTTTCACTGAAGGTTGTTTAGGAGTCAGAAAGCCAATGTCTTTCTGTGCTCACTAGAGGTGTTAAAAGGCTGGAAATCTAGTATTCACAAGAACATATCTGTTGCTATGCTGATTTTTAAAAAGGGGTTTATGCCAATGGGGCACTGCTTAGCTTGGAACAAGAAAGATTGCTGGTTAAGGGTTATACCTAGTCATGTTTAAGTATTTCCAATTGATAAAAGTTAATGCTAATTCACTTATGTTTTAATTGTGTTGTTAATAAAGTTTGTTCTGATAAAAGCTTCAGTGGGTCAATTGAATCATACCTGGAGCAAAACACCTTATGCTCACTCTAATGCCAAAATCAATAAAAGGCTAGGGTCCAGGTTAACTCCAGAACAACAAATCTTGGGAGTTTTTGATCTGGTCCCCAAAAGTACATCTAATTGGTTCCTCAGTTGTTGGTGGAGACCTTGCTCCCAGCACCAATTGCTGTGGGGTATCTAAAGACTCATACACAAAGTCAGCTGCAGTTGAATCAAGTAGCAGTTTATTTAATACAAGTATGCATATAGGGGATAACCCCCTCAGATTGCCCTGAGGTTACTTTAAAGTTACACAGTTTCTTCTATATATTTATGCCATCCTCATGATACTTAATTGACTCAGTATTCTTATCTCATACACCTAGTTCTATATAGTCATAGAATGACCTAAACTTAAACACAAGTAATGCCAGCATTTATTCAAAACTTACCTTATCTAGCCTGACTATGTCCTATGTTGTTCAGCCAGCTGCTTATCTTAGCCTGATTCTGGTGGTCAGGCAATGGCTTCCAATCAGTTATCCACTTATCCGAGCCTAATCAAAAGATATATAGAAGCAGAATTAGACCCTTCAGTCCATCGAGCCTGCTTTGCCATTCAGTGATGGCTGATGTTTTTCTTATCCCCATTCTCCTCCTGCCTTTTCCCCATAACCCTGATTTTCTTGATCAAGAACTATCTATCTCTGTCTTAAAGATGCTCAATGATCTGGCCTCCACAGCCTTCTGTTTCAAAGAGTCCTACCGATTCAGCACACGAGCTGAAGAAATTCTTCCTTTTCTCTGTTTTAAAGGATTGACCCTTTAGCCTGAGGCTGTGCCCTCAAGTTCTTGTTTTTTCTACTAGTGGAAACATTCTATCCAGGCTTTGCAGTATCCTGGAAGTTTCAGTAAGACCCCCCCCCCCCCCCCCCTCATCTTTTAAACTCCAGTGAGTGCAGAACTAGATTCCTTAATGACCAACTTTTCATTCCAGAGATCATTTTTGTGAACCTCCTCTGGATCCTTTTAAGACCAGGACATCCATCCTCAGATATGAAGCCCAAAACTGCTTTCAAGACTTCAAATGGGGTTTGATCAAAGCTGTATACAGCCTCAATCCAAGGTCCCATTCCTTAGTACACCGACTTCAGTGATTTTTACCGCAAGCACTTATAAATTTTGTACTAACAATTTATTCACACCTGAGTATTCCATTAAATTTCAAAAAATCTGGTCTGATCAGTCTAAATTCTGAGCTCGGAACTGTAAAATGTTTGAGTCTTCAAACTATATTGCTGACGTGTAGTTGTAAGTAGAACATAATTAAGTAATACTTAAGCACTTTTGTACATACCGTTATACATAAATCTATGAAAGCATCTTCTCAATGTTTCGAAAATCCTATTGATTTTGAGAACAGATTCAACATCTCATAAATAAAATCGTTGTCTAGAACAGATATGATTTAGCTCTTACAGATCTGTGCCAGCTGTCCTTTGTTAATTTAGATGAGTATTAATGTCTGCTTTATGTTCTGTAGAAGCTAACTCACTATCTTTGTTCAGTTTTTCGTTTAAATTTGCTGATGTGGCTCTTGTTTTCCCAAGTAATGAGACATCTACGTTGCAGAAATAAACTTGTGTTCCTGAACATTAGCAAGCAAAATGAACACTACAATCTAGTCCCCTTGGTATTGAAAATGTGTTTGTAACCACTGTTTTAATCAAAAATATTCAACAGCCTTACAGACAAGGAAATAAATCCTAAAAGGAATCATAATTTGAAATTAATTTTTCAATCAAGTAGAAGCTAAGGATGGGAGAATTGCTATTGGTGTAATATAATTGATCTCCAGAGCCGAGAAGAAAATTTAATTACCTTCCTCTTTTTGCCCAGTTCCAGAGAAGCCACATTTCTCTTTTTCTTTCCCCTCCTTCCAATTTTTTTGGAATTCAACATTCTGAATCTCCAGCATGATGTAGAGATGCCGGCATTGGAATGGGTGAACACAGTAAGAAGTTTGACAACACCAGATTTAAGTCCAACCGATTTATTTGATAGTAAACTCTCAAGCTTTCGAGGCTGGCCTCCTCTTCGTCAGATAAATGAGATAGCAGATCATCAATGCAGTCCATGACGAATCATTGTCCATTCTGGTTTTCACTGAAATTTTTTAAACATTTATTGTTTGAGGATGCAGGTGTTGCTGGCTATCTCCAATTGTCCTGGAACTTGAGTGGCTTTCTATGCCATCTCAGAGGACAGTTGAGAATCAACCGCTTTGTGGGTGTGTAGTCACATGTAGACCAGACCAGTTACAATGGCTGACCTTTCTTGCCTAAAAGACATTCGTGAACCAAACTGGCTTTTCTAAGTGATAGTTTAATTGTCACTATTACTGTTAGTTTTCAATTCCACATTTTCCTATTAATTGAATTTAAATTTCACCAACTACTGTGGTGGAATTCAAACCCATGGGCCTCTGTATTAATAGCCCCTTGACATTACAATTATGTCACCATTTCCCATCCCTCCTTGTTAATTTGGAAAATATCATAAACTGGAAATTTGCAGCTGAAAAGTAAAATATAGATTTGTATTTAAGTTATTTGGTATTAATGAAAGATTTAGCCTATTAGTTGCAGAATTTTAAATAAACCATTCACAATTTCTAATTTATGGTTTTGCATAGCAGATATCTTCAATGTAAGTGGAAGCCTTGAGCTAAATATAGTAATACATAATCAAGTGCTTCATGGTGTTCAGTGCTGTTTGAATAATCTGTAAGAGTTGAATGATATTCTCTTGTACTTAAACTGGATCAAAACAGCTTTCGCTGTTTGATTTATTTTAGAGCTGTTTTTGTTTGCCATGCAAATATAGGTGCCATGAACTGCTCGAAAGGGAAATTTTGGCAAATATTAATGCTTGAATTAATTTTGAGCTCTAAGCTTGCAATATGGCCTTGCAAATATATTTTTTAAAAACTCCTTTCAGGAGCTTTATTTTTATTTGCACTAATTGTTTTATTTAGTAGTAGTGTGATGTTTAGCATGAAAAGAGTTCTTTATTGTAATCTGTAATTTTTTAAATGAAATATCAATTGTAAGGTTGACCTTTTTTATTCAAAATTTGTAAAGTAGGGTTGAAGAAGCCATGAGAAAAGTCCAGCAGCTCCAGCAACAACCTCCCTCTTCATTCTTGGAGAACAAATGCTCAGAAGATAAATTTGATACCATGCTGTCAAAATTGCCTGAAAAGCTTAATCAGCGATTGCTTCCCTTCCAAAAAGAAGGAATTAAGTTTGCCATAGAGAGAAATGGCAGGTAAGCAAATCTTTCATGCAATTGTGATAACAAAAACACAATTTGTTTTTGCTAATTTCCATGGCATTGCACATTGGGATCCAGATCATGTTTAATGTTTGTCAGGCTAATGCTACCTATCCCTCAAAGGCCATGTCTTATCCATTCTTTAGAAATTCAGCTCATTAAAGGCTGAGATCGAATCAAGGTGAAGAAATTGCTTGTAAATTTCTAGGCCAATGGGACTTTTTGTTTTAAAGCTTGTTTCATCTATGCAGCTAGTGTGTGATGGATGAAGGACGCTTTTATCAATGGAAAGCTAAGCTCTGTAATGGTTACCATGAAACTGTTGATTGCCATAAAAACCCCATCCGGTTCATGAATGTCCTTTTAGGGAAAAAAATCAGAATACAAGAAGTTGAGGTCTTTAAACATAATTACAGACTTTTTCTAGATTGCTTCAAACCAATTTGAATCTGATGCCACTTCAAGGGGATCTTGAATAATGTCATCAAGCAACCAATTACACGTGGAATTCTCATAAATGGTAAATAAGAAAATAAAACCCACTGTTTCCCACTATTTTGCTTTTTGTAAAATTTATGAATTTAAATTAGGATGTACACATGAAAAGCCAAAGTACCATAAACTAACTAAAAAATAATTGAAATATAGAACTTTTATCATCTGAAAATTGACATTACACACACACACAATTAGTTGTCCAGGACCAGAGAGATTGTTCAGCATTCATTACTTAAATTGCTGGTTAGAAAATGCAGTTCCATTTCATTATCAGAATGGAACTTCTTTTTCAAATTTAAACAACATTTAGACGCGTTTGTCAGCCCAGTGACTGGTTTGCTGTCTGCAGGGACTTGAACAGTGCACCTTATGGAGAAGCAGGGTATCACTGACAGTAACTTCTGGAGTTATGCATTTGACTGTGTGAGACCAGATACCAGAAGTTGCTGCCAGTTTCACAGTTGTGATAATGCTGAAGGCTGACAATCTCACCATTGTTGCAGTGGCAGGATACAGTGGTTATATAGCTGACTGTTAACAAATTCAATTTCAGTGGAGGCAGAATTATGCCACAGCAACAGCTTGCGTTTTATGTGTGCCTTCAACATAGAGAAACAGATCCCAGTCACTGTGCAGAGTCAAGGAGAAATGAATTTTCACCCAAAAAGATTTTTGGAGGAGTTGGAGAGAAGGGTTTTAAAGGAGGTGGAGTGTTTCACAAGGGAATTCCACAGATGAGCTACCAGCGGATTTGTAAGCTCACATTATAATTGCCACAATCAGTCCAAAATTCTAACGTTTTTGCTTGTGACACAAACAGTCCGTGAAAGAGTAAACAAAGGCCAGTGTTTATTTACCACCCAAATTGTCCTTGAATGACTTACTGGGTCATTTCAAGGCATTTAAGAGTCTGCCACATTGTGGTGGGTCTGGAGTCTGAAGGCCAAACTAAGTAATGTCCCTGAAGGACATTAGTGAACCAGATAGGTTTCTGTGACAGTCAATAGTTTCATGGTAACTGTTACTGAGCTCAACATTCCATTGATCAAGACTTCATAAAGAGGAGGGAGGGAGCAGAGGGACTACATAAAGAGTGGATCAATTAATGTTGGGAAAACATTTAGGAGACAGTGATCATTGTATCTTAAGGTTGAGATTGGCCATGGAAAAGCACAAGGAGTGATCCAGAGCAGGGGTAATTGGGAGATGAGAATGCATCAGAGTAAGTGGTTTGGAATCAAATGTTGGTGGCTGAACAATGGATATTACAATCCCTTGAAGGAGAAGGAAGGACAAATAAATATGGGAGACCCTGGATTATGAGTGAGATAGAGATGCAGTTGAAAAGAAAGAAGTGTGCGCGTGACATATATCGGGTAGAAAATACAATCAAGCCAGGCTGAACATAGAGGGATCAGAGAGAAGTGAAAAAAAATTAATAGGAAAAGCATGGAGGAGGATGCAAAGAGATTAGCAAGATGTTCTATAGCATGTAAGTAATAAGAGTGGTAAAAGAGAAAGTCAGGCCAATCAGGGATAAAGAAGGATCTTTGCTTGTGGAGGAGAAATAGTGGAGGTATTAAATGAGTACTTTGTATCTCTCTTTACAAAGGAAGTGATTCGGAAGGAGCGATGTGGTGGTAACTGGTACAGTTGAGAAGAAAGAGGCACCAGAAAGGCTAATCTTTACTTGAAATTGATAAGTATGTGAACACAGGGAAGAACGTCTGTCTTTATGGAATCTGCACAGTGATTTGAGCAAGGAATTGAACCTGGGCCCCTGGCACTGTGCCACCATGTCACCTTGTGTACATATATCTATATATGTGTATCCTAGGTTTTCTTAATGGGGACATCTGAGTACAAGAGTAAGGAGGCCATATTGAACTTGGATAAGACATTAATTAGGCCTCATCTGGAGTAGGCATTCAGTTCTGGGTACCATTCTTGAGAAAGGATGTGGAATCATTAAAGTGATTATGGAAGAGATTCACAGGATTCCAGGAATAAAAAAACTAGCTGTGAGGATAGTTTGGGGACGTTGGGTCTCTTCCTTGGAAAAAAGACTGAAGGAAGACTTGAGAGAGATATTCAAGATCCTGAGGGGTGTGGACAAATTGAACAGTGAGCAACTCTTCCCACTCGAGCACATCAAAAACTAAAGGGCATAGTTTCAAAATAATATGGGCAAAGGACGTAGGAATGATATTGAGGGGGGGGGATATTCAGCCAGAAGGTGGTTAGAGTTTGGAGTGAACTTCTTGAAAAGAGTGGTGGAAGCAAATTTGATCAAAGTATTCCAAGGAAATTGGATTGCTATCTGAAAAGAGCATGTATGAGGTTACAGAGGTCAAGGCTGGTTGGACTCTGTAGAATGCTCTGAGTCTTCACCAGCTCTCTAAATCAACCTTCTGCACTGGAAAGATTCTGTGGTTTCCAGATTTATCAGTTTAATTTAAATTCACCAGCTGCTGTGGTAGGATTTGAACCTATGTCCCCAGTGCATTTGCTTTGGCTGGATTGTTGACATTACCATGTGCCATCATCTTCTATATATTTTGTTTTGTTTTTGCATTATAGACAGCAGAAGATCAATTTTTGAAGTAGGTTGTGCCCATGGAAAATAAATTCCTGCTGTAAATCAATTTTGTGCGACATGTTGTAGTTTGATTAAGAATGGGTTAGCAATATGGATATTTTGTCTGCATTTGAGAAAGTTTGTCCTTGGATAGGCACATAGAGATGAGCAAGATGTTCCTTTCAGACGCATGGTGCATAAGGATATAATATCTTCTGTTGCTGCATTTCATACTCCAAAAGCTTCTTGCACTCTGGAAATGATCCTTTGTGTAGCGATAGAAGTTATCCCAGCATATTTCTAATAGATCTGATAGTGTTTGCTAGAAAGTCTGAGGCAATAATTGCTGGATGTATGTAGGAACAAAGTTGAAAGAGGTGGTGAAATGAGATGGCAGAAGACCTGTCTTAAATACATTAACTAAGACTACATTGTGCGACAAGAAGGAGCTAGCACTTGTGGGAGACAAACCTTTGCAGTTCACATTGGCCATTGTCTTAAAACCTGAGTTTTCATGATTTTGGTTTGGCAAGTAATCTTTGACCTTGAGGAAAAAGCTATCAGTCTCTTGACATTATCTTTTCAAGCACGTTTTCTGCATTCACAGGCAATAAACAAAATCTGAATTAAAAACTTTTTTTGTGATGCATCTATTTTAAGCTCCATTAATAAAACTGCAAATCCACCTTCAAAGCAATTAAGGGATATTTTTGTATCAACCTTTTTAAAACTTCTATATAGTTGCACAGTTAAACTGGATCATGAAAGATTTTATGTTCAGCAATATGCAAGTGTGTTTAACTGGAATTTTGTGCAAACAAAAGTTATTAAAACTTGTGAAGCGATAAGTGTAATTTGTGCCTAGGTCACTATTGTGCCCAAAGAAATTTGTACTCATTATATATCTTTTACAGTAATTAGAGTTCGCTTGCATTTCAATTAGTCCTTTCCTCTCTTGTTTTATAATGTATCAAATTCAAATCATTATTCTTGCCTATCAATAACCCAAAAGCCTTGCTTCATAGCAGCTCTGTGCTTTTCTTCTGTCCTATATTCCCTGTTGAATGCTCCAACCTTCGTGAGTATCCTTCTACCCTTTTAGATGCAAAACATTCAGCCAATTTGGTCCTAATGCTTAATGCTCTTCTCTCCTGAAACCTCTCTCTCCTTCCCTTCTCAAGTCCATGAGCCTTCTTCCTCAAAACCCTTGTTTGGGCCATCTCTTTTTGGATATTCCTTTCATGCTCAGACACAGCATCTATTTTCTTTATGCTTACAATATTTGTAGTTCCTTGATCATGGAACTCGGTTTACATTTAAAATACATGAATGCAAGTTATAAATATAGACCGATGTATGCAGGGTTCTCGCTTTAAGTTTTTTTTAATGTTTCACTACAGTAGTGTCAACAGCCATTTATGGTTTGCAATACTTGGGAAAATAAAAAGCTATTTACCATGTTATTAATGGTAAACTTCATTAGTTTTTGGGTTGGTTTCATACTTCTGCCTGTAAGGAACTGATAGTTAAGTGTGTGTGTGTGGTTGTGCTTCGAGAAGGCTATGGTGTGAAGAATAAATGTAGTTGCAGGATGTTGCTTAGCAACTGAAGTCAACTGCACAGATAGGGAGTGTAGGAGGGGATTTCTAACCAGCTAATAAGGCTTATAGGCAAAATGTCATCTTTCAGAGGACAAGAAATCTGTAAAGTTAAATGGTTTATTGGACAAGCTAACACAAATAGCTTACATGTGTGAATGCAATAAGGGAATCAAAAGATGTAATTATTTTAAAACATATACTGAATTTTTTTAATGTATTGTACACTTTAGTCATGCAAAGTTACCAAAAGGTATGGTCAAACAAGTCAATAGTTTAAAGCCAGAGGTCTGGGAGCTAGTTAATGAACAAGTCTTATGGGATGAATCTCTAAGAGGGGACACATTATGCAACATTTAATGAATAGATGCATTCATTGCCCAGACACCAGGATAGATATGACCCTGGATGCAGGAACACACATTCTTGGTAGTGAGCTGGTGGGAGTGTCCATTTTGATCTTGAGGTAGTGTGTGCTGTTACCAGGTGACAGGGATGTAGTTAGTGCCAAGAGGGAAGACTATGTCTCGGATCAGTTGGACAAATGATATGGCCATGCTATTAAGTATATTGTGGTTAGTTAAGTACTTGTCTGAGATTTGTATTGATAGCTGTTAAATAGAATTGATTTTTAAGCTAATGAAAGATGGAATTCTTATTAGGAGGGAAAAATATAATTGATCTTTATTTGACTCAGTACTTCAGATCTTTCAGGGAGGTTCTGTGACTCTGTGCTTAGAGTTTAACTATTTGAGAATCCGGTTGGCTATGTTTTGTCTTGTTTTGTTTTTGTTAAATATTGTTACATCTTTTGCACAGAGATATTTGCCTTGTGAGTTTTGATTTTTCTTAATTTAAGACACAATTGACCACCTCTTGAAATTTCCCCACTCCAGGGGGCGGCATGGTAACACAGTGGTTAGCACTGCTGCTTCATAGCTCCCAAGTCCTGGGTTCGATTCCCAGCTTGAGTCACTGTCCGTGTGGAGTTTGCACGTTCTGCTTGTGTCATCCGGGTGCTCCCAGTCCGAAGATGTGCGGGTTAGATTGGCCATGCTAAGAAATTGCCCCTTAGTGTCCAGAGATGTGTAGGTTAGAGGGATTAGCAGGTATAATATGTAGGGGTATGGGGATAGGGCCTGGATGGGATTGTGTTCGTTGCAGACTCGAAGGGCCAAAGGGCCTCTTTCTGCACTGTAGGGTCTTATTTTCCTAATTTGGCCATTCTAAATTGACACGAGTGAGCAGGGTAAATATGTGGAGTTACAGAAATGGGGCCTGGGTGGGATTGTGGTCGGTGCAAACTTGATGGGTTGAATAGCCTCCTGCTGCGTTATAGGGATTCTATGATTAGGAGTGTATAATTGACCCGTCATGCCAAAGCATGAAACCATTGTGGTTGGAGATGTACTTTATAAACTATGTTAATTCTTAAACTTGTCTGTCATTGTTAAGCTAAGGCAGTAAAGGAGTATTGTATCTAAAAACCATTTTTTTCATGTTCAATAAATGTTTTTTCATATTAAAACTGAGTACTCTTGTGACTCTGTTCCTCTTTTATTTAAAAAGATAAAAGTTCTAAGTTTCATTCTGCAATCTTCTTGTCCAGTCACAGCACCAACTTGAATTGTAACAAGATTGCCTACAATGATCTCTGTCCTGTACCTTTATGTATCTATGTGAAATTTATTTGGAATATGGCCAAAAAAAAAACTAGATCCATTTTATCATGGAGATTTAAGAAACTTCTGATCTGCAGTGTTTGGGCTTTGTATGTAGGAGGGAAAATTAAATGTTGTGGGTGTGCTAAAAAGCTGACTCATAGCTGAGGGGGAGTATCTTAGGAGTATCAAGAAGTAATAAGATTGTGATGCTTTTTGACTCTTGTCTGACATTCAGATTTTATTAACTTGGACTTGGTACAATTCAGCTGCATTATTTGCAATTTAATACGTTTAACTTGTATTACATGTATACATTTTAAAACCACCTACTCTTATTTTTTCCCAATAGAATATTGCTGATTCTGAAATGCAAATTGTCTCTTGCTCTTTTTTTCTTTAGTATTTGTGACAATTTTCATCACACAATTTTAATTAATAGAAATTGCAAATAAGAGTTGAGTGAGATTAGCACCCCATGCCTTTCAGTTTGTACCTTTTTTAGTCTGGTATTTAAACTGCTTTATTTTCTGTTGTGATGACTTTTGACCCAGGAACAATGTACTAAGGAAAAATTGTAATTACTTTAAAATTTCTACGGAACCTGCAATTGTTTTTAAAAATATTTGAAAAGGACTTTTTTTTGAGAGTTGGGATCAATTGCAATTTTCTTGACAAAATACTAGTCCATGTGACTTGGAGGTAGTACCAATGGGCAGGAAGTTAAGCCAGAAGCCATGTGGTTGGCAGGCTAGAAGGAGCGCTACAATCAGAGGAAGAGGGATTGAAGGTATGAATATAGATTCAAAACTAAAGCAGGCAGCGACAAAAGAACACAGAATGCTTGAGAAGAAAAAACAAGTCATTCTCAGAGGTTTTTTTGCTTATCTACAAGGGAGACTGAAGCTCTGAGCAAACTAGATAAAATGTCTGAAACCAATGTTATGACCCAGGCCAGAACTTCCAAGGTGTTTATGAAGCTAGTCTAGATCCCTAAGTTTTTGCATTTAGCACTGGTGAATATAACATGTTTCGCTCCAGATATGATTCAAGTGACCCAGTAGGAAGCCTTTAGCAAGCACAGTTAAATATAAGAAAAAAATAGCATAACCTTTTACTATTTACAAGAATCAATCATGATATGGCATAAACCTTAACAGCTTATGATGATCCAAGTCAAATGATATCCAACAAAGATGCATCCCTTTCTAGACTGGGCACAAAAAGCAAGTGCGCTCACATGATGCTTGACTCTGCAGCTATTTAACACCTCCTATGAATTGATCCTTTGCATGTTGGATTAAAACTGAAGCTCCCCAGTCCTGGAACTTTCAGCACTCCTGTGAAGAGAGAGGCAGACAGAGACATTGTCTGCCTCCCCCAGCTTCTAGCTAGCAACTAACTGCAAAATTTTCAACTCCAGGAAACTGGGAAAACAAGCTATTCCTTTTTGTCTCGCATCTGAGAAAAATGAAATTAAAACCTTGGACTTCTCTGTGCATACGTTACCTGCCCTGTCAATCATGCTCCACCCAGCAATTCCAAAAGGTTCATAAAACCCATTGCAATAGTCCAAATTAATAATAAACATGAGATCTGTTATATTGCTTCACTAATGAAGACACTGGCTACAAACATTACAGCCTCTTTTCCCTTCTATATTTCTCCAAACTAAATGCAAACATCTACATTCAGTAAGTCATGCAAAGGAACTGCTTCAAGAATCTGCAAAGAAATTTGAGTAAAATACACTTCTTAAAGGCACATCATCACATCTGGAAAGCTATATGAATAGCTCACAGATGCCAAAGAACTGGATATTTTTCAGAAGATATTGACCATGGATTAGGCTCTGTTTGGAAAGTTCCAATTATGTCATGCTGCTATGCAAATGGGCTGTGGGCATTGGGGAGATTCCTTTTGTTGAGTTTACCTGTTTTTCAGTTGTGATCTTCAATAGTTTGCAACTCAAGTTGATTTAAGCAAAACAGTTAAATGCTAGCGAGGCCTGCACCTTGAACAGAGAAAGCACTAACCATGTGAAATATGTGTAGATGCTTTCACTTAATTTGGAGAAAGAATGTACAAGGTTAAAGAGGCTGGAAGATTTGCCTAGCTTGGAGCTAGAGGAAGGAACTACGGTAACCTTTAGTGAAAACAAGCAGTTCAGCTAGGAACCTTGCAGAGAAAATAGTTTGTCAGAGGCTGTGAAACACCCTTGGAACAGGGGAGTAGAGCTATTGGAAGCCAAAGGTGTTTCTAATTATCTGCTGAAATGATTGCAAGTGAATATCAGATTTGGGCTCAAGTACTAGACCTTACAAAGCAGTTGAGGAAAAGTTTAGGTTTGGTCCCACATAAGTGGGTAATCTTCAAGAAGCTAATGCGTCAAATCTTGGATGGTGGTGAGCAAAGGGTTTATTTAGCAGTTTGCTTGCCTTGATTCTTGTGTAGTAAAATTTAATTTATTTTAAATTGTGTAATCTTGTGGCTTCATTTTTTTCTAGTTAATAACTGTGGGTGTCCATTAACATATATTTTTTTCATTTGGGGTCATTCAGCAAATTTAGTTATTTTGGTTTATGGTTACCCTATGTGAATAGTAACACTTGCCTAGTGTTCAATTTACTTGTCATTGCAATCTTCTAAGTAACTTTACACGCTATTTTGTTTATAGTGCATCAAATATTTCTGCCCTTTCTATTTCAAAAATTTTTATATACTTGTGTTTTTTCTAATGTCATCTCTACCATGTTGCTCTCCATGGTTACTACCAAAGCAGAGTGTTCAGTATTAGTCATTCGCTCTCACTGTGAGACTATTGTGTGCATTCCTTGGTCGTCCTTTCTCTATCCATTTTCTGATTTACTTCATTACTTAGTTATCTGTTTTAAATCATCTTTTCAGATTTGGTAATATAATTTTGCACTTTCTCTTTGGCTTATTTTGCATCTTTTGTAACCTTTTTGAATGCGTATTCTTACCTTTTTTTTGTCTGTGTACTTGTTTTTCTTTTATTTTGCCCTAATTTCTTTTATTCATGATGCAACATTATTACTGGTTAGTTTGTTATTGCTTTTTAGTGGAAAATATTTGTCTGGGACTCTAGTAATAGTTTAATGTTTCCCCAGTATTGTTCCATTTCTATGTTTGGCAGTCAAGCTTTCCATTTTAACTTCCTTAGTTCTATTCTTATTTTAAGACAAAATCTTGTCACTAAAGTGCCTGCCATGTATTTGCCTCTCTTCTATCAAGTAGAGGTAGTTGAAACATATTACAAATAAAACATGCTGCTGATTTGATAGTCTGATGGGGGGACAAAATCCTGATAGATGGTCATCAACCTGAAAAGTTAACACTCTCCAGAGATGTTGCCATAACCTACTGAATGTTTCCAGCGTTTTATTTTTATTTCATGCTCCCTGTTTGGACTGACTTCACCCAGTTAGTGTTGTTGATTCCAACAACTCCCAAACTATTTAGATTCCCTTTACAAAGATTGACATTCAGATATAAATCTCTGTCATTGAAATGTAAAGTCTTGACTGAAGCTCATATAATTGTGTCAGGCTCTGCAGAAATACAAAATGTGAGAATTCATTTTTTTAATAAACTGTTTTGAAGATTTAAAATTAAAATTTCATTGCCAATTTCAAATGGTGCCACAAACCCACCATTAATTATTTTAAATACGTAATGCTTGCCACTGACTTCATTTCTTCATGGAAATAGAGAAAGCTCCATCAGTGGTTAATTTTACTCTACTGTGGAGTCGCCATTCCCTCCATCTATGTAAATGGAGCACAAATGCCTGTCTTCTACAATAAGATGTTGAGATGATGACCAGACCAATTAATCCAGAAACTCTGCTAATGTTCTGGGGACCTGGGTTCAAACTCCACCATAGCAGACGGTAGAATTTGAATTCGATTTTTTTTTAAAAGAAATCTGGAATTAAGAATCTGCAGATGACCATGAAACCATTGTTGATTGTCAGAAAAACCCCTCTGGCTCACAAATCCTTTAGGGAAGGGAATCTGCCAGGTCTGCCTGTATGTGATTCCAGAGCCACAGCAACTGCCCTTTGACAACTCAGAATGGGCCTTATGCTAGCCAGCCATATCCAATGAATGAATAACAAAGACATTCAATACAAACTTGTATCCAAAGGATTCAACTGTAATTACTTTCAATAATATTATTTGGTAGTGGCTGTAACCCCTGAGCATATTGCCATTTTTCTTAAGCAAAATCAAAATAATCCTCGGACCAAGATGATCAAACTAGGATTCAAAGATGTTCATTATGAGCTTTCAATTGTAATGGTGATTGGAATGTTGGCCAGTGATATTTGAAATATTGGTTGTAATTTTGCTTGGCAGCTAGTACTATATTCAGACTTCCACAATGGTATCTTCAGTACGTATCCTCAATGGAACATGCTGTGTAAAATAACACTTCAACTGGAAATATATCCCAGTTTGAGTTTTGTAATTCTCAGACTACTGTGAAGACTTTGTTTTGGTTGCTATGGTAACCTTTTTTTTGTGTGTGGTAGACTTGCCTCAGTGCACAAAGGATGAGTTGGGTCTAAAATTACTTTGCGTTGGCCTACAAAAGAATAAAGGTGTTTTGTCAGGTTCTTTTTTCAACCTTTGGTTTCTTGCAATGATTGTGATAGTTAAATAACAAAATAGTTATTTAAGATCCAAATTGATTAGTTACAAACTAATGCTGCACTTCGAGCAAAGTAAGGAGGTCTGCTGGAGTGTTATGTTATGCTTGATGCCTGTAGTAGATAATTCTCTGATCTTACAATCTTAAATAAAGTACAGATCAGCCAGTGTTTAATTCTTTCTAATTTGCCAAAAACTAGACTGCAGATGGATTGAATGCAAATCTGCACAATCTACTAAATCAAACATTTCAAACCATTTGCCCAATTTTTATTTGTTTTGCCTGTGTCAATTTGCCAAACTGTAGTTTCATTCCATGTCCACTGTGGCATTGTGGTCCGTCTGTTTCCCATTAATACGTGCAGCCACCAGTGATGACACTAGATGTTAACTTTTTGTGTCCTCAAAATTCCTAATTCTCTTTGCCTTGCTGACTTTCTCTTGTCTCCGACTTGCCTGTTCCAGATTCTGCTCAAGAAGATGAGTTTTGCAAGAATGATTTTTGTCATTTAACAGCCAAATTTCTTTGCAGTTTGCTGACATTGACACATTGCAACATATATATACTTGAACATTTTTAACAAGAAATGTGGAGACATTTATAATCTAGATAAAATTGAAGATTATATTCGAATAACTATTTAGTTGTTGTTTAGCACTAAAACAATTTTTAGTACATGGTAAAAATGAAATTGATCAATAAAATTTAAGCTGGTACTAAATATATTATGTTCACGTTTGCAAATGTGTTTGTTTGCAAATTGACATAGGTATGGAAAAGAAACAAAAAAGCAGTTGTTAATTTTTCATCTTAGAAAATCATTTATTTGTTTGAGATGTAGACATCACTGGCAAGGCCAGAATTTGTTGTACATCCCTAATGCCATGGTCCATCTGGTGCAAGTGTACAAACTTAGTGCTGTTGAGAAAAGTTCCAGGGTTTTGATTATTGCTGTTTCTTCAATGCTGCATATAGTTCCAAGTCAGGATGGGATGTTGCATGGAGAACTTTCAGATAAAGGTGTTTCCATGTGTCAGCTGCCCTTGTCTGTTACCATCCTTCCTGATAGTTATTAGACTTATGTATTTTACTCTGCAATTCCATGTGATGCAGCATTTGATTCAATCTCCAATTCATTGTTTGTTTATTGAAGTCTCAAAATTCTTTCCAGTACAAATCTATGATTTGACTCAAAATACCTCAATACAACGTCAACTAACATTTATAAAATATCTCAACATAAGTTCCTTTACAATTTAACTGAAACTTACAATCATCCACACAGCTAATTGTCACCAGTGTTGACTATAGGCCTGTATCTGAAGATGGTTTGTTTGAATATGAGATCAGAAACCCCAGGGTATATTAAGAAACTAAATTAGACACCATCTCTTAGCTATTTGGCATTAATGTGAGGGTGTGATATTTCACTCTAGGTGCAATTCTGTTGACAAACTGGGAAACTTTATCAAAACAAACTCTCTTTAACAAAATAGCTTAACTATAACAAATTAAATTGGCTTAATATACAAATGCTTAAACATGAGGAGATACAACTCTTAACTACTAACTTATCCCTATGAGTTCTGATTCGAGCAATAAACCTCTTATAGACTAAAAATCCCTCTTCAAAATCAGTTAATAAACACAGACTTGCATACTTGTGACTAGATTGCCAGCCCCAGAGTTCTCAAAGCACCTCAAGAGAGGGATGTGTTTTGCTTCTTTTCTGAACCAAGCAGAAACTGTATTGGAACACTGTCTCTCCACTCTTTTTACACATGACAATTCTGATCCTCTCAATTAAGGTCCTACTTTGAAACCCCAAGGGAAACTTCAGTAAACACAAATGCATTAATTCTCTTTAAACAAACATATAATTTCCTAAAAACAATAATTATACTGCGTTATTAACATATAACTGCATATTTTCCCAGATAAATCGGCACCTTGTAAAACACAGCTGAATTTTAAACATGCCCGTTATAAAAAAACATGATGTAAATACATTTATTAAAGGCCCAGCATCATCACCAAATGGCGGGTCTTTGTTGTTTTTCTGATTGCAATGATCTGATTATAGTCCTCTTGTATGATGACTTGTATCATACTATCATTGGCACAGATTCCATTACCGTTCCACTGAGTTATCTGGTGCTTAGCACTTCTTCAGTTTGGTTCATTTCATACCATGGTCTACACAGAATTGATGTGGCGATGCTGGCGTTGGACTGGAGTAAACACAGTGAGAAATCTGATAACACCAGTGGTGTTGTCAGACTTCTTGCACAGAATTGTACAGATATTATCAATTCTTCTGCTACTATGCAACAGCAAACAATGTGAACCCCATCCTCATAATGTGGGGTACCTGGCTCCAATATTGACTGATGTGTGAATGCTCCTTCCATTCCTTTTGCAGGAATTAATTGTGCTATGCAGTGGCAAATGCCCTGTGCCATTGTCTGTGATCATGGTTTTTGATGAATCAGAGTTTTAGCTCACTCCTGTTACAGTCAAGCCCTTAGTGTGTGCAGCTCAACTCTGTGTGGTTTTGAGCTTTAGCTGTGTTATATTCTTACTGCTTGGGGAACCTATCCTTCATCTTCTAGATGGTAGTAGTTCCAGGATAAGAAGACACTGTTGCTGCTGTGCATTCTGTATATGGTATGTACTCTGCCACTGTGCATCGGTGACTGAGATAATGAATGGTGATGGATGGGTGCCAAAATGAACTGCTTCGTCCTGGATAATATCAAAGTGTTGTTGGAACTGTACTCATCCAAGGAGTTGGACAGTATTTCCTCAATTGTGCTTTATAGATAGTAGACAGGTTTTGAGAAGTCAGGAGATGAGTTACTATGCTGCGAATTTCCCTCTTTTTATAGTGGAGTTTTTAGTTGATTGGTACAGTCTGGTCAACAATTGTTGACCAAAATGATTCAGCAATAGTTATGCCATTGAATATCATGGAGATATGATTAAATTCACTCTTGATGGAGATAGTCCATTGCACAGTACTACTTTGATGCCAATGGTGTATTGATATCATTTGAAGCATACAGTACGATTTTCTAATGTTAAATTATATCTTTTATTCTAAATTTTGAAAAACCCCTTTAAGAAACCTACGCATTGCCTGCAGTATTTACTCCCCTAGTCATACCTTTATTATCTTATCACATGGCCTCTCTGAACTCAGTCTTGAGTATCAGCAAGGAAATTGGAGAGAATCTTTGTCTTTCGTCATACATCCTCAATCTCTCCTTTTAGTCTTATTATTCTCAGCAGAACAAATTGTTACCCAGCGCCCTCCAGTATAGAGTCTCAAATTCCCAATCCCATCTACCTGCCACAACACTTCTGCTGCCGGTCTGCTTCATCACTTCTTTGCCATTTGCCTTAAATATCTTATTAAATTAGCCCTCATCTTACCTCTGTCACTTGCTAACTGCAGCTCCACATCTTTGCTTCATCAAGTCAGAAGAATTCATGTGTGAATACTTATGGCCCATGATTGACCTAATTGTCAATGCCAAATCTGGCTTGACTATATAAAAATCATACTTACCTGGCTTGCTTCAGTTAAAAATAAATTGTTATTCAGGATCGTGCTAGGGAGCAAGAACAACAATTCTAGAACATCAACTACATCTTTAAAACCCCTGTCTGTTCATTTCAAATACCAAAGGTGAGACATTCATGTACCTCTTCATCTGAGGTCAGGACCATTATGCATTTGTTACAATTGCTTCCATCCTTGCCTTTTCTCCACTGCTTTGTATCCCAGCCACCACTGCTTTAGACCCTAATTTTTTTTTTTCGCCTAACATCTTCCCTTCCTCTCCTCTCAAAGCACATTTTGTTAAAGCACCTACAGCCTAGTTTCTCTGTCTTCATCTCATTTCAATTCCAAGGTATTCAACTATTTTTCTCAGCTGATATATTCCCTTTGGGGATATCTGTTCTAGGACCCTTGCTGTTTGTCATTTTCATAAATGACCCAGATGAAGAAGTAGAGGGATGGGTTGGTAAGTTTGGGGTGACACAGAAGTTGGTGGTGGTGTGGATAGTCTGGAGGGATGCCAGAAGTTGTAGCGAGACATTGATAGGATGCAAGACTGGGTGGAGAAGTGGCAGGTGGACTTCAACATGGATAAATGCATAGTGGTCCATTTTGGCTGGTCCAGTGAGATGAAGGAGTATAATATCAAGGATAGGACTCTTAGCAGTGTAGAGGATCAGAAGGACCTCAGGGTCCTGGTCCATAGGACTCTTAAATCTGCCTCGCAGGTTGAGGATGTGGTCAAGAACGCGTATGGTCTACTAGTCTTCATTAATTGAAGAATTGAGTTTGGGAGTCGGGAGATAATGTTGTAACTTTATAAGAGCCCACTTGGAGAATTGTGCGCAGTTCTGGTCACCTCACTACAAAAAAGGATGTGGAAGCTATTGAAAGGATGCAGAGAGATTTACAAGGATGTTGCCTGAATTGGGTGGCATGCCTTATGAGAATAAGTTGAGGGAGCTATATCTTTTCTCCCTGGAGAGACGAAGGATGAAAAACAACCTGATAGAGGTTTATAAGATGTTGAGAGGTATAGAGAAGATGGATTCTCGGAGGCTATTTCCCAGGGTTGAAATGTTTGCTATGAGAGGATACAGGTTTAAGGTGTCGGGGAGTAGGTAGAGAGGAGATGTCAGGGGTAAATGTTTCAGTCAGAGGATGGTGAGTGAGTGGAATCGGCTGCCAAGGGTGGCAGTGGAGGCAAACTCGGGGTCTTTTAAGAGACTTCTGGATGAGTACATGAGATTTAATGGGATTGCGGGTAATAGGTAGGCCTGGTAGGTAGGGCTATGATCAATGCAACTTGTGGGCCGAAGGGCCTGTTTGTGCTGTAGTGTTCTATGTTCTAACAGTATCATAAAGTATCTTGCTCTGTCGTTCTCTAATGTTTGGCGAAATCACTACAGTTTTCAGTAACCCTATTAATTTCTGAGCTGGGAGAAAGAATATTTTCTAGCTGTGTTTTGGATTCCTCTTGAAAAATATCAGTATTATAGAAAAGTTACCTCCTATGAGGCCATTCAGCCTATCTTGTGCATGCTAGCCCAAGGACACCCTTTCTCATCCCATCTTCCTGCATCTGGCCCATAACCGCTTTCAGCACTTAAGGTACAGCTTCAGGTTTGTTTGTTTTTAAAAATTTAGGGTCTCTGCCTCCAATCGGTCACTAAATTCCAGACACCCACCACCCTCCGTGTAAAAGAAAAGTAATTGCTTTTAAAGTCCCTTCTACACTGCTGCTACTTACCTTTGAATCTATATTCCCTGGTTCTAGAATTCTCCATCGAGGGCAGCAAATTTATCCTCTTCACTCTATCTCTTCCCTCATAAATTTGTGCACCCTCTGTCAAGTCATCACTCATCCTTTGTTTCAAGAAAAATAACCCCAACCTGTCCAATCTCTTTTGGAGTACTTCACTTTTCTGGCAATATTCTTGTAATTAAAATCTGCAATCCTTTTTTGTTTGGCTTGGGCTGTGTACTTTTAATAATTCAGAGTAGCTTGGATGCATGTAGCAGTTTTAGGAGATTTTGCATGATTTCACAAAATGGTGTTTATAATTGGAGTCATTTGGTTCTTTCTGACTTTTTGATTTAACTCAGTTTGGTCCAATTCAGTAAAGGTAAAGTTCTCATTGTCCAGAAAGATCAGAGGCTGCTCTTGTTTTTGAGAGGTGATTTAATATAACATTTGTGGTGTTTTTGACATCGGAAGAAAATGATGATATATTCTAACCCAAACCTTGTAATATGATTTGGGTCAAAAAGTAACAGTTTAAGCATTGATTGGGAAAAAGATGACTATTTAATATAACTAAATCAAAAATACAGTATATGAGACCTGCGAATATTTAAATAGCTGTTTTTTGCATTGGTCTTTCACATGTTATAGTTTGTCTTTTGTTTTTTTTTTTAGGTGCATGATTGCTGATGAGGTAAGGATATTCATTATGCTTTAGACCTTAGGTGGAATTGTATTACTGTAAAATAAATCACATCATCATCATCATCATCTATTTTGCTCCATGTTACACATTCCAACATTTTGAAAGAGGTAAAAGCCAAGAATTGCATTTGCAGGTAAAGAACTTGCAGCATAATGTCTAGAAAAGAGGTCAATCGTGGAATTAAATCCTGCAAATATTGATTATAAATCCAAAAACCTCAGATAGTAAAACCTGTTTAGTTACGAACGTTGGTGACCTTGATAATAGTTGTATGTTGTAGGGTACAACACCCTATTGTTTAAGAAGTGTATCCTGCAATTCACTAAACGTCACCATGAAGAATACACAAGTGCGATAGTAAGAACAATAGTGCAGTTTAATCACATTTCCTGTCTTAATCCAGTTTAATTTTATAAATTTATTCAAGGTTCTTTGCATTTAATTGGCAAACACAAAATTTACACCTCCTCCAGAAAATTTCTTAGTACTGATGTGTTTGTGTACATACTTGGATTCACTCTTGATAAAAATTTGGATTTGCTTGGCTAGCTTAATCTTTAACAACGAAATCTTTTGGAAATGACTTTTTGGTCAATAATTGAAATATATAATCAAAATCATGTCAAAATATTTCTTGATAGAACTAAATTTACCCATACTGTTCTCTTTAATGTTCTGTTTCCATTCTTATCCTCTTTTCCCCCAGAGGCCTGATCATCTGCAGAAACCTTGACTATAACTTGCAATTATTAATGCATTACAGCCCATTGTCTCTCTTCCTTTCCTCTCCTTGATAATTTCTCCTTCCAGTACTCCGTTGGCTCATTTGCTGGCAAGCTGCATTGAGAGAGAGAGAAGTTTAAATGAATTTTCTACAACTGAAAGCTGATTACCAGGAGTTTTGATTCGAGTATTATTTTTCAAGCAACTGTAGAAGTGTTGGAGAGTATGTAAATGGTAATAAGATGCATCTTGGAGTATAAATGGAGCTATGGATTACCATAGTCTCCTGACCTTGATTGGCAAGCCACTGAAGAGCCATCTTCCATGTAGGGAACTCCATCTATTAGCAATGATCAAATTGTCAAAAAGTGTGTTTATTTTTCAGAACACACTTAACTACATTTGAGAATCAGCAGCAAGTATATGAACCAGTCAAATCACAAACTGTTTTCAACTGAAACAACTTCTTCCTCAAGTTTAATGTTAGTAAAAGATTTATCACTGCAATAAGGTGATCTATTTATTTAGTCAATATCTAGTTATGAAACATGCAATAAATTTCCTTGGTTTCCTCTTTACATTGAAAGTAATACTTCATCAAATATCATTCCAGCTTGTAAATAGGTTTTGCAATACACCTATCTTTGATCTGCAGCCTGCATGGAGAGGTCATATTTTTATAACAATGAGCTGTACTCTGTGGTGACCAATCTTATTGGGTCATAAGATAGGTTCACTTGACAACAGCTGTCACTGAACTGGAATTATTTTCTGTCATTCAGTCAATTTTTGCAGTGTGATCTTGTCAATCTTGTTCTTGAAAATGGAGTTTTCATTTTACATGTATTTGGGATTCTTTGACTGCTCTCCCCACCCCAAGAGTTATTATCTGAGACAATAGTAAAAACACTGCATTTGCCTGAGGAAGACACAAGAGTGTTGAAAGCTCGCAATTTTACTATCAAATAAATCGGTTGGATTAAAAATTGGTGTTGCTAAATTCTTACTGAGTTCTTACCACCCCAATCCAACTCCGGCATCTTTACATCATGACAATAGTAAAATCCAGCATTACACAGATTTGAACTTCTCTTGACAATGATTTTTAAACTATTTTATAATCAGGCCATGAAGTTTCTGTTTAGTTTTAGAAAGATTAGTAATTTTTTTTTACATGTTTGTTTCTCTCCAGATTGTCCCTGTAGATGTGAAATTATAGAGACCAATAATTTTTTTTAAGCTAATCTGGCTAAATTCCTCATCTTGGATGCACAATCTATTATCAAAGTGAGCTTCATTCTGCTTGCCCTGTGCTGGCCTGTATAACTGCAGTCTTGCCATCATCATAGAGTCATAGAATGTTGCAGCACAGAAGGATGCTATTGGCCCATTACGCCTTTGCCAGCTTTTTGATGGGGTTGTCCAATTAGTTTTATTCCTCTGCTTTTGCTCCAAACCATGCAAGTTGTTTCCCCCTCAATAATTTATTACTTTTGAATCAGCCTTCACCACTCTTACATTCGGTGCATTACAAATCACAACCACCTGCTGTGAAAATGTTTCTTGATGTTGCATCTTGTTTTGCAACATTGTTCTACTGAATAAGTAGGACACTCGAGTCCACATAATTGTTCTATAGACCCAAAAGGAGGAATAGAAATGTAAAAATTGAAGAGGCATGCATGGGCAGTGCGGCAGAAAGATGCCTTGGACATAAGGGAAGGGAGTGTTTAAATGGTACCATGAAGGACTGAAGAATGCTAATGATGGAGAAACTGGGAGAATGGGATGTAGTCCTTACAGGGACTGCGGTGTGTAGGACTGTCGTCAAGATAGCTATGTGTGTCATTGGTTTGGTAATGACATGGAACTAGAAAAGTGAAAGAAAGGAAGCAATAGAGATAGACCATGTTAAGGTATGAGAGGGGTGGAAATTGGAAGTCAAGTTGATAAGATTTTCTAGAACTTTATAAAAAAAGAGCATGAAGTAGCACTAATTTTATAAACATTGGTGTAATGGAGAAAGAGTTGAGAGAGGGCTTGAGTATGACTGGAAGAAGACATGTTCTACGTACCATGCAAAAAGGCAAGTTGAACTAGCCCATGCAGGTACCCATAGCCACACCTTCTATTTTGCAGGAACTGAAACAAGTTAAAGGAGAAATTATTTAGTGATAGAAAAAGCTCAGCTAGGTGAGGAGAGTGATAGTGGATGGGGATTGTTTACAGCATGAAAACAGGCACTTTGGCCCAACTTGTCCATGCAGCTCTTTTTTAACCACTAAGTTAGTTTCCATTGCCCATGTTTGGTCCATATCCGTCTAAACTCATCTTGTAACTATCTATACGCTTTTTATTGCGGTCAGCCCACATGACAATGAATTCCATATTCTTGCCACTCTGTCAGTCCTTTGTTTAACGATGTATGAAGATCTGACACAACAAATGCTCTTAATTATTATGCAGTCCCATACTGCCAAAATACAGATTTTACACTGGATGAAGTTGTCTAAAACAAATTATTATTTGTAAATGTAGGAATGAATAAGAAAAGTATCTGCTAAAAATACTAAAGTAGATACAATACCTGTTCTGTAAATTTTTTTGACAAGTCACATTGGAGCCCAAATTTTTTCCTTCCCCCTATCTCTCCAGCTATAGCAGGAATCAAAGTCGTCATTAAATATTGACGTCCGATTGCGGGCAAAGGAAAGTTACTAACTGTTTGAAGTATAGAACTTTTCATTGAAGTAAGTAATAGGCAATCAACTAAATCAATCATGAGCCTTTGCTCATTTTCTGTTGTTAGTTTTTGATTCCACAGTAATATGACTTTCTATATTTCATCTCGGTTTCAATAATGTATACCTGATCATCAAGCTCATTGACTTACAGTTCCAGTAACATACTAATACAGCAATCTGGTATTTTCCTAATGTTCTACCTTTGGTACCTTTATGGAAAAAATATGAATTGTTTTAGAAAAACTAAGGATTTTTTTTTTTACAGATGGGGCTTGGAAAAACCATTCAAGCAATTGCAGTGGCCTACTTCTATCGAAAGGAATGGCCCTTATTGATTGTGGTCCCATCGTCTCTCAAGTACCCTTGGATAGAAGAGATAGAAAAATGGATTGTTGAATTGAAACCAGATGATATCAATCTAATAGAATCTAAAAATGATATTGGGTGAGATTGTGAAAAATGTCAATTTTCTTGATAAGTAAGATCCAGTTACATCAGGGTAAAATATACTCAGTTACATTGTTGTAAACATGTCCTTTCACAAGATTATACCACAACTTTAAACCTGCTCGAATCAAGAATCACTGCATTTCACTTCTCAGCTTGGAAGTACACACTTAGCTTTGCATCGAATAGAATAGAGAGCAATTTGGAAATCTGGGCACTAGATTCTTTTAATAGATGGAAGGATTTGGCCAGAGTTTTGGCGAAGGAAAATTATGAAGTTGTCAGAGTTAGAAATTTCTGAGAGAAAACCTTGATGGTCTCGTATATGATGAGTAAAAATTATGATGTAATTCTGCAGATTGGGGAGAGAGATCAAGAAAAGACATCTGCACAAGTTCCAGTTGTTGCTGGAACAGATGTTGGTAAGAAGAGGCGATTTTGTTGAGGAAGGTGCTTTGATGAAAAAGCAAGAGGATATTGAGATGGTATAGAGTGAAATGTTTGATCATGGGCAAGTACATTGGGTTAAATTGATCATGGAATTCGTCATTTTGTTGTTCCCTGCAAAGTAGAAGTTAGCAAGAAAAGTTGGAACTCATTTAATGCAAGCTTTGGGGATATTATGTACGACATTTGCCTTGATCTTTTAAGTTGTTGATTCATAAAATGGCCTTGAGAGATCACCTCATTGGGCTTTCTGGCAAGAAGAAAAGATGCTGAAATGTATAGGATCATCACTGCATTGCCATCATTTATCTTGCAGGCTTTGCACCCTGTCAATTTCTTAAGTGCTGATCCAGCACTCAAACCAGACTTAAAATTTTAGTGTTGCTATTAAAATAATCTTGTGCTGGGCAAGAGATAAATGAGATATTATTATCTTTCCCTCTGCTATGGGTAATTTGCACAGATAGTATTTCTGTCCGCAATACTGGCCCCTTTTCAATCAATGAGTCACCTTATCTTAAAGATAAATATCTTTTCACGCTTATATAAACTTTCCTAAGGGAAAATGATTCCATCATGTTTGATAAATGGCACTGGGTCATCTTATCAGTTGTGCTGCATATTTTTCAGCTCAGAATTGCACGGGCTCTCAATTTGCTTGCTTTTATTCTTGCCTACCTAAACTGAACCAGTCAAGACTCAAATATATCCAAAATGTTGCAGTATTTCTTCACCATCAATATTAATCTCTGTAAACATAATGAAGTATTTGCCAACCAAATGGAAGTAAAATTAAAAGTTGTTTTTTTTAGTGTGCTCCAATTAGCTTCTCAAAAAGGATTGTAGTTGGGCATTAAATGCAGAGCTTTGCAGCACTCCCCATATCTCATGAACAAATAAAATAAAACTCCAGTCCCTGGCTACTGGTTCTATTCCTTTTCCTGGCAGCTGTAAAGGTTGAATTAGTTTATTCACAACCTTGGTGTCCTATTTGACCCAAAGTGAATTTCTGATCACTTATCTGCATCAGAATCACCTACTTGTATTACCATTGTGACCTGACTCCTCCACTGCCTCAGCCCACCTACTGCTGAAACTCTCATCCATTGTTACCTCTAGATTTGGCCAATCTGATGTCCTCCCATCCTTCACCCTCCACAAACTTGAAGGCATCCAAAACTTTACCTCCTGAGTCTTAACTTGCATCAAACTCTGTTCATCCATCATAATCTACATTAGCCCCTGGTTGAGAAATGTTTGATTTTTGTTTTTAAATTCTCAGTCTTGCTTTCAATTCCTCCATGACCCTGTCCTTTCCAAACTTGAACTCGACTAGCTGTACGACCATCTAGTTCTGGGATGTTGCACATCCCTGACTTTAATTGTTCCCCCATTTCTACAGCTGTTGAACCCTAGACGCTGAAATTCCCTCCATGGTTATGGCTCACTGGGTAGAATTCTCATGATTTAGTCAGAAGTTTTATCTGAATCAGAAAGTTGTGGATTTAAGCCTAATTCAAGAGATTTGTGCACATTGAGTCTGACACCCAGAAGAGCCTTTTTTTGCACAAGTTGTAAAATCAAGTCCACTCCTCGGCAGAAATTAAAAATTCAATAGCAGTATTTTGAAGAGGAACAGCAGATTTAATCCCCATTGACTTGACCAATATTGTTCTCTACACTAACATAATAAAACTAGATATATGATCATTGGAAGATGGCTTATGGAAGTTTCCTGTTCACAAATTTGAACAAAAAAGTATTATTGAGCTCCAACATCAATTCTGTTTCGCTGTCCACAGATGCTGCTAGACTTGATGAGTTTTTCTAGCAGTTATTGTTTTTATTTCAGATCTCCAGCATCCGTGGCATTTTGCTTTTGTCACTCTTGTATCTCTTTGAGGTCACAAACTAATCAACTCAGGAACAGTCTCTTCAGTGCTGCCATCAGACTTTTGAATGGACCAGTTTGTATTAAGTTGAACTTTCTCTAGCTATGACTGTAACACTAACATTCTGCACCCTCTCCTCCTCTATGATATGCTTTGTGCATCATGCAGGAAACAATACTTTTCACTGTATACTAATACATGTGACAAAAACCAAATCAAATTTCCTCTTGACACCATAACATTTTAAAATTAGGCCTTGCACATGATGAAGCTTTTTTTAGAAGCGCTTTGGTATTAGAATCACAACTGTAGCATTGTGGAAATGTGAAAGCATGCCATTTTCTGAATGGAGCTTGTTGGGGAAGAAATAACTCCATTCACAGAGTGCAACACAGATGCCAAAGACCAATGAATTCCTGTAACTCATTCTTTAATGAAAATCTGTAATCCCTGTGCCCTCAATTTCTGCTGCTGCCGCCGCTGTGCCCCATGCACTGCCAATGTTGCACATTGTAGAATTTTTCAGTGACAACCGAAGTGTTGCATAATCAAAGATTGTCACTGTTGCTGTGACAATCTTCTGAAACTGTATCATTGTTGTCTGCTGTCCCTCAATTCAAGGGTGACTTGGTTGTAAACTTGTGTCATGGGACTTTGTGACTGTACAGGCCAATTCCCAACCTGCATATGTCCAACTCCTTGGACGTATGGAATAGGGCATCACAAGCTGGTGAGATAGTGCGTGTAGGATTTGATCCCTTTTCCTTCCTTGTCTGTTGCTACACTAGCTCATAGTTAAGATATTGTGACAAGTCTGCAGCTTGAACAATAAATTGTCACCATTTTGGACAATTGGTCACAAGTTACTCCCATTAATGTCCAATATTGTTGTGCTTCAAGAAGAGCTTCAGAGTGCCTTTGAAATGTTTTTTTGTCTTCCCTGGAACGCTGGCCGTTTTGAGAATGGAGGAAACAATCTGGGGGCAGACACACACTTCTCAGCCATGCAGACGTAGTGCCTATCCATCAAAGTTGGTTTTGTAGGAGTTTTGCCTGAAAGTTTGCTGAGTTGACTCCAAGAAAGACATGAGCATTTGTTTGACAGTCCTATTAAATCAGTGAGAAATGACATTTAGATTTTGTGAAGATTTAATCATTTTCACTCAAAATTAGAAATCCTTATTTTAAGATTCTGTCCCTTGGTTAGAAAAGTTAGCAATAACTCTCTTGAGGATACTGTTCAAAGAAATTAAAAAAGGGGCTGTGTCAAATATAAAAAACGGTACAGCACAGGAACATGTTCTTTGACCCTCCAAGCCTGCACTGCTCATGCGCCCAACTAGACCATTTGTTTGTATCCCTCTATTCCCAGTCTGTTCATGTGGCTATCTAGATAAGTCTTAAACAATCCCAGCATATCCGCCTCAACCACCTTGTTTGGCATTGCATTCCAGGCCCCCACCACCTTGTGTGTAAAATACGTTCCCCTGACATTTGGTTGAACCTTGCCCCCTCACCTTGAACTTGTGACCCCTTGTATTCATCACCTCTGACCTGGGGAAAAGCTTCCCACTCTTCACCCTCCATGCCCTTCATAATTCTATACACCTCCTATTTGGACACCCCTCATTCTCCATCTTTCCAGGGAGAACAACCCCAGTTTACCCAATCTCTCCTCATAGTTAAATACAGGATGAAATGTTGTAAAATGTCTTGGGTACCCTTTGTAATACTCTTCAGTGAGATTTCCTGAATTCATAGACTCTTGGAATCACTGCAGTATAGAAAGAAGCTGTTTGGCCAACTGAGCCTCGCCTTTTTGTTTTACTCGGGCTCTATCCCATAACCCCATGTATTTACCTCGCTAATCCCCCTCACCTGCACATCTTTGCATTGTGGGTGGAAACAAGAGCACCTGGGGAAAACCCATGCAAACACTAGGAGAATATGTAAACTCTGCACAGGCAATCAAACAAGGCTGGAATTGGACCCGTGTCACTGGTGCTGTGAGGCAGCTGTGCTAACCACTGTGTTACTCTGAATTATTTGTGTGAAAATAGATAAACTAGGATATCGAGGGTGACCATGTACAAGGATGAATTGTCTCTGATACAAATCAACCAATGATTTATTGAATGTTGGAATTGGCCAGAAGGGCTGAATAGCCTTTTGTTTTAATGGTTAAAAAAATCTCCTTAGCATTGTAGATGAGTTCCATGTTCACCTTCCAGAATGTGAACCGTAATATCTTTCCATTGTAATATATGACTGCACCTGGCTTCCCCTGCTTCCTTATGGCAATTTGTTCCACATTTTGATTGCCTTTTATTTAAAAGAAAACTATTTCCTGACAAATATCCTAACCTTGCCATTCACAACCCATTATCATTATTCTTTGGTATAAATGCAAAATAGTTAAAGCACCATAATTTTGTTTTTCTTTATGGGGTTAAGAATTGGGAAGCCATTCTGTGAAAAAGCTTTTTGATTGTAGGCTTGATCACCACTGCAGCAAATGAACCATCTCTGAAATGGATGAGATAAGGAATAAAATCTTTGTACAAATGGCTTCCTTACATATCATACTGAATTGACAAAACTGATTATTCTATAGCTTGTTTTGCACAAATAATTTTGGTACAGTCTAGATATTGCAGATGTATTTACTTTAAAAAGTGCTATCCAGAAAAAATCCTATGTGCAATCTGAATTTGAATTTTTGTTTGTATCTTGCAGGAGAATTCCAACTAGCAAAGTTACTATAGTGGGTTATGGCCTTTTAACAACTGATGCACGGACTTTAGTAGATGCCCTTTACAATCAAAAGTTTCAATTTGTTATAGTTGATGAATCCCACTATATAAAGTCACGTAATGCAGCACGAAGTACAATTTTGGTGCCTATTATACAGAAAGCAGCTAAGGCCATTCTGTTGACTGGGACTCCTGCACTTAGTCGCCCTGAAGAGGTAAGCCTGTTAACATTTTTTTATAACCTTGGTTGAAGTACTATCAGTCAACTGACTACTTTGTGCATTTTCTGTTTTCATTTCAATTCCAGCCTTGTCACTTCCTGTGTGGAGTTTGCACATTTTCCCCATGTTTGCATGGGTTTCCTCCCATAATCCAAAAGATGTGTAGATTAGGTGGATTGGTCATGCTGAATTGACTCTTAATGTCAGGGGGATTGGCAAGGGTAAATAAATTTGGGATGGGGCCTGGGTGGGATTGTAGTCAGTATAATTCCTTGATTAAATTATTTCAACTAACTGATCAAGGCCAATCGAAAACAAACTTTCTGTAATTGTAGACTGAAGTTGAAAATGTGTTGTAATTACTGTTTATTATCATAAATCTCAGGCTAATCAAGCAATTTTATCTGTACTGTTGAAGTGGAAATTTTCCTGATTCTTGACTGTGGCAGAAAGACTTAACGAAGTTCATTCCAATAAAATAACTTGGCTTTATTTACAAAACGCTGTGTGCAGTATTGCCAAAAATTTGAGTTCAGAGAGTTGTCGTTATGACCTGCTAATTCTTCAAGTCTGCTGTTATATAAAGAATCAACTCAATATTTATACATAATGATTATCAGTTTGTGTAACCCGAACTTATTCAGAAAGTTGATCAATTAGTAGCATCATAAGTAATGTCATAAATAATGGTACAACCTGCAGACTTCCTAAAACTCTGTCTCATCAATCATACCTTTGTCTTGTCCTTTGATAGAACAGAAGGTCGATGATTCCTTCATCCCTGACCTTATCTTGTTGTAGTCATACAGCTCTAGGTCATATGGAGTCAGTCTTATCAGGTTCAGCACAGCTTCTCTGGTCTTACTCATGTCTTAGGTTACACAGAGTCAGTTTTCCTTATTTTGTACCAAATACTTGACCAATTTTCCCATCCTGCCACTACTTCATTCATATAACTTCACAGTACAGGCGTTTGAGATTTGCTATAATGAAGCCCAATGATAACAGCAATAGTTAAATTTAAGGACTTATTGTACTTTTAACTGTATTTTGGGGTTTTATTTGGATTCACTCTATTACCTCTAAAAACTAGCCACTTCAACCTGGACTGTCTCAACAACTGCTTGCTCCTTGGATGTTCATTCTCTTGTCCTGAGATGGCATTTCATGGAATTCACAAAGCTGTATTCATGTCTCTTTACCAGCATCATTCCAGCTCTTTCACAGACCACTAACTTCACTAAGCTGGTACTAACCTTGGGTTTCTCTGACATCTACTGTCCCAGTTGTGCCAAGCTATAAAATCTGCTAGGGCTTCTGTGAGCACTGACTGCCTGACGTAGTATGAGTGGCACTCACTGCTTTCTTAACTCCTCAGAACACCTCCCAAACCTTAACTGCCAACAGCTATTAGGGCTTTACATGAGGTCCAAATTATAATCGATCTGCTGTTTGTTATGGAGCCTTTTCGTCTACTGCAGAACACTTAGATCAATGGAAACCAGAGCACCTTCTTGACCTCCACTTACCTCCTTGACAATGTGGCCTTTAAAGATTCATTGAATGCTCTTAAACTAATTTATTTCTAATTCCCAAAACAAAACATTTCTCTCGACTGCGTTTCTTTGCAATGTAATGCTTCGAGTTCTCAAGCTAAGTAAACCCACCTGCTGTTTTTATTGCTCCATCTCTACTTTTCTGAATCCATTAAACAAACATGAATAACCTCTGAACTGCCATTTTCTTTTGAGGTGTTCTGGCAATCTCGCATTTTTGTTACCTTATTTGACGACAACAACAGCACTTTTCCCAGTACTAAGCGTTATCTCAAATATTGGCATAAATCATGAATTAGATACTTGTCACAACTTTTGGAGATGTACTATACACTAGAATGTCCAAATCTGTCTTTTATCCCACACCACCTTTTAATGCCTTTTCTTGAAGGGAGTATGAATGTTGAGTATTTGCTCTGCCTGCATGCATTATACTGCACTTATCCAAGTTATATGTTTTGCAAGTCATCATGAATAATATCTCTCAACAAACTAACAATCTGTCTGAAGTAGACAAGCATAATTTACAATAAAAACTTGCCTAGATCTTAGACCATGCCCCTGACTCCTATATTCAGAAGGAAGAATATTCCCAACACTAATCTGGCTTCCAAATTATTTACCTCCAGCTTAACACATTACCATTAATACCTGAGGTTTCAATTTCTTGGTGAAGCTTTTTGTATGGTGCCTCACCAAAAGCTTCTTGTAGGTTTGGTAAATAGTGTCTGCTGAGTCTCTCTTATTGAGTGCTGAGCTAATTCTTAAAATCTCCATTAGATTTATAAAACATGAGCTTTTTATGAAGTTACATTTGGGCACCCCTATTATCTATTTGTCTATGCAAACATTCACATCGTGCATCTCTGATTCCCCCAAACATATTGTCTCTCCCAGATGTCAAACTAGTTACCTGGGCCAGTTTTCTCATCTTTTTTAAAGATGACTATTACATTAGCTTCTTTCTCGCCTGCAGAGTCTCAGAATCCAGTGAGATATTAAAAATATAAGTTAGTGGCTTTAATGTCCCACCTCCATGAAAACCCTCTGCTAGATATCATCTGTCCCAACTGCTCTGTCTAATTTTCAAGCTCCTCTTTCTAAAATAATATATAAATCTAATAGAAAACTAATTTTCAGTTAGATTTATAAATCTACTTATTATTAAAATCATTCAAGTCAAATAGTCAAACATAATCTTAAGAGTGAAGACCAATACAAAATTTTTAATATTTTTATCTTTACAACCTGGCTTTGCACACTCTTCAGTTGCCCAATGGAGTTTGATATTTTGCTGATCCTTCACATAATTGAACACTTTTCCCATTACTTCGATAAATATCTATGACTATTAGCATTTTAGCTGACGCTGTAGCAGAAGAATTTTCTTCAGTTTTTTTTTGTGTTCATTTTAGTTGAAGATTAGCTACCTTTAATCTATCATAGAATCACACAGCTTAGAAGTAGCCAGGTTAACTTGGAAGCTTTTAAATGCAGAGACTTGTGTTCATTTCTTTCCCATTGATTTTTGTTTCAATGTTTACACAGCTCTTCATGCAGGTTAATGCATTGTATCCAAGAAAATTTGGAACCTGGACTGACTATGCCAAGAAGTATTGCAATGCTCATCTTAGGTAAGAAATAATTGGGAAGATTCAGCAGTGTATTTTTCTTTAAACTCTACAGAGTCTTTGGAAATGGTGCCCTGGTGCTACTTTATGATGAAATAATACACTTGTGCTTCTTGGTTAGCAAGGTTCCACTGACCAATTTTGCTATTGCTTTCTAAATAATCTGGCCAAAGGGCCTTTTTGTTCAAAAAGACATTTTATTTATTGGCAGTTTGGCACATTCAAGAAAAGGCCATTTCTTATTCTAATCTTATGCCAAGACTATATTGATGATTGATTATTGACAATGGGAACAAAATAGAAAATGCTGGAATTTTTCAGAGTCAAAAACATCCTTAGAGATCGAGTTAAATTAGATCGACCATGAGTGAGATTCTCCAGCTTCCCAGCCACGTGTTTCTTGCCAGTGGGAGGTGGTGTGTTGTTTGTTAGTGGAGGGATTCTTTGGTCCCACTGCTGTCAATGGGAATTCCCTTCGGCATCATTCCATGCCAGTGGGAAACTAGAGAATCTTGTTAGCATGAATGGCCAGAAAATTCAGGCCCTTGTGTCAGAATGAATTGAAACATACTTCCTGGGTAAAGGACTGTACAGTACAAACCAGTACTGAAGAAGGCTGCTCTTGTTATTAAATTGTTTAATGCATTGCTTTTTCTAATTATCTTAATCAGCTGTATGATCTTTAATATCTAATGTCTAAAGTGAACTTGGACAAGCATATGTTTTTTATTTTTTCAGTTAATCATTAATTAATTAATCATTAATAATATCTTGGGTTCCAAAGAGTAAAAGTCAGTCCAGCAAAAAGTTGTTTTCCTAACAGTGTGCCTGTAATGGACTGACTTTTTTTTCAGTGATTCTTGAAGTGACGATTTGGTCACTAAATTCTCAAACAAATTGGAGCAAAGATATAGTGCTTTCAAATTGAATATATTTATCAACTAGCTTTTATTTGTTTTCATTTATTCTAAATAATATGCTTTAGTGAGTTTGCATTGCAAAAGCTTTTTTAAAACTGCCATACAATAACAGGTATTTTGGTAAAAGAGCTCAGTGGGACTGCAAAGGAGCCTCTAATTTAGATGAACTTCACCAGTACCTGAGTGAAATAATGATCCGACGAATGAAGGATGACGTTTTGACCCAGCTGCCTCCTAAAATCCGACAGCAAATTCCATTTGATTTGTCAAAGGAAGCTACTAAGGTAAGGATTTTACATAACTTTAGTCTTGTTTGAAGATAAATTGCTAACTTTTCCAGCTAACATTTAGCAAGACTATCATTTTATTTTTGCTTTGATTCCAGGCATCTAATAATGCCAGTATGTCAGGTCTCTTGGGACTTGTGCTGTCTTTAGTTGCCAGGTAACCACACGTATTTTCTGAAATCATGGATTTGTAGGTGCTGAATTAAAGAGAAATTTTAAAATTGAAAACATTGGATGGAATTTTCCCTGAATTGCATTAGTGCAGTAGTGGGTATGTAAATCAGCTTTTACTTCACCTGACACAGTGGCTGGTTTTTGCATTATGATGCAGGCATGGGAGAGATGTTGTGGTGCTGTTTCTGCTTCGTCCATCACATCGTTACGTTACTGCTTCCTCGCTCTGGTCATCGTATTTAAACTGCAACTGCACGTAGAGTTCATAGAAATCATAGAAACCCTACGGTGCAGGAAGAGGTTCTTCGGCCCATCGAGTCTGCACCGACCACAATTCCACCCAGGCCCTACTCCCATATTCCTACATATTTCACCTGCTAATCTATGTATCTCAGGACACTAAGGGCAATTTTAGCATGGCCAATCAACCTAACCTATGGGAGGAAACCAGAGCACCCAGAGGAAACCCACACAGACACAAGGAGAACGTGCAAACTCCACACAGACAGTGACCTGACCTGAGAATTGAACCCAGGTCCTTGGAGCTGTGAAGCAGCAGTGCTAACCACTGTGCTACTATGCCACCCGAGTTCTCAGTGCTTCTAGCTCAAGATTGCTCCATTGAACACATGATCTCAATACCAAGAATGTAGCCTAAGATTCAGTGATGTGCCTTGAGAGCAACTTTTTGGGTGCTGTGCAGGCCCACTCTGATGTCCTCTGTCCCTAAACTGGCTGCAGGAGGGGCAGCAACATCACCATCTTTATTTGGTAACACAAGCCACAAAAGGATGGCCATGCAACACAGAGGGATAATCTTATCCATGCTGTCAAATCAGAAATAGTGAATTGAAAATGCTCTAAGTCATTGGTATTTACACAATCTGTGCAACTTTGCAGGATGACAAGTCTTTAAGCCTGTGAAAAGCATGCATCTCTAATTTTAATTTGGTTGCCTTTAATTTTTCCAACACGCTGACCCTATAGAGATTTCACATTTCTACTTCTGACTTTTCAACATTTCAATTAAATAATTAATTTTGTAACCTGTAAAAGATAATATACACGGACATTGAAGTTTGCCTATCTTGCAACATTTAGTTGTTACATGCAGAATATTTGCTTTATTTTGTCATGGTGGAATGTTAAAATAGGCAAAAATTGTAGCAATAGATAGCTCTTTTCCAAAATATCTTCATCTATTATTAGAAGTGCACACAAACCTGTTAATTTTCTGCTATCAGGGGAAGGCTGTCCTAAATTCATGTATGTGACACAAATGTATTTACTACTATGTTTCCTGGCATTCTGACTTTCTAAATATTTAACAATTTCTCCTTGAAACATTCTTGGTTTTTGATTTATAGCACCAGAGTAAAGAATTTTCATCTTCGCCCCTAGCTTGTCACAAGCTTCTATAATTGAACTGAACATGTGACTGACCTATCCAGCATTGACGTTTCTGCAGGAACAATCTTGTATCTCTGGGAATTTTCCTGCTCTTGTTCTTCTGCTCCTTCACAGGATGAAACTGGGGCATGCATCACAGATCCATTAATTGTTCTGCCCTTTTTTGTTCCCAACATTTATCTTTCTGCCCACGTAGGAAATGAATGGCAGCATTGAGGAGTGGGAGAAATTAATGAGAGAACTGCATTCGAGTTCTGCAGAGACAGATAACCCCTTTGCACAAGTCATGGGTCTCATCACTCGCATGTACAAACAAACAGCGATTGCAAAGGTAGATGCACTTATTGGTTAATTTTAGCATAGCAATTTGTCAATTTCAATATAAATGATTTATACATTTTAAACTGCGTTAAGTATCAATCTAAGGTTATATATTTGTGATCTCAATTTTCTGAAGAAAAGCTTAAGTCTTGTTTTTTTAATTTGAATTTGCCTCCAACAGATGGGCTTTTTTGTTTTGGTCCATGTCTTATGTTCTCAAATCTGCTCTACTGTCCAATAAAAAAAATGATCATTCTTATTGTCCTAGGGTATTGTTGTACTAGTTAAAAAATATTCTTGGCCCATTTCCTTCCTAAGCTTCTCCATCAGTAGGGCAAAACAGTTCATCCATGTTAATTGCTATGAATAGTGTTAGTGCCACTTGTCACTATGTTAGAAATGTATAATTTTGTAATGCAAAGAAAAAAGCTTTGACTAATTTTTTTATTTTCTCTTTCAATGAACTAACCTGCCAGATCTCTCTCTCGGTAAAACATGATTGTGAATGACAGCATGGATTGAGATTTAAACTTATGCCACTTAATTGAAAAATATTTCTATATCACCTTCCGTGTCCAGAAGATAACGTGGTCAATAAATTAATTTTCAAGTTCTGTTTTTGTGAGCATGATTTGTCGACTTGCACATGACAAACTCGCAAACAGCATGGGATAAATTAATTGATTGTCCTGTTGAGCAGGATGTTTCAAATAATGCCACCTGAACAGGCAAATAGATGCAAATTAATGTAATCTGAAATACAGATGCTCGCAACTTAGCACTTAGTGTCAACCTAAATAGATAATATGTTCAAATTCTCAAATGAAACTTCATAGAACTGTACAGTACAAGAGAGGAACACTCAGCCCATTGCGTCTATCCCCACTCCTCTTTGGAAGAGCTTTCACTCATCTGTTCTTTCTCCATAGTCATACAAATGTTTGCTTTTCCAAGTATTTATCCAGTTCCCTTTTGAACACCACTATCAAATTTGCATCCATTGCTCTTTTCAGGCAGTGAATTCCAGATCTTAACTTGCTGTAAAAAAAAAAAAAAATTTTTTTGTCCCTTTTTGATTTTGCAGAATAATATTTGGAGAAATATGCAATGTTTTGTTCTGTACTGCAAATTGTAAAATAAAGTTTCATATCCCAAAATATTTAAACTGTACTGCCACTTATGAAAGCATCAGCGTGCAGCGATATTTTAATGTGCAATGCAGATAGTGCTGCTTCAAAAATTCAACCAACTAACATGGCCCCAAATTAAAAATGAATTGCTTTTCAAGCTATTTCAGTTTCAGAAGCATTTGTTGAGATTCTAAACTTGATAATTTGTCATTAGTACATTCATTACTGTAAGTAAATGTCCAATTATATTATTGTTTATTTCGTTCAGTGTTTAACTCATATATTAAGCATCTTAAAACCAATCTCCTATTGTGCTGATTTTTGTGATTGATTTAAATTATACTTTGTAATATGTTAATTTTTATGACTATATGAAAATGACATTTACATCTGTGCCACTGTCATTTTATTTGGGAATTTTCATAAATATTTGGAACATTATTGAGTGAAATCAGAAGACGTTAAAACCAAATATTTTGTTCAAACGTGCAGCAACATTGAGTTCCCTCTTGATGCTGTGGAATATTAAATGTTATGTTCATCTCCACCTAGTTCTGATTTTGAATCAACCAGTTATCTGCAAAACTTTGATCTAAATGGTTTGTTTTATTAATTGACATCCTTAACTTTAAATTGTTTGAATACAGACCTGTATAGATTTAGCAAAGATTTGTGTATAGTTAGTATATCCAAGTATTAAATGCTAATTATTCATATATTAATCTATATGACACAAATGAGTAGCACATTACACCACTGATTTTGTTTTAGGCAGGAGCAGTAAAGGACTACATCAAAATGATGCTCCGTGATGAAAAATTGAAGTTCTTAGTTTTTGCCCATCATTTAACAATGCTGCAAGCTTGCACAGAGGCTGCGATAGAAAATAAGGTAATGTACATTTTGAACCATTTTCATCGTATTACCAAAGTTTTATGTTCACTGGAGTAGGTACAATCAAAACTACATAAGTAAACTCCATGAGTCAGTTTAATAACCTTTTATGATGAAATAAACTAAATTTGTATGTCTACATCATTTTCATTACCTTGTAATGCCCTCAAGTGCTTAATTACCTGCAAATCTGCCACAATGCTATTCGTGAATAGTCTTGCAGTTGTAAAAAGACTTTGAAATGGGAACAAAAGGAAGCCATTTAGCCTTTCTAGCCAGCTCTGCTCACATTGTGGTTGATTTTGCTACTTCATCTTCACTTTCCTGGACTATCACCCTATCCTAAAAATCTATTGACCTTTGTCTTTAGTGTACACAACAACTGAACATGCACGTCTCTTTGGGGTTAGAGAATTCCAAAGATTTGCAACTTTCTGCTTGCAGAAATTTCTCTTCATCTCAGTTCTAAATAGCTGATACGAAAACAGAAAATGCTGGAAAATCTCAGCAGGTCTGACAGCATTTGTGGAGAGAGAATATATTGAGTCTGGATGACCTTTCGTCAAACTTAAGAGCAAAGAAAATCAGAAGATGGTTATATTATGATGGTGTGGGGGAGGGAGTTTGTCTGTCCCCCATAAACTCTTGATCAAAAATCTATCAATTAAGCCTTGAATATATTCAATGGCACAACCTCCATTGCTCTGTGATGTAGAGAATTCCAAAGGTTAGCAATGCTCTGAGGGAAGAAATTCCTCCTCCTTTCTATCTTAATTAGTCGTCTTGAAATTCCTTAGCTTTAGTTTCCCCAATAAGGAGAAACATTGTCTTGCCATCTACCCTATCAAGCTCTCTCAGAATCATATGTTTCAAAAAGAGCACTCGTCTTTCAAATCATCCCTGCATTTGCCAGGCAATTAATTGACAACTTGTTCTTTAAAGTAAAGGTGTTTGAACTTCAGATTGCAAATTGACAAGATTTTCCTATAGATTCTCGCTCTTCACTTAACAGCCACACCCAATTTTTCCTACTTGTCTGATGATCCACATGTGCCTTAGCAGTTGAAGTCTACAGCTTGGTCATCATTGGTTTGTTCTAAGACTTGGTGGGATTTTTAAAGTTGAAAGAACAGCCATCTGTTTCTTCAGCATTTCTGAAAAGCTCTAGAATAGTTGAACTCAGCCCACTGGAATCTTTTCCTGCAGCAGATTGCAAAATGTTTTGTGTAGAGTGACAGAAAATGAGAGAGGAGTAATGGGTCTTTAAAAATTTAAGTATTTTGAGAAAATTATACTTTTGAAAATTCATTTTTTTGACAATTTGATGTGCTCAGTGATGTATGAAATGCATTTTCAGGTGCTCGCAATGACGGGTCTTTGAAATCCTAATAACTGAATTTGTCACAATTCACATTTCCAATCAGTTGCTTGTTTTGAGTTTAGTTTGTTGTAATCACTTTCTATATTTAGCCTCTTTTTATTAAGAATCCGTTGCAGTAATATCAGTCTGGTAAGTGATATCTGTGGATTTTAGTTGTGTAGTGATGAATACTTGGAGTTTATTGATTTTTGAATAGGTTTTAGATGTAGGGTAGCTGAATGAGGAATGTTGGCCAGTACAGAGGTGGCTGCTTTAATTCTATCTTTATATTATAGTGTATCAAACCTTCTAATAGGATTTTTGCCTGAAGTATAAGTAGTTCATTATTATCAGCCAAAAGCTGGCATGAAGGAGAACTAAGAACAAAGGATGTGGTTCTACAAATTCTGATGCTTACTGTGGAAAAATGGGAGTCTCTAGTCTCAATATTGTTTGCATTAGATGTGGCTGACAGGCGCAGGCAGTAGAAGATGCAAGTCATACAGGGCAATCCAAACAAAGTGTACAATGTTGTTACAGTTCTGTCAAAGCATAGTAACAACTGGCATTGGTGTTAAAGAGAAGATGCGAATATGATCAGTGAGGTTGATCAAATAAAGGAATGGTAGCAGAAATACTGTGCCGAGCTTTATCAACCAAATCCAAATGCAGCAAGTAAACAGCCTATACCTTAGAAATTGGAAACCGAATTGCTGATTCGTGAAATTGATCATATAATTAAAAACCTGGACAACAGCAAAACAACAAGCCAAGATGACATACTTGCTGACAGGATGAAGGCAGAAGGAGCAACAGTCAAAATCATAAAAACAGTCATTGACTGGTGATGGAAAAGTACCCATTGGTCAAAAGATTGGCTGATGGTACTGCAAAATGTTCGTGGTGCCTGAGACTGCTGTCAGCATAGAACGATTAATCTATAAGCTATGCCTCAAAAATGCTTTGAGAAATAATCAGAAAAAAGGCTCCCGTACTTCACAACAGAAATAGCTGAGGGACCATTTGACTTCACTGCAAATAGTGAGATTTGAGGCCATTCTAGTGTTATGCAACATTTATTGTGAGTTGTCAAAAACAAAATGACCAAAGAATTATGAGTACTCTTTGTAGACTGTACAAATTCAGTCCACTATGCAGAGTTTTCAGTGGAAAGCTCCAATTTGGTATGGAATTTGGGGGGAGAGACTGACGTTCTTGAGCAAATTGACATCGGAAAGGAGGGTACTGACATCGGTACTGGAGGGTGTTGGCAGCCTTAAAAATTGATAATCTTCAGGTCCACATGAATTGTGCCCTAACTTGCTGAGGGAGGCAAGGGAGGAGATTTCTCCTAGTTGCTTTTGTCACTAGAAGCCAGTGTCCAGTAGCATACAAGATCTATGTTGGGCTGTCTTATATATTTATTTAACTTACATTGACTGACTATGTAGTGAGTAGAATTAGTAAATTTGTGGATGACAGTAAGATTGGACAGATGGTTGACAGTGAGGCGAAAATAAAGACACAATGGGTAGATAAGTGGCAGATGGAATTTAACCCTGAAAAGCGCAAGGTGATATACTTTGGAAGGAGTAATTTGACAAAGTATTCAATGAATGGCAGGATACTAGGACGTTCTGTGGAACAAAGGGATCTTGGTGTCTTTTGTCCACAGATCTCTGAAGGCAGAAGGGCACTTTAGTGTGTACAAAAGGGATCTTTGCCTTAACAGTTGAGGCATAGATTACGATGTGGAGATGCCGGCATTGGACTGGGGTAAACTCAGTAAAGTTTTACAACACCAATTTTAAATCCAACCAATTTATTTGATAGTAAATGCATAGATTACAAAAGCAGGGAAGTCATGTTGGAGTTGTATAAAATTATGGTGAGTTTCTAGCTGGATTATTGTATGCAGTTCTGTCACCACATAATGGGAAGGATGTGATTGCCCTGGAAGTCTAACTTTTGTTCATTAGGATCACAAGTAGGCTTGCATTAACACTACAACGAAATTACTGTGAAAATACTCCAGTTGCCACACTCTGGCACCTGATCGTGTACACTGAAGGAGAATTTAGTATGGCCAATGCAACTAACCAGCACATTTTTCAGATTGTGGGAGGAAACCGGACCACCCGCAGGAAGCCCATGCAGACGTGGGAAGAACAAAGACTCCCCAAAGATAGTGACCCAAGACAGGATTCAAGCCTGGGACGCTGGCAATGTGAGGCACTAGTGCTTGCCACCATGCTGCTGCTGGAGAGAGTGCAGAGAAGATTCAAGTTATGAAGAGATTGCGTAGGCTTGTGTTGTCTTTGTTGGAGCAGAGAAGACTGAGACCCTGACCAGGTCATCCCTACCAGGTTATGAGAGATGTGGACAGAATGGATAAGGAGCAGCTGTTCCCCTTAGTTGAAGGGTCAGTCATGAGGGAACATGGACTCAAGATGAGGGGCAGGAGGTTTAGGGGGATGTAAGAAAAATCTTTTTTACCCAGAAGTAAACTGACGATCTGGAATGTGCTGCCTGGAGTGTAGTAGAGCCCAGTTGCCTCACTACTTTTTAAAAAGTACCTGGATGAGCACTTGGCCTGTCATAATATTCAGGGCCAAGTGCTGACGGATGGGGTGAGGTAGGAGTGCAGATGTTTCTAGTGTGTTGTTGTGGACTCTGGGCCAAAGGGCCTCTTCTGCGCTGTATCTTTTTAGGATTCTGAGCTGTTGGCATCCAATATTGGCCACTTGGAAATTTCCAGATATGGAGGATTGTGTGCTGCATGGATGCAGGAGCTGGACTCTTAAGATTGATGGGAAAAGGATCTAAGCTTTTGAAAAATGGCTCTAACAAAGAGTCAGATGACGAGGAATGAGTAAAGAGCATTCAATGCTTAAATTCTCAGGTAACTAAAGATATGAGTTTAAAATGAGATGAAAGGAGACTTATGCCAATTGTGTGGGGGTTCATAATACGGTAGCAAAATAAATGCGGAGTGTACAAGAATGTCTTAAGATAGAATTCATGGGGCATGGAGGATGTATGAAAATAGCCATTAACAAGAGGGAATCCAGAGGTTTTCTATAAGCACAAAATACTAAAATGGAATGGTGTGAATGATTAGGAAACAAAAAAAAATGCCCTTGTGGAAGCAGATGTAATAAGTCAGTACTTTGAATTGGTCTTCATTGGAATGTTGCCAGTGTCACAGTAAAAGAGGAGACTGTAATCATAGTTATCAAATATACTTTCAAGTTTGGCATTACTCAAAGTAGATCCAGCCTGAATGGGGTGTGTCCTACCTGTATTACTGAGAGAAGTAATGGTAAAAATTGCAGATGCTGTAACCATAATTTTCCAATCCTCTGAGGGGTGTAGCCAAAGGACAAAAGGACCTGCTTAAAAAGGCAAGAGAGAAAACCGACCTTTACAGTTGGCCAAAGGTTGCTGTCAGGAAATGTTGAGAGAAAATAATCTAAATCAATTGGCATTTGGAATGGTGAGCAAATAATTTATTGAAGATTCGTTGAAGGCAAATGTGTTTGGTTAACTTGATGGGGCAATTTTGATTGATGTAGCAGAAGGTTGATGGGCACAGTTCGGAGAACATTATATATAGCGGATTTTGAAAAGTCATTTAACAAAACAAATCTAAACTTGACTTACAAGCAAAATTAAAGCCAGTTGGATTACAAAGTCAGTAGCAGCATGGATATGAAATTAGGCAAGGATCAGAAAGTAGAGAGAAATGATTGTTTCTCAGTTTGGAAGGTGTTATTGCTGTGGTGTTCCCCAGTAGCCTGTATGAAGACCATTAGTCCTGTCAATATATATATTTATGAGCTAGAACTGGGTATTTGAGACATAATTTCAAACTTTGCAGATTTCACAAAACTTGAAAATAATAGTAAACAGTGAGATGTGTAGTAAAAGACTTCAGAAAGGCAAAAAAAAGTATCAGAATGGGCAAGCACTGGCCATGAAATTCAATGCAGAGAAGTGATGCATTTTGGTAGGCAAACCTGAGGGGTGATGATTTGACCTAAAGTGCAATTTTAAAGGAGTAGAGGAGCAGGAACACCCAGGGGTGATTGCACATAAATCTCTGAAAGTGGCAGGGCAACTTGTGAAGACTTGATTTTTTTTTATAAAAAGCAAATGGCATCCTTGATATTCAAACTGAAGCAAAGAAGTTATACTAAACTTTTTACATTTTGGTTTGGCCTTAACTTAAGTACTGTATTTTATTCTATTCTAGGCACCACTCCATTTGATAGGGTATAGAAAGAGATTTTCTAAGTTGGTACCATTGAGGAACTTTAATGTGGAATGACTGCATAAAATAGTGATTTCTCCTGAGAGCAGAGGAGATTAGGACAAGATTTGAATAATGTACAAAGTATTGTTTCCTGAGCACTATACACACAAAGCATACCATTCACAGAGCACAGTGGAAAAGGAAAGGAACATACGCGGCTTTATGGTGACTAGAACTAGACATATTGTGAAAGAAGTAGAAGTATGATCTCAAAAGCAAAGTCTCCGAGGATCGTGCAAGCAAATTCAAGGATAACTTTAAAAAGGGAAAGAGTAGAGTTATAGATAAGAAGAGTACATCAGTGGGTTATTTTAATTATCATGAGTTGCACCGGCAAAACGTTCAAAATGGTGATCTGTAATGTATTATTATGAGTTTATGTGCAAACTGCTCCCTGCTCCAAAATATTGAGTTTACATGAATGATTGATTGTAAATGTCAAAGTTAACTGGCAACTAATAATCCAGGATCAAATCTTTTTTGCATCCTATTGTCAGTCACTTTTGCTGCTCAGTATTCATTATATTTGTATGAAATGTCACATAACAGCTTTGGTTATTGTTTAGGCACGGTACATAAGGGTAGATGGTTCTGTTCCATCATCAGAAAGGATTCATCTTGTCCATCAGTTTCAGAACGATCCAAAGACCCAAGTTGCCATTCTAAGCATCAAAGCTGCTGGACAGGTATTGCAATTGTAACAAAAGGACATAGATCTATAGATGTTTGTTTGTAATACATCAATCTTTTATGAACGAAATGTATATTTTATGTGTGCAGTTAAGTATTCCTTAGAAATTTTGTTTTACTGATATTCAAAGTTTTATTTTTCTTCCTCAGTTCACTTCTGTTTTTCTCTTGTTCATCGAAATATTGGAATAGATGAAACAACATTTTTTAAGTTGAATTCATTTTGCTTTTTTTTTACTTTTTTTATTTCTTCCTCAAGACTTAGTTCCTTTTTGTTGTTTAGTTATTTAATTTGTTCACTTTCAGCACTTTTGCTGTGTTGCAGTAACATTTTTCCTATTTTATCATTTTATTTCTATCTACTATTGCACTAAACTAAGGAATAAATTTAAATTATTAGACTAAATGTGTTGCTTAAACAACCATTTATTTTGCAATAGACTGGAGCAACTTGTTGATACAATGGTAGTGTCATTAGTACATTTAGTTTTTTAATGCATTGTCCTGCAGGATGGTAGAATGTATATTATCTGCTCACCAATTCCTATCTCAGATGAATTAGTGGGATTGGTATCTGGTGGCAAGACTGATTTCCAAATGGGGAATGGGAGTGAGGGGGACAAGATTACAAATGAATCAATTTTTGCTTCTGCACCACTAAGGCTCCTAAGAGGTATTATTAGAGGTTTGAAAGTAGTTGTTATTTACAACAGAAGGATTAAAAGCCTTTTCCTCCAAAATTTGCCTTATGGAGTATTTCAATCAAGTTTATCAGTCACTGCAATAATTTTGTGTGTACCACTCTCAACAGAGTTAATCTCAATGTTGCTGTGACTAGCCATGAGGAGTTGTGCAAACAACAACGTTTTTTCTTTTGATTACTTTCTATCTTTCCCATCTGGAAATGTGCCTGATTTCTGTTTGCTGTTTTCTTTTTGTAATGACCCTGAGTTACAGAATACAATTGTGTGCATATTCATGAATACTAACCAAGTTCTTCCATGTTTTGTGCAATCTTGTGCATTAGTACTTTAAACTACAAATGAGTCGAAACCTGAGTGAGCCAAATTGGAGTAGTACTAGATTTTAAAAGTGTGCAAGCAACTAACACGTTCTATCTCATCTTGATATATTGAATATTTACAGAACTATAAGAATTTTTATGTTGACTTGTGATTTTTGTACCAGAAAAGACCTAAAAACAGTATCTGATTAATTTTTTTCATATTCCTCATAGGGCTTAACATTTACAGCTGCCACTCATGTTGTCTTTGCTGAGCTATACTGGGATCCTGGTCACTTGTTGCAGGCTGAAGATAGAGCTCACCGAATAGGACAGTGCAGCTCGGTTCATATTCATTACCTTATCGCCAAAGGAACACTGGACTCGCTCATGTGGAACATGTTGAAGCGTAAGGTACAGTTTGACTGAATAATATATATAAGATTATGTAACAGACTTGTACAGAAATAGGCCATTCAACTTGTTCAGCAATCCTGTTATAGAAAGTGTTTCTTCTTGTGGGGGAAACAGCTACAGACCGTTAACATGAATTGTTCACTAAGAAATCATGTAGGGAATTCAGAAGCAACTTCTTCAAACATAGGCTAGTGAGAATGTGGAACTCACTACCACAAGGAGTCCTTGAAGCAAATCAAACATGGCAGTGTGTCACAGTGAACATAGATAGTGTGTCACATGTGGCCCATCAGAATAGTGAGTAGAGCTCACAAGGAATTTTGAATGTTGAGCACATGCAGGATTGCCAGGTTCGGGTGGCTTTCATCTACGTAGTCTTTTTAACTGGCATTACTGAAGTGATGCTCATGTAAAGTGAGGTGCATGCATGCTGATTGCACACAACATTGAGAGCTGTGTACTTCCCCTGCACCCAATTGAAGTGTAACCATTTTTGCTTTTACCATTTTGAAGTTGATGACCGTTCCATTAATAAATGGTTCATCATTTTCTGTAATCCATTATGAATTTTTTTATGTATTAAATTAATCTTATTCATGGGGTCAGAGTTAGTAAACATGCTCGCTTTTAATTTTGCGGCCCACTGCGATGGCACTCACTAGTCGAGGTTGATCATTTAAGCAGAAGTTAAACAAGCACAGGAAGAAGGGAATAAAGGGTACAATGATCAATTTTAATAAGGAAAGCTGAGTGGAGCATATATGACTGCTTGGGCAGAATAGTCTGTTTCAGTAATGTAAATCTATGTAATTAGTTCAATACTCCTGTTTTTTTTTTCCCCATATCACTGCAAATGTTTTCTTTTCAAATATATATTGAATTCATTTTGGAACTTGCTATTGAATCTGCATCCATCATTCTTGCTGACACATTCCAGACCATCTTCACTGACACCTTAAATAAAACTCACCTCTGATCTGGTATACTTGCCAGATAGGTAGCCCCTGGCTTCCAACATCTTGATGTAAAGATGCCGACGTTGGACTGGGGTAGTAAGAATTTAGCAACACCAATTTTAAATCCAACCGATTTATTTGATAGTAAAATTGCGAGCTTTCAACACTCTGTCGTGTCTTCGTCAGGCAAATGCAGTGTTCTGGTCTGCAATAGCACACATCAGCACAGACAGTCATAGATTGCTGATTAGAATGCGAATCCTTACATCTAACCTGCTATTCAAGTGTTAAAGTGGCTAACAATGTGTATGAAATTCTCTAACCAATGCTCAGGATTCCCTTCACACACATTGTTAGCCACTTTAACACTTGAATAGCAGGTTAGATGTAAGGATTCGCATTCTACTGTCTAACATCATTGCTCCATTTCTTTCTTTCTTCAAATGTGTTGCAGTGTACGTATCTAATTTAACTTACATCTGCCAGGTGTCTGCCCATTTTGCTGAGCTGTCTGCCTCTGAAATTTTCTATGGTCCTCATTATTTTAGTAAATTCTCTACTTTTGCATCACCAGCAAATTTACAGATATGCACATTCCCAGGTGAATCCAATGCATGATGTATTTAACATTCAAATACTGTAACTTCTAAGTGCTTTCCAATGGAATTTGAAGTATGAATTCTAAATTTCGCTAACTGGTCAGTAGTTGTGCAGTCTGTTCAAGTCTTTTATCGTGAAAAATGTGTAATTTTGACTGCTTTCTACAAATCAGAAGATTGAAATATTGTGGTCAAAGCCTCTGCTGTTTCCTCTCTTTTTAAAGTTAAAGTTTATTCATTAGTCACAAGTAAGGCTTACGTTAACACTGCAATGAAGTTACTGTGAAATTCCCTTAGTTGCCCCAGTCCAGCGCTTGTTCGGGTCAATGCACCTAACCAGTATGTCTTTCAACGTGTGGGAGAAACCAAACATCCAGAGGAAACCCATGCAGACGTGAAGTGAACATGCAAGTTCCACACACATAGTGACCCAAGCTGGGAATCAAACCCAGATCCCTAGCACTGTGAGGCAGCAGTGCTAACCACTGTGCCCCTCCAACAAATACAACCAAATAGACAATGATTATCTACCCTGTATCATTTTTTTCAAAATCCATTTCCTTTCTAATTATTCAGTGGTTCTACATTCAACCAGAGTACATCATGCTAAATGCAATTTAATGCTGATTCTGGAATCTGAAACAAAAACAGAAAAAGCTGGAGAATCTCAGCAGGCTCAACAGCACCTGTGGAGGGAGAACAGAACTAAAATTTCAAGTCTGGATGATTCTTCATAGAGTTCTGATGAAGAGCCATCCAGACTTGAAACATTGACTCTGTCCTCTATCAATATTCTCACTTCCACAACTGTTTTCAAAACAGCTTTAAAAAAAATTGAATAAAACTATATAACTCTTCGAAGATAACAACTGGATTTACAAATAAATCCAAACTCATTATCTCTGATATGCTCCAGAACTAATTTGAACATTGTGACTATTTGTCGTAAATTGAATAAAATTTTTAAATGTATTTATTATGTAGGCTTACATTGCAGTGTTAATGAAGTTACTGTGGAAATCCCCTACTCGTCACACTTCATTGCCTATTCAAGTACACTGGAGAATTTAGCATGGTCAGTGCACGTAACCAGCACGTCTTTCGGACTGTGGGAGGAACCATAGCACTCTGAGAAAACTCGTGCAGACTCTGCACGGACGATGATCCAAGCCAGAAATTGAACCCAGGTCCCTGGTGCTGTGAGGCAAGAGAGTCAACCACTACGATACTAGAGTCTTTCATCTCTTCAGATTTCTTTTTAAGTATGGGCTGTAAGCCAGCTAAGATTTAACTGTTACTTTTTTTTATTGTTTGCTTTATTCCCCCTTCCACACAATCAAATAACTTGTTTTTATTGTGCAGCCTGAAACTTAAAGAATAAATACTTGGCCAAATTGCGATGAATCTGTACTCCAGCTTGTTGTAGATTCATGAAAGAAGGAAACATTTAAGCAGGAAGAGGATAAAGATATTTAAAAATATGTACCTGCAATGTAGTATATAGATTTCTGTACAGTTACAGACTATGCATTTCAATGTTCAGTTGACTATCAGGTCTTGCTAATTATTCATTTCTGAAAGTGCATCCCATCGTCAGAGATGATGGCAAAGAACTAGTGCAAGATTAATGAAAGGTCGCACTGTAGCTTAACGAATGATTTAGTCTGAAAATGTCATACTTGGTTTAAGAAAATGTATGATTAAATGCATAACCACAAGTTAGAATATTTCTAAGTTTGAAGATTCGTTTGCTGGTTTTTAGTTTTGTAGGTTTAGTTGAAATATCAAATAGTCCATATGTTGGTCAGTGGAGATAAGTTATTTCTCTTTTCAATTACAGACTTGTGTTACAAGTAACACATTAAATGGAATAAAGCAGCGCTTGCAAGTAGAGGAAGGAGATAGAGAGAAATGGGATTTCTTGAACAATGCTTTGGCTTGGGTGCCAAATGAAAATTCACCAGGAGCTGAGGATGGAATGTTTTTTACCCATGTAAGAATGTGAAATGTGCTACATGTAATATAAATAGATTTTTTTTTTAAACCTATTTATTGATTGCCATGGTTGAGTACACATGTTGTGATAGAACAGTATGATGAGTCTCGCCTATTTATCAATGTTAATACAATAGTGCCAGTTGTAATGTGATACACTTTCATATGCTTTGTCACCGCTATTTTCAATTTACCACACTATGTTTGTGGCATTCTATTTCTGTATTGCACTGTAGTGAGAAAAATCAAGAAACCTCTTTACAAAATTGCAGTGCTCAAAGAACAAAATTGGAAAGAGGCAGCAATTCAAGTTGTAATATGTCAGTGCTCATTAACTATTGAAGCCTTATGATGTTTGTAGATCAAATTGATTAGTGTTCATTCTGTCTGTCACATATCTATGTTGTTCTGATTTACAAAATATTTCACAAAGCTATCATCCTTCAGATCTTTACTTCCTACAGCGAATTGTCTTAATATAGAATTTTAAAATTTTGCAGTTTAGAAAAGAAATTATTTATAAATAACAACAATATATATTATTGCTGGTATTTATTTTAACAAAGAAGTGTCTTCTGAGATTTTGGGTTAAATTGGATGATCCTTTAATTTAGCTATGCTGCCTTTGTTTTTGTTTGGGATTATGTGGTGCTAATGTTCTTTCAGAATTAAAGATCTAGTGGAGAAAAGAAGAATAACATCCTTGAAGATTTTAGTCCTACATGCAAATTAGGAGCAGGAAAAGACCACTCAGCCCCTGAAATGTGTTCTGCCATTCAATAAATTCATATCTGATCTGATAACTTCAACCCCATATTCCAGCCTACCCCATAACCTTTCATCACCTTGTTAATCAAGAATCTATCTCATTCTGCTTTAAAAATATTCAAGGATTTGCTTCCACTAATTTTTTTAGAAGAGCGCAGAGTCTCTCGACCCACTGAGAATGATAATTTCTTCTTATCTTCATTTTAAATGAACAACCTCTCATTTTTTCAGCAGTGACCATTAGTTCTAGATTCTCTGAGAAGAGGAAACATCCTAGCCACATCTGCTTTGTCAGTACTCCTCAGGATCTTAAAGGTTTTGATCAAATTGCCTCTTATTCTGCTAAACTCTAATGGATACACCTTTCTTCATAAAACAAACTGTTCATTTCCAGTATTAGTCTAATAAACTTTCACTGAACTGCTCTTAGTGTACTTGCATCTCTCCTTAAATAAGGAGACTAATACTGGATCCTGGTTTGGTCTCCCCAATGCCCTGTGCAACAGAAACATAACTCCCTATTTTTGTAATCAATTTCCTTGTCAATAAATAATAATTCTTAGTTTCTTAATTACTTGTTGCGTCTGTATACTAACCTTTTGTGATTCATGCACTTGAATGCTCAAATTCTTCTGCACCTCAGTTCTGCCATCTCTCACCATTTAGCTCAGAAGCATTTTTATTTTTTCTGTAAAATGGACAATTTCATACTTGCTCACATTCATTGGGCAAATATTTGCCTAATCACTTAACCTATCTGTGTCCTTCTGTAGCCTCCTTAGGCCCTCTTTACAATTCCCTTTCCTTTCTATCTTTGTGTCATCAGCACATTTACCAATATACCTTCAGTGTCTCCATCCAAGTCATTTGTATAAATTGTAAAAAGTGAGGCTCAGAACTGATGTTGGGGCACACCACTTGTTGCCTCCTGTCAACCATAAAAAGATCCATTTATGCCAACTATTTCCTGTTAGCTAGCCAATTTTCAATTCATGCCAACATGTTATCCCTATAACATGTGCTTTCACTTTCTGCAGTACTTTTGATCGAATATCTTCCAGAAGTCGAAATACAGTACATCCACTTGTTTCCATTTTCAAAGAATTCCAATAAATTGGTTAAATGTGATTTCCCTTTCACAAATCCACGTTGACTCTGTCTGATTGCCATGGATTTTTCTATGTGCTGGGCTATAATGTTTTTAATAATGACTGCTAATGTTTTCCTGATGATAAGCTAACTGGCCTAAAGTTTCCTGTTTTCTGTCTTCCTCCCTCTTTTTGAATAAAGGTGTTACCTTTGCTATCTTCCAATCTAATGGAAACTTCCCTGAATCTAGGGCACTTTTGAAAATTAAAACAAATGCATCAGCTTTCTCTTTAGCCACTTTTAAAACCTTAGGATGAAGCCCCGCTGGGCCAGGGGATTTGTTAGCCCACAGACTCAAATTGATCAGTACTGCTTCTCTGATAATTGTCATTTTGCTGAGCTTCTCTCTGTCCTGTCCTTTTGTGATGGATAGCTATTTTTGGTATGTTACTTGTGTCCTGTATGGTGAAGACCAATGCAAAATATCTGTTTAATTTGTCTGCCCTAGCTCTGCTTTCCATTATCAATTCTGCAGACACACTTTCTACAGGGTGAGTGCACACTGTTAACTCTTCTCATTTAAATATCAAGAAAAATCCTTTACTATTCACTTTTATGTTATTAGCTAACTTTTTCTTATACTCTAACTGTTCCCTCCTTATCTTTTGTTATTCTTTCATGCTCTTTCCAATCTCCTGACCTATGATTTGTCTTGTGTAAGTGTATGTTTTTTCTTTAAGATTAATAGCGTCTTTAACTTTATTTAACCACAAATGATTGGTCCTGTCCTGGAATTTTTTCTCACTGGGTTGTGTTTATTTTGTATATTCTTAGGGTACTGAATATCAATCGATCTATCCCTTTTAAGGACATTTAAGTTTTAAATACCAGTCTTGGATGCACTTTTCTCTCCAATAAATTGACATGAAATTCAATCATTTTATGATTGCTGCTACTAGGGGTATCTTCACAATCAAGTTGTTAGTTAATCCTATCTCATTGCATAATATCAGGCCTGCTTGCCCTCTACTTGATTGCAAACACGCCCTTCTAAGAAGGCATTCTATGAACTGCTCCTCTGCATGATCTTTACCCATCTGATTTTTCTAGACTATTTGTAGATTAAAATGCACCATGAATATTATAGCAGTATGTTTCCGACAAGCTTCTGTTAGCTATTTTATACTTTGTCCCATCATGCATTTTGACACAGTGATAATGATATGGAACCCACTGCCTACATGAGTGATGGAAACAAAGTTGATCAATGAATTCTAAAGGAAATAGGACAAGCACTTGAATTAAATAAATTTGCAGGACTAGGGATCAAGCAGGAAAATGGATCTGACTGGATTGCTCTGAAGAGGTGGCACAGATTCAAAGGGCTAAATGAGTAAAAATGAGCATTGCTTACCTATTAGTGATAAACAAGACATGGTGTGAGCAGCAGAGTTCTGGGACAGTCAGAGGCATTCAGATCAGGTGGCGCTGACCTATACAAGAAAGCCAGATACGATTGAAAGAGATCATCAAAGATGCAAAAAGACAGTACTGGACCAAGCTAGAGTCTCAGGCTAGCCGCACTGACCCCCAGTGACAATGGCAAGGCCTGCACGACATAATGGTAAAATTGCCAGCTCCAACTTACCCCTCCCTGATGAGCTCAATGCATTTCTATACCCGTTTTGAGCAAGACGTCAGCAAGAGCTTGCCCTCCGCACTGGATGAACCTGTATCTTGGGTCAGATGGGATGACGGTAAAAGGTCAGAGTAGCTATCTTGAAGCTTTCTCACGGAAAGTGACTAATCCGGCTGGGGTACCCAGACATGCACTCAGATCCTGTGCGGATCAGCTGGCTGGAGTATTCGCAGACATCTTAACCTCTCTTCGCGGCAATCTTAGGTCCCTATCTGCTTCGAAAAGCTGACCATCATCCCGGTACCTAAGAAAAACCATGCAGTGTGTCTTCGTGACTGTCAGCTGGTGGGTTTGACATTCATTATTATGAAGTGCTTCGAAAGGCTAAGAATGGCATGAATCAGTTCCAGTCTTCTGGACTACCTGGATCCACTACAATTTGCCTATCACTGCAGCAGGTCCACAGCACATGCCACCTCTCTGGCCTTGCGCTCAACCCTTGAACACCTAGATAACAAGGATACCTACATCTGACTTCTATTTATGGACTACAGCTCCTCCTTCGGATGAAAATTATTCCTATGAAATTCATTTCCAAACTCCATGGCCTGAGTCTTGGCTCCTCCCTTGTGACTGGATCCTGAACTTCCTAACTCAAGACCATAATTAGTAAAGACAGGCAACAATATAACCTCCATGACCCATGTTCTCAACCCCCTACTATATTCCTTTTACACCTATTACTATGTGACCAAATTCCCTTCCAGCTCGATTTTCAAGTTTGCTGACAGCACCACTGTAGTGGGTTGGATCTCAAACAAGTCGAAACAGCGCACAGAACTGAGAGAGAATCTGCTGAACTGGTGCGGCAACAATAATCTTTTCCCTCAATGTCGTCAAAACGAAGAAGATTGTCATCGACTTCAGGAAGCATAAAGAGAACATGCCCCTGTCTACATCAATGGGGAAATGGGGACAAAGGGCAGAGAGCTTCAAGTTTTTAGCTGTGCAGACCACCAACAACCTGTCTTGGTCCCCCATGCCGATACTATAGTTAAGAAAACCCACAAAAGCCTTTGCTTTCTCAGAAGATTAAGGAAATTTGGGTATGTCAGCTACAACTCCCTCCAACTTTTACAGATGCACCATAAAAAGCATTCTTTCTGGTATGACTCCTGCAATGCCTAAGACCACAAGGAACTACAAAAGGTGAATGTAGCTTAATCCATCATGAAAATCAGCTTCCCATCCATGGACTCTGCACTCCTCGCTGCCTTGGATAGCATAGCATAATTTAAAGACCCCACACAGCTCAGACATTCTTTCTTCCACCTTTTTCCTTCAAAAGATGCAAAAGTCTGAGGTCAAGTACCAACTAACTCAAAAACAGCTTCGCTGCTGCTGTCAGATTTTTGAATGGACTTATCTTGCATTAAGTTGATCTTTCTCTACACTCCAGCTATAACTGTAACACTACCTTCTGCACTATCGCATTTCCACTTCTATGAATGGTATGTTTTATATATGTGGTGCGCAAGAAACATATTAATCCATGTGACAAAAAATCAAATCAAAAATGTGGGCGGCTGGTCAGGAGCACAATAGCCAGGTCTTGAGTTAACTGAAGCTTTTGAGGATCTCCAAGCAAATGAGCTGAGGTAAGGGCTAAATTAGATTATGTTCTAGAGATAGAAACAGTTGATAGCAAAATTATGCTGATACACTGTACAATAGATTAGTTTGACAACATAATCCTCCAAAATAAGTCAGGCAGCTGAACTATTATTTGAGCATTTTGAAGGACTACTCCAGGACATTTCTAATGGCAGCTGAATAACATAACTTCCGTTGCAGTGCCATTTTGTGTCTTTGCCCAATTTGTTACAGGAGTCATGAACTGAAGGAACTAATAACCATAAAAGACATTCTGGTTGAAGTAGAAGTGGAACAGAAAACTGATGCAGGTGAAAAGAATCCTGGCTGCTACCAGGAAGGACAGTAAGGAGTCTCAACATCAGGTTAAAGTCCCAATAGGTTTATTTGGTGGCATAAACTTTCAGAATGTTGCTCCTTCTCACCTGACATGAATTAGATTATAAAGTTCAGAATAAGACTTTGAATTTTTTTTTAAGAGAATTGCTCCCTTAGCTTGCCAGTAATCATGTTTTCTCCTTCCACCTATCTGGACACTGCTTTGGCTGTGGGCTGCCCTGTGAAATGGTGATCTAGCAGCTGTGGCCAATTTTACCTCCAAAATTCTTAAGTGCTGAGGGAACGCCTCGTGATAGACTACTTTATCTGCAGGCTGCAGCCTCTTTTGTTGTGGAAGATCTCCTAATGGTTCTCTATTTTCAAGGACTCATCCAATCTCCTGAATTGGACAGTGAGCGTGCTGAAAAGCTGCTAATTTGCCAATCTGGGCAATTTTGGGGTGACTGACACAATGCAGCATCAACCCTGACATCTGAGTCCTGAGCGCAGATACACACGTTTATAGTGGTGTAAATATTTTTTATGGTTGTGGCAATAGTTGTAGCGCAATATTGAGATTAACAGGCTATTTAATAGCTTCAACTTGCATGGTCTGAATGGCTGTGACACAAATGGATCTGTCTGGGCAGAAGCTCAATGTATGGGCAGCAGTATGACATCAGTAGCCTCATTCACAATTTGAGCTGACATTTATATTCCACATCTTCCCTAGCTTATCCTCAAGCACTTAAGGGTTGTCCAAATTTTGAAACTTAGGACTTCACTTGTATCGGTTGGTGATGTACGGAATCAGTCAGGAGGTGTACCATCAAGAGGTGGCAAAGTATAAATGATGTCACAAACTGAGACAGTTCTATGATATAATGAAGGCTCGTCTTGTCAAGGAAAATGGCGAGTGTGACACCTTCTGTTTCCAAGCTATCTGAAGTGTTTTCTTTTCTGTGGAAGGTGAAGATTTCAGAGTCAGTATTTGCAGATTATACTGACGTCAATGCTGTGATTTTTAAGTTTTGTCTTCCCAAACACTTCAACCTGAAAACATCCTTTATTTAATCACCTCATTGCAAAAATTGAGCTGCTTGAAAACATGATTATTGGCAAGCTAAGGGAGCGATTCTCTTTTATAAAAAAAACTAAGTCTTATTCTGAACTTCATAATCTAATTCATGTTAACAGTTGAGTAAGGTTTAGGGCTGTTGAATTGCATGGTGATATTATCCCTTTTCTCTTTTAATTCTGTAGATAGGTAAAGGTGGTAAAACAATTTTGAGTCACATTTACTGAGGTTGATATGAACATGGAAGATTTTCATTGCCTATGTATAAAAAAAACTTTACAATGTTAGACAGTAGTTGTTTGTTAATACAGAGCTTGATTATTACTGAAAGAGGCACTTCAAAGCTTTTCATCTTGCACTCATCTGGACAATTACCTGTATGAGCAAAAAATACCAATTTATACCATATGTGAAGAGCGTGCTGGTTGGTTAGCAAGTGGCATTGTGAACACTAACCTGTCCACTTGCCAACCAATCAGTACTCTCATACAGTATGAATTATTATTTTCCCCTTTATACAGGTAAGTGTCCTTATGAGTTCAAGCAAAAGGCTTCAACGTGTCACTTTTTAGCAATGCCAAAGATTAGGAAGATTTACATTTGAAGTAATTGTTGAATTTAATAAGCACTTGTTATAGTCCATATACTTTAACAAATGCCATCTGAGTTATTGCAGTTTTAATGGAAGACTAAGTGCTCCCAGTTTAATGGGCCTTTAAGCTTTATAGATTTTTAGCTTCTGAGATAAACTGATGTAACATATTTGATATTTTTGAAGCAATGAATTATGCTTTCCTTTTAGTTTGAGAAGGAGAAACAACATGACATCCGCTCATTCTTCTTACCAAAACCTGATGCTGCACAGAAACGCAAGAGAATCCCTCAGAGTTTACCAGCCAACCAAATTTCTGATACAATTGAACTGCAGAAATCTCCAGATTCCCCCAAATTAGTCCTGCAACCACAACAAAAACTGGATAAAATAAATGCAGTAGAAGATGATGAAAACAAGAATGATGAAAAGTGCAAAATATCGAATGATGAGCTGCTGCTAAAAGCTGACTTTGAACCACAGACTAAGCGATTTAAATCTTTATGTTCTCCACTCCAAAATTGTGCAAGTGCAAGAAAGAGAAAGGCCAAAGGTGGAATGGCACCATCCCCATTTAGAATTCAAAGCACTCAACAATTCCCAGATGAAGCACAATTTACCTCAAGAAAACTGCCTGTAACTGAAAAATCATGGAACTGCAAGTTGTGCACATACACCAACAGTACCTTACTGTCTTACTGTGAAATATGTGAAACTCTCAGAGATGTTGGTAAGATTATTTTTTTATTTTCCATTACTTGTAAATGTATTATAAAAATCTTTACTAGAAAAAGCATCAAGTGACTTTAGTGTTTTACTTCAACTAAAAATAGCTGACTATTTTGGTAAAATCAGGGGAATCTTTTGGTACTTTGGGGGGGGTGGGAGGGGAATTATTTTGGCATTTACTAATCAACCAACACTCCCTTCACACACAATGTAAATTGTTACTTGTCCCTTACACTAGTTAGTGCCCCTGGCATTGGCACTTTACCCTTTGGGCAATGCCAAGGGGCCCACACTTGCAAAATCAAGGGGGAACCCCCTGCCCAGGCACCCAATCTCTGGGAGTCCTCGATTGCCTCCCTTCACTTGAGCTGTCCATGTAATATTTCAAACTGACGCTTTTTCTGTCACAGATGACCAGAAAGGAGAAAACATGCCTTGTCAAGTAAATCCAAGTGGAAAAGAGTGTGAAGGGACAATCCAGCCGCAGACTGACTATACTGTGCTATCTGACCTGGAGAATGAGGAAAAAGATGAATCAAACACACCTACAGAACAGGTACACAACAGCACAGTGAAATCTGAGGAAAACCTTGTATTGGTTGATATTAACAAAAGCAACAATGTACTTTCCATAACTACTGAAAGAATGCACAACCCGAATCAACATCAGTCAGGTAATTCTGTTTGTTTTTCACGTCGGTTAATACACCTAATTGTTTTCAGTTATGTGATTCCTGAATTATTTATTGTAAGCATGGAATCCAGTTTAGGTAGTTTCTTGAGCATAAGTTTTGCAATGTTTACTGACTATCGCAGAATTGGTGGAGCAAATCTTGTTAAGTGTGTCTAACTCTTTAAACTTTTTATGCTAATCATCTTTCATTAGTTGCTCATCATGGCACAGCACTTTATCCATAAAACAGTATGTGATCATCTCCATGCATTTTGATTATATTGACCTAGTTAATCTGATAACCTTCTGTTCAATTTCTAACCAGCTGTTTATCCATTTTTTTTTTTAAAGAATATGTAAGCCATTTAGAGCTTAACTGCCGTTCCATGATATCACAGATGATCTGTACCTAACTCCATTTACCTATCTTTGTTCATGTCTTTTGATGCCCATTACTAATAAGAATCAATCTTAATCTTTAAAATTGCTATTGGCCCAATATCCAAGGTCTTTTCTAAGTGACAGTTTTAGATTTCTGCTGCCCAATGTGTGATATTGCTCGAAAATAACTTAGATTCATAAGGAGGTTAGATTTTTGCCCCCTTATTCCAGATATTCCCCCACTCAAAGGTATAAATTCTTTCTTTGTACGATTGCAAATACTTTCTTTTTTTAAAGCACCTCAATTGAATCATCTATCAATCTTCCAAAGAAATTCAAACCAATGCATTTGCAAAATTCAGCCTTTAAACCCTTGTTCTGTTCTAATGAATATGCATGTCTTTCGTGAGATGTCCCAGAGGCAGTATTCCAGATGGGATCTGATTGAGGAATTTTCACAACTGAACCATCTGTACTGCTGTTTTGAATTCCAAACCCTTTGATCAAAATTCCGTTAGTCTTTTTGATTAGTTTTTGTCTCTATAAACTGATATTTGGTGACTAGTACGCATGGATGCCTAGTGACCACCTTAGAAAATTTAATAATCAGACATGACTGGTCATCCACAAGTCTATGCTCCCCCTTTGATAAGCTCATGCATATCTGAGTGCTTAGTCACTGGTAGTGGATTCCGATAATCTTTCCAGAAATGATATTAAACTGATGGATCTGTGGTTTCGCACTTTCTGCCTTCTGACTGACCTTTACAATTTTCCAAATGAAAGGCATGATTCCAGCCCCAAAGGACTTTGAAACATCATGACTAATGCACTTAAAATATCTTCACCCACCCATCAAGATTGTATATCTTTAACCATGGTATATCCTTAATCCACTAACTTGACTTATTTCTAGATTTCCTCACATGACTAGTGTTTTGTTGTCTTCCTCCACTATGATATTTATTTAACAAGTCTCTCATTTTGCTTATTGTTGATTATAGTCTTGACCACATTGATTTTTTTTTTAGTTGTCCCAGGTTCCTTTTTACCAATTCAGTGTGTGCACTGACTGCATTTTGAAGCCCAAAACATCACACTATTCACCATATCACAGATGCATCAAATAATTTACACAGATATGCTTTTAAAGTCTCTGGCAATTTTCATCCTATAATCCAACTAGTCTTTTCCAACCATCAAGCACCTCATCAGTTCCCTTTATAAATTGTCTCTTTGATTAACCCTTTTGCTGTTATGTGCTATATATTTTGTTTTAATGGTGGCCTATGGCAAAATATTTTAATTACTTTTTGCATGCAGAAATCTTCTCTAATCATTTTGTAATTATCTGGGGTATATGCCCTCTTTATTAACAGTTTCACCAATCCTTCATATTCTTTAAGACTTTGCTAAACCTTCCGCTATAATGTAAGAAACGTAATTTCTCAAAGTTAAGGCAGTTCATAGAATCTTCCTACAAATTCCAACACTGTTTCCACCCCCCCCATGCAATCCTTGCTTAAGTGCATTGACTTCTTGCTGGGTGCATCAAATGAATGATCAAAGACTTGACGGCTGTCACAAACCAGTCTTCACGCCATAACATTACAGCAGTTTCTGATTTTTTTATTTAAAAAATCTGCTTTGCTGGCATCCATATTTGAATGTGCGAAGGAGAATTTATTTTTGTGAAATTAATTATGGTATTTCTCTCAAACACTTCTGTTATAGAACAACCTGATATCACTTGTGACAGCAGTGTTCCAATTTATGATGGCTTCATGTTTTGTGCAAGCAAGAATACCGATAGAATATATCTCTACACCAAGGTATTATTAGTAATTTCATCTCCATGTGTTGGTGCATACTATTTTGATACAGATGTGTATTCATGGGTCTTGCATTAAACTTACAAGTTAGCAAAACAGCATTCAAAGATCCCCAGCAAATGCTGTTTCAGAAACAAATATTCTTTTTAACCAGTAAATTAGAAAAATTTTGCTTCTGACCACAAATATTGTAAGTTTGCACACATGATTTCTTTGCCTGCTTGAGAGAAAACAATCTTCATTTTATGATGCCTTCTATGCTGTTATGATTCTGATTATTTTAGGTTTTTTCACAGCCAATTAATTATTATTTGAAGTGTATGATGGTTATTTTGAAATCAAGCCTGGTGCAGTAAAAATAAATGATGATGGAGCTGTTGAGAGTGATGCTGGTTGCAAGATAAACGTTAGCTGGAACACAGTCCTTGAATATCCACAAGATCTTTTACATTCATCTAGCTAAACAGAGAGCCTTGGTTTAACATCTCATCAGAAGCAGCACCTCCACCAACAGAATTTTCTCCATGCTACGCTGAAATGTCAGCCTGGATTGTGCACACAAGTCCTAGAGCTGATCTTAACCACCTGTCAAAAGTGGAGTTGTCAATGGCTTGAAAACTGTCAGTAAATTACAGCATATTTATGAGGCCATTTGCAACATGGAAGTCAGAGTACTAGAACATACATTGGGCTAATGTCAGTGTGATACTTTGCTCATTTCTAGAGGTCTTTGGAAACAGCTAAGAAAATGGTTCAGAACGTCTGAATTAATATTTGCTTCTTCTGATTGGCTCTCTCTTCTATTAGGCTCCAACCGCTATTCACCATTCATGTTTGGTGCATCCAATACATCTGCTGCAACCAAACAAATACTTTGCCCCAAAATGGCTTGTTGAGTGGATGGGTTACATGGTATGCAGTGGGTGCACTCTGGGGGACTAAACTTTAAAATCAGCCTCCTTTGTGGTACCTGGAACCAACAAACTTCTGAGATTTACAGCTAATAAATTCAAAGTAAAATTCAGTTTTATTTGATTATTTGAAGCTATCTGCTTCAAGATGGATATGGGAAACAATAAATTGAGCTATTGCTGAGGTACCTTTTGGTCTTGATTTTGCTTAATTCTAATAGCATTAAAAAATGTCTTAAATGAAGGAAAGTATCTTGATTTTAATGGAATGGAGGAGGGGAGGGTCAGCGATGGAAGTGCCAATTTTCTTCTAATAGTTTACAGCGAGCCTAATGGCTGCATACCTCAAAAAATTTGCAGTGCCATAAAGAGTGTAACTTAGTCCATAATCTTTTTATTTTGTTCAAGGGTCCTCACGACAAAGATGCATTATTGCAATGGTGGAAATTCCCAGGGAAATCTGATTTATAGAATCCTGCTGTGCAGGAGGAGGCCATTTGGCCTATCGAATCTGCATCAACCATAATCCTATCCAGACTCTTTCCCATTAACCCCATGCATTGACCCTAGCTAATCCTCCTGCGCTAAGAGAAATTTAGCATGGCCAATCTATCTAACCCGCACATCTTCAGACTGTGGGGAAAAGATCCACACAGACATGGGGAGAATGTATCTGTGAAGTCTGCACAATGACCCGAGCGTGGAACTGAACCAGTGATTAATGGGATAGAAGTCTCTATGGGTGGAGTTGAGGAATAGGAAGGGAGTAGTTACTCTGTTGGGTGTTTACTACAGACCGCCCAACAGCCCGCGAGCCGTGGAAGAAGGGATATGCAGGGATATTTTAGATAAGTGTAGGAAAAATAGGGTAGTAGTAGTGGGAGATTTCAATTTTCCTGGAGTAGATTGGAGAGGGCCCAGAGCTGTAGGAGTGGACGGGGAGGAATTTGTACAGTGTGTTTAGGAAGGGTCCTTGGAGCAGTATGTGGATGGCCCGACTAGAGATGGGGCTATACTGGATTTGGTTCTGGGGAATGAGCCAGGCCAGGTGGTTGACGTCGAGGTAGGAGAGCACGTGTCAAATAGTGATCACAACTCTGTCTGCTTTAGGATATTAATGGAAAAGGACGAGACCGGCCCAAAAGGGAAGGTATTTAACTGGGGGAGGGCTAGATACGGCCAGATTAGGCAAGATCTTAAAGATACCGACTGGGATAAGCTTTTCGAGGGCAGGTCGACGAGGTACATGTGGGAGTCTTTTAAGGGAAAACTAAACTCTCTGCAGGAAAGATACATGCCGGCAAGGAGGAAGGATGGGAAAGGTAGGATTAGAGAACCGTGGCTTACCAGGGAGATTGAGGACTTGATCAGGAAGAAGCAAGAGGCTTACATTAGATCTAGGCAACTAGGGACTGAGACAGCGCTGGAAGCTTATAGAGAGTGTAGACGGGATCTTAAAAGGGGTGTTAGAAAGGCAAAAAGGGGCCACGAGGTGGCTCTGGCAGGTAGGATTAAGGAAAATCCAAAGGCATTTTACACCTATGTAAGGAGCAAAAAGATGGTTAGAGGTAAGATTGGACCTCTCAGGGACAGAGGAGGGGATCTTAGAGCCTGAGGGAATGGGGGAGATCCTGAATGAATACTTTGCGTTGGTATTCACGCAGGAGACTGGCAAGATGTCTGTGCCTGATGTTGACAAAGTTGAGGATTGGTTGAGGGAAATAAGGATTACGAGGAAAGAGGTGTTGGGGCTGTTAGGCAGCTTAAAGACATATAAAGTTCCAGGGCCTGATGGCATTTACCCCAGGCTGCTAAGGGAGTTGAGGGAAGACCTAGCTGGGCCTCTGACGCAAATCTTTGTCTCTTCCTTGGACACAGGTGAAGTCCCAGAGGACTGGAGGATAGCAAATGTAGTACCGTTGTTTAAAAAAGGTCAGAGGGATAATCCAGGGAACTATAGGCCGGTGAGCTTGACTTCAGTTATAGGTAAGCTAATGGAGAGGATCCTCAGGGACAGGATGTATGAGCATCTGGAGCGCTGCGATCTTATCAGGGATACGCAGCATGGCTTCGTCAAGGGGAAGTCTTGTCTTACGAATCTGGTGGAATTTTTTGAAGAAGTGACAAAAAACAGTTGATGAAGGACAGGCTGTTGATGTCGTCTACATGGATTTCAGTAAGGCGTTTGACAAGGTTCCTCATGGTAGACTGATAGAGAAGGTGAAGGCGCATGGGATACAGGATCGGGTATGTAGATGGGTCGAAAACTGGCTCGGAAGGAGGAGACAGAGGGTAGTAGTGGAAGGCTCTTTTTCCGGCTGGAAGCCTGTCACTAGTGGAGTGCCACAAGGCTCAGTACTAGGTCCTCTTCTATTTGTGGTCTACATAAACGACTGGGAAGTTGGGGTAGGTGGTGAGATCAGCAAATTTGCTGATGACACTAAGATGCTTGGATTGGCGGGTACAGAGGAGCAGTGCCAGGCAATAAAACAGGACATAGATAGGTTGGTAGACTGGGCAGATAGATGGCAAATGGAATTTAATCCGGATAAATGCGAGGTGATGCATTTTGGCCGGAAAAATGTAGAAGAGATTTATAGGATAAAAGGTAAAACTATACAGAGCATAGAGACGCAGAGAGACTTGGGGGTGCAGGTTCACAAGTCTCTGAAGGTGTCCTCACAGGTGGAGAAGGTGATAAAGAAGGCGTATAGTATGTCAGCTTTCATAGAAAAGGGTATAGAATACAAGAGTAGGAGTTTGATGTTGCAGTTGTATAGAACGTTGGTTAGGCCTCACTTGGAATACTGCGTCCAGTTCTGGTCGCCGTACTATCGGAAGGATATGGAGTCCTTGGAGAGAGCGCAGAGGAGGTTTACCAGGATGCTGCCTGGTATGGAAGGACTGTCTTATGAGGAACGATTAAATAGGCTGGGGTTGTTTTCCCTTGAAAGACGTCGGCTTAGAGGGGATCTCATAGAGGTGTATAAGATTATAAAGGGGTATAGATAGAGTAAATGGTGGTAAACTTTTTCCACCTTCAGAAATGGATAGGACGAGGGGTCATGGCCTTAGGGGAGGGGGGCTATGTATAAGACGAATATTAGAGGGCAGTTTTTCACACAAAGGGTAGTGGGGGTGTGGAATGCACTGCCGAGTAAGGTGGTGGGAGCAGGCACGCTGGGGCTGTTTAAGGGTCTCTTGGACAGCCACATGAGCGGTATGCAGGTAGAGGGATATAGTAGGACTGTTTAACTATGGCTTTTTCTTCCACAGGTAATTCGGTCCATACTTGACCAACAAGGAGCATGCATTCGGCAGGTGGTGCGAGGACAGCTCTTGGATGTTGATTCATGGGTTGCCTGGTGCTTCATGTCGTAAATGAGTGCTTTATGGGGACCATCTGAAGGGCACCATGACAGCTCAGAGACTATCGCTGTAGCTGTGCAGACACTTGGAATTGGGCCGGTGTCTGCGGGAGTTGGCGCGTTCTCCCCGTGGTTGCGTGGGTTTTCTCCAGGCACTCCGGTTTCCTCCCACAACCCAAAAATTCGCTCTTAGGCTGATTGGGAAACAAATTGTCCCTATAGTGAGAGTCTTCCATATTAGGAATAACCTAAATTTATAATAGGATAATGGAATTGCTACTATATAGTTATGACGGTGGCGTGGGCTCGTTGGGCCGAAGGGCCTGTTTCCCGTGCTGTGCTGCTCTTAAAAAAAAAGTGCTAACCACTGTGCCACCACTAAATGTAAACTTGCTTTCCCAGACATCTCAGTTTTTGCATCTTAAGCATTGCTTATCCTCATCATAAATACTTTTGACAAACATATTAAACTGTGTGTAAAATCAGTTCTACATGTAACAGCTTGACATGTTAATAATTTATATTAATAATTGAATACAATGGCACATTATTACCCCACCCCACTGCCACTGAATGCTGCCCCTGTATTAAATTGTCCATTTACTCTACTTCTGTTGGTTTAGTCAGTTTTTATTTGTTTATGGAAAAATAGAATTGTCTAGTAGTTCAAATCAAACAGTCTAAATTAAATAGTGCGGATTTATTTTTAAATTTCTTCTTAGATTATTAATCATGGAAGCAAACCAGAGCAGTTCGACTGAGTTGGACAATGGGCCGGGGAAATCTTGGCCGAGTGAACGTAAGGGATGTGACAAAGATAGCTGAACAGATTTTGAACTATCTTTGTGCCAAAAAATTCCATGAGTTACTGCATTTGTTTTCAGAAACAGTAGAGGGCCAGGTCATTCCCAGTACTTTGTTTGCCAGACAGTCCTGCATAGTATTCTTCCTTTTCATTTGTTCTTGGAGCGCAAATGTGTCTGCAAAGGCCAATGATAATTATTAATTCGGAATTGCCTTTGTGAGGGCAGTGGAGAACTGCTTTTTTGAACCGCTGCAGTCATGAAGAATAGGTACACCCACATTACTGTTAGGCAAAGCATTCCAGGATTTGGCCCAAGAACAGGGATATCATTTCAAAACAGGATACTGGTTTGGCGGGGGGACTTGCAAATGGTGGTGTTCCCAAGCATCTGCTGTCCCTGTTCTTCTAGATGATAGAGGTTATGGATTTGGAAGGTTTGATTTATTCATACATGGAACATAAGCGTTACTGGCTGGGCTAACATTTACTGCGTATCCTTAATTGCCTTTGAAATGAGTGGCTTGCTGGGCCACTTCAGTGGGCAGTTGAGAGTCAACCACGTTGCTGTGGCTCAGAAGTCACATATAGACCAAGCCAGGTAAGGACAGTAGATTCTTTTCCTAAAGAATGTTAGTGAATCAGATGTGTTTTTCCATCAATCGACAATGGTTTTGTGGTCAACAGTAGATTCTCAATTCCAGGTTTTTTTAATTCAAATTCCACCATCTGAGGTGGTGGGATTCAAACATGGATTCCCGGAACATTAGCTGAGTTTCTGGATTAATAGTCTAGCGATTACCAGTAGACCATTCCCTCCCCATATGGGTGGTGTCAAAGAAGGCATGGTGGTGTATGGTGTATTGTACGCACTGCTACCACTGCACTGACGCTGGAGAGACTGAATTAATGGTGGACGGGGTACTGATCAAACAGACTGCTTTGCCAAGGATTGTATTGAGCTTCTTGAGTATTGATGAAGTTGTGTGCATCCAGGCAAGTGAAGGGTGTCTCAGCATGTTCCTGATTTGAGCCTTGTAGATGGTGAACAGACTGAATATTATTGAATGTTATGGGAAGATAATTAGGTTCCCTCTTATTGGAGATAGTTATTGTTTGGCACTTGTGGCACAAATGTTACTTGCCAGTCCTGAGGTTTGTTCAGATCTTGCTGCATGTGGATGTAGACTGCTTCAGTACCTGCAAAGTATTGTATTAATCACTGTGCAATCATAGCAAATCTCCTTACTTCTGATATGAGGGACGGTCATTGAAGCAGCTGAAGATGGTTGGACTTAGGACGCTATCCTGAAGAATCCCTGCACAAACTTCCATTGTGCTGGGAATGAGTCCAACCAATGGGGAGTATTTCCCTGTTTCCCATTGATTCCAGTTTTGCTGGTACTTCTTGGAGCCACACCAGATCAAATGCTGCTTTGATGTCCAGGGCAACGACCCTCACTTTGCCTTTTGAGTTCAAATCTTTTATTGAACTCAGGTTGAACTGCTATCTACAGGTGAGTGACCCTGGCAGAACAATACTGAACTGGTTGTTGAAGTGCAAGTACTGCTTGATAGGATATAGATCTAACATCCCAGCTGTGTTGTATGTTCTCCAGGTTAGCACTCCATTTTGGGTGTGCCTGATGCTGTTCTGGCCTGCTCTCCTACACCCTTTGAAAATGTGCCAAGCATTAATTTGCTTTTCAAAATGATCCTGAAGAGTTGATTCGGTTAAATTTTAGTTTGAAGTATTAAGATTGTAGATAACACTTGGACTTTGTGCTCAGCTTTATCAGTACGGCTGTTTTAATGTACTTGTTTGCTTCTACCACATACGAAATGGCAAATGTTATTTACCCTGGTGTTAGATTCCCGGGAATCATCTTGATCATTTGTATGAAGTCCAGTACAGACGAGTTCAAGTAACTGACACTGTTTGTTTATTATTAGGAGGGAGAGCCTTTAAATTGCAATTTTATTCCTCTGGATGTAAAATTAGAGAACTGGGAGGATTTACCAACATTCTTTGATCAGAAAAAAAACCGTGCAGTGGTAAGGTTTGAATTGTATTTGTGTTTTTAAATGGAATAATTTTATAGAAATTTTTTTAAAGATATGCTTTTGTATGACAAATATTGTCAGAATCCTTTAATCTGTAATAGTCATTTTGGCAGGAGTCTGAGCATACAACTTGTATTATGTAAAATCAAGTTTGACAAAGTATATCTCTTTTAACTGGCCCAAATTACTGTGCAACATCTAAGTATGATGAAATATAAGACAGATACGTGGAAACAACGCCACCTACAACTTCGCCGTCCAAGCCACAAGCTGTCCTGATTTTGGAAATATATCATTGTTCCTTCATCATCACTTACTCAAATTTCTGGAACCACCTACTTAACAGCACTGTTGATATACCTGTAAGACATGCACTGCAGTGGTAAGGAGGCAGCTTGTCATCACCCTATCAAGGGTGATCAATGCTGATCTTGCCAGCTACACCCATATCCCATGAATGAATTTAAAAAAAGCAAAATACTAAGTTACAATAAGTTTACTAAAGAGCAGTAGATGTTCATACAGCTGCAACTGAATAATATGAGTACTCGTGCAGCATCTTTCAAAGCATCAATGTGGTTCACAGGGCTTTGCAGCCTCTGAGTTTCTTTTTGAAATGTGGATTTGAACAATAACTTCACGTAAAGCAATTTTTCATAAACAGCAATAACATATTGGCCTGATAATCTGTTGTAGCCATTAGTTGTGGAATATTGGTTAAAACATCAAGAAAACTCCCTTGTTCATCTTTGCATAGTGCTGTGAGATCTCTTACATCAATCGGAGTGGGCCTCAATTTAATATCTCTTTCATGTTTAATGTTGTACTGTCAACTTGGATTACGTACTCAAGACTCTGGGCTGAGACTTGAACCCACAATGCTCTGACTCAGCCACATGAATGCTTCCAATAAGCTTTGGCTCATCGTTATTGCTCACCAGTTGAAACATTTGAAAATAATTGAAGGCATTTTCAATTGAAAAATGTGTTACTATTTGCACATTGAATCAGTGGTTAATTTTTATGCACTCTGTGCACGTATACAGGACAGTATTTATATACCTGCGCATACACAGTGGTGCTATATTGGTAACTAGTGTATACACTTAGCCTGTCCAATGTATGCTTTTTCTTTGAAAATTAATAAGTTTATGTTGTATATTCAAGGCCAACTTGTGACATAAGGCATTGGTGGTACTGTTGATCTTATCATTGCTCATTTAGTTAAGGAGAGTGTAATGTTAACTTATACACTGAACATCTTAACGTTGTCTTAGTAAATAACTCAGTCTGCCACAATATCAGTTTTTTTTTACCTTTGCTTCTGTAGAAATTAGCATTTTAACCCTGTGTTTTTAAACAAACTTGCAGCTTTTGCGATTTGTACGAGAATGGCTAAGCTTAACTGCTATGAAACAAAGAATAATTAGGAAGAGTGGCCTGGTTTTCTGTAGTCCTTTAGTTGCACTAGAAAACATCATGAAAGGCCAGCGTTTACAAAGCTGTACAAAAAGGTGAGACTTTATTGGGATGTTCCCAATATTTGACTCAGTAAATTGAGACTTTCCAGTTTTATGTTATCATCATACCTTTTTTGTTTACTTTTACTGTGTTCACTACTTGGCATCCTGTTCAAATGTTGGCCCTTTTTCAGTGCTGGAGAAGAGGAGACTTTTACTGAGTTTAATGAGAATCTGCTTATTGAAGTTATTTTGTATTCCTAAGTTTCTAATTGTTCCAGTTGTTTAAATGAAATTCAGATACAAAAGGTAAATACTGGTGTGCATCATACATACAGATTTAGTTGGTTTATTTTATTTATTTCTGCTTTAGTAATTCTGTTTCTTTGTTGGTTCCTAATAATAAAAATTGAGCCCTTATTTGAAAGCCCTTATGATGAAATATTTATTTTTAGATTCATAACAAAAGAAGATGTAGCTGCTGTGTCTCTAAAGAAAGCATGCAGTGAAGGAGGAACTGTCCGAGTTATAGCAAGTGAGACAGCGTTCCATGGCAAAAATAAAACCAAAACTTCCAACGGATCGATTGAGAACAGTTTAAACGCGTATGTTTCTTTTGTTTCCTATTTAAATGATCTGCCAGTCAGAGAAAGAAATGCTGTGTTTGATGCAGTTCTTGCATTGCATTTCACCATTGGAGAAATAGAACAGAGAACAATACAGCATAGGAACAGGCCCTTCAGCACACCAAGCCTGTGCCGATACAGTTTATATCCGTCTGTGTGCTTCCTGCTCTTCTGTCTATCAAGATGCGCCTTAAATGTTGCTAACGTACCTGCTTTCACCACCTTCACTGGCAGTGCATTCCAGGCACTCATCACCGTCTGTGTGGGGAAAAAAAAACTTCCCATCACGTCTCCCCTAAATTTATCACCTCTTACCTAAATCAGTGCTCTCTTGTAGTCTAACCTTCCACCCAAGGAAAAGGCTTCTGACTATCCACTCTATCCATGCCTCTGATAATTTTGTAGACCTCTTTCAGGTTTTCCAATGAATACAGTCCAGTTTGTCCAACCTCTCCTCATACCTAAAACCTTCCAGACCAGGCAATGTCGTGGTAAACCTTCTTTATACCCTCTCCAAATCATCTACATCTCTCTGTTAGTGTGGGTAACCAGAACGGAACACAAACTAGCCTAACTAATATAATCAAACAACTTGCTAGACAGCCACTTTTCTGATTCCGATTCAATTGATGTCATCACTGAAATAACTGGTGGTATCTTTAATTCTCTGAAAATAATGGTAAAATTTGCTATGATATATGTATTAATAAAGCTTCTGTTCACTTACCGTCTGGCTTTTCTTACTGTACAAATTTGAAATATAGATTGATCCTTGTGTCTATGGAGCAATATGTGTTGGTGGTTTTTGTTACAAGTTTCTTTAATCTTTGCAATAATAATATATTTAGCATTAATGATTGATAACTATTTTTCCCTTGAGCCCCAAAAACATGTTGCTGTCACAACCTCCTGCCAGATATCTGAAACTATTCAATTTTGCAATCCACTGAGTGTTATTAAATTTGAGATGTAAAGGTACCAAATTGCTCCATAAACCTTTAGATTGGATCCATTAGCCTGATTGTATGTAAAGAAATATTGTTTAAACATTTGAAACTGTGTTCACTTTAAATTATGCAACTCATGTTAACAGTTACGTACAATTGGAGTATTGGCCTCCCATATGTCACCATAGGATGCTAAATAACTCAAAATAGTCATTTGCTTTATAGATGTTAGTGCATGTTTTGATGCGAATTAAATTTAAATTCTGAAGATGTAATAGTTGTTAGAACAGCCAAATGTAGGAAGCTAATACATTTTAAAAATGTAAACTATTTTCTACTTGTTAAGCCATTAAAAGTGAATGTGTGTGTGTGTGTGTCTTGCTTTCAGTGACACAAGTGAAATTATTGAGAATAAAGTCTGCAACACGACCTCTCCATTGCCTCTAACTGGTGAATTGGCTGACGTCTCCACAGAAGTTGGCTATGTACAAGCTGTGAACAAAGATGGAAACCCACTTTGCCTTGGTTGTCAACAGCCCACAACCCAGGTCAGCAAGTATCATGAGTCCACAGCTTGGGATACCCGATATTGCTCCCAGAAGTGTCAGGAAGACTTCTTGGTCCGGTCCAATTGGTGCTATATGAGATCAAAGGTTTTTGAAGCTGAGCGTGGAATCTGCCAGCAGTGTGGCCTCAATGCTCAGCAGCTGTATCTTCATGTCCGAGACACACCAAAGGCCCAGCGGAAGGAGCTACTTGAAAGCACGTGGCTGGCACAACTTCCACTAGGTCAGGTAAGTGGAAAAACTATCTGGTTTTAGTGAAACTAAAATGAAGAATTTCCAGTGTTCACGTGCACTACATTTTATGGTTTTAAAAAAAAAAGTTGGGTAAGAGAGCAAAATAAAGAAGGTAAGGCCCAATTATTCTACTGCACTGAATTTAATTTCTTCTTCCTGCCAAGATCTTGCCAGCTGCCCCTCCCCATTAATATGTTATAGAGAGGTGAGAGGCACGTTCCACGTCAACGCTGCTGCTGCTACTGCCCTTGTCTCATATGAGACCTGTAGGAGGACTGGCCCTTGTGGAGATTCTGAAATAGAGCGGGAAAGTATTTATTTTCTGCGGGTGGGGATATGTATTTAATCTTCAATTCGGAATTGATAATCACTTGGTTAGGTTTGTGCCTAGTGTTAAATTGGAAAATTTTCATCACAATGTGATGAGTAACTTTATCTCTCTCTAAACCCACTGACTTGGACCGTGGCAAGCTAAGTACTATTGACTCTATTGTGTATGATTCATCAACTTTTGCTCATCTATGCTTTTGTTAGCCATGGACCAATTTGCTGTTATCCTCCATAAACTTGAGCTCACAAATTGCACCTAATTTCATTTACTCATTGTTCCTGTGTTTGTTCATCTATACTGACTCATGATCCATCAGTGCCTTGATTTTTAAAAAAAAATTCTTGTCATCTTCAAAGCCCCTCATGGCCTCTGTATATTGTGCCTCCATGGTAGCTATGTCTTTCACCATTTAGGCACCAAGCTCTGTTTCACTTGTTTGCTTGCTCTCTCTTGCTTATTGTCTTCTATGTCCATTTTTGTTTGATCTCTATGAATAACTATTCTTCATTTCATTAAGCTATACGTATAAATTGGTGATCTTATAATTCATCCATTGATGCACCATGTTGAGACATCTTCTTTTCCTGGTTCATGCTTTCCCTTAGTGTAAGGACATGGTGATATTGACAAGAGAATCTTTATTGCTAATACTTAGTACCCTTTGGAAGATGGTAGTTATCCATAATGTTGGAATTATGTTTCGAAGAGTGATGGTGAAAGAATAGCAATGCATAGCCAAGTGACCATGATGTGTGATTTAACAAAGATCTTGGGAGTAGCGATGTTCCTGTATTTTGTATACTAGTCTGAGGGAAACAGGTAAGTGTAGCAAGCCATGGAGAAGGAAAGTCAAAAGTAACGAGCGTGGGACAAACATTTCCATCATCGGAATTTAAATGTGAATCTGACTTGAGTAAGTGATGTGACTAAACCATTAGGGTTCTGACTCTGACTTCAGTGTTATTTTCTGCAATGTTAGCTCTGAAAATCAGTTCTCTATGACCAGAGAATCACCTGCAATTACTCTGCTTCCTGTCCCTCTGTCCCTTCCTCACCCAACAATTGAGAACCTTCCTCTTTTCTCCACAAGAACATTAAAAATTGGAGCAAGAGTTGATCATGTGACTTGATCCACTGTTTGATACCATTCTGGCAGATTTCGGACTTCAACTCCAGTTTCCTGCTGGCTCCCCATATCGCTGTATTTCATTAGACCAAATATCTGTCTATCCCAGCCTTAAGTGCATTTAAAAATGGAGCATGCATAAATCTCTACTGGAGAATTCTTAAAAAAAAACACACCCCTTTTGATGGAAGAGATTTCTTCTCATCTCAGTTTTAAATGCTTGTCCCCTTATCCTGAGACTGTGTTTTAGATTCCATGACTAGTGGAAAGCATCTCTCAGTTTATTGAATCCCTTCAAAACCTTGTATGTTTCAAGGCAATCGTCTGTCATTTTTCTAAATTCCAGAGAGTATTGGCCCAGTTTACTCGGCCTCTCGCCATAGGACAACTCTCTCATTTCAGGGATCAATCTAATGAACTTTGATAATCTGCCTGCAATGCAAGTTCATCCTTTCTTAAATCTGAAGACCGTGTGCACATGATATTCCAGGTGTGATCATGCCAAAACCCTGTACAATTGAACACCAAACCCCTTGCAATAAAGGCTAACTTGCCCTTTGCCTTCCTAATTGCTTGCTGTACCTTCGTGACAACTTTCTACGGTCCTTGTACATGTACAGCCAAGTCCTTTTAACATCATCATGTGCGGGTTTTGCACCATTCAAAACAAATTCTGTTTTATTCTTATGATCAAAGTGAATAACCTCATGCTCACGTTATACTTGATCTGCCATCTTATTGCCTACTCTCTTAACCTGCCAATGTGGCCTCATTGTGCGCTTCTCACCACTTGCTCTCCCACTTAGTTTTGTATCGTTTGTAAACTTAGATACATTACCGTATGTCTCTTCATCTACGTGATTAATACAGATTGTAAATTACAGGCCCATCTACTTGTTGCGCCTCAGCGATGTCATTTGAATACATTGCATCAGTTTTCACATATATGCTGACAACTCCCAGCTTCACAGCACCATTGATTTCCTTGACTCCTCCATTATTACAATTTTTTTGACATCTGGCACAAGGTGAGCAGAAATGTCCTTACTTTAAATATTGGAAAAACCAAAAGCCAGAGTCTTCAGTCTCCATCACATTCAATTCTTAACCACTATGTCCATCCCTCTCTCTGACAGTTGTCTTTATCACACCAAGCCCTATCATACACCACTTTGCTGCTTTCTGATCTGCCTAGGTTCTCGATTTTAAAATTCTCATCCTTGTTTTCAGATGACCCTGCCCTCCCTATCTTTAAGCTCCTCAGATCCACAACCTTCCAACATATATCTGTGTTATTCAGATTCCATTTTCTAAAGTACCTTAATTTTAACCACTCTGCCACTGATGGCCATACTTGAAGCTGCTCCTAAATTCTACAGTTTCCTCCTTCAATGTTTCTGCCTCACCAACTCTCTTCCTTCCTTTAAAACCTACCTCAGTGACTAAGCTTTTGGTCAACTGCCTCAGTATTTATTAATATGGATTAGTGTCAAATTTTGTTCATAACAAAATATTATTTTTGATGAGGCACCTTTGTGACATTTTATTACTCTAAAGGTACATGCAATCATGTGAATTAGGATCAGGAGCCAGGCCGTTGGCCTATCCTACCATTCAGTAAAATCAGAGCTGATCTGATTTTAAAAGTGCTATATATAATTAAAAGTTATAATATTTTCTTTCCTAAAAATAAACACACGTTCTCTGAGTAGCCGATACCCGAATCATGTTACTATGTTACTATTGGCAGTGTTTGGTACAGATCAAATGAAAATTCCCATACCAAAATTACATCTGAAGTAATTTGGTATTTTATTGAATTCTTTCCCTCTCTCTTTAAAGCAGCTTTATTTGCAAATAAATTCTTCAATAATTTGTTATGGCATCATTAAAATGTATCAAAAATCTCTGATTTGTCTTTCTTTTAAACTTTTGAAACTTTTATGTTCTCTCGGTTTCAGTTGAATGAAATTATCTCAAATCCAACTGAGGGTCAGTTCTGGCAAGTGGACCACATCAGACCAGTATATAGTGGTGGAGGACAGTGCTCCTTCGAGAACCTACAGACACTCTGTACTGTCTGTCATAAAAAGGTTAGTAAACTGGTATGACTATAATCTAGTGATTGAACAGACATTAACTAATTTTCTCACAGTGGTATTTTTTAAATTACCTGGTTGCTTCTGCTTTTGTCTCTGTCATGATTGATGGGGAAACTGAAAGACTTGCATGCGTCAGTAAGGGACAAGATACATTACTCATGTCACTTACTTTGTAGAACTAAAAGTCCAATTAACTTGGCCTTGCATTTAGTTCCTCTCATGGTGATATGTGGTATAAGTCATAAGCTTATAGTACCATGCTGCATTCAAAGTTCAACATTTGTTACTTTGGCCCACTGGGTACTGTAAGAAACTTAATAAAAAAATAATTATCAGGGGCCACCAATGATCCTGCTACAGATTGTTCAAAAGATTTTTTTTATGTTCTTGGACTCAAGCTAATTGTTGTACTGAAACCATAAAACTGAGGTAACAGACTGTGTATAGGTTCTTCCCTATCCCCTCCTCCTAATATTAAAGAGCTACGCAGGCTAATTTCCTGCAACACTGGTTCAAATGTGTAAAAGATCAAAATTGGAGGTGCAGCAAGAAGCAGATTTTGGGCATTCTGAATTTTTGTTTATCCTCACTAAGACCCTCCAAATTCCATTTCTTTGTATACGTTTTTATGAAATCCAAACAAATAACATTAAGAATGGAAATTCTTGCACAATCACATGCCCTTAAACATGGGGTAAATTTCCAAACTAAAATGTTTGAAATACTTGGCAGATTGAGCAACATCCATAGCTTTTCAGATGGATAGGTTTCTGCTTCAGGAGAGACTTGGAATTGGCACAAATTGCACTGGTTCTGTTACAATTCAAAGTTTACACCTTGATGTAACTCGTGTTTAAAATTCTTCTTTCTATGCTGATGAATGAAAACTAGTAAATACCGCAGTATTAATCTGCATGAAAAATATATTGTTTCAAACTTTAATTTTCATATTTTGTGATGCAACTTTACTTGGTCCCTGACTGCTCACACTGATTTCCAATTGTTAACATCCATATTTGTGTCAAGGCAAATGTCAATGAAATTTCTTTGATAGGCACAGCTTAATGACATAATTTCAGGTGTAATTTACAGATAGCAATGCCCTCACATTCCACTTCCCACCTCCACAAAAAAAATTCCAACTCCAAGTAATTTTAATTTTCCTAATAGATGTCTGAATCGAAACATTTAAAAAATCTTCTCCAAATTCGAAAGTGAACACCTTTTTTTTATCCAAGTAAGAAGTCGCACAAAACCAGGTTAATGTCCAACAGGTTTATTTGGAATCATGAGCTTTCAGAGTTCTGTTCCTCCTCCAGGCGAGTGGATGAAGGAGCAGTGCTCCAAAAGCTTGTGATTACAAATAAACCTGTTGGACTTTTACATGGTATTGAAACTTCTCACTGTGCCCAGCCCAGTCCAAGCCAACATCTCCACATCACATTTATCCAAGTTAGTGTAGGGAGATCTTTCCTTTGCATGGGCCCTCAATTATTGGGAAAACTGTTTAGCATCCTGGAAGAGAATTAGGAGCTTTATTAATCATACCATTTGATCTTTTTTAATTACAGTCATTGGGATCCCAATTTAACGTCTGTATAGGATGTCACTTTCAATAGTCAGAATTCCCAAAGCGTCTGAGAGATCCTCCTAATTGATCTGATTTATGAGATGAAGTCCACTGAGGCACAGTTTAGACTTGAAGTTACCTGGTGGAAAGGATTTTGTCAATATATTATGATTAAGCTGTGCTAATTAATTTTTTTTCTTTGTCATGAAGAGAATTTAGTAAACCTGAAAATGATTTTGATTTTCTTAGTTCACAGTGTGAGTTGTGAAATTGTTAAAATTGATGCAGGATTTGGAAATTGCCTTATAGAGTTAACATGCACATATTCATAAGAACATAAGAAATAGGAGCAGGAGTAGGCCATCCAGCCCTTCGAGCCTGCCCCGTCATTCAATAAGATCATGGCTGATATATAGTGGTTCAGTACCACTTTCCCGTTTTCTCCCCGTAACCCTTAATTCCCTTGTCAATCAAAAACCTATCCACTCTTAACTTGAACATATTCAGTGAGGAAGCCTCCACCACCTCATCAGGCAGAGAATTCCAAAGATTCACCACCCTTTGCACGAAGAAACTCCTCCACAACTCTGATCTGAACCGCCCTCCTCCTAATCTTGAGGTTGTGCCCTCTAGTCCTGCTATCTTTGCTAAGCGGGAAGAATCTCTCAACCTCTACCCTATCCATCCCCTTCATTATCTTATACGTCTCTATAAGATCCCCTCTCAGCTTTCTAAACTCCAAAGAGTACAAACTTAGCCTATTCAGTCTCTCCTCATAATCCAACGCCCTCATCTCAATCTTTCTTTCCTCAAATGCGGCAACCAAAACTGCACACAGTACTCCAGCTGTGGCCTCACCAGTACGTTATACAGTTACAAAAGTATCTCCCTACTTTTATATTCTATCCTCCTAGCTATAAAGGCCAACATTGCATTCGCCTTCTTAATCACCTGCATACTGTGTTTTTGCGATTCATGCACAAGGACCCTCAGGTCCCTCTGCACCATCGCATGCTGCAGCTTTTCTCCATTAACAGTAATTCTTCCTACCATTGTTCCTACTAAAGTGGATAACCTCACACTTGCTAACATTATACTCTATCTGCCAGGTCCTCGCCCACACACTCAATCTAAGCAGATCCCTCTGCAGACTTTCCACACCCTCCACGCAATTTGCTTTTCGACTCATCTTTGTGTCATCAGCAAATTTTGTCAGCCTGCACTCAGCCCCTTCCTCCAGATTGTCTATGTAAATGGTAAATAGTTGAGGCCCCAGTACCAATCCCTGGGGCACTCCACTAGTCACCAGCTGCCAATCAGAATAGCACCCATTAATACCTACCCTCTGCTTCCTATTAGACAATCAATCCTCAATCCAGTCTAACACCCTTCCCCTAACTCCCTGCACCCTAATCTTCTGCAGCAATTCAATTTATTTGTCTCAATGGTATTCAATGGACAAACTTAGATTTTGCACAATGGTATTGGCTGTAATAGTGTATTTCTAATAGCATATTTCTGATAGCCATGAAAAATCAGAATCTCTATGTTTGGATGAAATGTTGACTTTATTCATTCTTGATGTGGAAAGCAATGACAAGCCAATATTCAAAGTGCCCCTTACTTGGTAAGAACTATGGGCAGAACTCTCCCATGCCCACAACAGCAGGTTTAATGGCAGGCAGGAGGACAATTTGGCAAGTAGCCTAAAAATTATTTTTACACTGACATGAATCTCCTGTGGGATCAACTGCACGTGCCTGCCACAACAGATTGGAGACCCACTGGTGGCTGGCACGAAACTGAGTTGCATCTCGCCAACAAGATGAAATGAGGCCTGATACCACTATCAGATCGCCGCAGTGCCAGCAGAAAAACATGCCGGTGCAAAACATGTCTGGAACAAGATGGTGGAGTTTCTCTGAACAATGCCTGGAGCTGCCTCCAGAGTTCAGGATGAAAGCTGCCAGCAATCCTGGACTCCAGAACACTGCAGCGGTTAGAGGGGAAGGATCTATAAATGAACCTTCCAAATTAGGTGCCTTTAAGGAGGTTGATCATCCAAGCACAAAATGTTTCCTGAGATCCGTCTTCATTTTCACGAAGTGCATCTTCTTTCTCCAGTAGTGGGTCTATGATGTTGGATGCCTTTTCAATATGGTATTCTGACACGACAGCCAATTATGTGCTGCCAGGCCTGTGCTGCCAAGCCTATGCCGCCATGAAAAATAGCACAAAATCTCTGGGTACATAATTAATGAGGTCAGGCCCAGAAGATGTGATGTGTTTCTCTGATTCTGCAACACGAAACACAGCGCATTCCTGTTCATGTCACAGGATTTTGCCCCAGGTAAGGGTGGGAATCCATTTTTTTGAACCAAATAAGTTTTTTTTTCTAAGTTAATGGCAGCCTTCATGGTTATTTTATCTGATGCCAGCCCATAAATTACCAGACTTATACTCCAACTCTTCAATACTCTCAGGCAAATTTTCTCTTGGATAAGCCTTCGGTTTTCTTCTGTGCCTTTTTGACATCCTCCAAAGGGCCATTGTAGCACTTTTTGCAGGCTTTTTACAGCAGTAACCCCAAATGCCTGATACTCTTGCCAGCCCATCTTGGGGTGGGGGCTGATCTTGCCGATCATAGAAACCCTGTAGTGCAGAAAGAGCCCATTTGGCTCATCAAGTCAGCACTGACCACAATCCTACCGCCATAGCCCTATATATTTTATCCACTAATCCCTTTAATCTACGTATCTCAGGACACTAAGGGGCAATTTTTTAGCATGGCCAATCAATCTAACCTGCACACTTTTGGACTGTGGGAGGAAACTGGAGCACCCAGAGGAAACCCACGCAGACAAGAGGAGACTGTGCAAACTCCACACAGATAATGACCCAAGCTGGGAATCGAATCCAAGTCCCTTCAGCTATAAAGCAGCAGTGCTAACCAACTGTGCTACCATGCCACCCAATGCACCTGCTCAACCCTCTCTTCCCAATGCCAATCCTGTGGACTGACATTCTTAGTTGAGTCAGTGCTTTGGGTGGAGTGAAGGTCTTGATGAGCTTGGATTTCTCAGTAGCTGCAAAAGTTCATATAGTTCATCTTCAGTGGAATAAACTCTCAGGTGAACTTTAAGCAGGATAAAAAAAAAAAATTATTTTTTCACTATTGCTGTTGAGTACCTTTTGGTTACTTAGTTGACCGCATGTTTTAGATGGTGTTTCGTGGACTATGATATTCTGCTGGAAGTCTATTTTATTTTTAACAGCCATATGACTTTGAATTGCTGAGTTATCATTTAAGGTGGTGTGCCAACTCTAAGCATGCTGGACTCTGATTTTTCACACCTGTGGTTTCAGACAGCCAAATGTCTTGCGTTCAAAGGACAGCCCATCGTATTACAAAAAGGTGTCAGTGGGTTTCATTTACCTTTTTGATCTGACTCACAACAGTCAATAATGTATTCTTTCGTTCTCTCTGGAGACAGGATAGTTTTAATCCACAGGAGAAGTCTGGTAATCCTCAGGCATCATGCTTGCAATCTTTAAAAATGTGGTTTATAAAAGTAGCTTTAAAAATGTGTTACATAATTTAGGAGCTTTTTCAGAGACCTGTGTATTAATTTGGTTTTCATGTAGGAGATTTCATATTAATTGTAGCTCAGCAGATACAAAGAACTCAGGGACACTGTACATTCTGGTTGAATATATATTTTATTTTGCCCAGGCATGGTCTGAACATCTGGAGAGCAGTTTGAGGCAGCTCAAATTACTCTGTTACATTATTAAGACATACTACAATTATACATTTTTCAGAAATCACTTTGCCCACCTACCCCTGTCGTCCTAACCGGATGAACCAATCATACTAGTATGAATTATTTACCTTGGCCAATAACATCCTACTGTCTGGCAGCTTGAGAATTCATTGGTCTGTAGTATCCAAAAACTCCCGTCCGCTGCAACCTCATTACATGTGTCGTAAAGTTCAAAGATACCTTTCCCACTGTCTTTAGCAACCTCAGCTACATGGGTCGTAGAATTCAAGTTCTTTTCCCATTGTCTGAGCAATCTCTTATCAAAAATTGAATTATTCCATTCATTCTAATATCTGACAAACTTGTATTTTGTATTACCCATACTGATAAAATCTGTGCTCTCTGGCTATATTGTTCTTATAAAACGTGGTTAGTCTCTACTCTTATCCTGCTATGTCTTAGGGCAGTCTTTAGTTAGCCATGGTGTATATCTTAAGTCAGAATATAAGAACAATGGTTGTGTGTTTCTATGCCTTTATACATTCATTTCTAAATTAGTCTGCCCTGATTTATTAGTCCTTTAGGTTATCCTAAATCCCTCTAACATACCTATATGCCTATACTGGGTGTAATACACTTCACCATTGCCCAGACTTTTGTGATGGTATGGAACATGCAACCAAATCTCACCTTGGTCTGTCCCTTTTCTCCCCAGCACTACTACTTCCTCTGGGCATCTAATTTTGTTCCACACTCCCTCCATTCATTTAGGATTCTGGTTCTCTCCAGTATCCTGCCAATTTTCTACAAGTTATGTTCACTGCTTTCCTGCCTCAAGCATGGCATTAAGTGGCTGCTGCTTCTCCAAGAGCAAAAATGTTGCAGATACTGGAAATTTGAAATAAGCCAAAAAAACAGATCAAGTAGCTTATGTGGAGAAAGAGAAAGTTAATGTTTCAGATCGCTGTCCATAAACATGTCAGTTCTCAACATGTACAGCAACACCACCAAACTCCTCCAATACCATCCAATTCTACATCATTGCCAACTCTCTCAATTCCTCCACTGTAGGTTAACAGGTTGCTTATTCACTATCCAGTACTAGATAAGCAGAAATTTCCTCTTATTACATGAAGTCATTGTTTTGAATCCCCACACAAATTCCATTCCCCTGCCACTGAGTTCATCCTTTGCAATGCTTTAAGCTGAACCAGACTGTTTGATTGAATTTCGGAGCCGCAACGTCATGTTGCAACTGTACAAAATTCTGGTGCGGCCGCACTTGGAGTATCGCGTACAGCTCTGGTCGCCACGTTATAAGAAAGATGTGGAGACATTGGAGAGGGTGCAGAGGAGGTTTACCAGGATGTTGCCTGGTATGGAGGGAAGATCTTATGAGGAAAGGCTGAGGGATTTGAGGTTGTTTTCATTAGAAAGAAGGTGGCTAAGAGGAAACCTTATTGAAACATACAAGATGATCAGAGGTTTAGATAGGGTGGACAGTGATAGTCTTTTTCCTCAGATGGAGAAAGCTAACACAAGGGGACATAGCTTTAAATTAAGGGGTGGTAGTTATAGGACGGATGTCAGAGGTAGGTTCTTTAGCCAGAGGGTAGTAAGGGTATGGAATGCCCTGCCTGCTGCAGTTGTGGATGTGCCAAGTTTGAGGGCGTTTAAGAGGTCAGTAAATAGGTTTATGGATGAAAAGGGTCATTGCTTTTTCTTAATTGGTCGGCGCAACATCAAGGGCTGAAGGGCCTGTTCTGCGCTGTTATGTTCTATGTTTGCACCTTCACTGTCATATTTGACCCTGATGGAGGATTTCAACCTTGTATCCATGTCACCACTACAACTATGTATTTCCTCAGTACTTCTACTGAAACCCTCATCCATGTCTTTGTTATCTCCAGACTCCTCTATTCAAATGCACTCCTGGCTGGACTTCCACATTCCATGCCCTTGTAAAATTGAGGTCATCCTGCAGCCCATGTCGTAATTCACAACCAGTCTGGAAATCTGTGATCACTGTTTTGTTCTCTGTCCTGCACTGGTTACTGGTTAAAACAGCAACTCAATTTTAAAATTCTCATCCCTAATTTTAAATTCTTCCATGGCTTGACCCCTTCAGCCTTGCAACCCTCAAACATCTGCACTAATCTAATTCTGGCCTCTGGAGCAACTATACATTTTATTTTGGACCTTAATAATAGCTGTGCCTTCTACTGCCTAGCCCACAAGCTGTGGAATTCTTCAAAAACCTCTCTCGCTCTTTCTCTGTAAGGCAGTCTTTCAAACTTTCGGTAGAAGCAAATTATTGCAGTTGCTGGAATCTGAAACAAAAACACAAAATGCTGGAAAATTTCAGCAGGTCAGATTTAATACCTTATCTGTTTGATCAATCCCAATATCTCCTTATATCGTTCACTGATGTATTTTGTTTTATACCCTTGAAGTGCCTTGGGACATTTTATTACCTTTTAAAAGTACCACATATATACAAGTTGTCTTGCAAGTGCAAATTTAAATAAATCTGAGATAGAATTTGAATTCCAATGCATTGAATGCTCAATATCAAAATCATCAAACTAACTTACCCTTGAAATTAAAGCAAAAGAACACTAGAGGAATGTTTGATGACAACTTGCATTTGTCTTTCAACTTTACCATAAATAAAATCTGCTATTGCATTTCATTATTGGAAGGAATTGAGAATAGGAAGGCTAGAAGAAATGGTAGAGAATCTACTGGAGGAAGGTAGTAAGGAGTACTGAAATAGTGCATAATTGCATTTTATCAACATTCTGTTATTAATCTACTTTGTTACAATTATGAAGTTTAGAATATCATTTTGAAACTGTCTTTTGTTTAAGATAAAATGATAAGGGGGAAGGAGGAGACTTGTTCTAAAGTCTGCTTGTTAGGCAGCATGGAGTGATTAAAGATCAAAGAAGTCCAGATTTTGTTCCTGGGGTAATGGCACAAGGTGTTCATGTTGAAAGCAGTGACAGCAGTCCAAGCTCAGAATGATGTGGAAACTATTGGATTGTGAACTGTATTTACTTCAAAGATGAGGGAGAGTTGTGGTCACAGATAGCTAATCAGCATATCTACTTAGATGCAAAATGTTTTCTGTTGCTGTGGGGAAGAGGAAGCCATCTATGAGATTAGATTACTGCCTTCCCTACAAATTGATGAATCTCTCAGGTAAGCAATAGTTTTGTGTGGTCAGTAGAGGAATGAGGCTGTTTGGATTTAGAAACCAGCAGAGTTCAATGCAGCAATGATCTCTAGTAAAAACAAAAAGGCATTTTACAGCTTTAAGTTGAATTTTGGGAGTTTTTTTCCAGCAACGCAAGAGTGGACAAATCATCAGGACAGATTTGACAGCTGATTGTGTATTTAGGGAACTCTCCGAAAGCCAAAGGTAGTGCCTGGAGATAGCCTTTCAAAATTACAACTCGGCAAAACCTGGAAATGCAAACACATTGGGAGCTGGGTGCAACTATGGATTGTTTGTGATAACATAACATGTCATATGCTCCACAGAATTATCAGTATAAAAGGAGTTTAAAGTATTAGTTGCCTACAAAAAGAAAGCCAGTAGTTCTTTTTTAGTTATGTTATAATAAGTAAAACATGAAATCTTTGTCATATTTTCAGCTATTAACTGGAAGTTTGAATTTTCTTCCAAAAGTTCTTGGTCTCTAAAAGGATTGCAAACCATTGTTACCTCCACCACTGAAGATGAACAAGAGTAATGCTTTCACTCATTGTTTACTGACAATAAAACAAATCAATGCCAAACTAATAGATGGGCTTCCATGAAATCTGGAACATAGATGGGGTATGGCTCAAGGAAGAATTGATTAGTTTTTGATGAAGATCCAGATTCTGGAAGTTTTTAGTGTTGGGACTAGGGTATACAAACTTATTTTTAGAATGTTGATGTCGTTTTATTTGGAATGCGTTGTTTTAAAATGTTGTGGTGGAACTTGTCACAGTTGGCAAAATGTGAACAAGTTTTCAAAGCAAGTTTTTGGATGTGATTGACCTGAAGCTTCCAAAGTGAAATGAAAGCTCTTAGGATTTTTTTCAGTTTTTTAGTTGCAGAGCATCAGCCAGATGGGAAAAAACCTCAAGGCAGAACTGGGTAATTAACTCAACATTGCAATGTAGTCTGGCAGTAATATGCACTCTGAGTACCTTCTTGTAAATAAATTGTCTGATGAAAAACAAAATTTAGTAAATTATCTATATTTTTATAGATCTGTATGAATGCATATTTCTATCTAATTGTGTAAAATCTCTATGTAACATACAAATAGTTTGTACCATTAGTTCCAGATATTGTTTCCTTAATTCTTGAACAATACTGAATACCATTCAATATTAAACAAAGCTGTAGGGTTTTGGAAACCAAGAGGATACAAGGGAAGCACTACTAACTTTTATTTGAAATGCTTCTGACGATAGTTTGTAATTTATGATAAAACTTAAAGTATTATTGTTCAAGTAGCTCAAAGAATAACAATGAATTATGAAATTTCTCCTTCTATAGAGAACTGCAAAACAAGCTAAAGAAAGAAGTCAAGCAAAGAGACTTTCGGACACTTCTAAATACACATCAGACATCAGAAGTTTTTTTTATAAAGAAATGAAGAATAAGTACGAATGTTAAATTGTTTGAAAACATTAAAACAAGCAGGGAAAACCAGTTCCTATTCCATTTTCATATACACTGATTTTTTTCATACAATTATAAAATATGGTAAAATTTTGACTTTATTTATTTTTACTCGTTATTTAATAACTCCTTCCTATAAATGGCTTTCAGGTTTTAACCCAATCTCGAACTGTAAAATAAACCCATCTAAGATAGCCACTGAAATATAACCCACCTTCAGCTATTCACTGAAAAGTCACTATCTACCATAATTTAACATATTATGCAAAGAAATTCATTTTTTTGTTGATGTTCAAATGCAATAGCCAAGCTATTCCAGTACAACATTGGCATCTACCTACCAAAGTGGAAAATGGACCAGGTTATCTGATTAACCTGATAACATCTGATTACCCCTTCCATCATGTTGCTGCTGATCAAGAGTAATCAGTAGTGTAGTTAACTGCTCAGTTTGCATTCTACCAGAGTCACTCAGCTGCTATCCTCATTACAGTCTTGGTTCAAACAAACTGAACTCAAGATGAGTGTGATTACTCTTGACATCAAGACAGCCTTTTCCCTAGTATAACATCAAGGATTCCTAGCAAAAATGGAGTTAATAAAAATCAGAAAATTTTCTGCTGGCACAAAGAAAGATCGTTGTGGTGGTTGAAGATCAATCACCTTAGCTTCAGGATATCACTGCAGGAGTTCCTCAGCGTAGTATTCTAGGCCCAACTACGTTTAGCTGCTTCATCAATGACCTTCCCTTCCTTCATAAAGTCAAAAGTAACAGGAAATGTTCAGCATTATTTGAATATATACTAAAGCAGTTCATGTCCAAATGCAGCAAGACCTGGACAATGTCTCGGCGTATGGTGACAAACAATCTCCTGCAAGAGAGGATCTAAACATCACTCCTTGATATTCAATGATATTACCATCACTGCATACCCCACTATCAACATTGTGGGTTACTATTGATTAGAAACTAAACTGGACTCGCCTTCTAAATATTGTGACTACACAAGCAGATCAAAAGCTAGGAATTGTGCAGTATCACTCATCCACCATCTACAAGGCACAAATCAGATGTGTGATGGTATACTCTCCACTTGAAAATGAGTGAAGCTGCAACACACTCAAAAAGCTCAATACCATCCAAGACAAGACAGCCTTCCACAAACATTCAATCCCTCCATCACCAAGTCAGTGGCTGCTGTGTGAATCATCTACAAGACGCACTGCACAGACTCACTAAGGTTTCTTGTGTAACATCCTCCAAACCTACGGCCATTAGCATCTAAAAGTACCACAGCAGCAGATACACGGGAACAGCACTACGTGGAGGTTCCCCTCCAAATCACCCACCATCCTGACTTCGCAAGCTATCACCGTTCCTTCACTATCACTGGTTCAAAATTCTGCAGTTGCTTCCCTAACAGTATGTGGATGTACTTGCACCTCCGAGAGTACAGCAGTTTCAGAAGGTAGGTTGCACCACGACCTTGAGGGCAATTTAGGATAGACAATAAATGCTGGTCCAGCTAGAGGTACCCAATTCCATAAATGAATATTTAAAAAATAATTATTCAACAAAGTACTAATGTCTAACCTCTTGTCTTTAATGGGAGAAGTGGTATTGTCTCTTTTGCTTACAGATTGGTTTGATGTGAGGGGATGAATTTGGAGAGCTAGCTTCTCAAATCAAGTTTGGTATTCAAGCTACACTTTTTTGCTTTTTTCTGGATACATTATGACAAAATACTTTCGTACAAATATTGTGTTGAAAAGAAGCGCATATCTGATCTCCTCACCACAATGGGATACTTGTGCATTAAGCTGCTCCAAAAATTTGATGTTAATGGAAGTTCATTGAAGCATTTTGCGTGGAGAAAGACATCATATCACTCAAACTATCATAATTGTGCACTGATAGTTGTTTAGTTGTTAGTGCAAGTAGGTTACACATACATGATTTAGTGTTTCCTTCCACCAAATAAGAACAAAGAGTGCAAGTCAAGAAAATATTTTCCTTGAGGATAGACATTACTTGAGAAAGTGAGAAGGAAGTTAGGGAAATTCTTATTTTCTATGCACAAAGTCCAAAAGCACAATTTCTGCAACAATTAATGAAAATGATATCTTATAGTCACACATCCATTTCATTTCACTTTGTAAAAAATATCTACAAGGTGCAAGTTTCAAAAGTATTTTTCAAACACTTTGACATAGCAATTTCACACATCGTACCAAGACTTGGTTTAAAAAAAAGCTGAAAACATCTCACAAGCACTTAGCCTGTGACAGCGACTTTACCTCTACATAGGAGCAAAGCTGTGTGCTCACTGCCCACTTCATCTCTCAGAATTTTAAAGAGTCTTGATTTCAATGACTGAGCTTTAATACCATTGATAATTTGCACTGTCCCATCTAGCACATTTTTTTGAGGTGCAGATATCGTTTTAAGAGTGCATAAGGACACCGACTGCTTATGCACTGTGGGGTTACAGCTTTGACTTGCATTACAACATCCACTGTCTTGCTAACTGTTGCCTTCAGTGCACATCTCAACACACTAATTCCATGTTTTTTCATAAAAGTTATTAATGCAGTTGAATATCTCTTCAATAGTGGTGCTTAACCAAGAGTCATGTAGCAGCAGGTCTTCTTGAATGATGTTATCAAAGACATAGTATGCAAATACTAGCATTATGTAACTCTTTAGCTTCACTGTATATCTCTCAACATTTCAGATGAGAAACTGATGATTTCTCGATGTCATCAGCAAGACAGGATTATTCCAAAGCTTAGCACCTTAATATTCTTTACCAGCACACACATTATAATACTTTTAGCAAAAGACAGTTTTTGCCAATCGTGTGGGTTTCTCTGAAAAGTGTAAAGGAAATTCACCTCATTGAGTTTAGAAGAATAGGAGATGATTTTGTTAAAACATAAGATTGAGAATATTAATGGGCAAATGCTGAGAGTAAATTTCCTCTACTGTGGAAATCTAGAACTGAAGGCACAGTTTCGGAGTAAGAGGCCTTCCATTTAATACAGAGATGAGAAGGAATTGCTTCTCTCAGAGGACCCATTAGTCTATGGAATTCTAGAGAGGTGTGGAGGCTGAGTCATTAAATATATTCAGAATTCTGATTCACAAGGGAGTTGAGGGAGAAGAAGCAGAAAGAAGTTGTGGCCATAATAATATTCAATAGCAGAACAGGCCTTAGGAGGTGACTAGTTGACTCCTGCTCTTACCTCTGATCCTCATGAGATTTTTCTCCTGGCCAGAGAATGGTCAGCTATTTCAGACTGATGAGAAATGTCTTCACTCAGAGGATTGTCAATCTTGGGAATTCTTGGTCTCAAAGAGCTAATGATAATCAGTTGTTGAATATACTCAGGATAGAGATGACAGATTTTTGGGTACTAAAGAAATAATGTTTCTGAGTTGTGGAGGCAGCAACCTTGATATTGGATGAAACAGCAAGTTTGAATGGTCAATTTCTGCTGTTTCTTACATTGCTAGAAATATTAAAGTAAGCAATTTGTACTATTTATTGATGCAATAAAATGCTTAAAGCATCCACAATCAGAAAAGTTTTTATGATGTGGAATACATATTACAGGCAAACATTTTTGTTACATTTCCAAATTCCTTCCAGGACTGTAATAAGTTGTATAAACCTAGTACTGCTCTACATTAAGCAAGATAGCAACTGAAGTCATGACCATATCAAAAATTCACAATGCACTGACGAATTTCATTTTACAACAGCCATATTTTACATTTGGACAATTCCATAATATGTTACTTTCACTTATTTAAACAGTGCTAAAATTGCAACTCAAATTACTAACTACACTTTTACCCAATATTAGCAATCATAGAACTATACTGTCTGAATCAATGTCAGTTTTCTATATTGCATGCATTATATCTGTTATGAAAAAGTATTTTGAAGCATTTGAGATTGGGCCACTGATATTTAACAGCTGCAGCTCAAACATATTCCTTGAGTACACTTAATAACATATGTGACAAAATGTAGGAATGACACTAAAGTGTAACCACATAAAATTGAGTTAAATTATCAATTATCCCAATCTTAGAAGAACGATGTATCTGAGGAAAATGCTCCAGCTAGACGGAATTCATCTTTCAACATAACACAATACATGCGTTGTGGTAAAGATTTGGAATATGGTGCAGGACGTGGTACAGTTGTCCGAAGAATTATTTCGCGGCCAGTTGGAGAAGGGAATTCTGAGACTGCTCCTGAGCTTGATCTGTGCTCATCAGAAGAACCTGCCTTTCCAGGTTCATCTTCAATCGGAGTTAGGGTAGCAGCCTTGAAAACAGAAGGGATTTATTTTACATCAATTATGTCTGAACAATGGTTAGAATTAATTTACTAGTTATTGATAAAAACAGTAATTTAAATGTATAGAATATAATATGGAAAGCTGGAAATGAAATTGACCAAACATGTAGATGATGAAAGTGATATTGGCAAATACACTCTCTTTTAAAGATTCAATCTGTCCTCTGATTAAGACTTCAATTTTTTTTAAAAACATTGCATGCTAATTACAAATGTTTTAAAATACATTTTTAATGCAATGTAATGTACATTTTAAAGTTCAAATACTATTCATGATGTAAAACAGACTTGCATCAGATAAACACTGCATGTTTTTCACTGGAATTAGCATTTGTATGGTAATCAAATTGCTATTTCAATATTTTGAAATATGTAAAATTACATACTTGGAAAGAAATACTTTCCATAATACTAATGACATTTCTGAGAATGACCTAGTCTGGTAAAGCAGATGGACTATAAAAATGCAATCTTGTATTTAAACATAACCGCCCAGAACTTCCAATCTCCAGATGGTTGTATCAGAGGTATCTCCCAAGACTCACTATGGAATCCTTTTGACATTCCACGTATTTACAACATGGAAAAATCCCAGGGAAGCTGGGGCTTCTGATGGGCAATTCCCCTATATATGGAACCCTCCAAAAAGTCTCCATCGTTGCATTAGAGTTAGAGACTTTGGATGATTCCAACTGACTTACCTGAATAGTTACCCAGGAAAATTTAGGACTAAAACCAGTTCTAACTTGAATAGCTATACAATTGATCTCCCAACTTCTCAACCCATTACCCTGACCTACGCTAACACCTCTCCCTTTTCTTGCCATCCTATCTCCTCACCCACTCACCTGCAAGCCTAGTTTGTCATCCATCCACCGATCACCCTAACATATGACTCATTTATCTTGCATACTTACCTTCTCTCCATAGCTTCAAAGTGAATTTGACCTTTGAACTCTACTTATCAGAATACAACAGCCACTGCTATAAAGGCATGGTTTCTATGATGATTTTACTGTTTTCTGTGAGGAATGGCGAACAGTATAGATTTGGAAGGATCCTCCATAGGAAGTAAGGCCCAAACAATCAAGTAAGTTGTTAACTTTTTGTTTGATCTGAGTAAGTATTAGAGATTCCAACTCAGATCGGAAGTTCTGGGCCAATGAAATTGAAGTCAGAGAATCAAAATATGTTTATGCTATATGATTGCTATTCGATGTCATAAAAAATTGCATCTACATGAGGTATGAATCAAAGGATAATGGAGGAGAATGGCTGGTTGTTACCTCTTCAGTAGATTCAGCCAGCTTGAGAAGAGTTGAGAGAAAAGTAGTATTAGGAGAGAAACACAATGATGAAGAAAGGAAAGTCAAATTAGATGGTTAATAAGGGGTTAAACAAAAGTTAAAATAAATATATTTCTATTTAAAACATGAAAATATATCCTTTTGACAAAAAACACAAATGGTCACCAGTTTAAATTTGCTATTCACTAATATATACACACAATAGACAATTAAAATTGTTATAAAGCAATAGGTATATCAAGGGTCTCAAGCTGGTCAAAATGAGGGGAAAAAAAAGCTATGATTTTCCCAAGGTATTGATCAAAATGATTTTAATTCATGACAAAATTTTAAAATAACTTGGCATTTGGGAATTTGCTATCTTTTGCTGAAGTTTGTGAGTGAGTATATCACATGCCTTAATCTGAAAAGATAGAATTTGTATTATTTGCTAGTTTTGTCAGTTTGATGAAGTGGCGGAGAAGGGCAGAGGTGAGGAGCAGTTGGAAGGGAAAATGCTAATCCTGAAAATAGAAATATCTCAAACATAAAATAAATGTTCATGGTATGCAGTTAATTGCCAAAAATAACAATGAACCTCATTCCGAATACCAACTTTAATAATACTGGCTACTTGAGCATTTTGATTTTCTGTAGATGTCATTAGCTTAGTAGTGAAGCACACTTAAGTGAAACGGCTACTAAATCAAAGAAAAAACACTTGCCCTATTTACTCTCCTGAGTAATTTCCTTTGCTGTTTCAAAAAAGTAGGACAGTTTTCATTGTTACTATTCATTGAATAAATAGATGATCATTCCATTGAAATTCAGCTGTCTACTGAGCTTATTACCACTGATGCCTTTGGATCTCACTTGCTACCATCATTTTAAAACAAAATAATCTATTAATTGAAATGTGCTCCACTATAATATGTTGGTAGGTACAGAAGATATTCTCTGCAAGATTAGTATCAGCACATAGCTGTGATTTTTGGTGATCACTGAATTTATTGTTGTAATGTATTGATCTGATCCTTGACCAGACTTCAAAGCTTTTGGTGAGATCTAGTCAGGGATCACGTTTGAGATTTAAAACACTTGCAAAGAGAATAAAACTGAGTTTTGAACAAACAAAAATAAATTTTACTACATAGATTCAGAAAGGTAAAACAATTTACAATATTACCTCTTATACTCTAACATTCAGAGTTAATATGATGTACACGTAAATTAACAGATAAACTGATCAAATATACCATAGTGCACAATGAATGGCAAAATGCAACCAAGGAAGAACACTTGAGTTAACCAATTCTGTTGAAATTCTGTCTCTGAGAGAATTCTATGGCAAAATCTTCAAAGATGTAGTGTGGAATTCCTTGCGAAATTACTTCCAAATCAGAGGTAGTCAAAAATGGCTCACCTTGCAGGGTTTTAATATAGTTTTCTGAGAATTAAATTCCTCGGATTCCTGAGCTACATACAGCACCTACTAACAAGCACAGCTTCAGTTCGTCAATAGAATACTACTGCTCCTAAGAGATACCTTGGCTTCCAGCACAGAATCACCAGTCTTACACTGCCTTCTTAGAAAAAAAAAGGCTTTTCCCAAACCCTCTTTAATTGCTGGGTCAGCTCTTGAACTCTCACCATTAAAAGTATGCAACAGCAACTTTTACCGGCTTAGCAACTTAACTAGGATCTCTTTATAACCCCTTCCTGGGACTCTTCTTTGAAGATGGTGCCCATTTATGGGTCACAGAACTGTGTTTTTGGCATTATTGGGCACGTTCTCGAACTAAGAAGAATAGAAATGTATTGCGCATGCACTGGCTGCTTCTTTGATTTACCATCAGATGTATTAGTATTCAATGAAAAATATTGTTTCTTGCACGCTACACAGACAAAGCATACCGTTCATTGAGAAGGAGAGAGTGCAGAATGTAGTGTTACAGTTATAGGTAGGGTGTAGAGAAAGATCAACTTTAATGCAAGGGAGGTCAAAAGTCTGCAGCAGGGAGGAAACTATTCTTCAGTCAGTCCTCAGATTTTTATATCTTTTTCCCGATGGAAGGAAGTGGAAAAGAGTATATCTAGGGTATGTGGGGTCCTTAATTATGCTGGCTGCTTTTTCAAGGCAGCAGAAAGTGTAGACAGTATCAATGGGAAGCTGGTTTGAATGATGGACTAGGCTTCATTCACAATCTTTGTAGTCTCTTGTGTCTTGGACAGAGCAGGAGCCATACCAAGCTGTGATACAACCAAAAAGAATGATTTCTATCATGCATCTGTAAACTTGGCGAGAGTCATAGTGGACATGACAAATTTCCTTAGTCCTCTGAGAAAGTAGAGGCATTGGTAGGCTTTCTTAACTATAGTGACAGCATAGGGGGACCAGGACAAGTTGCTGGTGATCTGGACGCCTAAAAACATGAAGCTCTTGACCATTTCCAGTTCATCCCCATTGATGTAGATACAGGCATGTCCTCCACTATGCTTCCTGAAGATGATGACTATTTCCTTCATTTTGTTGACATGGAGGGAGATTATTGTCATTGCAATTTTACCAGATTCTCTCTCTTTCCTGACTTCATTTCATCATTATTTGAGATCTGACCCACTATGGTGATGTCATCAGCAAACTTGAAAATCGAGTTGGAGGGGAATTTGGCCAAACAATCATAGGTGTATTAGGAGCATAATAAGGGGCTGAGAACACAGATTTGTGGGTCCTGGTGTTGATAATGATCATGGAGATGATGTTGTTGCCTATCCTTTCTGATTGCGAGCTCAGAGTTAGTAAGTTCAGGGTCCAGAACGCTGGAACCAAGCCCCTGGCCTTGGAGCTTGAGATGAGTTTCACAGGAATAATGGTGTTAAAGGCTGAGCTACAGTTGACAAATAAGAGTCTGACATTAGCATTTTAGTTATCTAGGTGTTCCAGAGCGGACAGCACGTGTAAAACTCCCAGGGCCAGTCAGGACTTGAAATTCTGGACCTTTGCTCTACCTCAAGGTAGATTTGGATTTCATAAAGAAAACAGACAGCTAACTTTCCCCCAGTGAACAGAAATAGCATCATTGGTTCCAGCAGCTCTAGATATTTTAAAACAAGTGCAAAATACTTGTTCTAGTTCTTAATCTACATAATACTAACAGACACAGTAGTCACTTCATCAATCAATCCCGTGGATTGTACTCGACCCCTTTCCAAAAGCAGCTGTGACTTGGGTACCTCTCAGTTAAGAAATCTGACTTTGAATTCATAGCGCTAAGGTTGAAAGATCCAATAATACATAATGTTAGGATGATTATCTTAACCTTGGCGTAGCCGATATTTGTGTTTAACTTGCTTGTATTTACTTACATTTATAAAACAATGGGTCTGAACATCCTTCAGTTGCAATCAGAACCTGCTCTTAGTTTTTTTTTTAAACTTAAATTTTCTTCAATCCTATCTCACCCAATCTTCCAACATAGGCCAGGTAAATTCTGGGCATTGCAAAGTGTCCTCAGGGCCTAGTGTCAAAGATGCAAGAAGACCATGCCTCTTTTTTTTTTAAAAACAGCATTAGCTGCTGTAAATGGGGTTAAATTATAAGTCCAGAAGAGTTTAAAAGGTCCTTGACAGGTCAGGAAGAAGGTATAAGAATATGCAAAGTACATGGGTAGGATTTACAGGGAGGGATCTGGGACTGTTTGGAGTCCTGTGGGAAGTCGATATGGTCTGTGCAATGGTTACCCAGAAATTAGAAAAAAAACGTTTTAATTCTTCAATTTCTGGATAATTATTGATATAACCCAGGTGGAAACATATGAAGTTTGCAATTTAAATGGTGTTTTCAGACGGTTCTAGTCACCCCCCTCCTAACATGACAACATGATGCCCAGGAGCTCAGGAATTGCAACTCTATATCACTAATGTTGAATGCTAATAGCTTCATACTTCTGATTATTATTGAATAAGTTGTTTATTCCTCATTCAAAATACATTTAAAAACAAAGCAATTAATTCCTCATTCCAATACCTTGTCTCCTTCGTTTAAAAGAAAGAAAGAATTTGAACCGTTATATCACTTTTCACCACCTCGTTACATTCCAGATTACTGATGGGCAATAAAGTGCAGGCACTGCTGTGTTATAGGAATTGTGACAGCCAATTTGTGTACAGCAATCCCCCATAAACAGCAATGGGATAATAACTGGCAGCGCAGTGGCACTGCACTTCCATTACTGCCTCACAGCTGCAAGGACCCAGGTTCAAGTTCAGTCCTGGGCGACTATCTGTGTGGAGTTTACATGTTCGCCCCATGTCTGTGCAGGTTTCCTCCAGGTGCTCCAGTTTCCTCCTAAAGTCCAAAGATGCGCAGGTTAGGTGGATTGGCCACATTAAATTGCTCTTTAGTATTAGGCGGATTTGCAGGGTAAATACATGGGATTGCGGGATAGGGTCAGGTGGGGTTGTTATCAGTGCAGATTTGATGGGCCGAATAGTTTCCTTCTGCATTGTGGAGATTCTGACTGGATAATTTTTTTTGTGATACTGACTGAAGCTCTGGGGACAACCCTCCTGCTCCTATTCAAAATAGCACAATGTGATCTTTTATATCCAACTGAGATGGTTTAAGGACTCATCTGAAAAACCAACAGGACTGCACTCCTTCAGTGTCAGCAGAGATCTCTGTGCTTTTTAACCTTCTGACTGAAACTAGAACCCATGATCTGTGACTCAGAGGTGAGAATATTACCAACTAAGCCATGGTTATCACAACAATTAACACACACACAGGATGGCAGGTCATTTGACCTCATTGTTGAAATGTTATATTGTGCAGTCAAATGGTACCGGCTGAAATATTTTAAAATGAACAGCATCTCAATGGTTTGGCCCATATTACATTGAACAAACTTTAACTGAAAGTATAAATAGCAATCCACAAATATTTTTGTCCAAAAATATATGTGTATCTCTCTTCCAGTTAACTGCCTTTTACCTGTTAGGTTTTATCTTAGTTTCTACTTGTATTCGCGTTTGAATTGGAATCTGCAGTAATCTGCTTCCCATCATGTACCTTTAGTTTTCTTATTTTAATGAAGGAACTTGACCAGATGTTCACTTGGCAAATTCCCTCACACAATGGCATTAACTGGAGGAAAAAAAATGAATTGCCAAACATTTCTTTGTCAAGTCTTTCTCCCCCACTTCAAAGATTATTCATCAGAATAAAGCAGTGACGGATTCAATTTCAATTTGTCCTCACCCTCTGTGCATTCACAAATAGTTTGTAAATAATGCTCCCTGTAGGTCCTCGTCCTGCTCCAACAACGGGTACTTCTGGCTGCTCCAAAAGAGAGCTCACAAACCTAATATAAATAAATAAATCTGTGAATGACAAGTTTCCTGGCATACCTAACATTTCAGTTCAATTAGACAAATTTGAATGCTAGATTGTGTAAGACTATTGGAAACATCATATATTAAGCTTTTATTATTCAGGACAGACAGGTTATAATGGAGCACGTTAATATCAGTGCATTAATAATCCATACTTCTAAGCAAAAAAAACAAACATTCTAAACAAATATTTTATACAATATATGTTACTAAACAAACCTAAGTTTGCAATATTCTAATAATATGATATCCAAATCTCTGTGTCAATGCTTCCGTTTTAATTCCATCAAATGAAAAAAAACACTGGATAACTCGAGAGTTACTTGCTGACTTAATTAGGAACCCTGGTTTGAGGCAAATTTTATCAAATTTGTGGAAAATAAAATACCAGCAATGGACTACCTAAAAGCAAAGCAGGAACATAAATTAGAAACAAGTTTGATGAAATTCTCCAGTGCAAAACTAAATTAGGAAAGGGCGCCAACTTTCCTGGGAAGAGAACAAAAATGTATGAATGGGGAAACCTGGGCAGGATTGGAAGAACTGAATTCCACAGATATTCCAATGATGTATAGGAAAGAAATAGCCCAGTTGCGGTCCTGCAGCATCATGTTTTAGTGTGGCATGTGTCAATCTTTGTGCCCAAAGTTCACACATTTGTGCTTTGCAGAAGAAGCACTATGCAGCTACCAGAACCAAAAACTTGTAACAGTTTTCTTTCTCAATCCAGCACTAGCGAGAAGGTAAGGAGCTCTCTCAGTGATGGTAAATGGCAGGAATTTGACACGTAAATTGCAAATGTGTCCTTCCAAATTTATTAACAGGACCTGGTAGAGGGAAATGGCTCAGACTACTGACTGCAGTTGTTCAGGTAAGCAACAGCTGTCCAAATGGGCTTCCTAAACGCCACTATTTCACTCAAATGCAATGAGAAACAACCGGTTTTTGATTAGTCATGTTATTTCCTGCCCATTGGTGTTTTACAAATTTTGAGATGTAACCATGAGTTCCTCGAAGGAATGTCTGGCAAATCAAATTGGCTAAACAAGAGTCACTGGGACCAAAGCAGAGGTAGTTTGGAGTTTGGGTTGCAGATTTCCCTCTCTACGCACAGCCAAAATACACCCAATGTTTACTCATCTTTGCCTATTACATTCCTGGACAATTTCAATATCTAATAATATCCAGTTCTAATGAAAGGTAGCACCTTGAAACATTTACTCTTTCTCTATCCACAAATGATGCTCATCCTGTTGAGTATCTAGCATCGACTCATTTTGTTATCAGTTACATTGGATTAAGTACATTTTTCCCTCAAATTATTTGACAAGAATATAATCAGATTCGTTTACTTAAACTGCGTTGGAGTTTCAGATGAGAACATTTTGTATCTATGTTTGAAGAACAGTTTTAGTTCTTCAGAGTTCCTCATCTGTCCTTGAACATTTCTCTGACAGGTTAGCCTATTCAGACAAAGATAAAGACAAAGAACAAAACAGCATGGGAAACAGGCCCTTCGGCCCAACGAGCCCGTGCCGCCACCTCGATGTTCCCACTTCTACACGCAATCCCTGTCCATGTTTATAGATCTATGGATTAAAAACCAAATTTGAGACAATTTAGGGAGAATTTGTTTTGCCAATTAGCCTAAGAGCACATCTTTGGGATGTGGGAGGAAACCGGAGCACCCGGAGAAAACCCAAGCAAGCACAGGGAGAATGCGCAAACTCCCACAGACACAGGCCCAAATCCATGTATCTGCACAGCACAGCGATAGTCACTGAGCTGTCGTGTTGCCCATCAAATGGTCCAGGTCAAGCATATACTAACGATGTGAAGCACTAGGATACTCTCGAAAGAAGGTCCAAGAGCAGCCCTCTCACGACCCATCGCGTGTATGCCCCTCGTTAGACAACAAGGTGGACCAAAGCACCTGTAGGATAAAAACAAGTACATCAATATCATCATCTATTTACACACTTCCCAGGGACTCCCAAGGCTCATGATCCCTATTTTAAATCAGTTTTCTATACCCCTCCATTCCCATTCTGTTCATGTGCCCATCTAAGTATTTCTTAAATTACTCCAGAGTACCTGCCTCCACTTTACTTGGCAGCGCCTTCCATACCCCCACCACCCTCTATGTGAAAAAACTCCTTCTAGCATCCAAATTATACCTTACCCCCTCACCCTAAGCCCATGACCCCTCATGCTATTTGAGTCCATCCTAGGAAAAAGCTTAGCCCTATTTACTCTATCCATCCTCTTCAAAATCTTGTACACCTCTATCAGATTTCCTCTAAGTCTACGTCTTTCTAAGGAAAACAGTCTCAATTTGCCTAATCTCTCCTCGTAACTCAGACCTTCCATACCAGGCAGCATCCTGGTAAACCTCCTCTGCACTCTTTCCAGAGTCTCCACGTCCTTCCGGTAGTAGGGTGACCAGAACTGGACACAGTATTCCAAATGAGGTCTAACCAGTGTTTTATACAACTGCAACATTAAAGGCCAGCTCTCGTACTCTATATCCCTGCCTATAAAGGCTAGCATACTATATGCTTTCTTCACAATCTTCTCCACTTGCTCTGCCACCTTCAAAGACTTGTTCACCTGCACCCCCAGGTCCCTCTGCGTTTCTATACTGTTAATAGGTCTATCCTTTATCATATACCTCCCCACTACATTCTTTCTCCCGAAATGCATCACCTCACATTTATCAGGATTGAATTCCATCTGCCATCTGTCTGCCCAAGCTACCAGCCTATCAATGTCCTGCTGCATCGCCTGACAATGCTCCTCACTATCAGCAAGTCCAGCCATCTTTGTATCGTCTGCAAACTTGCTGATCACTCCACTTACTCCCTCTTCCAAGTCATTTATATATATTACAAATAGAAGAGGTCCCAGTACCGAGCCCTGCGACACACCACTAGTGATCGACCTCCAGCTAGAGAAACACCCTTCCACTATTACTCTCATAGAACATAGAACATTACAGCACAGAACAGGCCCTTCGGCCTTCGATGTTGCGCAGACCAATATAAAAAGCAATGCCCCTCCAAACTAAACCATTCCCTTCTCTTCCATATACTTATCAACTAACCTCTTAAACGCCACCAAACTTGGCGCATCTACAACTGCTGCAGGCAGGGCATTCCACTCCCGAACCACCCTTTGGGTAAAGAACCTGCCTCTGATATCTATAACTATCACCCCTTAATTTAAAGCTGTGTCCCCTTGTGCTAGCTTTTTCCATCCTAGGAAAAAGGCTATCACTATCCACCCTATCTAAACCTCTAATCATCTTATATGTTTCGATTAGGTCCCCCCTTAGCCGCCTCCTTTCTAACGAATACAACCTCAAATCCCTCAGCCTCTCCTCTCTGTCTCCTATTACCAAGCCAGTTGCTTATCCATCTAGATACCTGTCCTTGTATCCCATTTGCCTTGACCTTCTCAACTAACCTCCCATGAGGGACTTTGTCAAATGCCTTACTAAAATCCATATAGACGACATCAACGGCTCGCCCTTCGTCCACCGTTTTCGTCACCCTCTCAAAAATTTCTACCAGATTTGTAAGGCACGACCTCCCCTTAACTAATCCATGCTGTGTATCCCTAATCTGATTGCAACGCTCCTAATTGCCTATCCATCCTATCTCTAAGAATCCCCTCCAACAGCTTCCCTACCACTGACGTCAAACTCACCAGCCTATAATTTCCAGGGTTATCCCTACCACTCTTTTTAAACAACGGTACAACATTAGCTATTCTCCAGTCCTCTGGGACCTCACCTGTGTCCAAGGAAGAGACAAAGATTTGCATCAGCGGCCCAGCAATTTCACCTCACACCTCTCTAAGCAGTCTGGGATAAATGCCATCAGGCCCTGGAGATTTATCAGTTTTAATGCTACCTAGAAGCTCTAATACTTCCTCCCTCGGTATGGATATTTCCCTCAACTGGTCCACAGCTCCCTCAGAGACAGGAACTGTCAGCAAGCCCCTCTCCTTTGTGAATACCGACGCAAAGTATTCATTCAGGATCTCCGCCATTCCCTCGGGCTCTAAGCACAGTTCCCCTCCTCTGTCCCTAAGAGGGACGATTTTTCCTCTAACCACCCTGTTATTCCTAACATAGGAGTAAAAAGCCTTTGGCTTTTCCTTCATCCTATCCACCAAAATCATTTCACGCCCCCTTTTTGCCCTTCTAACTCCCTGTTTGAGCTCCCTCCTACTCTCTCTATATTCCTTCAATGCTGTCTCGGTTCCCAGCTGCTTCGACCTATCATACGCTTCTCTTTTCTTCCTAATCAAGTCCTCAATATCCGTAGTAATCCACGGCTCTCTAATCCTACCTTTCCCATCTTTCCTCTTGGCCAGCACGTACTTATCTTGCAACATTTTCAGTATTCCCTTGAAAGAGTCCCACATGCCTAGCGTGGACTTACCCTCAAACAACCGTTCCCAATCAGTTTCCCTAAGTTCCTGCCTAATTCGACCACAGTTAGCCTTCCCCCAATTCAGCACCCTGCACCTAGGGCAACAAGCATCCTTTTCCATCTGTATCCTAAAGTAGACAGAATTGTGGTCACTGTTAACCACATGTTCCCCCACTACAACATCAACCACCTGCCCTGGCTCATTACTCAGAACTAAATCCAATATAGCCCCTTCTCTAGTTGGGCTAGCCACATACTGTTCCAACGATCCTTCCAGTACACATTTTACAAATTCCTGCCCATCCAAACCCCCAGCTCTAGGTACTTTCCAATCCATCCTAGGGAGATTAAAATCTCCCACTATAACGACTCTGTTCTTTCTGCACCTATCCAAAATGTCTTTACATATGCCTTCAACTGCCCGTGGGCTGTTGGGTGGCCTATAATACACCCCTAGCATAGTAATTGCCCCCTTTCTATTTCTCAACTCCAGCCACAGTGACTCCACTCCTAACTCCTCTGTATTGTCCTCCCTCTGCACTGTCGTGATGCTCTCCTTAACTAACAACGCCACTCCCCCACCTCTTCTGGACCTTCCTCTGTCACGCCTGAAACACTTATACCCAGAAATGTTCAGTTGCCACTGCTCCCCTTCCTTTAACCACGTCTCTGTCACTGTAACCACATCCAAGTTCCTCGCAAACATTAAGGCCCTAAGTTCATCCGTTTTTCCCATTATGCTCCTCGCATTGAAACAGACACACTCCAGACCTCCAAGACCACTCAGAACCTCCTTCTCCTCGGTGCATCTCTTCTCATCCAAGCTTACTCTATCTCCCATCTCGCTCTCTACCGAGTTATCGGTCTCGTCCCCTCCCCCCCTCCATATTAGTTTAAATCCTGCCGAAACACTCCAGCTAAGATATTCACACCCTTCCCATTCAAGTGTTTCCCATCTCTTCTATACAGCCCTTCTTTCACAAAGGCTTCCCAGTTATCCACAAATACGAAACCCTCTGCCCTACACCAGTCCTTCAGCCATGCATTCAGCTGTCGGATCTCATTTCTCCTGGCTCCGCTATTACTTGTGCCGGGAAGCAGCCCTGAGATCACCACCCTCGAGGCCCTGCTCTTCAGCCTACCCCCTAACTCACTGAACTGCCTTCTTATATCCTCCCTGCTCTTTCTTCCTACATCCTTCTCTCCTACTTGAATAATCTCATCCGCCTGGGCCCCCTCACCCTTCAAAATGCCCTCTACCCTGTCTGACACATCTTGTACCCCTGCTCCAGGGAGGCAAACTACCATCCTGGAGTCCCGCCTTGGACCACAGAAGCGTCTATCTATTCCTTTAACCCTCCCATCCCCCACCACTATCTCCCTTCTAGCCCCTTTCAGGTACTCTGGTCCTTGTGCCTTGCCTTTTTTAACCCTTGCCCTCGATATTTTGGGGGGCTGCCACTGGGGAAGTCTTCGGACTGTCTCCCCTCTCCTTCCCCTTCCTGACAGTAATCCACCTGTAAGGGTCAGGTTTCCCCCCCTTAGGTTCCGGGTCTGCCACATTACATTGCCTCGTTCTCCCTGACTAAAAATGCATCTTCCAACTGGCGCTCTAGTTGCTTGACCCGAGCCCTCAGACGCTGCAGCTCTAAACACTTGATGCATACGTGCACGCTTTGGGTGGAACAGGACTAAGATGCCTCAAAACATGTCCAAGTATTGTTAAGGCTCTGTCCAATTCAGAGAATTTTCAATCTCTGACCCCAAATCAGCTAATTCTATATTGTGGGGGTTTCCAAACACCAAAATGTTTCTTCTTGCCCCTGACGGGATGGCCCACTGTTCGATACCCAACTTCCAAAGTGGGGAGAATTTCTGGTCTTGCCCAGGCAAAATGATATGGTGCAAGTCTGGGTTCTAAAGATCCTCCCCAAATCAAGAGACTCTGCTGACAGAGGCATACCCAGGTTTCACGTTACTATTATTGCTAAGATGCTGCTCACAGTATTTCCTTCATTTTTATGAAGTTCGCAGTCAGAAGTGCAAGTTTAACTAAACAATTGAATGGAAAATACTTTTAAATTATGTATATTTTGAATAAGGATATTGTATTTCACATGCAAATGGAGATAACATTTCCATTAAAAATTTCTTAAACTAATAAATTCTTTAAATGACACCTTGACGTGTTTATGAAATAAAAAACTTTTTGTTCAACGGCAACTCAGTTGGAGAATGGTGTGCCTCAAGATTTTTAGTGTAAAAGATGTGCTGTGACAGATAAAACGTTGGGAACCACTGATTTAGGGGACATAGTTTAAAAATAAGGCGTCATTTAAGACAGAGATGAGAAGAAACATTTTCAGAGGGTCACTGGTCATAGAATTCTCTTCCCCAAGTTCATTATGAATCTGATGGTGTACAGCATAGAGAGGGAAGTAGAGTTGAGGCCACAATCGGATCAGCCACGATTTTATCAAACGGCAGAGCAAGTTCAAAGGACCAAATGGCCTATTCCTGCTTCTAATTGGTGCATAATTTAAAGCAACAATTTTCTGTGAAATGCAACATCGTTGCATCACAAAATACTTAACAGTAGTTTCAGGACAAAGCAGTTTTATTTTCATGTTGAAATCTATCTTCAGTTTTTAAAAGATTAAAATGCTTTGTTACTTAAAAATTCTTTAGGGGAGGAAAAAGTAATTCTTTGAGGGGTTAACGAGCAGGTTCCACAAAGGAAAGCTAGTAGATGTTATCTAATTGGATTTCCAGAAGGTCTTTGCAATATGCAGCACAGAAAGCTGCTGAACAAGAGCCTATACTGTAGAGACAAGGTACTAACATGGATAAAAGATTGGCTGACTGGTAGATGGAAGAGATTAGTGATAAAAGGATAATTTTCACAATGGCAGCCAGTGACTAGTAGGATTCAGCAGGGGTTACTGTAGGGATCACAACTTTTCACTTTATACATCAATGACCTACATGAAGGAACTGAGCACAGTGTGGCTACATTTACAGGTGATACAAAGACAAGTGAAGGGATAGGTAATGTTGCAGAAGGACTTGAACAGGTTAGAAGAGTGGGGAAAACGTTTCAGATGGAATACAATGTAAGAAAGTGTGTGGTTATCATTTTGGAAGGAAGAGGAGGCACGAACTATTTTCTAAATGGGGAGAGAATTCAAAAACCGCTAGTGCATAGGGACTTGGGAGTCCTAGTTCAGCATTTTCTTAAGATTAATTTGCTGGTGAATTGGTAGTTAGGAAGGCAAATGCAATCTTAGCATTCATTTTGAGAGGGCTAGACTACAAGAGCAGGAATATATGGCTGAGGCTTGATAAAGTTCTGGTCAGATCGCATTTGGATTGGTGAGCAATTTTGGACCCTGTATTAAGGGAGGATGTGTTGGCCCTGCAGATGGTCCGCAGCAGGTTCATGAGAATGATCCCAGAAATGAAAAGCTTAACACATGAGAAGCGTTTGAGGACTCTGGGTCTGTACTCCATGGAGTTTAAAAGGATGAATGGGAGATGTCATTGAAACTTAAGGAATACCGAAAAACCTGGATACAGTGGATGTGGTGAAGATGCTTCCATTAGTAGACAAGATTAGGATCTGCAGGCACAGCCTCAGAAAAAAGGAATGACTATTTAGAACCGAGATGAGGAGGAATTTCTTCAGTCACAGGGTGATGGAATTCACTGCCACAGAAGGCTGTGGAGGCCAGTCATTGAGTATATTTAAGACTGCAATAGATAGGTTCTTGATTGCTAAGGGGTTCAAAAGTTACGGGGAAAATGCAGGAGAATGAGCGTAAGAAACTTATCGGTTTTGACTGAATGTTGGAGCAGACTCGATGGGCTGAATGGCCTAATTCCATTCTTATGGTCTAAAAACTTCTGCACATTATAAACTTGTCTATGGTTTGTAAGCATTACAAAACACTAATATTTTGGGCAACTGCCACTTAACAGAAAATTATATAGAACATAGAACATTACAGCGCAGTACAGGCCCTTCGGTCCTCGATGTTGCGCCGGCCAGTGGACCCTCTAACCTAAACTATTCCAATATCATCCATATGCCTATCCACCAAACATCTGAATGCCCCCAAAGTAGGTGAGTCCACAACTGCTGCAGGCAGGGCATTCCACGCCCTCACCACCCTCTGTGTGAAGAACCTGCCTCTGACATCCGTCCTATAACTACCACCTCTTAATTTAAAGTTATGTCCCCTCGTGTTGGTCATCACCATGCGAGGAAAAAGGCTCTCACTATCCACCCTATCCAATCCCTTGATCATCTTAATACGCCTCAATTAGGTCACCGCGTAACCTTCTTCTCTCTAATGAAAATAACCTCAGGTCCCTCAGCCTTTCCTCATAAGGCCTTCCCACCATACCAGGCAACATCCTGGAAAACCTCCTCTGCACCCTTTCCAATGCTTCCACATCTTTCTTATAATGCAGCAACCAGAACTGTACACAATACTCCAAGTGCGGCCGCACCAGAGTTTTGTACAGTTGTAACATAACCTGACGGCTCCTAAATTAAATCCCTCTACCAATAAAAGCTAACACACCATACGCCTTCTTAACAACTTTATCACCCTGGGTGCCAACTTTCAAGAGCTATGTACTTGTACCCAAGATCCCTCTGCTCGCCAACACTATTAAGGGTCCTTCCATTAGCCCTATATTTCATATGCCTGTTATTCCTACCAAAGTGAATCACCTCACACTTATCCGTATTGAATTCCATTTGCCACCTCACGGCCCAGCTCTGCAACCTATCTATGTCACTCTGCAAACTGTAACATCCATCCTCGCTGTCTACAACTCCCCCCACTTTGGTATCGTCAGCAAATTTACTAATCCAACCCTCTACACCCTCATCTAGTTCATTTATAAAAATGACAAACAGCAGTGGCCCCAAAACAGATCCTTGAGGTACACCACTTGTAACTGCACTCCAGGTTGAATATTTCCCATCAACCACCACCCTCTGGCTTCTATCAGCTAGCCAATTCCTAATCCAAACTGCTAAATCACCTTCAATCCCATGCATCTGCACTTTCTGCAGTAGCCTACCATGGGGAACCTTATCAAACGCTTTGCTAAATCCATATACACTACATCAACTGCCTTACCCTTATCTACATCTTTGGTCACCTCCTCAAAAAACTCAATAAGGTTTGTGAGGCACAACCTACCCTTCACAAAACCGTGCTGACTATCCCTAATCAATTTATTTCGCTCTAGATGCTTATAAATCCTATCCCTTATAATTCTTTCCAAGACCTTGCCCACAACAGAAGTCAGGCTCACCGGTCTATAATTTCCAGGATGGGCCCTACTCCCCTTTTTGAACAAAGGGACAACATTTGCCATCCTCCAGTCTTCCGGCACTATACCTGTAGCTAACGACGACATGAAGATCAAAGCCAAAGTCTCTGCAATCTCCTCTCTAGCCTCCCAGAGAATCCTGGGGTAAATCCCATCTGGCCCAGGGGACTTATCAATTTTCATACCCTCAAGATTCACTAACACCTCCTCCTTACGAACCTCAATCCTGCCCAGTCTACAACCTAGTATCGCAGTATTCTCCCCGACAACATTGTCTTTCTCCTGCGTGAATACTGACGAAAAATACTCATTCAGTGTCTCTCCTATCTCCTCAGGCTCCACGCACAACTTCCCACTGCTATCTCTGACTGGCCATAATCTTGCCCTAACCAATCTTTTATTATTTATATACCTGTAAAAAGCTTTAGGATTCTCCTTAATCCTATCCACCAAAGTCTTCTTGTGTCCTCTTCTAGCTCTTCTCAACTCCCTCTTTAGCTCCTTCCTGGCTGATTTATAGCTCTCCATTGCCCTAACTGAGCCTTCACGTCTCATCATTATATAAGCCTCCTTCTTCCTCTTCACCAGAGATTCGACTTCCCTAGTACACCATGGTTCCCTCACTCGATCACTTCCTCTCTGCCTGGCAGGTACATATTCATTAAGGACATGCAGAATCTGTTCCTTAAATATGCTCCACATTTCAGATGTCCCCAGCCCCTGCAATTTCCTGCTCCACCCTATGCATCCTAAATCTCTCCTAATAGCCTCATAATTACCTTTCCCCCAGCTATAACTACTGTTATTCGGTACATGTCCCAAAATATCTACACTATCCTTTAATACTCAAGTATACATTGGACAGAAGACAATTAAAACCGCTGCCTCACAGAGCAGGGACCTGGGTTCGATTCCCACTTGGGTCATCGTCTGTGCAGAGTCTGCACGTTCTCCCTGTGGCTTCTGGGCACTCCAGTTTCTTGCCACAGTCCGAAAGACATGCTGGTAAGGTGTCTTGGCCATGGTTAAATTTTCCCTCAGTATACCCAAACAAGCACTGAAGTGTGACGATGAAGGGATTTTCACAGTAATTTCATTTACAATGCTAATGTTAGCCTACTTGTGACACTAATAAATAAACTTTAGTCACCTCAGAATTAGAAAACAATTACTAACAAGCTATTTAAATGGAAAACAGCAGCTTCAACATAATAAAATGTCCTAAGACTTTGATCATAAATTTTGTCAAACGCAATTTGACAAGTCATGTTGAGATGTTAGAACAGGTGGCCAAAGATTTGGTCAAAAAGGCAAGTTTTAAGAAGTGCCTTGAAGGAGAACAGAGTGGTAAAGATTTAGGGAAGGAATTCCAGAGCTGGAGTGTGAGGCAGCTGGTATTTATGTCCAAGAAGACAGACCCAAGAAATATGATACTATGGGTGTGATTTAATTAATGATATCCCTGGATTAGTATGGGGTGGTGCCATGTTGTCATGCGGGAGAGTGTTGCAAGAGATCTTCCTGCCTAGAGGCCAACTGAAGCCCTTAATTACCCACTTAAGGGCCTCATCCCATAGCTGTACATTCAACCAGCAGTGGGCAGGAAATCACTACGTGCCCAGCATGCTTGCACTTACATGGGTACAGAGGATTTGTCCCTTGTTGGATCCATGCATTCCCTCATGCCAGAGCCCCTATTCAAGCATATAAAGTAAATTACTAGCCACTGCTACTGGAGCACTGCTGGTAAAGGAGATGCTGAGCCTTGCTCAGGGGCTGGATTTCCACTCCACTTGGGAAATTAAAAATCATATATCCCCCTCTTGGTGATAAGTATCCCCCAATGCCAATTACTGCTTTAATTCCCTCAAGCTGTCCTGGAAATTAGTTTGGCAGGGTTGCCACCAGTCTTGGTGATAAGTGTCCGGCCCCCTGCAGCCTCCACTGAATTTCACCCTATATATTTATATGACCATAACCCCTCAAAGGTCTTATCCACTTGTGCCATCGTAAATAGTTTCACTTGATGTTTTCAGAATTATATATTTGTTCTTAAAATGTTATTTAAATTACACTCCATTGATCTAGTGTAACCTCAAATATTGCACAAGCTTATTTAGTGTCTATTTCAGATTAACCGAACTGACAAAGTTGCTAAATAAATGCAAAAATAATGACCAAGTTACAAATTAGGAAATCAATATCTTTTACCTTTCCAATTCTTCACGTTCCTCCTCCTTTTCACATTTCTTAATTCCAAATTTGGCTTGAAGTGATCGTGATCTTGCAATAATGGCTTCTGAAGCTATTATTTGATTAATTATTTCCTAGAAAAAAGGTCATATAATTATGCTTTCCTATCATCTAAAGTCCCTTTTGCCCATTTGTTAAGTCTTATGAAAGTAATTCCAGCAACACTTACTTCCAATTTTTTGATATCAGGGTTTGAATATCTTAAAACTTTGCTAGCATGAGTAACGATGTGCTGAATTATTTTTCTTACAGAGGGGATATCTTCTATAGATTCTATTAAAGATAGTAAATAAATTAATAGTACCATTAATACAGAAACCTCAAAGAGAAAGCAACATAGAAACTGGCAGACTTTATAAGCCTAATAAACAGCTTAAGATTTAATCAGTTATCTCAATAGACTTAAATTATGTGAAACATTGAAAATCTTCAAACATAAGCAATTAAACTACTTAAAATTATTCATACTAATCTGTTGGAGAATCTAACAAAACTGTTTTACCTTCTTCTTTCACTTTTAGCAATGCAGCATGCAAAATGCATGGTAGCAAATGCCTAGTCAAATCTGCAGGTTTTAAGCCAACTAAATAGTGAAGAACCTGAAAGAAAATATATGTCTCATTATCTCAAGTACATAGAACTAAATCTGCAGATAAATACAACTTAAAAGTATGACTAAAAATCCATTTGTAGTAACTTTAAAAATTATATTACATATTACTTTAACTTATGATTCAAATCTTGGAGTTATAAATTACATCATTCCTCTTCTACATTTACAAAAACTTTCAACATACCAATTTTCTCTGCATATCTTATAAAGTTCAATAAAATTTAAAACCATAAACATCAAGTTATCTTGTTTAAAACTTCTGTACTTGGGTATGGTTCTCTATCCAATGAAGTTCAAAGAAATGTATAGAAGTTATGAAACAGATCGTTTAACCAACACAGTGTTCATGTTTATCCTCTAGTTGAGTAAATAATGCTAGTCATAAACCATAATTCAATTTTGCATGGCAAGTTAGCTTCTGCCAGTAACTACTAACTCAAATTTAGTAAAATTTCAGACTCCCAACTGTGAAAATATTTTCATACCCTCTTCTAAATCACTTGTATTTATCTTTGGGCCTTTGTTTTTGATCTCTCAAGTACTCAATAGAAGGCATTTGACAGAACCCTCCTCTTTGGAGATCTTGTTTGGAATTCTCTCCTGCTGGGACAAGCACTTTGCCACAGAATCATTGAATTATTAGGCAAGAGGTTACCATTCAGCCAACTGGACTAAAGGGTCCACTGTAGTTCTGAGCTCTGATGAAGGATCATCTAGGCTCAAAACATTGGCTCTGTTCTCTCTACACAGATGCTGTCAAGATCTGCTGAGATGTTCAAGCATTTTCGGTTTTTGTTTCAGATTCCAGCATTCACAGTACTTGCTTTCATGACTTCTTCACATCTGTTCTGAAAAAGTTCAGAAAGAGGGGAGTCATATTGGACTCAAAACGTTAGTTCTTGTTTTTTTTTCTCTCCACAGATGTTGCCAGACTGGCTGCGTTTTTCCAGCAATTTGTTTTCATAGCTCCACTACCAGCTTTTAGTCTTTACAGTTTCTGTTGTTTGCATATTTTGATACTGTGAATCCATATATAGGAAATGCCACTACTTACGCTTCTTTTCCATCAGCTGACAAATGCTGGTTAAACAATATCCATCTTTTCTATCCTCTGTTCAATTTTTCATATCCAAACTGTTATATTCCTTTTAGTATACTGTGCCTTAACTATATTAATACAACTCCTATGCAGCGCTTATCAAATGACTGAAAATCCATAAAGACACCATTCACTGTATTTCCTTTAACAAATATATTACATTGTTAGCTTAAGTTTGTCAGAACAGTACCGACTTCCTTAATTACTGAAGTCTTTTGAACAACGTCCTATTTCTGCCTTTACAACAGTGTTGTCCAATTAAAAACGCTGACTAAACTAGACACTAGAGTGGCTGCAGGAACATTGTTTTCATCACTTACATTATTTTAATAGAAAACATCTTACATATATTCAACAATACAGGCATATGAGCTTCACAAGTACATTAAATTAAACTTCTACAATCATTCAATAACCAAAGCACTAAAACACACAATCAGAAAGCAATCATGCTGTCTGTGTTACCATTTTATTAATATGCACAGAAAACTTAAGGCCATGTATGCATTATTGAGATCACATGCTCAATTATGGAATCTATTAGTAATTTTTTATTTACTATTTTATTAACTTATTTACTAATTAACAATGAAATCTGGATTCCTAATTAGCAAGCCATTGCTAGTTACTAGTGTACTGGATAACAATGCTCTCAAAGATTTTCTACTATCAGTATTATGTTATAGTTACTCAGATATTGCACTTTTGGTTTTCGTGTCAAAAAACAACTTTACAAACTTATAGAAAAATGTATTTGGCAGATTGTTGTGCAAATCAATTATTTCTGTGTTGACTTCCTTCAGCGTCTTAGAATACAGAACAACCAGCATGTGCATTCTCTGAATTTTTGGAAGATTGGAAGGGATAACTAAGGGGGTAGATGAGGGCAATGCAGTTGACATTGTCTGCATGGACTTTAGCAAGGCCTTTGACAAGGTACCGCATGGTAGGTTTTTGCACAAGATTAAATCTCACAGGACCCAGGATGAAGTATCTAAATGGATACAAAATTGGCTTTTTAAACAGAATAAGGAGTCTCACAATTTCAGGTTAAAGTCCAACAGGTTTATTTGGCAGCAAAAACCACTAATTTTCTTTCTCATCCTGAATTCTCCTTTTCAAGTGCCTGAGATCCTATATTGTTTCCCTGCCCTGCAGCCTTTTTCCATTCCTTCTCTCAACTTTTTATTTTGCTTGCCCTTAATACATTATCATTCACAACTGTTTAAATCATTTATACCTTCTCAGCCTCCCTTGTGTCATCAAAGAGACGTCTTTGTCTTCGAGCAGGAATTGGCTTTGCCGTTTCCCAAGCCTCCGCCCACATGTTGCCAGGGATTTTCATTCTGGCACTCGACTCTTTTCTCAGAACCTTGTCACCTGCTTCATCTGTGTTGGAGCATTGCTCCTTCGTCAGGTAAGTCAGAACTGTGTTCACAAAATGGCGAGTCTTTACAGGTAAACTGATAAGACTCGCATTCCAATCATTATTTTGTAAATTGAGTTTGTGTCTTTATATGCCCTATTTTGTGAACACAGCTTCCACTTATCTGATGAAGGAGCAGCGCTCTGAAAGCTAGTGACTTTTGCTCCCAAATAAACCTGTTGGACATTAACCTGGTGTTATGAGACTTCTTATTGCGTTTACTCCAGTCCGATGCTGGCATCTCTACATCATGACTTCTTAACAGAAGCCAGAGGATGGTTGTAGAGAGTTGTTTTCAAATTGGAGGCCTGTGAGCAGCAGTGTGCCTCAGGGATCAGTGCTGAGTCCATTTGTCACTTATATTAATGATTTGGATGAGAATATAGGAGACATTGTTAGTAAGTTTGCAGATGACAGTGAAGAAAGATCTCCAATTGCAACGGGATCTTGATCAATTGGGCCAGTGGCTAAAGAATTGCAAATGGAATTTAATTTAGAAAAATGCAAGATGATGCATTTTGGTAGATTGAACCAGTGCAGGACTTACTCAGTTAATGGTAGAGCATTGGGGAGGAGTTACAGAACAAAGAGATCTAGGGAGATACATTCAAAGCTCCTTGAAAATCGAGTCACAGATAGACAGAGTGGTGAAGGCGGCATTCGACATTCCTGGTTTCATCAGTCAGAACACTGAATACAGGAGTTTGAATTCTTGTTGAAGTTGTACAACACATCAGTAAGGCTACACTTGGAATACTGTGTGCAATTCTAATCACCTTATTATAGAAAAGGATATTAAACTAGAAAGACTGCAGAAAAGATTTACTAGAATGCTACCAGACTTGATGGATTGAGTTATAAGAAGAGGCTGGATAGACTGGGACTTTTTTCTCTGAGAGTGCAAGAGGCTGAGGGGTGACTTTATTGAGGTCTATAAAATAATGAGGAGCACAGATCAGCTAAATAGTCAATATCTTTTCCCAAAGGTAAGGGAGTCTAAAACTAGAGGGCACAGGTTTAAGGTGAGAAGGGAGAGACATAAGAGTGTCCAGAGGGGCAATATTTTTTCCCCACACAGAAGGTGGTGAATGTCTGGAGCAAGCTGACAGAAGTAGTAGTACAGGCAGGTACAGTTGTATTTTAAAAAGCATTTAGATAGTGACAGGGGTATGATGGGTTTAGAGAGATATGGGCCAAATGTGAGAAACTGGAATTAGCATAGGTGTTTTAAAATAAAAAGGCAGCATGAACAAGTTGAGCCAAAGGGCCTTTTTCTATGCTGTAAACCTCTATGACTCTAATTTCACCAACCTTTTCAGCAATGTGTCCATAACTACTGTTATGCTTTCAAACTGTTGCAGCTCCTGTTCTTATATCATTACATTTCTCAATATCATATTCATCTGCAAACTAAAGCAAAGTCTACCTAATGACAAATTTTCTTTCTCATCCTGAATTCTCCTTTTCAAGTGCCTGAGATCCTATATTGTTTCCCTGCCCTGCAGCCTTTTTCCATTCCTTCTCTCAGCTTTTTATTTTGCTTGCCCTTAATACATTATCATTCACAACTGTTTAAATCATTTATACCTTCTCAGCCTCCCTTGTGTCATCAAAGAGACGTCTTTGTCTTCGAGCAGGAATTGGCTTTGCCGTTTCCCATGCCTCTGCCCACATGTTGCCAGGGATTTTCATTCTGGCACTCAACTCTTTTCTCAGAACTTTGTCACCTGCTTCATCTGTGTATTCTTCCTCAATATAGTCACGAGGAGAGTACCACCTCACAAAATCTTCCAAACAACAGCCAGGGTTTGCAGCCTAAGAAACAAATCAACTGCATCACAAAATTATTTTCATTGTAAAGTTACATATTTCACTTAAGTTGTAATGGTTATTTAATTTAAGATGTAGCGTGATAAGCCCTCAAATGTTTTATTTATTGAAGAAAAATTAGTTCATGTAAACCTGTAAAAATTGTTTGCTTTTATCTATTGCCCAACAGGTTACTAACATAGCTGTACAAACTCTATTAGCCCTCCAGTAATTTGCTCAACTAGTCACTTCACACCGCTTCTGAACCTTCAGTATTTTATTCACAATGAGCTTCAAGTCCCTCCCTTGCTCTGCAACTTCAGTTACTGCTTCCGCATTGTATGCATATGCATAGAGTTACCTAGGCTCATATACATAATGTTTTGTATACTTTGTTTAGGAAAAAAAGAGTGAACTGTTCAACCTTAAATAACTAAATCTATACCTACTATTCACAACTATAATTTGCTGTGAAGAAATTTCTCAAGTGTACACTATACTATCATATGCAGATCACCTGATCTTCCAGTGAACTCTGAAAGACGATGCTCCTGCACAATTCTAGGTCATAAAATAATGAATCTAATTAAGCCATCTAACCTCTGTAGGAATATTATAGCTGCACATCTTCTTTCTGTGATACAGTATCACTCCAAATGTACCTCAGCCAATCATTTCTATTCTGTCAAATGACACAGATCTGGGTTTGATTCCCACCTTAGGTCACCGTCTTTGCAGAATCTGCACGTTCTCCCCGATTGTGTGGGTTTCTTCCAGGTGTTCCGGTTTCCTCCCCCAGTTAAAAGACGTGTGGTTAGGTGCGCAATTCTCCCTCAGTTCACCTGCCAGAGTGTGGCGACCAGGGGATTTTCACAATAACTTCGTTGCAGTGTTAATGCAAATCTACTTGTGACACTAATATATAAATTTCCACTTGGTAATAAAATTTCGAATGAGATAATGTTCCCCTACAGCTGATGATTACAAAGTGGGGAAAATCATAAAGATGGGTATCGAAGGCACATAAAATAGCTGCCTGCTACATAAAAAGGTTATCTGGGAGAGAGACATTAAGCAGGCACTAACTTGTAATGCAGACAGCTACTTAAAATTAAAACATGCAGGACACTCAGTTATTTAAAGTTAAATATGCAGGAATCAGATACTGCAGGAAGCCAGTAAAGAACTCGAGGCACTTTAAAGATAAGGGCAGGCCTAGGACAATGAGAGATTAAAGATCAAAAGAGATAATGAGATTAGCCACAAATGGGAACGGGAATACATGGATGCAGGAAAACCAATTACTGTACGTATAGACCGAAACTAAGTCATTGATAGTCACTGAAGGGAGAAATGTAGTCACTCCATGAAACAATGTGATGTTAAAAACCAATGTCTGTATATGTCTGGCTGTAATGATGTGTTAAACTATTGATCCTACTCAACAATAACGACGTGTTAAATGGCAAACGTTCAGACTATCCATTGTCTGGAAAGTATAAAAATGAACCATTCCTATTGTATTATTGAGAAGGTAGCTGCCAAGTACTGTGGATACTAGTGCTTTCTCCCCAGAACTTCATTTCTGAAATAAAGCCATACTTTTGAACCTTCAGTCTGATTCTGTTGGTAATTTCCCACAACAATTGAAATTATGAAAATGTATTTTACCTTAAAGGACTCCATGTCTGACAGCAAACAGGCACTCTGCATTCTAGCACGTAAATGTGCTCCTTCAGCTGATGTCCCCAGTTTAGCTAATACTTCCGACTGTTCTTCTAGTAAATCTTCTGTCATTGGTGCTGGTTCCTGACAGGATGAAAGATTTCAGTAAATTATAATGGGTGCATTAGAATTGTTTCTAGTACTTTTGTAGTAATTGTGGCAGAAGGAGAATGCCTGTCAAACAGCAAGAAAATACATCTTGATTGACCCAAACTTTCCATTGATTGACAATTTGATTATTATACAATATTGGACAGGGAAATTTATTAGATCATTAAATTAGTTTTATAATGGATCTTTTCCAAAATTTGTTCTTTTGGTGATAGGCAAGACTGATCAACTGAGTCTTTGACAAGATACAGTATGATAAGTTGTTGGATAAGGTTAAATCTCACAGGATCCAGGATGAGGTATCTAAATGGATAAAAAAAAACGGCTTGATAGAAGCCACAGGGTGGTTGTAGGAGTTGTTTTTCAAACTGGAACCCTGTGACCAGCCGTGTGCCTCAGGAATCAGTGATGGGACCACTGTTATTTGTCATTTATATTAATCATTTGGATGAGAATATAGGAAACATGGTTAGTAAGTTTGCAGATGATAGCAAGATTGGTGGTATTGTGGACAGTGAAGAAAGTTATCTTCAATTGCAACAGGATCTTAATCAATTGGGCAAGTGAGCTGACAAATGGCAGATGGAGTTTAATTTAGACAAGTGCGAGGTGATGCACTTTGGTAGATTGAACCAGGGCAGGACTTACTCAGTTAATGGTAGGGCATTGGGGAAATGTTACAGAAAAAAAGAGATCTAGAGTACATGTTCACAGCTCCTTGAACGTGGAGTCACAGGTGGATAGAATGGTGAAGGCGGCATTCAGCAAGCTTGGTTTCATTGGCCAGAACACTGAATACAGGAGTTGAAATGTCTTGTTGAAGTTGTACAAGACATTGGTAAGGCCACACTTGGAATATTGTGTGCAGTTCTGGTCACCCTATTATAGAAAGGATATTATTAAATTAAAAAGAGTGCAGAAAAGATTTATTAGGATCTACTGGGACTTGATGGATTGAGTTATAAAGAGAGACTGAATGGACTGGGACTTTTTTCTCTGAAGCATAAGAGGCTGAGGGGTTATCTTGTAGAGGTCTATAAAGTAATGAGGGGCATAAATGAGCTAGATAGTCAATATCTTTTCCCAAAGATAGGGGAGTCTAAAACTGGAGGGCATAAGTTTGTGAGGAGAGATTCGAAGGAGTCAAAAGGGTCAATTTTTTTTCCATACAAATGGTGGTGAGTGTTTAAACAAGCTGACAGAGGTAATAGTACAGGCAGCTACAATTTTATCTTTTAAAAACCATTTAGATAGTTATACGGGTATGATGGGTTTAGAGGGATATGGGCCAAATGCAGGTAATTAGGATTAGCTTAGGTGTTTTTAAAAATCAAGGGCTGCATGGACAAGTTGGGCCCAAGGACCTCTTTCCACGCTATAAACCTCTGACTCTGAGCCAGATAACCTGCTCCTAAATCTCTACCATGCTGCTCTGAATGAAGCATAAGGATTGAGGCGAAAGAAGCATTCTCATAATGTTTCTTGCATCTCATGGAAAAAGCTTATTGCCTTCACTTGATTACTTCACACAGCAACACAGCTGACATTGAAATTCAAAAGAAAAACATGGGGAATTAGTCACTAAACTAAGTTGAGGATTTACACAGTACAATCTGCAGTTATAGTTTTGCTGAAAAACACAATCATCCTGTCATCCTGAAAGAAAATAACCCAATCAATGGCTTACCCAATGAGAATTTCTTTAAAACTTCTGTTTTACATGACTCTGGAGTAGAAATTATTCACTATCATCAAATATAATAAATCTGGTAAAACAAATTTGTAAAAAGATACTGCCATCATCAAATATAAATTACTATATATTAAGGACAAATAGCCTATTCCTGTTCTTATATTAATGTGAAGTGGTACAATTATGTGATTTTATTAAGAGTGATATTAAAACATGCATTAATAGCTGTAGAATAGAAAAATGTAGTTACGAGGGGTCATTCTATGATGGGAAATCTAGCCAATACTACAAGCATGATGGGATCCTTGGACAAGGGTACTTGCAGGGTTAACTAGCTCAGCAGTCATAACAATAACAGCTTTCACAGGCGTTCATTGCTGAACAGGACAAGGAGATAAGGCAAACTGAAAGCCATATCCAAGATTGAGTAGTGAGATAATGGGAACATCTGTGATAGAATAGAATGGTTAGTTAAGGAATTAATGAGAAACATCATAATCAGAAGTAGGAAGAACAAAAAATATGTGCTAAGAACCATCGAGGGAGGCACCATAGCTGCTTGTGGCTCTCTCCGGTATATGCTTGAATAAAGGCTTTGCTTACTGGAACTCAAACTTAGTGGTTTCATATTTTACTGTAACAAATAATAAAGTGGTGGTTTTATCCCAGAAGCAGTACGGTAATAAAATTTGCAATTTCTTAAATATCAATTACAGATTCCACAGATCTTTTAATTAATGTTTGAAAATGAGTTTTAAAGAGTTTGCATCAATTGTAAAGAGATCAATTGTACTTCTCTTGAATACAAAGAAATAGATCTGGTATCCTTAACTTGAAAGCAATATCAACAGGAAGTTAAGAGAAGCAGTGTGGCTGGTAGATATTAAGGAGAGCACAAAGGAGAATTACATGCATAGGAGTGGAGGGTGAAGATTAGAAACAGACACAGACAGCAGAGACAGAATGGAGCAGCACATCAAACTCTTGAAAGGAAAAAAACAATTCGCTCAGGAAGAGGTCTGTTTTCCCGTTTGGCAGAAAAGGAGACAAGAGTTCTTGAAGGCAACATGCAAGTTGGTTTAAAAAGGTTTAAAATCTAAAGTTCTGTAAATGCCCCAGAGATGCTACATTGGTGGGCGCTATCCCAGAACTATTAACAAGAGTTGATTCATGAACTGGCTAGTTAGTTGAAAATGAGCTCTGGAAAGCTACACTATAAGGACTGCAGTGACCCAAGGGATAGTTTGTTCATAAAAAATGTACCTTGTTAACTATCATACCCATAAAACACAGGAGTGAAACTGTTGTTAGGATTCCTAAACTAACCTGTGTGGATTAACAGCAGCATATTGTGGAATGATGTAGCTATACAATGCCATACATGTTGATGGAGAATGCTTGTTGTATTCAATTCATCTTTGTTGTATTGATTAAAGTGAGATTGACCTTTTTAATGTGAAGTATTATTTGCCTGTTAATTCACGTTGGTTCTGATTTATGTTAAAATGTGAACTGTGCAAGAAGTCAGCTGTTTTGATTTACAATTCCTCCATGGGATCGTAACTATACATGTTGCACCCACATTTAGCAATTACAAGCGGAAATCTTGCCCATTTTCCTTTTTAACCGGGGGGAATATCTGCTTTCTCGATGACAAATTTATCCAATTGGCCATCAAGTGTGATTACATTATTTGAATTTATTCCTGTGAAGGATGACTTTGAATATATAAAAAACTTAGAAGTATCCTTCTCAGATACTTTATTATAAAATACAGTACATGTTAGAAAGTAATATTTATTACCCAAAATATTTCTTACCTGTGTAACTGGAACACAAAGTGGATCTCCTGTGTGAAGCAACGTCAGTTTGCCATGCTGATGTAGACGTCCCTCAGGTTTCCATTTCTGGCTCTCTTTCTTGCCACCATCTTTCATCTCTCCTTTTGTTGTTCCATCTTTCATTTCACTGACTTTCAAATCTTCTGTGTCACTCAGACATTCAAAAAATTCATCTTCACTATCACTCCACGATTCCCATGATTTTTGTTGAGATGATTCCCCTTTGTTTTCCTTAATGTCTCTATCATCTGTTGTCCCTTTACTATTTGACACCTTTCGGTCCATTGAGCCACCTAATGCATTTTCAGTTGCTTGTTTTCTTCCATCATCTCTTGCTTTTTTTCTCTCAATGCAACAATTCAGCATCTTGAAATTAAAATTTTTCACAGGAAGTTAAAATTTTATACCATTGTTCATTTCATTCTTCTCCCCCCACTTTATGTTCAAGGGCTCAAATGCAGCTTTGAACACAATACTGTATAGGATAAACTGCATCTCCGCCAAAGCTCAACTCAAGCCACCCCAGCATTGTGGTCACAAAGGACACAAATGATTCTAGCACAAGCCACACAATTTCTCTCCAGCATTTTTCTCTCATTTCCCTTTTTTAAACAAATTTTCAGATTCCTACTGAATCATTTTCAGTAACTGAAGTGCCACTATCTAGGGGGATGATTCTCCCATCCCATTGCCTTAGTGTAGCTGATCTAAATGATTGTACTACAATCCAGTACAAACATCAGTTTCCTCTTTTCCCCTTCGGGATCCTCTCCCAGCGGGTCTGAAAGCCACTCCCCCACTGGCGAAAAGCTTAATTCTCAAGTACAAGCTTCAATGAGCTTCACCCGCTCTCTATTCACTGAGGTTTGTCCTATTTACTCTTAAAGGGACATGCATTTTTAACATGGTCAGATTACTTTTCTTTAAAAAAATTAAATTTAGACACAAATACATAGATATAAATATGGGATAAAAATAATTTCAGATTCTTTTTCTTATACAGCAAGACATCCTCCTAGAACCTTCAACAATTTTTCCCTGGGGATATTCCCTTGTTTGAAAGCAGTCGCTATGTGGATTGCTGTACAGAGAGTTTAACTCATTTTTAATGAGTATTTCCTCTTGTTTTTCTCATTATCTTTTGGAACAAATCTATTTAATTCTGGCCATTTATGCTTTCCTAGTCAAGTCTGTCTTGTACTCACTTCTCCTGTTTCGTTTACATTTAAGCTTATTTTATATAGTCTAGATGTCTTACTGGTTTAAAGCCAAGATGGAGCAATCTTCTTACATTGAAAAATGAACACTTCGAATGACATTTCACTGGGAAATAATCCAACATGAGGTGGATGATGATATAGTCCCAATTATTGATGTTCAAGGTGAAATGAAAAGCTACAAATGCCTAAAAACAAATTTGCTCAGCTAAGTTCTAGAATTTATTGTGCAACATGAACTGAAAAGGTGGTTCAATGTACAATCTCTAAATTTAAGAATTTAAAATAAAGTATAGGTAGAAGTATCAGGTGCTTAGAAGATAGATAAAACATCATTGCTTTAAGCAAAAATATGAAAAATTATTGACACTAAAAATTAAATACAAAAACACATTTCCTACTACTTATTACTATTAAGAATTAAGATAATTAAGAATCAAGGAGAATAATCTCCATTATTTCAGAATATGAAAAATTATTTTTTCTGTTGAGAAAAAATGGTGTTTTAGCAGCGTAATATAATGCTTAATGACATTAATATTTAATGATTTTTCCCAGTAAATAAGGATGCAAGGTGTTTACCTAAAATTGAGAAAAACCTCAGTAAAACTTATACTTTTCTTTGCATTGAGATATTCAGTCAATTCAACTGAAACCATGTTGAAACATAAGGGTGATGCAGCGGTTAGCACTGCTGCTTCACAGCACCAGGGACCCAGGTTCAATTCCCAGCTTGGATTACTGTTTGTGTGCAGTCTGCATGTTCTCTCCATTTCTGCATGGGTTTCCTCCCATAGTCTGAAAGACATGCTGGTTAGATGCACTGGCCATGCTAAATTCTCTATCAGTGTACCTGAACAGACAGACAATGGATTGTGGCAACCAGTGGATTTTCGCAGTAATTTCACTGTAGTGTTAATGCAAACCTACTTGTAACACTAATAAATAAATTTTAAAACATGTAAAATAACTGCTGTCATTAAAGTTAATGAGTGAAATTCTCAATCCTACCTGAAGTTTTTGATGTAACAAGCAGCATTTTAAATCTGGAGGTCCAGTAGTTAACCTGCAAAATAAAATTAATTATTTAATTGTTGCACTTCAGAGCAATCCATAGGTTCAAACCTTGCATTCATCATTAACATCTTTATTTCAAAAACAAAATCATATTATCCAAAACAACACATCCTAAATTTCAGAACCTTTGATATCTATACAACCTGGATCCTGTCAGTCATTAGGGGGTGATGAATGTAAAACTTAATTGATTTTCCATGCTACAGCAAGTGACATAAGATTACAATCACAAAGATTCAAACCTGGGCCTTTGAATGCTGTTTAAAAAGAAAACTTACCCTGGTATAAGATAATTATTTTCCAATCTGTATCGCATTTCCAAGACAAATTCCTGCCATAAGTGGGCCACACCCCTCATTCCGCCATGGTAAAAGTTAACCATACAGAGACACAAAGCCAGTTTGTATGTCAGGCTGTCTGAAGGAGCCGATTTAAATTGACTGTAAAGGCTCTGATGAAGATAAACAATAAAAACATAATAAAAATAATCAGTATGCATAAGTTTGCCTATTTTACATACTGGTGTTAGTGAATTTAGAAAAACTGAATAGGTAATATACCAGGATATAGTCAGTTCACAAGACATTCTAAAGTATAAAAACCTTTTAAGCAGTAAACATATTTTTGCACACATTTATGGGTTAAAAGATGGTGCAGAAGCGTTAGTCACAGTATTGATGGGTTGAATGGCCTCCTTCTGGACCATAAATTTCTGTACAGCCATGATTCTTTGACTAATGAAAAATGAATTTGGCAAATAGTTAAAAAAAATATTAAGTAACTATGAAAATATCACACAAATGAGGAAAGAACAGTTTAAAGTGGATTACTGTAACATAGTTAGCTGGCTTAAATCAGATAGCAGTGGCACAAGCACATTGGACCAGCTAACATAAAAAAGAACAATTTTTAGAAAGAAATTTATATACCAATCACCAAACCAAAAAACTGTGGCACTTATACAAGTCTAAGTACAAATTTCAAAAGAGTTAGACATCAAAACATGCTGCTAAGCCTAAATAAGGCTACATGCAACTATCAGAAAACTGAACTAGCACGTAATTTACAACAACTCGAAATTTTAGAATATCATTCCGATTAATGCTGATGGAGATCTCCAATTAGGGAGGAAAAAGTGTTTCCTCATGAGGAATACACAAGTATGTAAAATTGCAAAACGAAAGTGAGAGAACACATCAAATGGAAGAAATCAACAAGTCCATTTTATAGATAAAGAGGAGATAGAAATGAGGAAAGGAAAAAAGCAAGAATATTACATTCTCCATTTATGCTACACAGGAAATTATCTAAACTTCGAGTATTTGAGAGATATAGGTTAAGCACACCTGTGAAAATGCTGCAAAATTTTATTGTAAACATCAACTTAAAATTCTGACAAATGCTAATCTGAGTATGCAATCAATTCATCCATTATTAAAATCACGATTAGACATAAAAAGAACATTCCCACATGTATTAAATTATTTGTTATGGTGCATAGTAAATTCTAATTTAGTATATTTCTCGGATCCATGAATATTTTCCTTATCCTCAAAGGATTAGTGAAGATATTTGGCTATAGCTGAGAGCAACGTATGTAGTACTGGATAGACTGACAGTTTCATTCAAAGTTTTTCAATAAAGATGGTTTAATCTTGTCCATTTAGTTTTCCTAGGAAACTGGATGTCCATTAAGTAGTGATTGAACTGTAATCAGTGTTGTACCATCGAAACACAGCAGCTAGTTTTCACACAGCAAGCACACAAACTGCAATTAAATAAGTGATATGTATTGTGTGCAAGTTATACAATAAATATTTACTCGGACATTAGGAGAGCTTTCCTTCTCTTTAAATTATGATGCGAGATCTTTTACATTTGCTCAAGAGGATAACCAAGGTCTCTGAATAAGGGCAGTTCTGAAACTTCAGCATTTCCTCCACACTATTTTGTAGATATGTGCTCGAGTCTCTGGAGCAGAACCTGAATACGTAACCTTTTGACTCTATCATTTTTTCTTGTGTATCAAAAATAATTGCGTTAACACAAACATAAGTCTGAAGTTCATACAATGCTAGAGTTTGGAACAAGAATTGAATAAAGAAGAAACAATTTGTGCACAATACATTAAATTCTGCAGCCAATTTAGCAGCTTCAATTGTGGCCATACCACCTCCTCTTCATATTCTCATGTTAGCATCATAAATACTGAGCTCAGCAGGGAGCAACAAGTATGCCTAAAAGTTTATAACAATCATTACTGAAACTTATTTCGTTGCAACATGCAAAAGAAATAAAGCAACCTCCAACAATTAAAACAGTTAAAACAACTTTCTAGGGTTGAATTAGATAGAAGATTCTGGGACTTACACAACCCTCCTCTTCAAATGTAGCGACATTACTTCCTCTTGAGGTACTACGTTTAGCATTAAATGCATCAGCAGCAGCATCTGGGAACAGAAACTAAAGCATACAAAACAATTAGTTAGATTACATTTAAGTACTCTTTATCATGGAGTGGTGTGTGTTATGATCAGTCATTTATCTCCTGAACCCACATTTATTTTAACAAATGTAATTCCTATCACAATTAACAAAGTATCTCTTATTGCTTTACTAAAGATAAAGTCAATAATTCATTGCAAAATGAAATTATCTTGTCATCTTATTAAAAGACTCAAATCTATTTATGCTTTTTTAAAAACGAAACTGTGTCAAATAATTTGGAATTTAATTGACTGGTTAATTTGAGTCAATGCTCACTCCTTTAAACCAGTCACAACATGCAAGCCATTAAAAAATTAACTGCAGTAAAATCTCTACCCAGTTTAGTCCATTACAGTGTATCAGGGTAGTAGAATAGAAAGTAAGTTATGAAGCCCTGTTAAACCCAAACAGTTTTTCTATTTTGATATCAGTGTGAGGATGAGGTGCTTCACTCCCGGTGAGATCTACAGACACACTAGGAAGCTTTTATCAAAACAAACCTTATTTAACATTACAGTTTAACTACACCAAATGAATTAGCTTAACTTTTATCAGTTGAAATATTTAAACATGACAAGATAAGATTCTTGACTGCTAACCTATCGGTTCCAATTCAAGCAATATTCCTCTTAAAGACTGAAGCTTGTCTTCAAAATCAGTAACACAGTTAATAGTCCTAGAGCCTTTACAGCACCTCTGGAGAAATAGATAGAGAGACCCCTATCTTTTGACAGTCCCAAACAGTCACCTCCAGAGAGTAAAAGAGAGAGAGAGAGAGAGAAAGAAAGAAAGACATTTCTTGCTTCTTTCAGAACCAGGCAAAAACTGTTTTCCTTCCTTAAGTTTGGCTCCGTCCTTTAACACATGACTGCATTTGTCAATCAACCTAATTGAAACCCTATTCTTAAACCTCAGGGGGAAAAAACCAAAATAAAGAAGAAAATGCATTCCTAGCTAAATCAATCATAAGCCTGCATTTCCAGCATGTCAGCTGCCTGTTACAGACAAATTACCACTGTATAAAACAGCTGAATTTTAAACATACCCCTTATAAGAAACCTAATAGAAATACATTTCTTAAAGACACGGTATCATGATAAGTATTACAAGATTCAGTTAAAGGTTAGAGAGAAGGATAATACAAAATTAAACAATGCTAGCTATGCCATTGTTTAGTTTGCAGCTGATTGACAGTTCCTTTGCAAATTTTAGTAGTTAGATATTCAAAACTCAGTGCTATTAAAACCATCTTTTGGATACAAAAAAGATTGTTTTATTTAATGAGAGTCTTAGAATCAGTTAGTTTGGAATTCTGAGAGAGAAAAACAATTTGAAGTTACCATAAAGTAGCTTAGATTAATAAAGGCATTCATAGCCATATAGAGAAAGAAAAAAGGGTATTTGAAATTAACTTGAGGGATTAGCTCAAGTTTTTAGAGTTGTGCAATTTTGCAGTTTTGTCTACTCAAGGCGATGGATCACAGCCTGGATTTTGTGATCAACAATAAAACTGCTAACTTCAAACTAAGCTGCCTACAAAAGAAGTAGTGATCTCTGTTGCATGAATTTCCCAACATTAGTCTGAATCTGGCACCAGATGGGATGGGATCTCCAGGTATCTAGCAAAAGTGATGTCATGAAGTAGACCAAATAGTCAACCATACCGAAGATTTCTCAGAGACAAAGCAGCAATAAAAAGAGCTGATTATCCTTCACTTTTCATATGAATTTACAGAGTGAATTAAAAAATGGGACATACACATTCAAAGCTGAAATAAACTTTTATAAAAATATTAAAAACAATGTAATTTTCATAATGGAAAAAAATTGTGTTACTCAAAATATTAAATTAGTTCTGGGAGGGAGGAAACAAAGAGATTAGTCAGCATTATTATGACTCAGTATCCATTAAATACCCAGTTGCACCTCATGAAAAAGGGTGTAACATTTTCTAGACTTTTGACAACAACATTGCAATGTAAAAATGGAAGTTTTCCTAAATTCAATGATTTCATCTGCAAGGATAGAGCACCCTGTGGGGCAGCAAGAATTACTGATAGCAACATCTGGATTTCTAGATTTAACTGTGTATATGCAGACATTGGTATATGGTTTGCAGGAATGCAGATGTAGAGAGTTTTGCCATTAAAAACCACAAAGTCCGGTCCAATATTTTCTACTTAAAATATGTAACTAGGACCATTAATTATTTATTTGACTTCTTTTAAATGAATGCATCTAATGAATTTAAACTTACAATCAAATAGGGAACTAGTGTCTGTCTGTGATCCCAAACAAGAAACAGCTTGCCAGTATTGAGGAAATGCATTCATCATTATCTCTGAAGAGTCGCTAACAACCGCCTGCGGTATGCACAGATTAAATTCAAAGAAAGTTATACAAAGATCATCTACAGTTCATAACCCAAGCTGACCAACAGAAGTCTGCTTGCTCCACAGATAAAGGGCCCCACAATCTTCCTTTCAATTCTTAATGGTTGAAACATTTAACAATTAGTCGTTCGGTATAGAGCTTAAGAGCATTGTTCAAAAATATTTCTGAAAAAAAGAGGCAATTTTGCCTTGCACTCATTAATTGGTGCATTCTCCGTTGCAATGCTTCGACCAATCAACAGTCTACTACCCAACCAGTCAGCATTTCCTTCTCATACAGTATAAATTGCTGTTTTCCGTTTTCACTGGTATTCTTAGGAAGTGTCCTGATGTGTGCAAGATGAAAGGCTCTGACATTTCTTTTTATTCAGCAATAAAGATTTAACAATCACAGGCACCCATGAGTTACAGAATTTTCCAGAGGCCCTTCTGCCCATCATATCTGCACCAGCCATCAAACTCCTATCTATTTTAATCCTATCTTCCAGCACTTGGTCTATAACTTTGTGTGCTATGGCATTTTAAGTGATCATCCAAATAATTCTTAAATGTTGAGAAGGTTCCCATCTCTTTCACCCTTTAGACAGAGGGTTTCAGATTCCCATCACTCTCTGGGTGAAAAGTTTCTCCTCAAATCCCCTCTAAATTTCTTGCCCCTCACCTTAAATCTATGCCCATAGCTTAATGACACCGCTACTATAATCTATCCTATTAACATCCCTCATAATTTTTTACATCTCAATAGGTCCCACTCTCAGCCTTCTCCATTGTGAGGAAAGCAAACCCAACCTAACCAGCCTCACTTTGTAGCTTAAAAACTCCAGCTTATGCAATGTTCTGATGAATCTCTTACCTAGTGCAATCATATCCTTCTATTGTGGTGACCAGAACTGCACAGAGTACCCTAGTTGACCTAACAAGCATTTTATACCATTCCATTATAACCTCCCAGCTCATATTCTACGCATTGACTAATAAAGGCAAGTATCCCATATGTTTAGGTAAGCCTCCTTATATACTTACCCTGCCACCTTCATAGGTCTGATGTGAAGATGCCAGTGTTGGATTGGAGTAAGCACAGTAAGAAGTCTCACAACACTAGGTTAAAGTCCAACGAGTTTATTTGGTAGCACAAGCCACAAACTTTCAGAGCACTGCTCCTTCATCAGGTGAGTGGGAGTCGTTTTCACAGACAGAGCATATAAAGACACAAAATTTACAATTTACAAGATAATGGTTGGAATGCGAGTCTTTATAGGTAATCAAGTCTTAAAAGGTACAGACAATGTGAGTGGAGAGAGGGTTAAGCACAGGTTAAAGAGATGTGTATTGTCTCCAGCCAGGACAGTTACTGAGATTTTGCAACCCCAGACAAGTCGTAGGGATTATAGATAGTATGACATGAACTCAAGATCCCAGTTGAGGCTGTCCTCACGTGCGGAACTTGACAATTAGTTTTTGCTCAGTGATTCTGTGTTGTCGTGTGTCGTGAAGGCCACCTTGGAGAACGCTTACCCGAAGATCAGAGGCTGAATGTCCGTAATTGTTGAAGTGTTCCCGAACAGGAAGAGAACACTCCTGTCTGATGATTGTCGAGCAGCGTTCATTCATCTGTTGTCGTAGCATCTGCATGGTCCGTCCAATATTCCATGTCTCGGGACATCCTTTCCTGCAATACATCAAGTAGACAACGTTGGCTGAGTTGCAAAAGTATGTATTGTATACCTGGTGGATGGTGTTCTCACGTGAGATGATGGCATCTGTGTCGATGATCCAGCACATCTTGCAGAGGTTGACAGGGTTGTGTGGTGTTGTGGCACCACACCAGCACACAACCCTGCCACAACAACCTCTGCAGGACATGCCGGATCATTGACACAGATGTCATCATCTCACACGAGAACACCATCCACCAGGTACACAATACATACTCCTGCAACTCAGCCAACGTTGTCTACTTGACACGCTGCAGGAAAGGATGTCCCGAGGCATGGTACATTGGGGAGACCATGCAGATGCTACGACAACAGATGAATGAACGCTGCTCGACAATTACCAGACAGGAGTGTTCTCTTCCTGTTCAGGAACACTTCAGCAGTCATGGGTATTCAGCCACTGATCTTCAGGTAAGCATTCTTCAAGGCGGCCTTCATGACACAACAACAAAGAATCGCTGAACAAAAACTGATAGTCAAGTTCCGCACGTAGGAGGACAGCCTCAATTGGGATCTTGAGTTCATGACATACTATCTATAATCCCCTTGACTTGCCTGGGCTTGCAAAATCTCAGTAACTGTCCTGGCTGGAGACAATACACATCTCTTTAACCTGTGCTTAACCCTCTTTCCATTCACATTGTCTGTACCTTTAAGATTTGATTACCTGCAAAAACACGCATTCCAATCATTATCTTGTAAATCGAGTTTGTGTCTTTACATGCCCTGTTTGTGAACACGACTCCCACTCACCTGATGAAGGAGCAGCACTCTGAAAGTTTGTGCCTTGTGCTATCAAATAAACCTGCTGGACTTCAACTTGATGCTGTGAGACTTCATAGATCTACAGATATGCACCCAAACAAGAGATAAACTTCCTTGTCAAACCCATTGTGGAGAGGTCAGATTCATGTGACATTGGCCTCTGGCTTGTGGAATCTTAATGAACTGCAAAACTGAAGTCTCCTTTTCTATCATCTGCCAAATAGGCTCATAGACAAGGAGCTCTGGCCCAATTTGGACACCTCGCTTCTCAAGGGAATATTGTATTACTGCACAAGACATGATTCATCTCTGCAAGTCCATCACATCATATAAAGTCAACAGAAAAGTGAATTATCCAAAATTGGATTTAAGCTCACTGATCCTCATGAAAGAATATTCATTGGACTTTGATTCTAAAGTCTGGAACTTACATGGAAAAAATATTTATTTTCTCTCTGGTTTCTACACTTTAAATCTCTTCTGTCTGAATTTGGGGGCAACACTGCAACCCTTCTTGAGTGTATGCAAATAAGCTCACCCTCCCTCTCAAATTTGCTGTGGGGTTTGAATTAAAAATTGAATCACACCAAAACCAAGATGTTAGGAAATACACTTAAAGAGCAGTGCAAATCAAAACATCTTTCTGTTTACGAACAGATGGTGAGAAGAGAAATTAGTGCTGTTTATATTAACTTGTCTGTAAAAGTATCAAAATTTATACTTCTCAAAATTCATCAAGAAACAATTTTACATACAAAGTTCTGTTATTATAATTTAAGATCAATTTTACATACTTTGTGACAATATTTGAACATCGGAAGTTTGTGGATTTCAAATTACTTATTATTTTATCATAAAGAATACAGCATCAATAGGGCAGTTTTATGCCATTTATACTCCTCCTCTCCATCAGAGAGACAGCATTGGTCAAGGCGCACAAGGACAGCAAGTATGTTCTATGGAATAGTGTGTCGTTATAAGCTCATTGAAGAAACTGTGATCGCCTCATTAAGTATAAAGCAATGATGTTGATCACCAGAAGGGAACAGCTACCTTTTACATAAAACGCACTGAAGGGATATAACTTGTTAAATAATATTACAAAATTAAGGAAAGTAATGACCACAAATCAAAGTTATAACATTTTTATTCTATTATCTATTTTTCTTAACACAAATTTCCATAATTTATATTGTCTTGAAAATTCAAATTTCTTTCTAACTTTAAATTTCCCCATTACTTATATTGCTAATATTTCCGAAAAAAATAAATTTTAGTCAAATTATCAGTAGCTTGTACTTTCAAACAAAATAACAACTTACTAATAAAATGGAGTTTAGAACTTCATTGCTAATCGGTGACTCTTCCACACGTCTATGTTTATGCATCCTCTTGCGAGCACTATGAACCATATTTGACATAGTGGATAGTCTAGGCATGTGAACAGCTGTTGGTTCTGTGAGCTTCTGCAATGCTTGGCTGATATCTGCATTCTCTGATAAAAAGAAACATTACTATAAACAACTTACCAAGTATGCAGAAACTCTATTTTATGCACAAGTAAAAAAATTGGTACATCTGAATTTCAGAATCTGCAGTTTTAACCTTTGCTTTCATCTTCAAAAGCTGCCCTTCCAAGGAGTTCATCAGTTGATTCTTTCCGGCGACAAAGTTTAAAGAACTCGGTAAGAAAATCCCCTATATACATAAGAAATGCAAAACCATTTAGAATTTCTAATAGAATTTCATCAAAACAAAAATGTTTGAGTTCACTAGGACTTGAATTATAATAGAGTAATTTATACCCAACAAGCATTGGGGGTTATCAGCTTTCCTCACTCTCACAGACCATTGGGGTGCTTGTAGAGCATCAAGATCCCTGGCAAAGAAGTTAACAATTGTAAAATGTATTTTCAGCTTCATAAGCAATTTAATACTTGTTTCAAAACACTTATTAAAATATTGTTAGGTGCTATCAATTTCCCTGCCACGTGGAAGAATGCTACTAATTTCGTAATCTCTCACTTCATTTATTCTATCACAGTATGAAATTAGTGATTAATTTACCCTGCTTATTTTCATTAAAGACAAACTTATTTATTTTTCTAAGCCCTCATGCATTTCCAACTACTTTTGAAGTGCAACAAAATTGTCATGCACCATTTGTCAATTTTTCACGTTGAATTTTATCTCAGGGTTTTTCTCAAATCTTAGCAGAACTATTGAAATGCTTTCTAAAAACTTGTTAAATAAGTTAGAGTCCAAAGGTCCTAAAGATTACTCAGCACAAATAAGGTGTCTTAGATTATAAACATGATTGTACTTTGAATACTTTCAGTAGCAAGTTAGTAAATTTGTGATCTGCACAAGTGTCAAAAGATGAAATGTCAACTATCCTGAGCTTTTATTCAAATATATTTGTAAACTAGATTTTAAAAAATTAAAGCTACTCAGTACTCACGAGTATACATCATTGTCAACAATAATGCCTTCTGTGAGATGAGGCCAAGTGGTGGCTAAGTGTAATTCACTAAAACAGAAATACGGCAACAGTCAGAATCTTATCCATCCCATTATTAAAATGCATTAAACTCTGCAGAAAATGTAGAATAATATTTTTGGTACAGAAAGATCATTTGTCTGCTTGAATGGAGTTCTCATATCCAACTCAAAGACAAATTTACACAACAGCAGCTGGATAATTGCATTAATTTCCACGAAAAACAATCAGGTATACTACTTTTTATTCTTTTGTTCCAGTTTCAGAGTCAACCTATCTGATGCCTAGGAATGATGGGATCAGGTATAGGGCAATATTAATACAGTACCACTACAGTTGAGTCATTCAGAATTTGTTCTTGCCTGCCCCATCTTTAAGTTATTCAAGGCTGATACGTTACTGCCACCTTGTCTTAAAATGTTAAAGTAAATTCAATACATAGATAAAATATGCTCTGGCATGATACTTATCCAGAACTAAGAGTCCAGGCTCTGTAATTTGCTTTTATTGAGTTTGTTCATCCCAAGAAAAGGAAGCAGAAGATCAACTATCAGCCTCACTTTTAACCATCCAGAATCACCTAATGGCCTTACAGTTTTGTTACACAATAGGGTGAAATACAAATGTATTTACTTTTTTTTGTTTTTAAGAGAAGTGATTGGTACTAAAAAGTGGACATCCTTAATATCCTTCTTGCAACAGAGTGCCTAAAACTGCACATTATTCTGTCATCTAACAACATTTGTATTCAATGATATCATGTTATGTTGGTACACTTTGTATTGATTACCATCCAGATACCCTTCCCAAAGGTAATTAAAAACGTTTATTCTATTTAGATGTATTTCAAAGTCAGACAAATGAAATAAGCAAAAGTATAGCTCTATTTTCTATTATAGCTTGCATCAAAGAATCTCACCTAATAGGGTCTTCACATGCTCCAAATGGTAATTTTCCAAATTCCAGGCCACCCACTTCTCCTCCAACCAATGCATCAAAATCTACACATGAAGAAAAATTCTGGATGAAGCACTTTGCACCCATGAAACGTTAGAAATTTTTCATCAAATTCTTATATAGCTGACAAGCATCTATAAATTAACTTTAAATTCTTAAACAATACAAGCCATTAAATAAAATACAGCAATACCACGTACCACTGCTTTTGCAGGAAACATGAACACAAAACACTTCCTGTTGCATCCAAGAGTAATAAGATTTTGTCCAGAGATTTTATGACTGTCTACAGTTTTCAGAACTTATCTGTACTCTGACAACTTATGGAGAGCTTTTCATCACTTTCAAATGCTTTAGAATCAATCGAGTATTTTTGAAATGTGGTCACTATTGTAATGTAGGAAATGTGGTAGTCAATTTGTAAAGGCAAGCTCCTACAAATGGCAAAGTAACAATGGCCAGATCATTTGTTTTGTGGTGTTAATTGAGGTATAAGTACAGGATTGAATTTTATGGGGTGGGAGAAAAGGGTGTACTACTCACTCTTCCCATCCACAGAAGGAAATTCAGTTCCTAGAAACCAACTTTTAAAAAGCAATAACAATCTGGGGACAGCAAGTTCAGGGCAGTCTTCTGCCCCTCAGTGGACAGGAAATGATACCCTCGAGGGCTGTTGCAAAGAGTCTGGCTGGCAGTTCTAGAAGTGGGTGCTGCTAGGGAACTCAGATGGGGCCTTGATTTAATGTTTCAGCAAAGATGGCACCTCCAACATCACGCCCTTAGCGCTGCATTAAATGACCTTCATGCTCAGGAGCCAAAAGATACCCATTATACTTTAGATTTGATTTATTGTCACACATATTAGCGTACAGTGAAAAGTATTGTTTCTTGTGCACTATACAAAACATACCGCTCATAGAGAAGGAGACAAATGCAGAATGTAATATTACAGTCACAGCTAGGGTGTAAACTTAATGCAATGTAAGTCCATTCAAAAATTTGACAAAAGCAAGGAAGAAGCTGTTCTTGAATTGGTTGGTCAGACTTTTGTATTTTTTTCCCCAATGGAAGAAGGTGGAAGAGAGAATGTCTGGGATGCATGGAGTTCTTAATTATGCTTGCTGCTTTGCTGAGGCAGCAAAAAGTGTTGACAGAGTCAGTGGATGGGAGGCTGGTTTGCATGACGGATTGGGCAATATTCAGGACCTTTTGTAGTTCTCTGCAATCTTGGGCAGAGTAGGAGCCATACCAAACTGTGATACAACTGGAAAGAATGCTTTTTATGGTACATTTGTAAAAGTTGGTGAGAGTCATAACTGACATGCCCAATTTCCTTGGTCTTCTGAGAAAGTAGAAGCATTGGTGGGCTTTCTGAAATATAGTGTCAAAAGCAGGGTAGCAGGACAGGTTGGTGTTGATCAGGACACCTAAGGACTTGAAACTCTTGACCCTTTCTACTTCATCCCCTTTGGTCTAGACAGGGGCGTGTTCTCTTTATGCTTCCTGAAGTCTATGACAATCTCCTTCATTTTGTTGATGCTGAGGAAGAGATTATTGTCTCCGCACCATTCTCTCTCATTCCAGTACTCTGTCCCATCATTGTTTGAGATTCGACACACTATGGTGGTGTCATCAGCAAACTTGAAAATCGAACTGGAGTGGTGGCTCAACCCCCAGCAGCTGTTGGCGTGTGGAACTTCTGCACTGGGGACCACAATTGCAGGCAAGACCTAACAGTGCACTTAAGTTTTAATTATCCTTTAATTACGTTCCCTTCAATATTCACTCTTTTTCAGAATACTGAATCTGTAATAAAACAATTCATGGATTCTATTTCAACTGTTTTTGGCAGAGAATTCTAAATTCTCACCACCTTCTGTATAAATTGAAACAATAAAGCCAAGACTGTTATTTTCAGTTTTGGATTTTCTTAATGTTTGCCTAAGATTAGAAAATTTAATTTCTATCCATTACTTTAAAAGGCATTTTTTGGAAAAGCTGGACTTTTTTTTTTAAATAGAAAAAGGATTTGTTACCAATGCAATACATTTCAATACTGAGCAAGCGGGATAGCATTATGTTTCTAAGCCAGTTATTCCAGCATTGAGGAGTTCCTCAATGAGAGATAGCAGCCATTTATCATGCAGCTATTACTGATGCAATTAAATTCTCACACAATGTTTAATTGTGAAAGCAAACAGCTGTTACTAAGGCAACAAAATCAAATTGCGCATTGAGAAGAGGTGAAAGGCAACACAAGGTACTTTAGATGGTATGCCTTCAAATCACTTACTATTTCTATAATCTATCACAATAGGCAGCATTTGATGAAAAAAAATTCGAAGTGCTGAACAAGCAAGAAAATGAGTGTGTTTCAGGCTCATTTTCTGGGGCAGTTAAAAAAAAGCAATCATAGGACACTTCTTCAAATAAAAAAAAAGGGTCAGAATGTGATTCTCACCAGTGGGAGGGGGATATTGAGTGGTGCCTCAACTCACCTGTGAAGATGGCTGCTGAGCTCCAGGGGTGCCACTGCACAGACATACTGACAGTGCCAATAATCATTCCCTATGCCAGCCCCCAACTACAAAGACCACTGCCTAGTCTAATCCCAACTATCCAGAAGGTTTTAAATGGCCTCTGGTCCCACCATACATGATCCCTGCCAGCGAGGACCTCAGCCAGAGTGAGCCCAGGATTCAATTTCGCAAATCAGTGTCAGTTAGATCGACAGGCCGAAAACCGAGTGCAATCCCGATTTTCCCCCTCTCACCTGGCTGTTTGACCAGCAAGATAAGCCAGTAAGATCACAGCCAATATATTTTATGTGCCCAAATTTTAAAAGAGAGACTGATCTGTAATGCTTATTAATGGAACAAACATAGCGCTGAAAGGATCACTGACTCAATATATCATTTACTGAACAATGTAGCTATATGCTAAAACTAAATGTACTAACTCAAGACTAATTATCTAAATTAAGATGTTTCATGTCATGAGGTTGAACTCAATCAATTGAAATTTTAAAAATCGAAAGGAAATCCATTAAGTTATTGAATTAAAAGCATTTTTGAATCCAAGCCAGAGTCAGTTTCTCTAGAGTTACAGGCCATCCAAAACATTTCCTAAATATACTCAAAAAATCTAATGAATTGGAAGACTTCAACTATTATTTCAGCGTGCTTAAAATGCAACTGCCCATACTATGAACATTAAAATTAATTCTGTTCCCTCATGTTTTCGTAAGTTGCAAGCACCGCTTGTGATTCATGGAAACATTGAAAATAGAAGCAGGAATAGGCCATTTGTCCTTTCAAGCCTGCTCTGCCATTCATTCTGATCATGGCTAATCGTCAAATTTAATATCTTGATCCCGCCTTCCCTCCATATCCCTTGATCTCTTTAACCCCAAAGCTATAACTAATTTCTTCTTGAAATCAGACAACTACTTTCTCTGGTTGGGACCTCCACAGATTCACCACTATCTGGGAGAAGAAATTTCTCCTCAGCTCAGTCCTAAAAGCTTTCCCCCTTATTCTATGACCCCTAGTTCTGGGCACCCCACCATCAGGAACATTCTTACTGAATCTATACTGTCTAATCTTGTTAGAATTTTACAAGTTTCTCTCACTTTTCTAAATTCCAATTAATTATCATCCTAACGAACTTAGGCCCCCTTGTATGATAGACCTGCCATCTCAGGAATCAGCGTGATAAACCTTCACTGCATTCCCTCTATAGCAAGGGCATCCTTTCTCAGATAAGGACATCAAAACAGCACACAATACTGTTGTGGCCTTATCCAATGCCGTGCATAATTGCAGTAAAATACTCAAATCCTCTCGCTATGAAATTAAACATAAAGAGCTAGTATTTTCCACCTTGTTTTGTCTTCCTGCTTCGTGTTTCATAACCAAACAAAGGACTAATCAAGTTCATTGGCATTTTTTTGATTTATGTAAAAGTGAGCAAATCATTTAATCATAAAATAAAATTCAATACCGCAAACTACTGTAGTACTCACTGTATAAAAAGCAAAAATTCAATGGTTTGGCACTGCATAGCTAATAAGTCATAATATCTATGGGTAATGCTGTCAATTGTTTGAACATAAGGCCATTATATGAAGAGCAAGAAAAGTAATGTTGATAAGAGAACTGGCATTATGAGCAAAACTTACTTTAAGAATGAAAAATGTGAAGCTAGAAATGAAATGGAGGGCAAACAAAGATCAACACCAGCAATTTACATAGCTGCACAACATACAACAGTAACTCCATCTTTTCCTCCTCTCATATCCAGGAATTCCTGCTATTTTTTCCCTATTGCCTCTTCCCAGCTGATAAATCAGTACTCCTCATGTTGAGCATTACTTGGGAGAAACACTGCGGGGTGGCAAGTGTGCAGAATATCTATCAGGCGTGACTTTGTAACACCACTGCTGACCTAGCTGGCCAAAGCCTGATAGTCATATCAAGAAGTCTGGGCTTCTAGCAGATGGTAAAGAAACCAACATGAAAGAAATACCTACTGGATCTTGTTCTCACAAATGTACTGATCACAAATGCATCTGTTCATGACAACATTGGTAAGGAGTGACAACTGCACAGTCCTTCTAACAAAGTCCAGTTTTCACATTGAAGGTATTATCCATTTGTATTATGTAGCAAAACTACCACCATGCTAAACTGAATAAATTCAGAACAGATCAAGCATCTCATAAAAGGGTCTACGGGCCAAGAGCAGCAACAGAACTGTATTCAACTATATATCATGGTTCAGCGTATCCCTCACTCTACTTTATCTTCAAACAAGGAATCAATCTTGATTCAAAGAAGTGTGCAAAAAGACATGCAGGAACCAGTATCAAACATCCACGTAAATGGGGTGTTAACCTGGCCAAATTATAACACATGGTTACTTGCTGAACAGTGAAAACAACATACAATAGACAGAGCTAAGCGACCCCATGACCAACAGCTAAGATCAAAGCTCCAGAGTTCTGCACATCCAGTCATGAATAGTAGTGAACAGTTAAACAACTAAATCAGAAGATACAGCAAAGATTATGGGCCCTAGCGTTATTCTGGCTGTAGTACTTAAAGCTAGTGCTCCAGAATTAACCATCATCCTTAGCCAAGCTACAACACTGGTATCTACCCAATTAGAGGAAAATTGTCCAGGTAAGTCCAGAAATGTCTCCATCAGTGAGTGTAAAAGACAAAACCGAAGCATTTACAACTATCTGTAGCAAATAATACTGAGTGGATAATCCATCTCAATCTCCTCCCGAGTCCGCATCATCATAGACAGATGCCCAGTCTTCAGGCCAATTCAATTCCATGTGATACCAAGAAACTATTGAAAGTTACTGGACACTGCAAAGAGTGGGGCTCCAGCAACATCCTAGTAGTACTGAAAACTTTTTCTCCAGAACAGGTTGTGCCCCAGCTAAGCTGTTCCAGTACAGCTACAACATTAAGATCTATCCAACAATGTGAAAAATTGCCCAGGTATGTCCTATTTATTGGTAGAGGGATTGAATTTCGCAGCCGAGATGTCATGTTGCAACTGTACAAAACTCTGCTGTGGCTGCACTTGGAGTATTGTGTACAGTTTTGGTCGCCACATTATAAGAAAGATGTGGAGGCATTGGAAATGGTGCAGAGGAGGTTTATCAGGATGTTGCCTGGTATGATGGATAGGTCTTATGAGGAAAGGCTAAGGGACTTGGGGTTATTTTCATTAGAGAGAAGAAAGCTAAGAGGTGACCTAATTGAGACATATAAGATAGGGTGGATAGGGTTAGATAGGGTGGATAGTGAGAGCCTTTTTCCTCGAATGGAGATGGATAACGCAAGGGGACATAGCTTTAAATTAAGGGGTGGTAGTAATAGGACGGATGTTAGAGGTGAGTTCTTTACTCAGAGGGTAGTAAGGGCATGGAATGTCCTGCCTGCAGCACTTGTGAACTCGCCAAGTTTAAGGGCGCTCAAGTGGTCAGTGGATAGGCATATGGATAGCATTGGAATAGTTTAGGTTAGAGGGTCATAAAATTGGTTCCATTGGTCGGCACAACATCAAGGGCTGAAGGGCCTGTACTGTGCTGTAATGTTCTATCTACAAAAAAAAAGGAAAGATCAGTTCAGCCAAATATCTCCCCATCAACATACTTGGATTATCAGGGAAGTCATGGAAGGTGTCATCAACAGTGCAATCAGGCAGCAATTACATAGTAATAACCTGCTCACCGAAGCTCACTTTGCATTCTGCCAAGCCACTCAGCACCAGACCTCATTCTAGCCTTGATACAAATGTGAACAAAAAAAGTTTAACTCAAAAGATGAAATGAAAGTGACTGCCCGTGACATCAACAGAGTATTTGATCGAGTTTGGCATCAAAGTGCTCCAGCAAAACTGAAGTTGATGGGAAAGCGGGGTAACCTCACCATTGGCTGGACTTACAGATCGCATCCCAGTTCCATAACAATACTGCACGAGTTCCTCAGGGCAACGTTCAAAATTTAACCATATTCAGTTTTTTCACAAGTGACCCTCCCTCAATCATAAGTCAGAAGTGGAAATGTTTGCACTGCATTCAGTACCATTTACAACTCCTCAGATACTGGGCAGAATATTATGCATCCCAAGCAAGCTTGTAACCAACCCGAAAAAGCATAAAATAGCGTATGAAGATATCGAGCACACATCCTGCTTCATCCTGTCCTTGTGTAATACTTTGAGTGGCGAGTGCAGGTGCAGATTGGCAGTGTGGCTGATGACAATTATGCATCCACTTAAGTGGATTATATGCTCTACTGCCTGGAATATTACGTTGCCACTGAGATTTTTAAGTCATCGCTAGGACAGAACTGGCAGGTAGACAATCTATTTTTCAATTTTTCTCCATCGCAGTTGGCTGGAGGGTGGGAATGGGTGCCTTAAGCTGAAGGCCCCTTCAGACTTGGAGTGCTTATCCCTCTGGAACCGTGTAGCTCCGACCCCTCTATCCCCTCCGGTCTATCCCGAATGCCACAATCATCCCCATCCTGACCCACCCAGAGCACTTCCAACAATCCCATCCAGACTTACCTTGAAAATAGTCCTGAGATATAGGCCGAAATTCTCCAACCACTTCTGCAGATGGGATCGTCCGGTAATGCTGCTGTGAACAGAGATTTGGCTGAGCGCCAAATTCTCCATTGCTCACTGACAAAGACAACGGAGAGGTGAGACATGTATTCTGGCTTTTGATCCAGGCAGATCCAGTACCTTGTTTAGCTACTGCAGCGCTGTGCCTGGATGGGTTGCAGTGTTGTTGGCTGATCAGATTGGCTGACAGCTCTCCAAGATAGGACTTCCTTCCAAGAGCGGACAGAAGTTCTGCCTTCTTCCAATCAACGTCAAACTGAGCCATCTAAAACTTCTACCCACTGAAGAAGTCCATGATCATATACAAGAAGACCTGGACAACATTCAGGCTTGAGTTGATAAGCAACAAGTAACATCCGTGCCTCAAAAGTGCCATGCAATACTCAAACCAACAAGAGAGAATCTCACCACCTTCTCTTGACATTCAATGGCATTACTATCATTGAATCTCCCACGATCAAGATCCTGGTGGTTACCACTGACCAAAAACTGAACAGGACCATACAATGGGCATGGTGGTACTCAGGGATCTGGGTTCAATTCTGGCCTTGGGTAACAGTGTGCACATTCTCCCCATGTCTGCACTGGTTTCCTCCCATAGTCCAAAGATGAGCAAGTTAGGTGGACTGGCTAAATTGCCTCTTAGTGTTCCAAGATCTTAGGTTAGGGGGATTAGTGGGAGAAATATGTGGGGTTACAGGGCCTGGGTAAGATGCTCTGTGAGAGAGCTAGTGCAGATATGAAAAGCCAAATGGCCACCTTTTGCACTGTAAGGGTTCTATGATATAAATAATGTGGATACAAAGGCAGGTCTGAGGCTGGGAATTCTGCAGCAAGCAACTCATCTCCTAACTCCCCAAAGCCTGTTTATCATATAAGGAGCATTTGTCAGGACCATGACGCAATGCTCCACTTGTCTGGATGAATGAAGCTACTACAACACCCAAGAAACTCAATACTGCCCAGGACAAAGCAGTCTGCCTGACAGGCACACCATCTGCCACCTTCCATATTTAGATTTTCCATCACTGACACACACAGCAATGTGTATTGTATACAAAATGGACTGCAGCAACTTGTCAAACTTCCTTGGGCAACACTATCCAAACAGACAACACCTACCATTATAAAGACAAGGTTAGCAGATTCACACCACCACCTGTAAGTTGCCCATCAAATATCACACCATCCTGTCTTGAAGCCATTTTGCTCTTCTTTCAGTAACTGAGTCAAGATCCTGGAACTCTCTTCCAAACTTCACAGTGGGTGTAGATGCACCAGATGGATTACGGCACCTCAAGAAGTTGGCTCACCACCCCTTTTCAAGGAGGGTATGAGATGGCAACAAATGCTGGTCTCGCCAGCAGCACGCAAATGCAGTCTTTTTTAAATGGTTATTTTTAAATGTTTTATAAAATCAAAACTTGACCCGTGTACCAATTAACCAAGCTAGGAACGACTTGTAATTTGAATTTTTATGGTGCTCAATGACAATCTTTAAACTGCACAATTAGAAGATGCAATCTTGTAACATTACATACAAACTAGCAAGTCCTACCTGGAGGTTGCTGGGGCCAAGAATACTGTTGCCAATCTTGAAGGACATATGTAAACCGAATTGCTACACTTATAGGGGGCAAAGGTGTCAAAGGACATCCCTGGAAAAGAAAAATTAGTAAACAGAAAAGACCAGTCTTAAGGTTTTGCAATTCAGCAGGCACTTGATTCTTTGAATTAAAATCATTCATAGTTGTATTCTATGTAAAAATCACTGCTTAAAAAGGATGTGAAAATAATAAAGTGAAAACAATATGTTCATTACATAAAACAGGAATTCTCAACTTCTTTGCTGCTGAGATACTTTCCCGTGTTATAAAAATTCCACAGATCCTTTTTAACACAAGAATTTTTCTGTATAACTAAACACCATATAACTTTTTTAAAAACTTAATGTGAAATTTGCTGCTGGTTCTAGGCAACATATTGAAGCTCTGTGGCAGAAAGGGGATGACTATCAGAATTGAAGCTTGGGGGAGGGTGCCAGATTGAAGTTTAGATGACAGGTATTTCATAATGTTGCAGATATGCACTTTCTTGCACCTGAGCAAGCAACAAACTTCAGTTACTGGCTGTTGGTTGAATCAAATGGCCAGGGTGCTCAAGTGTAACATTAAAAGAGTACTAAGAGTTGAATGAGAGGGAGGGGGAAGTTGAGTGAAGAAAGGAGATGCTGTTTTGTTTTTCTAATATTTTGACCCTGTAGAAAGTAGTTCTTATTTTACTAAAGAGAATATGCTAGCTGCTTGGTGAATATCTGATAAGGTTTAATATAGTATACAAATTGGGGGTAAATTAAACAAAATATACAATAAAGGAAAATAATTATTGAATAAAATAAGTCATTAATTAAAACACATTACAGATGGCAGAGCAGGTGGTGTGTCATAATTGCAACATATCAGGAGCTCCTGGATCCTGCTATAAGCCAGAACAAACACAGAATCGTTATGGCACAGAAGGAGACCATTTGGCCTGTCCAAGTTCATACATGGGCAACTATGAGGGCATTAAATGCTAAGCTAGCTAAAATGGACTGACAAATGCAATTTAGGGATAGGTCAGAGATGCAGTGACAGACATTTAAAGAGATATTTTAAATTTCACAAACAAGAAAGTAAAATTGAGTGGAGGATCCAGCATGCAAGGTTCATTAAAAAAGTTAAAAATACCATTGAACTTCAAGAAAAGCACATAATTGCAAAAGATGGGTGGCAAGTCAGAAGACTGGATGGACTATAAAAAACAGCAAAGAATGACCAAAAAATTAACTACAGAAAAAAAAAATCAGAGAAATCTAACTAAAAATATATCAGAGCTTTATAAATATTAAAAAGGTAAAGTTATCATCAAGATAGATATGTCACCAGGACCGGATGGAATGTCCCTGGTTACTGTGTGAGGTGAGGGAAGAGATTCAGAGCCTCTAACAATGATCTTTGTGTCGTCAATGGACACGGGAGAGGTTCTCGAGAACTGCAGATAAGGTTCCTATATTCAAGAAAGGGAACAAGGATAGGCCAGGAAATTACTGACCGGTGAGTCTGACCTCAGTGATTGGTAAGTTGATGGAGAAGATCCTGAAGGACAGAATTTATGAACATTTAGATGATCAATAGTCAGCACAGCTTTGTCAAGAGCAGGTCGTGCCTTACGAGCCTGGTTGAGTTCTTTGAAAATGTAACTAAATGTTACTAAACACACTGACAAAGGAAGAGTGGAGGATATGGTTTATAAAGACCATATCCTCCTCCAAGGTGTTTGATAAGATCCCCCCATGGAAGACTTCTTGCGAAAGTGAGAGGGCATGGGATCCAGGGACTGTTGCCTTGTGGATCCAGAACTGGCTTGCCTGAAGAAGGCAGAGTGATTGTGGATGGGTCTTTTTCTGCATGGAGGTCAGTCACAGTGCAGTGCCCCAGGGATGTGTTCTCAGACCCCTGCTGTTTGTAATTTTCATAAAATGACATGGGCGAGGAAGTGGAGGGATGGGTTGGTAAATTTGCTGACAACACAAAGATTGGTGGTGTTCTGGATAGTCTGGACGGATGTCAGAAGTTGCAGCGTGACATAGGTAGGTTGCAAAACTGGGCGGAGAAGTGGCAGATGGAGTTCAACCTGAGATAAATGTGTAGTGGTCCATTTTGGCAGGTCCAATAGGATGAAGGAGTATAATATCAAGGGTAAGACTCTTAGCAGTATAGAGAATCAGAAGGACCTTGGGGTCTGGGTCCATAAGACTCTCAAATCAGCCTTGTAGGTACAGGATGTGGTCAAGAAAGCGTATGGTGTACTGGCCTTCATCAATTGAGAGATGGAGTTTAGGTGTCGGGAGATAATGCTGCAGCTTCCTAATTGTCAGACCCCAATTAGAGTATTATGCTCAGTTCTGGTCGCCTTATTACAATAAAGACGTAGAAGCTATTGGAAGGGTGCAGAGGAGATTTACAAGGACGTTGCCTGGATTGGGTAGCATGCCTTATGAGGATAGGTTGAAGGAGCTCAGTCTTTTCTCCTTGGAGAGACAACGGATGAGAGGTGTCCTGATAGAGGTTTATAAGATATTGAGAGGTTTAGATCAGGTGGATGCTCAGAGGCTATTTCCCAGGGCTGAAATGGTTACTATGAGAGGATACAGGTTTAAGGTGCTGGGGAGTAGGTACAGAGGAGATATCAGGGATAAGTTTTTCAATCAGAGGGTGGTGGGTGAGTGGAATCGGCTGCTATCGGTGGTAGTGGAGGCGAACTCGTTGGGGTTTTTTAAGAAACGTCTGGATAAGTACACGTGATTTAATGGGATTGAGGGTTATAGATAGGCCTAGTAGGTAGGGATATGATTAGTGCAACTTATAGGCCGGAGGGCCTGTTTCTGCTGTAGTTTTCTATGTTCTCTGTTCTATGTTCTAAACTGAGCCCTTGTTCTATTGAACGCGAATCTAGGGAATTAATAATGGAAAATAAGAAGATGGCAAATTAATTAAACTGGTATTTTGCATTAGTCTTCAATACAGAGGATACTAGTACGGGCTAAAAGTAAATTACTGCAGATGCTGGGATCTGAAACCAAACAGAGAAGGCTGGAAAATCTCAGCAGGTCTGGCAGCATCTGTAAGGAGAAAAGAGCTAATGTTTCAAGTCTAGACAATCCTTTGTAAAAGCTTTGACAAAAGTCATACCGGACACGAAACATCAGCTCTTTTCTTTCCTTACAGATGTACCAGATTTGCTGAGACTTACCAACATTTCTCTTTTGGACACAAGTCTGGGTGGCATGGTGGTGCAGTGGTTAGCGCTGCTGCCTCAAAGCACCAAGGATCGAGATTCATTTCCGGTCTCAGGTCACAGTCTTTGTGGGTTTGCACTTTCTCCCCAAGTCTGTATGAGTTTCCTCCAGATACACCAGTTTCCTCCTACAGTCCAAAGATGTGCTTGATTGGCCATGCTAAATTGACTCTAGCATTAGAGGAATTAACAGGGTAAATGAGGGTTACGAGAACAGGGCGAGGGTGAGAGTGTGATTGGTACAGACCCGATGGACTGAATGCTTCTTTCTGTACTGTAGGAATTCTATGATTCTATGAAGTAACATTCCAGAAATATCGGAATCAGGAATTATAAGGGAGGAACTCAGGAGAATTACAATCACCAAGAAAGTGGTACTCAGCGAATTTTTGGAGTTGTGAGCTAGCACACCTCCAGGTCCTGATGGATTTCATTCTAGTGTCTTGAAATGAGTGTCTAGGGAGATAATTAATGCATTTTAATGTTTCAAAATGCCTTTGATTCAGGGAAGGTCCCATTAAATTGGAAAATAGCAAATATAACTCCCCCAGAGGAAGTCAAAAAACCAGGCCTGTTAGCTTAATAACCATCAGATGAAATCATTAGATGATGTTACAGCTGGGTACTTGGATAAGTTCAAGATAATCAGGCACAGTTAACATGGTTTTGAGAAAGGGAATTTACGTTTAATGAGTTTATTGGAGTTCTTTGAAGAATTAACAATGTGGATGAACGAGAACCAGCAGATGTACTATACTTAGATTTCCAATTCCCACTGCCAGTGAAAGGCACACCATCTGCCTCCTTAAGAAACATGTGGCAGGGAGACTAGAAATTATCAATGTTTCCTCTAAAGCGTGCACGTGTATAGCAACCTGGAAGGTACCATACAGGTTGGCCAAAAGTTTCACCTTGAAGATAATGCAAAGAAATGAATGAGACATGCACAGCATAAAAACATTAGAGGAAACATTGATTGCAATTAAATTCAGTAAAGAATATTTTAAGATGTCAATTAAAAATGCATTTCTAAAAAGTACTTACAATCTTTGATTTAAATATATCCAGTAGGCCAGACAGATGATTATATTGGTTTGGTACTTTCCGAAGATGAACCATTTCAAAATCTGTCCGAACACCTGGGCCTTCACATGCACCCACATACATTCTTCTCGATTTTTGTTGGATTTGCACAAACAAGGTCACCTGACTAATTTAAAATACACAAATTCAAGATTTACTAACCTCTACAATGCTTCGTAGACAAGTAATATGTAATCACTTCTAAAATAAATCAATACTCTCTACACTGTCTCCTCCATCTGAGCCAGTCATGATTGAAATCAGCTGACATTATACAGTCACAGAGGTTTACAGCACAAAAACAGGCCCTTCCGCCTAATTTGTCCATGCCTCCTCTTTTTTTTCAGAACCCCTTAGTCAATTCCAATTGCCCACATTTGGTCCATATCCCTTTATAACCATCCGACCCATGTAACTGTCCAAATGCTTTTTAAAAGACAAAAAAGTGTACCCAGCTCTACTACTACTTCTGGCAGCTCGAGACAGACACTCACCACCCTTTGTGTGAAAAAAACTGCTGCTCTGGACATTTTTGTATCTCTCCTCTCTCATCTTAAACCTATGCCCTTTAGTTTCAGACTCTGCTATCTTTGATGTGGTGAGAACTTCTCCTTTATACTGCCGTTAGAAAGTCCGTACAAACTTAATTTTGTACAGTCAGGTGTAACTGAGTTTTTAAAGACTATCTGGGTAATAACTATTGCTGTGCAACAGATCTGCCTCTTGAAAAATAATTTTGTATATGATACATTGTTAAATGTCACCATTAAGATGAATTATTAGATTTCTTAGACTAAGTTTCTAAATAACTTCAGTCATGATATTTGAGCTTCTACTTTTACCACGTGTACGTCCCAATCTTCCATATTTTCAATGCAAGTTTTTTTATGGAAACGATTTGAATTTAAAGCTGTTAACTTCCTGGTTGATTGTGTAAGAATCCTTAATTGTGAATTGGGAAGCGTGATAACATCACTGCAACTTCACAACTTATATTAAAGGCTATTACAATTTTGGTTAGGAACCTGCTGATTGTAGAATTAGGTTTTTTCCATTTATTACAACAATGAAAACACCATTTTGTTTTTGTTTTTATTCTAATTCAATCAAATCAAGTCCAATTCAGAGTCTCAACAAGTTGAGACATCCCATATCCAAGCTGACAAGACAGGGCTCTCACCTCCTGTCTTGGGCTTGATCTACATGATCCAAGCTGATTGGAGTAGGTATAGCTCCTCCTCCAAGGCTTGATCTTATTTGCACTTTAGCCAAAAGGCCAAGATGCCGCTTATAAAAATTGCTCCAAATGAAGCTAAAATGTAACCTAATGACTTCAACCAAGTATAGCAGCATCTCTAATACTTTTAGCCTCTTTTGTTAATAGGCATCCCCAGTGCAGCAGGACTGATGTTATCAGACTAGCTAAGTAGCTAATCGCGTTAAACAATTTTCACACTTAGCCATATAGGAAACAAAAAGCACTGAAACAGTAACTTTTAAAAATGAAGTGAATTAAACACTGGGAATTCCACATGTAGTGGCGCCTAAAACATTTTGAAAAAACATTGTTTTAAGTCAGCTCAAAATCTACTGATTATTCATTTAACAGCATTTTATGATTACAAAATTACTTTTCAGGGCAGGTTCTATTGCTCACCAAGCTTTATTAATCACATTGCCATTAAAAACCCACTAACATTTCAAAAAGTCCAACACATTATGGAGGAAAATTGAAACTGACTGTCAGCTCTGAAGAGCACTGCATTGAACCTGTATTGAAGCCCTGTGTAACAGAGTGTAACTTCAGGATTTCCACACAAATTAACATATGCCTGAGCTCAGTTTCAGCAAGAATGCTAGCAGTTCGTGGTGAATAGCAACACTACTCCCCATCTCCAGGAAAGTTCAACCCAATATCTCTAAACTGGTATTTTGTTCTCAATATCCTATAACAATATTACACTTGTCAATGATGTCAGAAACAAGATACACATCAAAGTGGGCAGGAATAATAAACATGATGGTGTTGCTAAATTCTTATTGAGGAATAATAGAAACAGAGTCCTCACCCAAAGCATTAATTAGGAATTGCCCAATTCTCGATGGTTTTTAAGTAGATGAGGTTTTGGATTTGAATAAGTGGACTGAATTTAGGTATCACCTTCAATTAATACAGGTTATTTGCGATTATCTTAAAATATTAAATTAAACAAAATTCTTGTTTTTCCATTTCCCTTGGATTGTTCTCATCTTGCTGGAAAAAATCTCCGTTAGGAAAAACAGTATTATTATATCTAGAATTGCATGATTTCACGGTAATATAACAACATTAGGATACACGAGAATCAAGGTGCAATAAAGTATGTATTGACCCAAAGCTGAAATGGTAATATGACATGGCAAGCTCACTACATTGATATTCAATGCATTTTTTGGTCCACATAAGTTACATATATGTATTTTAGGAAAACACTATAGAGCAAATCCATATTTCCAACAGAATAAATAATGTAATTGGTGTTACTATTTAAATCAAGCCAGTGTGAGTACCTTAATGAGCCCTTCAGGGGATGTCAAAGGGAAACTGCAGGCTTATCCAAGACACTCATGACTGAAAAGTTACGAGAGCAGGGTGGTCAAGGAGTACTGAAGAATTGGGATGTGGGAGGGCAGAGTATCCGAGAATAAAAAAGTAAAAGCAGTCATGACAATAAAACAGAAGAGATCTAGGAGGGTTAAAAAAGAGAAAATGTGGAAATAAAATGATGGGCTTAAGTCCGTAACTATTCATATTACTCGATCACCAAGTTCAAGTTTCTCTCCATCAGTGTCCCATGTGTGAATATCTGATGCCATCCATCTAGCATTTTCAAATATTTACCTACCAACCAGTGTTTCCCAATGCAATAGAAATGGAGCTGAGTAGAATGTTGCATTTTGATTCACTGATGACCGCATCATTACTTGCTGCTGGAGAAATTATCACAAACTCACGTAAACCATACCTAGGGTAAGAAACACCTGAAGGTAATGAATTTGCTATTGATCACTATTCATCAATTTCAACATAATGGCAAAATGCAGTTAGTCCATCAACATCTATAGATTTATCTTTTGAGGACTTCTTGCACAAAAATCCTTACTTATCCAATCTGACATACTATTTGCAGCTCTCTTCACCAAATGGCAAGAATACAATTATTTTTGAGGAAAAACAAGGGGAAGCAACAAAAGTGATCATATGTCTATTAAAAACACTAAAACATTTGTTAGAAGGAAAGTTGGGCTGGTCTATTTTCAAATTTCCAAGATTATAAAGTAAACAGGCCAAATTAATCTGCAGACAAGATATGCCAGGACATACAAAATTAGGAAATCAGAAGTAAAAAAGGTAAGGCAGTACAATGTTTTCACCCAAAAATGAAGAGATTTGCTGAGTAGTTTATGAAGAAAGGTCACTGGATTCAAAAGAAAAATTAATGAGTTTCAACAGAGAACTGAATGAATTGCAGAAAGGCAGATAAGTGCAGTTGATCCCTAAAAAGGTACAGGTGTGCTCAGCCAAATGGTTTTCTTCATTTCTTTTGTAGAAAGATAGCAACAAAGTTGTCCGTTCAGAACCTTGATGCTGCTCTGTAATCCAACCAGATCACAGCCAATCTGAATCTTAATTTATCCAACTCTGGAAATATTTATATCAACATTCACGTAATCAACTCAATTCAAATACTTAAAACAAACGACTGAGTTAATACAATCTTCAATCTATTCAAATATGCAAATTTTTTGTAGTTTCCCTTCACACAGACATTTCAACGTTGTGCTCTTAAGCTGATGCAACGATAAGGTGATAAAGTCATCCCAAAGCAGTTTCATCAAATTCATTGGCAGTGAGCACCCAGAGGCATTCAAGATAACTTATATTACAAAGCTGACAAGAATCCACAGATGTAGAACGTAGAACATAGAACATTACAGCGCAGAACAGGCCCTTCGGCCCTCAATGCTGTACCGACCAATTAGGAAAAAGCAATGACCCTCCAACCTAAACCATTCCCTTTTCATCCATAAACTTATCTACTAACCTCTTAAACGCCACCAAACTTGGCGCATCTACAACTGCCGCAGGCAGGGCATTCCATACCCTTACCACCCTCTGGGTAAAGAACCTACCTCTGACATCCGTCCTATAACTACCACCCCTTAATTTAAAGCTATGTCCCCTTGTGCTAGCTTTCTCCATCCTAGGAAAAAGGCTATCACTGTCCACCCTATCTAAACCTCTAATCATCTTATATGTTTCAATAAGGTCGCCTCTTAGCTGCCTTCTTTCTAACGAAAACAACATCAAATCTCTCAGCCTCTCTTCATAAGACGTGCCTTCCATACCAGGCAACATCCTGATAAACCTCCTCTGTACCCTCTCTAATGCCTCCACATCTTTCTTATAATGCGGGGACCAGAACTGCACACAATACTCCAAGTGCGGCCGCACTAGAGTTTTGTACAGTTGCAACATGACGTTGCGGCTCCGAAATTCAATCCCCCTACCAATAAAAGCTAAGACTCCATATGCCTTCTTAACAACCTTATCGACTTGATTGCCAACTTTCAGGGATCTATGCACATATACACCAAGATCCCTCTGTTCTTCAACACTATTAAGAGTCCTACCATTAGCCCTATACTCTACACATTTGTTATTCCTGCCAAAGTGAATTACCTCACACTTTTCCGCATTAAACTCCATTTGCCACCTCTCGGCCCAGCTCTGCAACTTGTCCAAGTCTCTCTGCAAACTATAACACCCCTCTTCACTACCTACCACTCCTCCGACTTTGGTGTCATCCGCAAATTTACTAATCCATCCTCCAATACCCTCATCCAGATCATTTATAAAAATTACAAACAGCAGGGGCCCCAAAACAGATCCCTGAGGTACACCACTTGTAACCGAACTCCACGATGAATATCTCCCATCAACCACCACCCTCTGTCTTCTATCTGCTAGCCAATTCCTAACCCAATTAGCTAAATCACCCTCAATCCCATACATCTGCATTTTCTGCAGAAGCCTTCCATGGGCCACCTTATCGAACGCCTTACTAAAGTCCATATATACCACATCAACTGCCTTACCCCCATCCACCTCTTTGGTCACTTTTTCAAAAAACTCAATGAGGTTAGTAAGGCACGACCTACCCTTCACAAAACCATGCTGACTATCCCCAATCAATTCATTTCTCTCTAAATAACTATAAATCCTATCCCTAATAATTCTCTCCAATACTTTGCCCACAACAGAAGTAAGACTCACTGGCCTATAATTCCCCGGAAAGTCTCTATTCCCCTTCTTGAACAATGGGACCACATTCGCTATCCTCCAGTCTTCCGGCACTAAACCCGTAACCAACGACGACCTGAAGATCAGAGCCAGAGGCTCTGCAATCACCTCTCTCGCCTCCCAGAGAAGCCTAGGGTAAATCCCGTCCGGCCCAGGGGACTTATCTAACTTCAAACCCTCAAGAATATCTAGCACATCCTCCTTATCTACTTCAATACTTTCCAGTTTGCAACCCTGTATCCCAGTGTTCTCCACAACTACATTTACATCTCCCTGCGTGAATACCGAAGAGAAATATTTGTTCAGTGCCTCTCCAATCTCTTCAGGCTCCACGCACTTAACTGAGCTGATGATACCTACAACACCTTGGATGGATAATCAGTTTATCTTTTAAAAAAGGTTAGAGAAATAGAAAATATTTACAACTAAAGCATGTTCTCTACTCTTCTCTTCTCTTTTAAAAGCATAAATTTTCACAAATATATTCACACTTGAGGTGTTTCTCCGAGTAAAAATAAAACTTGCAACAATTATGTTTTATTAATGGGTTGTTATACAGCATCAGAATGCTGAAGTGGTTGGTATTTACATAACCCCGCCCCCAACACATGCAAGACCTTTCTTATTACACATGACAAAACTATAAATTCTAAATCTGTGCGAGCTGAAGTATATGTTGTCAGTTTCATATAAAATTGTCAATTGCACACAAATTATAAAAAATAGAATTAAATAATGTTGAGGCTGTGCCTACCATCTGACAAGACAATGAGCTCTAGGTGGAAAATCATTATTCATGGACAATAAATCCTGCATTGCTTCAGGAAGAACATCTGTCGAAATAAAATTTCTTCTTAAGAAAAAGGAGGTCTTTTATAAGAAAAGCACAAAACAGAATTATTCCACAGACAAAACAAATTCCTTTAACCACGTACAGTCAAATATTTTGGTAACTGAATGAATATGATTGTGAAGAGAGCAATTTGCAATATCCACGCCCTGGAGTGGCATGATGACACAGTGGTTCGCACTGCTGCCTCACAATGTCAGGAACCCGGGTTCAATTCCGTGTCATAAGAAATATGGGCAGGAATAGGCCATCCAGTCCCTTGAGCCTGCCCTGCCATTCAATAAGATCATGGCTGATCTGTAGTGGTTCAGTACCACTTTCCCGCTTTCTCCCCATAACCCTTAATTCCCTTGTCAATCAAAAACCTTTCCACTCTTGACTTGAACATATTCAGCAAGGAAGCCTCCACCATCTCATCAGGCAGAGAATTCCAAAGAGTTACGACCCTTTGCGTGAAGAAACTCCTCCACAACTCTGATCTGAACCACCCCCCGCCAATCTTGAGGCTGTGCCCTCTAGTCCTGCTATCTTTGGTAAGCGGGAAGAGTGTCTCAATCCATCCCCTTCATTATTTTATATGTCTCTATAAGATCCCCTCTCAGCCTTCTAAACTCCAAAGAGTACAAACCTAGCCTATTCAGTCTCTCCTCATAATCCAATGCCCTCATCTCCGGTATCAGTCTAGTAAACCTTCTCTGCGCCCCCTCCAAGGCCAATATATCCTTCCTCGAATGCAACGACCAAAACTGCACACAGTACTCCAGCTGTGGTCTCCCAGTACTCTATACAGCTGCAACAGTACCTCCCTACTTTTATATTCTATCCCCCTAGTTACAAAGGCCAACATTGCATTTGCCTTCTTAATCACCTGCTGCACCTGCATACTGTGTTTTTGCGATTCATGCACAAGGACCCCCAGGTCCCTCTGCACTGTCGCATGCTGCAGCTTTTCGCCATTTAAATAGTAATCCTTCCTACCATTATTCCTAACAAAGTGGATAACTCACACTTGCTAACATTATACTCCATCTGCCAGGTCCTCGCCCACTCACTCAACCTATCCAGATCCCTCTGTCTATGTAGAATTTGCACATTCTCCCCATATCTGCATGGGTTTCCTCTGGGTGCTCTGGTTTCCTCCCGTAGTCGGAAAGATGTGCTGGTCAGATGCACTGGCCATGCTAAATTCTCCTTCAATGTACGCAAACAGGTGACAGAGTGTGGGATTTTCATTGTGACTTTATTGAAATGTTAACATAAGCCTACCTGTGATACTAATAAATAAACTTTAGAATGAACATTTGAGAAGTTTTGGATCCAAAAGGCCAATATACACAATTTTTAAAAAATCAAAAACTAATCAAACATATTCCAACTCAAAACCTTCAGAAGTGCATTGTACAACTCAAATCTATTAATTCTCCTTTAATGCAAATTTAAAACTGCAAATTCAACACAGCTTGCCAGACATACCTTCTTCAGATTCTTCTTTAATTTCTTTATCAGTTAAAGATTCTTGTTTTAGATAATGATGTGTTATGCCAAATTTATAGTCTGCAAAAGAAATCTCATCAGACTTCTCCTCCCATACGCCAGAAGTTAATTCACCCTGTAAATTCACAAAATACAACATATAGCTTTACAAACCCGTAATTTTAAACCGGTATATAAAGAAAGAAACCAATGAGTTTAAAAGCAAGTTTACTTAAGGTCCTTGCAAAAACCCAAATACCCAGAGTTGAAATGATTATCCAAAGGACATGGGCAACAAAGAGTGTCAATTATTTCAATGCTGAAACACCCTTTCTCTCTGTACTAGTCATGCTGGAAGATGTTTTCGAAATGGTGACAAATAAATCCAATGTAAATATTTGTGGAGAATGAAATCAACTGCCTTTATTCCAAGTCATTTTATTCATTACACAGTTCTTTGATAAAGGATAAAAGAACAAGCAATGCCTATGTTACTTAACTATTTAGTGAACAAACCTTTTCCAAAGGTTTTTTTGCACTACTTCCAATCAGTTTCCAATTGTTCAGCACTTCTTCAATTCTTGACACAAACCTAAAAAAAAAGGATGATGTTAAAATCATTGAACTATTATTCCTTAAATAAAACCTTCAGGATGTTATAATTTATAGATGCATTTTATATAAATATATATATATATTAGAAAAAGAATATAGTACAACTTACTTTATTCCAAGGATACGGATCAATTCTTCATGCATGAAATTGCCATTTTTCAACTTCTCAGATTGTCCCACAGTGCTAGAGATTCTTCAATCTATTCAAAGCAGCGGCATTGCTTACGTATTTAATATACACACTACATATTTTTGCCTCGTGAAAATATCATCATTTTGGATCCTTCATTTATAAAATAAAATATTTTATCCAACCAATTTTTAAAAGAAAGACAAACTGGCTTAGAATTTCTAAAGGGCATAATTAATTGCACAGACCATTGCTTTACTAACACAAATTAATTCTTCATAAATGATTACTGGAAATCTTAATAATAAAAGCCATAATAGAAACTCACTTGGTCACAGCACTAAAAATAAAATAATTTTGCTAATTCTACGCTAAACAACTTCCTTCCACATACCTTGGTAAACTCAAGAAACATAACTGAATTCTTATTAACTACTTCATTTTTATCAGATGCACCTAACCTTCTATGTTTAACATGGCCCATTTACTCCACGCAAGGTTATTTATGCAAGCAATCTGACATGCACAAATTTTGAATATTAACTTCCCCCTCCCTTGTTTCACATTGTTGAATTTGCATTCTGAGATCATTTCCATTTCTTTTGTTGAAAAAAAACCTGCGGTATAAAGGAGTTCAACAGTGGTCTACTACTTGTATCAGTACATCACAACTCGGTTGACTCTTAACTAGTTTTCAACTGAGCTTTTAATTAAAGAATGAATGTCAAAAAAATGTCAAAATTAGCACCCAAGAGGAGAGAAATAACAGCATCACCTTCCTCTACTTTTTGTCCAGAGTTGAAAGGGCAAAAAGACAATCAATGAAGCTGTGAACCAGTCATTCAGGAATTCTCTACAAGCATTCGAATTAGGAGCATGAGGAACAAGCTAACTCTGCCATTGAGATCAAGGCTGATTTAGTTGTATTCTCTTACTTATCTCGATAACTCTGGGTAAAGAACCTACCTCTGACATCCGTCCTATAACTACCACCCCTTAATTTGAAGCTACGTCCCCTCGTGCTAGCTTTCTCCATCCTAGGAAAAAGGCTATCACTGTCCACCCTATCTAAACCTCTAATCATCTTATATGTTTCAATAAGGTCTCCTCTTAGCCGCCTTCTTTCTAACGAAAACAACCTCAAATCCCTCAGCCTCTCTTCATAAGACCTGCCCTCCATACCAGGCAACATCCTGGTAAACCTCCTCTGTACCCTCTCCAATGCCTCCACATCTTTCTTATAATGTGGGGACCAGAACTGCACACAATACTCCAAGTGCGGCCGCACTAGAGTTTTGTACAGTTGCAACATGACGTTGCGGCTCCGAAATTCAATCCCCCTACCAATAAAAGCTAAGACTCCATATGCCTTCTTAACAACCTTCTCGACTTGATTGCCAACTTTCAGGGATCTATGCACAAATACACCAAGATCCCTCTGTTGTTCAACGTTATTAAGAGTCCTTTTATTAACACTATTAAGAGATTTTTATTTTAAACACTATTTTTTATTTTAATTTTTTAATTTATTTTTTATTTTAAACACTATTTTATTAACACTAAGAGTTTTTTTTTCTTAATTGGTCAGCGCAACATCGAAGGCCAAAGGGCCTGTTCTGCGCTGTAACGTTCTATGTTCTATAACTTTTCACCACTTTGTTAATCTAGAATCATCTACATTTGCCTTATAAGTATTTACTGACTCCACTTCCACTCGCTGCCTTTTGAGAAAGAATGTTCCGAAGACTCTTTTTTTCCTCCTCCTCCTAATTTAGCATATAATGCTAAATTATATCAGCATACTTTTGAACCTATATGTCTGACAACTAAACATTTCAACTTTTACACAACATTTGACTCTACTACTGAGGCATGCCCGTTTCCAAGCAACAAACGTTCTTGACAAAATATATGCTGTCTTTTCCCATGATTTTATGGTGCGTCTGCAACTAACACAGTCACAGTGTTTATGTCATCATAATTTTTCCATGTATTAGTTTCTATTATGGTCTGTTCTTATAGGACAGTAAAGATATTACAATTCTCAAATACATGCTGTTAATTTCAACCAAATGCACATTCAATCTTATAAATTAATTGTTTATTATAAGTTACATAAAATTGTAAGTTTTTTCCCAATTACTGAACTTCATTCAAATGAAAACAAAATAATGCAATGTGGCACACTTCTTGTCGTTTTAGAGAGTTCAGATTAGAAACAATTTACAAATAATTGAAATTGCCACACTCCAAAATCTACGACTGATCTTATACTGTGAACTGTTTGAGATTGCTTCAAATCGACACTAAAATAATACTTTCCAGACATCGACTTCCAATCACTTCTACAGATACACTGCAGGGCCAATCTTAGCTTCTTAAGCAACAGATATGATGTACGAATTATTTCACTTCTAAATGTATAATAACGTCTAAGGAACTGCTGCGCAATGGCAACACATTACGCAAAATATAATTTAAGTTGCAAAACACTGGGAACTATTTAAATGATTTCCACAATACGCTGCTTTGAAGATTGAATAATGGACATCGAAAAGTGGTGTCCTGAAGATGCTTTTAGTAGCAAGCAACTGCCATTAACGATTTTGATTGCTAAAGAAGCTAAATTTGCTAAACCAGATGTAAACAAAACTTGCTGCTGGCGCACTAAAGAGGGGTCGCCATAGTAGCTGAATGTGAGTAAGGAGATGGTTGACAGGACAGCCTGTCTCGGTGTGTGTGCCTGAGCCCAACAGCTGTCACAAAATTAGCACGATACGGTCAACAACCAAAAGGGCTTTTGTGTGTGTGTGTGTGAGAGACAGAGAGCCGCTCGCGGCTGCAGGAACGCGAGGGCTCGAAGGCAGTCTCGAGCTCTTGCCCAGGACACCAACGGCTTCTAACCGTCACAGGCTCGGCCAGCCACAGCTCCCATTCCCTACTTACCTCTCCCATTCTGACGCCGTCGTAAAATCCGTGATTTCAAACACCTCCGACTCTGGCTGCGGGAACATAAACAAAAACAAGAACAGGCCGGTAAGTTTGTCTGAATGACAAGTATATTTTCCACAGAAAGCAAAGATCCTTCACTCACATCGCTGTCCGCCGCCATCTTGAGAGCTGTTTGTCTGCAGCGCACTGTGGGTAAAGCGGCCCGTTTCCTGCTGCAGACACCTCAGCCATCACTGTGGGTAGGGCGTTAAGGGAGCGAGCATAAGACACTCCTTTTAGAACAAAAACAAGAGCTCGCTTGCTATTTGCGTTCAGATATCGCCTTTTAACGCAACACGGTGTCTTACAGCGCCTCACATCAGTACTGGCAAACAAAATTTGACACCTATCCAGATGAGGAATTGTTGCTTGGCCAGAGAATTGGGCTTGTCCCAAAGGAGGATAAAGAGAGATGGGGACGTTTAGGGAGGGAATTCCAGAGGTAAGAGCCTCAACACCTGAAGGCAAAGGTACGCCAATGCAGGATCACTTCTCAAATCCCAAGATTACATGCTGAGGGACAGGCGAAAGCTTGGGACAGCTGCTACAGAGGCACAATGAAGGTCGCTGTCTAATATCTATCAACCACAGTGAACCAAGGGGAATAGAACCTTCTCAGACGGAATGACTCATTGAATGTAAACATATCAGTTTAAAATTTTAAGTTTAAGTTTATTCGTGTCACAAGTAGGTTTACATTAACATTGCAATGAAGTTGCTATAAAAATTCCCCAGTTGCCACTTTTTTTTGTAGACAACCTTTCAACTACTTTGCAACATTTATAAGAATATTGTAAAATATCAGAAACATTCCCTTTATTATATTGAAACATCTCAGAATGTTACCTGACGTATGTAAAAGCCTGAACATTATTGCTTTTTATGTGATGGCCATTTTGCAATGTTCTCAGATTTACAAATAAAGTATATTTTTTGAAAAAAAAGCTGGATCATTTCTCAGCCTTTTGGCTAATGTCAGATTAAGCTCTAGGTGAGTGTACAGTGCCTTACCTTGTCAGCTTGGATCTTGTTTGTCTCCTTTGTGGGGACCATGAATAGGATTCAATTTGTATTTGGGTTTTGGAGCAAGCAAGACATGGATTTGGGTTTGCCTGGTCCACTCTGAACATTAGCTTTGTAACTTTAAGAATAGAGTTTTTTTAAAAAAAGAAGCCAGAACAATAATAATGAGTTTGATGTATCTGCATAAATAGTGAAATTGCTTGAAAGCTAGCCACATCACCAAGTGGCCACTGGAAGGGGCCAGGATGACTAAAAAAAAACTATTCTTCCAACTGCCAATACTTGCATATGCGTACTCACAAAATTATTACAAATTAGAGCCTTCCAATATTAAAATAAGCATGACATAGACCACTGTTACAATTGCATTAATCACTTCATTGATAATGTAATAACTGATACATTATGATAACCATTATATATATAACAACAATATTAACAATTTAGTAAGGCAAGCTATTAACCATAGGAATGACTAATAGTGTTCGCACTTTTATGACATTTTTTTAATTTCCCCAAAACTCTAAATTTTCTGAGAAATTGATGCAGATCTGGAATCTCACTTGCAGATTGTGAATTTTCCCTCTTGTTTCTGCAAACAGTGGTCATCATGGAAAATCGTGTTCTTTATGAGCATTTGCTTCATGCCTGGAGAATATAAGAGCTGATTTTTTTGTTCGTTTCTTTTCCCCTTGGGTTTTTGCTGAAAAGCTTCTGGTACATTTCACTGATGTGGCAATGCTTCAACGCACAGGAAAATATAATGCTACGGATAGGAGAGAAATGGTGGGATAACTTTACCTCCTTTCTCCTCATAGTTGTTCTACAAAAAGATTTGAATTTTAGAGAGTGTTTTAAACTCTTGAATGCTGTGACTTTTAGTAATAGTCATGAAGTAGGCTTTCGAGTAAGTTTAAATCAGAAGAACAGAAAACGTTCATTCATACAATACCCCAAAATGTAAACACAGATGTAAATGAAAAACACTCATTTCCTCATGCATGAAGGTACACACACTTACACACATACACAAGTAAAGATGGTTTATAGAAACAAAGCATGCATTTAGGTTATTAATAGAAAGACATAAGTAAATCACATGTTTCAATTTATTCCTTTAAAATGCACATATTGCAGGCTTGGATGCATTCTCTTTCATTGTCCTTTGCATGAAAGTTAGAAGACTCTGAGTTCTATCCAAAGTCATGGCTGAGTTTCTGTAGAGATGATCTTTACAGGTGAAGACAAGTTAACCCTCCTCTCTCACTGCCCAGGTTGAGTAGTTGTTCCGGTAGGTTTCTATTCTTGCTGGGGGAATGGGCCTTCTTGTTCTATTGGTTTCCAGACTGACTTGTCTCTTATGGCCGTTTGAGTTGTAAAATTTGTTAGTTGAAGTCAGTTTCAAAAATATGACCAAATAATCACTATTTCTGTTGTCTACAAATTATTTAAAATTAAAAGCCATTGCTATACACTGGGGGATGAACGATAGCTGTTCAGACCTGCTGGTGACAAACTGGTTTCTTCTCAATTTTTAAATATTGAGCTCGCAGACATTGTGTCTCGGGCTATTGATTTGACCCTTGGTAGCCATCCTTGCAGTACATTGTCCACTTTTTAAAGTTAATTTGAAAACATCAGCACTGAATAAAGTCAATATCTTGAAATTCCAGAACACAATGGGAGCAATTTTCCCAACCTGCTGCATTAGAGCAGCGCAGCAGGCTGGGAGACGTTAGTGAAGGCCATTTTGCATGCTTCCTGTTGGGCCCCATGGCCTTCATGAGTGTCCATGCCTAAGATTTCCAGAGTAATCAACTCTGCATTGGAAATCAGTGCAAAGCTGATTACAATATTGAAGTCACAGTTTCAATGTCATTAGCAGGCTTGAGACTGAAGTCTCCAGATCCACTAACATCTCCCCTACTGGAAATGGTTCACTCCAGCAAGGTTTACAATTGCCCCCTACTAACAGGTGGCCAGAACCTGCTAGAGGCAACAAAAACCATTGAGGCCCCATAGGAGGTCAGGGGTAAGAGGGGTGCCCCTTTGGTAGTGCCAGCCTGGTAGTGACAGTCTGGCCCCTTAGCACTGCCCAAGAGGAAAACTGGCAATATCCAAGGATACTTGGCACAATCCACCAGGCATCAGGCAGTGCCAACGGGCCTATTGGGATGAGGTTTTGTGGGTGATCGGTGGGTGTGGGGGGGGTCTTGCTGCCACTCTGTTAAGGGATTGGTGGCAGAGAGAGGAGAACAGTGAGGTCAGAGGAGTCGGGCAACTGGGATGGAGGTGGTGGGTGCAGGATTGGGACTACTGTTTGGGGTGGTGCAGGACAGTCAGTGGGGAGAGGTTCTGAACTGCCGAGGGGCAAGGGGTCATTGGGGCTTGCCCAGGGAGGTCTGGGAGGATAACGATCAGAGTGGAGTGGGGCAATGCAAGCCCAGCAATGGGAGGATTGCAGGGCTCGCCAGTGATCGAGTTGGCCAGTGATTGAGAAGTGGACAATGCACTGCCACTGCACATGTGCCAATCTTGGCACTGACAGATCGGTGCATGCACAGTGGCTCGCTCAGCACAATGCTGCTTGCTGGCCCCTTGTGGCGGGAATAGGCCTCATCCCTGATTTTCAGAGGGAATCCTGCGAGTGCACTCTGTGATCTACATAGTGTAAAAGATTCCAGACTAATATTTTTGCTGGGCATAACATGCTTTCCATAATTCTGATTTTTTTGTGCAGCACATCTATGTCAATCTTTTTATGATTGCATGGTTGAAAACCATCAGAAAATTCTTCAAAGGACATAGCATTTGCATGGACTAATTTGGATATTTTGCTTTGAAAGCTGCTTTCAGACAAGTTATATCATCCACTCAAGTACTTCTTGATTCTTTTGTAGAAAGTTTAAAAGTCTCTCTCAAATTTTCCTGCCACATCTGGTATTAATTGCTTCAGATGCCTTTCACTGCAGGTGCAAAAATCTTGCCCTATATCCTTCTCTTCTGAGGAAAGGTTAAAGAAATTGGGCCTGACATTATTGAAGTTTAGAAGAATGAGAAGTAATCTTATTGAAACATATAAGACCTGGAGAGAGCTTGACAGGGTAGATACTGGGAGGCTGTTTCCTCTTGTGGAGAAATCTAGAACTAAGGAAATGTTTATTCACCCAACACCCAAAATGTAAAGATGTAAATGAAAAACATTAATTCCTTCATGCCCATAGACACACAAGTAAGGGTGATTTATAAAAACAAAGCATGCATTTAGATTATTAATAGAAATACAAGAAGCAGATCATGTATTGTAATCTGGTTAAAATTGAGCAGTCTTTCATTTAAAATGGCAATGAGGAGGAATTTCTTTTCTCAGCGAGTTGTTCATCTTTGAAATTCTCTTCCAATGAGAGCAATGGAGTTGGGTCATTGAATGTGTTCAAGGCTGAGTTAGACAAATAGTTTTCATTGGCAGGAGAGTCGAGGGTTACAGGGGACATGATGTGGAAGTGTGCTTAATCCTCTCTCCACTCACATTGTCTGTAGCTTTAAGACTTGATTACCTGTAAAGACTTACATTCCAACCATTGAGTTTGTGACTTTATATGCCCTGTTTATGAACACAAGCCCTCACTCACCTAATGAAGGAACTTGAGACTCGTAAAAGCTAGTGCTGTCACATAAACCTGTTGGACTTTAACCTGGTGTTGTGAGACTTCTTACAGGACTCAGGCAGTGAAGTGGAGTTAAGGCCATAATCAGATCAACTATGACCTTACTAAATGGCAGAACAGGCTGGGTAAGCTGAATGACTTATTCCTGCTCCTATTCCTTATGGTCTTGTGATCTCCTTTATTCAGTTATCTTATATAACACATGTTGAAATATTAAAAATCCATAAATAGGAGCTACTTTCTGATCATTTGCCTCACGAGGGCCATTTGAGAAAATTCTTGGAGGCATGTAACAGCAGAGAAAATGCATGTTAAACGTAATTTACTGTTGATGCAAATACATATCAATTACAAATTAACATGCATTTTGGTTTTTCACTTGTACATAAATAAAGGAGTATAAAAATTAACAGGCCATGGTACAAAATACTGGATGCAATTTTGTACAGAAAGGATAGCATAGTCAACATTGAATCATCAATAGAATTGTATAATCTATCATTATTTGGTGGAATTGCATTGTCATATAAAAGTATATTATCTAATTTATTGTGAATAATGGTATATATAATCTCCTCATTCACATATAAAAATGCTAAATCTTTGATTTCACCTCCTTCCTTTTGTCCATTTGAGACATCCAACTTGATAACCTAGGGAAGACAGAAAAACTCATGAAGAATTCTAGGCAGAGCCCTGCAACAGTGGCATGATATAATAAAACACAAACATGACTCCATTTGGATTTTAATTGTTAACATGTTCATTAAAATAAATAACAACAACATTGTTCCATGTGCCCAAAAAATTCAATCCCCATGTGGGATTGTGTTCAGTGCAACTCAATGGGCCAAAAGGCCTCTTTCCGCACTGTAGGCTTCTATGATCTATGATCTAAAGAAACCAAGTATTTTTAATAATAAAGTAATTATAGTACTGACATACATTCAGACATAGATGTGTTTAGAAATCTACACCTGATGTTATAATTATACACAATTATTTAGAAACACATATATGTTACAACATGGAAAGAGGACCTATAACCTAACCAATCTCTTATGTAAACAGTTCTAGTCTCACTTACTCACCTATTCCTATTTCCATTCATCTTCTCTTTTTTTTAATCCATTTATCCAATCTAATATTGAACATAAATATAGTTTTTTATCTCAACTATTAATTTTGATGTGAATTTCACACCTCATGATTGTGTATATAGAATTTCTTATTTGTTTAATCTTGCATCTATGGTCCCTTGCTCTTGAATCATCAGATACTGGAAACAATTTGCTTCAAGATAAGAATCAACTTGCAAAGTGACCTGCTTGGGCATTTTCTCTGGTCATCACTGATCTTCCATTATTTACCTTAATAAGCAATGAAAGGAAAGGGAAGGACTCACATTTATATAGTACTGTTCATAGTCTTAAGACATTTCAAATTGCAGTGGAGAACTTTTGAATTGAAATTATTGTTTTAATGTAGGAATCGATGGTAGCCAATTTGAACACTGCAATCTCCTACAAATTGCTGTAAGGTGCATAGCAAGAAATCTGTTTTAGTAATGTTGGTTAAAGGATAAATGTAGGTCAGGATACCAGGAGAATTACCCTGCTGTTCTTCAAATAATGCCACTGAATTGTCTACATCCATCCAAGAAAAGCACAGTTTAATGTCTCATCCACAAGAAATAGAAGCAAAAGTAGGCCACCAGGCACTTTGAGCCTGCCTTGCCATTCGATATAATCATGGCTGTTCTGTCAATGTCAATTTCCTTTCTGTGCCATTTCCCCATAGCCCTCTATCATTTGATCTATCAAATATTTATCCATCTCCACTTTGAATGCTTATAATGATTCTGCCGCCATCATGCTTTTAAGCAGAGAATTCCAGTGATTCATCATCTTCTGGAGAAGAAATTTCGATTCACCTCAGTTTTAAATGATCTGCCCTTTATTTTGTAGCTATGGCTCCCTTGTTCAAGACAAGTGAAACATCTCACCATTTACCATTTCACCCTCTCTCTGGATCATATACGTTTGAATAAGGTCACACTTCACTCTTCTAAACTCCAAGGAATACAGACTCAGATTATTTAGTCTGTCTTGATAGGACAACATTCTCATCCCAGAAATTAGCATGGTAAATCTCCTTTAAATTGTCTCCAATATTAGTATATCCTTTTTTAGGTAAGGGGATCAAAACTGTAGGTAGTATTTCAGCTGAGGCCTCACCAACACTCTTTACAATTGCAACAAAACCCTCCCTATTTTTAAACTCCAATCATTTTGCAGTAATATCCAAAATGCCATTCACCTTCTCAGCTATTTGTTGGATCTGCCTGTTGGCTTTTTGTGATTCATGCAGTAGGGCATCTAGATCCCCTTGTACTTCATTTACCTGAAGTGTCTCTCCATTTAGATAATAATATACCTTTTGATTCCTCATACCAAAGCTTGACCTCACGCTTCCCTATATTAAATTCTATTTGCCAGGTTTTCATCCAATCACCCAATCTATTTATATCCTGTTGCAGAATCACAATATCCTTTTCACAACATGCCCTTCCACCTATCTTCATGTCATCGGCAAATTTGAAAACCTAATATTCTGTTCCTTCCTCCAAATCATTAATGTAAGTAGTGAATAATTGCGGCCCGAGGACTGATCCCTGGCGTACTCCATTTGTTATATCTCTCCATTCTGTAAAGGACCCATTTATTTCAACCTGCTGCTTTCTATGTGACAGCCAGTTTTCAATCTGTGCCAACACATTTTCTCCAATTCTATGGGCTTTTACTTTATGACTTAGCCTCTTATGCAGCATCTTATCAAATGCCTTTTGGTAATCTAAATGCACTATATCTATAGGTTCCTCTATCTATTTATTCCGCTTTTAAGAAAGATTATAGAGATAAACCAGGGAACTACAGATCAGTGAGTCTCACATCAGTGGTGAGGAAATTATTAGCGGAACTTCTGAAGGAGACCATCTATTTCCACTTGGAGAGGCAAAGCTTGATCAGGGATAGTCAGCGTGGCTTCATCAGAGGGAGGTCATACCTAACAAATTTGATTGAATTTTCTGCAGCAGTGACCAGATATGTAGATGAGGATGGTGCAGTTGATGTAGTTTATATGGATGTCAGCAAAGCCTTTGACAAGGTCCCACATGGGAGGCTTGTAAAGAAGGTAAGCTCACATGAGGTACAGGGTAATTTGATAAAGTGGATTCAAAATTGGCTCAGTTATAGGAAACAAATGGTGATGACAAAAGGCTGCTTCAGTGACAGGAAGCCAGCGTCCAGTGGCAAACCACAGGGATGTGTGTTGGGCCCCCTATTATCTAGTATTTATAAAAATTACATTGATTACTATATGGGGGATATAGTAAATTTATGGATGACACAAAGATTAGATGGGTGATTGATAGTGAGACAGAATATCTTGGGCTACAAGAAGATGTAGATGCAATGGTCAAATGGGCAGATAAGTGGCAGATGAGATTTAACCCTGAAAAGTGCAAGGTAATACACTTTGGAAGGAGTAATTTGACAAGGAAGTATTCAATGAATGGTAGGACACTAGGAAGTTTAATAGAACAAAGGGACCTTGGCATGTTTGTCCACGGATCTCTGAAAATGGAAGGGCATATTATTAGGGTGGTGAAAAAGGCAGTTGGGACACTTGCCTTTATCAGTCGAGGCATAGATTACAAAAGCAGGGAAGTCATGTTGGAGTTGTATAGTACTTTGGTGAGGCCACAGCTAGAGTACTGTGTGCAGTTCTGGTCACCACATTATCAGACAGATGTGATTGTACTGGAGGGAGTACAGAGGAGATTTACCAGGATGCTGCCTGGGATGGAACATTTAAGTTATGAGGAGAGGTTGGATAAATTTGGGTTGTTTTTGTTGGAGTAAAGAAGACTGAGGGGCAACCTGATTAAGATGTACAAGATTATAGAGAATTGGACAGAATAGATAAGGAGCAGAAAGGGTCAGTTACAAAAGGAGATAGTTTCAAGGTGAGGGGTAGAAATTTTGGGAGGGTATGAGGAAAAACATTTTTACCCAGAGACTGGTGTTGGTTTGAAATGTGCCACCTGGGAGAGTGGTGGAAATTGGTTGCCTCAGATCCTTTTAAAAATATCTGGATGAGCACTTCGCACATCATAACATTCAGAGCTATGGATCAAATGTTGGTAAATGGGATGAAAAGGGAATTCAGTTCTATCAGCATGGACTTGATGGGCCGAAGGCTCTCTTCTGTGCTGTATGATTCTATGATACTCTCCCTGTTGCATCCTCAAAAAGTTTGAAAAAAGTTTTCAAACATGACTTACCTTTCATAAAATGACTAGGTTTCATTATATTCAGCTTTCCTAAATGATTATCTATTTCTTGCTTGATTATTGACTCCAGCGTTTTGTCACTAATAGATGTTAAACTAACCAGCCTATAACTCCCTGCCTTTTGCTGTTCTTCCTTTTTGAACAAGGGAGTCATCCAAAAAATTGCATTCACAACAAACTGTTAAATTGGACTATATGCTCAAATCTCTTGTGTATAGTTTGAACCTATAATATTTTGAATTAAAGGCAAGAATGTTTCACTAAACTATAACTAATAATTGGACAGTACCCACATTAATTTTTCAGCACACTATGTCCATAAATGCAATGAATGCCTGATGAGCAAATTACTGTGTCTGTGGGAAGAAAAATCAGAATAAAGCAGACAATGACTTCTATCATGTCATAACTATATTCACAGAGATGCTGAAAGCAAAATGCATGTAAAGGGGGGCTATGTATAGGACGAATATTAGAGGGCAGTTTTTCACACAAAGGGTAGTGGGGGTGTGGAATGCACTGCCGAGTAAGGTGGTGGGAGCAGGCACGCTGGGGCTGTTTAAGGGTCTCTTGGACAGCCACATGAGCGGTATGCAGATAGAGGGATATATTAGGACTGTTTAACTACGGCTTTTTTCCACAGGTAATTCGGTCCATAATTTGAGCACGCATTCGGCAGGTGGTGCGGGTACAGCTCTTGGATGTTGATTCATGGGTTGCCTGGTACCTCATGTCGTATATGAGTGCTTTATGTGGACCATCTGAAGGGCACCATGACAGCTCAGAGACTATCGATGTGGCTGTGCAGACACTTGGAATTGGGCCGGTGTCTGCGGGAGTTTGCGCGTTCTCCCCGTGGTTGCGTGGGTTTTCTCCGGGCACTCCGGTTTCCTCCCACAACCCAAAAATTCGCTCTTAGGCTGATTGGGAAACAAATTGTCCCTATGGTGAAAATTTTCCATATTAGGAATAATATATATATTATTATATAGGAATATTAAAATAGGATAATGTATTTGGTATGACGGCGGCGCGGGCTCGTTGGGCCGAAGGGCCTGTTTCCCGTGCTGTGTTGCTTAATAATAAAAAAAAATGTACCTCATCAACTAGTTTGTGTGTGAGATAGCTGAAAAGCATAGATAATACATTTAATGTTTTAGTTTATTTTCCATGCATTATTATTTCTTGGTCTCTGAATAACATATTACTCCTATGCAGTGCAGCTCAGTAAGAAATCAACTCTTCTTCCTCAATTCTATGGCATATGCATTTACGCATCAATCTGTTGCTGGACTATGTAAAATTTTATCTCAGCTAGATGATTGTTTTATTTATCTAATAACTTCTAAAATGAATTTGGAAGATGCCTTATAACTCACATGATAAATTAAATTTGTGTTTTAAGACTTTTATGCTTATACTTGTCAAATTCAGTTTACACAAACTCCAAACTTGATGAGATATAAATTTTTTAATATTTTGCTAATAATTTATTAAAGATGATGCTCAATGTGTCATTAACTCAGAATGGCACCAGTTGATTACAATTTCTAGGCAAACAGAAAATGTGTATCTTCTACCTAAATAGCTGAGAAACTAAGGAACAGGAGAAGACTTGGCGGGGTTACCGAGGTGGTCCTGCCTTAACTTTTGACAATATAAGACTCATGAGGCAAGTATCTTTGCTTAAAGACATAACTTTATTTAAAACCAATGATTGTTAGAAGCTCATCGAAAGGATCTGGGCAGCTCTGACATAGAGCAGCTCAACTTCGCTGATGAATCTAATGTACACAATTCAAAACAGATCAATTGTATGTTTCCTTATCAATTGTTCCTACCTTTCATTAACCTTAAAAATCAATCATCTTCAATGGACAGAAATCAACAATAATACCTGTCATATACTTTAGCCAATAGCATCCTATTCTTTGGCATAATGGCAATTTATTAACCTGTAGAATCCAGAAACTAATCCCTGTCTGGGCTGACTCATTTCCCATGTTACCTAGTAACCCCAGATGCTTACCTCAAAATTCAAATGAACATTCCCATGGGTTCTCAAAGATCGCTGCCAAACCATGTCAGGGTGTGAATCCATCTTGCCTGAAGAATGAATAGATCGTATTCATGAAATATGATTAGGTGTTCTATACGTTCCTTCCATCGAAACTTTATTGATAAATCTTGCATATTTCCAAGGTTCAAATATTCTTTTGAAATATGGCTGTGCCCTAATGACTTTTATCATGATGCCTTGCAGTAAAATGCTTTTGACCAAAGTGAACAAAAACCTTAACAATATATTAATACTTTCAAAAGACCAGCATATGTGTCTTAAAATCATAATCACTCCTCTGAATCTCTTACTGTATCCCATATGTTTACATTGCTTCTTGTTAGCTCATAAGTTTATTTTAAAAGTTATTTAACTGAATGCTGTTAGTCCTGTCCATGCCTTAACGTCTAATGGTTTAAAAATCTTACCACACCATTACGGTTCCTACTTGCAAAGACCTTTCAGTTCCTCAAGCTTTATCTGCCATGTCGTTAGGTTGTGGCTAACCTGCATTTCCACTTTATTTACCTAACTATGTTCCCTATCCCTTGATATCATTAGAAAACAAAAATCTATGACCACTGGTACTTCACAGTCAAAAGATGAATTCTTGCACAAAAGGCTTTGACTCAATTTCAAGCTGAGCAGACATTTGTAGGTGAGTGTTTGTGTTTTTTTTAAACAAACCAAACCGTAGAGTGGTGCGCTGTACAGTGGCTGAATGCTTTATCTTATGAGGGAGAAAAATAAGTAGAAAGAACTTTGCTGTTCACAGTCTAGGGATCCCAGCATCAAGGCTTGGCATCAAAGTTCTCATTAGAGTCCCTTTAAGGACATTCATAATCAAACTTTCAACTTATTTGTAGCTATGGACCCACTCATGAAGCACATATCGTTGCTATCCAAACCCAGTCTTTAACAATCTGCATCCAACAAAATAAGCAGGAGTTCTCAACTACATTTTGACATAAAGATTTTAGTTGTTTACAAACAAATGCTAAAAAATTCAGTTAGCATATATAGTTGTGTGAAAGTAAAATTTGAGAGCAAATTTAGGTCAGAAGTCAGGGGGTTAATTTTTACATGGTTAACTCATGCTTGACTTGGGCCCTAAGAACCCATCACAATGGAGTAAAGTAAAAATCAACAACACAAAACAATTCATGCTAATTCACCAACATTTATTTATTTTATAACATTAGTGTAATGTCCTAACTATGCTTGGGATTGTGGGTTTAATATGAAAAGATGTGGATTACACGCGTAATGCACAACAGGTTTTATTGAAAGAGATGTTCTCAGCACTGCACAGAGTACAAATTGAAAATAAAACAGTAACCTCTGCACATTCTAATGACATCAGCATCAAGTCACGTCATCAGCTCTTAAAGCAATCTGCAACCCCTTTAAATATATAATGATTACAAACTATATGAGGGCAGGCAGCTGGCCAGGAGATTTAATTAGAGGTTACTAGCCAGGCTTCCCACTGAGTGCCATGGCTTCCATGTGTCTCTATCCAGTGGTTTCCTGCATCGTCAGCTCCGCACTGATTTCTGGCACAGAGCTGTTTAATTTATTCAAATTAGAATTTAAATCTCATTAACAGGTTAGGACTGAAAGCTCTGGGCCCACTAGAGACTCTGCCCCTGCCAGGACTGCTTCACTCCAGCAGGGTTTACAATAGCTCTTCACTTGCAGGGAGCTGGTAGCCTGACTCCACTGGAGGGACAGGGGCCATTGAGGCCCCCTGAGGTCAGAGGAAAGGGGAGTGCCCCTGAGCAGTGCCAGCCTGGCCCCCTAGTATTGCCCAAGGGGAAAAGTAGCAATGTCATGGGACTACCTTCCCAGTGTCCATTGGGCATCAAGCAGTGCCAAGGAGTGGGCCTGATAGGCAGGTCCTATAGGGGCAGGGCCTCTGGTGGGGAGATTGTGAGGATGGGGGACCCAGTGCCACTCTTCACTTTGGGATCAGTGACAGTAGGAGAGGCCAGTGATCAGGCTGGCCATCGGGGTGGGGAGAGGATTCAGGGGGCTGGATCGGGACTGCTGTGGAGTGAGTGCAGAGATTGGGTAATAGGATTGGGAGAGAGATTTAAGAGAGGTTGGGGTTGTGGGGGGTGCGGGGGGAGTTGGAGATTGGCTCAGACATGTGTGGGAGGTCATAAATCAGGTGATGAGGGGGTTGTGCTAGCGATCTAGCTGGCCAGCTTTCAGGTGGTTGGCAGTGCAGGCTATTGCATATGCACCGATCTCAGCACTGACAGTTTGGTGCAGATGCAGTGGTCCGCTCAGCGCTATGCTGCCAGCTTCTCCAGTGGGAATAAGCCCCACCCATTGATTTTTATCATGATTCACACAAGTGCACTCTGTGATGTACAGAGTGTGGGATATTCATTTTGAAAATTCCATTAAAGAAAACAATGGAATTTACTCCAATTTTAATGCAAATTCAACCTTTAGAATTCTTTTGGGAAACTTCCACCCTATATTTTTCATGAAGCACAATATAAATATGTATGATAATGAATTAACTGCAACATTTCTGGTTCAAATCCTTCAAAATTGCTCTGATCACTATCTGAATCACTGAACAAATTGACCCAATTCCATATATTGCTCTGTTTATTTATTCTTTCACAGGACGTGGATTGTTGCTGACTGGGTCAGCATTGATTATTCTCCCCAATTGTCCTTGAAAAGATGGAGATGAGCTGCCTTTTTGAACTGCTGTACTTTATGTGGTTTAGGGATATCCACAGTGCTGTTAGGAAGGGAGTTTCAGGATAGCAACAGTGAATGAATGGCACTATGATTCCAGGTCAGGATAGAATGTGGCTTGCAGGGGAACTTGCTGATGGTAGAGTTCCTGTGTATCTGCTACTCTTGCCCTTCTAGGTGGCTAAATTCATTGATTTGGAAGGTGAGTTGATGGAGGCTTGATAAATTGCTGCAGTACATCTTGTAGATAATACACACTGTTCTCACTGAGTGTCAGTGGTGAAGGGAATGAATGTTTAAGTTAGTCAATGGAGTGCCAATTAAGTAGATTGATTTTTTCTGGATTGGACTGAGCTTATTGAATGTTGTTGTAACCGCGTTCATCTAGGCAAGTGGAGAGAATTCCATCCCACCCTGACTTGTGGCTTGGAACTTGTGGACAGGAGTCAGGAGATGATTAACTTGCTGCAGGATTCTCAGTCTCTGATCTGCTCTTGTAGCCACAGTATTTATATGACTGACCAGAAACAACTGGACCAATCATAACACCCAATATTTTTAATAGAGAGGATTTAGCAATGATAATGCCATTGATTGTCATCGTTAGCTTCCCTTTTGTGGAAATGGTCAATACCCAGCACTTGTGTGGTGCAAAAATTACTTGCCACTTTTCAGTCCAACCCAAGCTTGAATGTTGTTCAGATCTTGTTACATAAGGACACAGACTGCTTCAGCATCTGAGGACTTGTGAATAATACTGAACATTGTTCAATTATCAGCAAAGATCCCCACTTCTGATCTATGATGCAGGGAATGTAATGAGAAGAGAAGGGATAGGACCTATAAAAGGTGAAGGGGGAAAAGTCTGTATGGAACCGGAAGAAATGGCAGAGGTGCTTAATGAGTACTTTGCCTCAGTATTCACGGTGGAAAGTGATCTGGGAGGATGCACTACAAGTTTGCGGCAGACTGAAAAGATTGAGTATGTAAATATTAAGGAAGTGGATGTGTTAGAACTTTTAAATGCTATCAAGATAGACAAGTCTCCGGGACCAGATGGGATGTATCCCAGGTTATTGTTACAGGGACAAGATTTACGAACATTTGGAGAAGTTTAGGTTGATTAGAAATAGTCAGCATGGTTTTGTAAAAGGCAGGTCGTGCCTTACGAGCTTAATTGAGTTCTTCGAAATGTGACTGAACACATTGATGAAGGAAGAGCAGTGGACGTGATGTACATGGACTTCAGCAAGGCATTTGACAAGGTCCCACATGCAAGACTTCTTGAGAAGGTGAGAGGCCATGGGATCTAAGGGACTTTGGCCTTGTGGATCCAGAACTGGCTTGCCTGCAGAAGGCAGAGGGTGGTTGTGGATGGCTCTTTTTCTGCATGGAGGTCGGTCACCAGTGGAGTGCCCCAGGGATCTGTTCTAGGACCCTTGCTGTTTGTCATTTTCATAAATGACCTGGATGAGGAAGTGGAGGGATGGGTGAGTAAGTTTGCCGATGACACGAAGGTCGGTGGTGTTGTGGATGGTCTGGAGGGATGTCAAAAGTTGCAGCAGGACATCGACAGGATGCAAGACTGGGCGGAGAAGTGGCAGATGGACTTCAACGCGGATAAATGTGTTGTGTCCATTTTGGCAGATCCAACAGGATGAATGAGTACACTATCAAAGGTAGGAGTCTTAGCTGTGTGGAAGAGCAGAGGGATCTTGGGGTCCGGGTCCATAAGACTCTCAGATCGGCCTCCCAGGTGGAGGATGTGGTTAAGAAAGCTTACGGTGTACTGGCCTTCATTCATCGAGGGATTGAGTTCAGGAGTCAGGAGGTAATGCTGCAGCTTTATAGGACCCTTGTCAGACCACACTTGGAGTACTGTGCGCCGTTCTGGTCGCCTCACTATAGGAAGGACGTGGAAGCTATTGAAAGGGTGCAGAGGAGATTTACAAGGATGTTGCCTGGATTGGAGGCATGCCTTATGAAGACAGGTTGAGGGAGCTGGGACTGTTCTCCCTGGAGAGACGAAGGTTGAGAGGCGACCTGATAGAGGTTTACAAGATGTTGAGAGGAATAGATAGGGTGGACTCTCAGAGACTATTTTCCCGGGCTGAAATGGTCGCGACGAGAGGGCACAGATTTAAGGTGCAGGGAAGCAAGTACAGAGGGGATGCTAGGGGAAAGTTTTCCACTCAGAGGGTGGTGAGTGAATGGAATCGGCTGCCGTCGGTGGTGGTCGAGGCGAACTCGCTGGGGTCTTTTAAAAGACTTCTGGATGAGTATATGGGATCCAATGGGATTGGGGGTTATAGATAGGTCTATGGCTGGGTAGGTTTTGATGTGTTCGGCACAACTTGTGGGCTGAAGGGCCTGTTTGTGCTGTAGTGTTCTATGTTCTATGTTCTAATTGATGAAGCATGACTGGGCCAGGACACTACCCTGAGGAACTCCAGCTATGTCCTGGGACTGAGATGATTGACATCCAATGACCACAACCTTTTACTCTTTGCTAGGTATAACTCTAACGAATGAAGAATTTTCTCCTGATTCCTGATTGACTTTAACTTTGCTAAGGCTTCTTGATGCTACACTCAGTCAAATGATGCCTTGATGTCAAGAGCAATCACTCTCACCTCACCTCTTGGGTTCAGCTTTTTTGACCACATCTGGATAAAGTCAAGAACTGAGTGACCTGGCAGAACCCAAACTGAGCATTCAGTGAGCAGATTATCACTGTAGGTGCCACTTGATAACACTGTGATCGCACCTACTATCACTAGTGGAGCAGCAATTGGCCAGGATGATTTTTTGTGCTTTTTATGGATAGGAAATCCACATTGATGAGTAGAAGCCAGTATACTGGAACAGCTTAGCCAACAGCATGGCTGGTTCTGGACACAAGTCATCAGTATTACAGATGGAATGCTGTTAGAGTCTTGAATCCAGTACATTCAGCTTTTTCTTAGTGTTATGTCGAGTGAACTGAATTGGCTGAAGACATGGCATTTGTGATGCTGATGACTTCAGGAGGAGGCAAAGATGAATCATTTCTGTGGCACTGATTGCAAATGCTTCAGTCTTGTCTTTTGTACTGATGTACTTGGCTCTGCCTTCATTAAGGATGGGGTCTATTTGTGGAGTCTCCTCCTCCAGTTAGTGTTCAAATATGTCCAATATAAATCCAAATATGTGTCTATCCAAAAATGTGCAGGTTAGGTGGATTGGCCATGCTTAATTGCTTCTTAGTCTCCAAAGGTGTGTAGGTTAGGTGGATTGGTAAAAATGCAGGGTTAAGGGAATAGAACTGGGATTGGCCCTGAGTAAAGTGTTCTTTCAGAGAATGAATGCAGACCCAATAGACCACGTGGCCTCCTTCTGTATTTTTTATAATTCTATGCTTTCTATGATTCTAGATATGTAACACCATTCACAATTCAATTGGATAGGACTGCAGAGCTTTGATTTAATCTGTTTGTTATGGAATTGCTTAGCTTTGTCCATCGCATTCTGCTTTTGTTATTTGTCACACAAATAGTCCTGCATTGTAGCTTCAGCAGGCAAACACTTCACTTTTAGATATACCTGGTGCTGCTCCTGGCATAATTTCCAGCACTCTTCATTGAACTAGGATTGATCGCCTAGCTTGGTAATGGTAATGGTCGAATGATAAATATGTTGGGTCATGAGGTTACAGAATGTGGCTAATACAATTCTGCTTCTCCTGGTGACTCACAGCACCTCATACTGCCCAGTTCTGGGTTGCTAGACCTATTCTAAATCTAAATGTGGTCATATTTTGATCCTAGCTGATGTTACTACTGGCCAGTCAGGTCCCAGAACAGAACCCAGCTCAATAAATCATAACTTTTTTTTGTTTAGATACCAGATTGAATGGGGACTGCTGATTAACTTTTAACAAAATAATAAAGCTTCTATTAAACAAGAAAAGATTAACTATAATAAACTTCTTCACTCCAGTTGTACTTTTTCATATATACAATATATATATAGATGAAGAAGGATAAAGCAAGTTACAAAATCTAATACTAAGATTCTTGGAAGTACTCATTCTATGTAAACTAATAGATAAGCTGTGGTCAGACATACTACACTCAGAAACCAAGTGACAGATACCACCCTAAACAACTCTGGATCAAGTCCCCCCAAATGCTTGCTACACTGAACTAATTGATGTCACTGGACCTTTAACTTTCATACAAGGGTTCCCAAACTTCACTTTTGAAGAGCACTCTTGAAATCTTCCTCAAACAATGCTTCCTCACAATGTCTTCACCAAGATCCACATCTAGGATTTCAGTATTCCTCTCCCCTGATCAATTTGTGGACACAGACTTCCACACAATCTTTCAGGTACTCAGCCTTGCCAACAGAACACCTCTGCTTATCAGGCTATGGCAAGGTATCACCAACATTAGGACCAATTTGGATGTCTCACTCAAAAACAGAAAACCATGACGGATCTTTCAGATTTGAAATTTGGCTTTATTCTTTCACCACAGATGTTGTCAGACCTGCTGAGATTTTCCAGGTTTTTGTTTCAGATTCCAGCATCCACAATATTTTGCTTTTATTTGGATGTCTGGCTTCTTGCTAGCTGATCTGCACCTTGCATCCCTATCTTTAACTAGAAGCATCTCTCCCTGTTCCTGATTTCACTGAACAGAACAATTTTCCAGATTACAGATGTTATCCATTCCTGGTACTCTCATTCCCTTGTTTCTGAGACTTTTTGTTTCCTAGCTTCTGTTTTAGTTTTATGTCTCTGTCTTGTCATGGCCTGTATTGGCAGTTTCTGTGGAAAGATCCTTGCTGTTGGGTTATCTGATTCCAACTGAACTCAAATGCTTTTGTTTCATTGTGGGCCTCTGGTTGCTAAGCAGCAACTTCACTTTTTAAAAGCATGTAATTGCTTTTACATCATAAAGTCTTAATTACAATGCTGGCAAAGTTTAAAGTGAAACTAAAACCTATCGCTCTGAAGGCACCTTTATTAAACACAAAGTTAATCTGAAGTTTTAAGCCTTTCGTAGCACACAGATTAAGCTTATTTAAAATTAAACATTATTCCTAATATACAAAACAAATATAAGTTATTTAAACTATTTCTTATTTCTTAACAGTAGTGTCATACAGCAAAGTTGAGGGCATCCTCAATTGGAGGACAGGACTTCCTCTCCACAATGACTGTGCAGTGTTCACCTACCAATAATGCCAATGATAAATGCATCTGCAATAGGTAGAATGATGAGGACAATGTCAAGTAGGTTTTTTCTTCTTATTGGTTCTTTCACCATCTGCCACAGGTGGTGAAATTATAAGTGCTGCTTGGTGGTAATCAAGATTCCCTTGTCCATGTTTAACTTGATGCTATGAGATTTCATGGGCTCTGAAGTTAATTTTGAAGACTAAGAGGGCAGCTTCCTCCCAACTATATATCATGGTACTGCCACTGTTTGTGGGTCCGTCCTGACAGTAAATTATGATTTTGTGAGTATGACTATGTCAGACCACTGCTTGACTAATTTTGGAACAGCTCTCCCAATTTTAGCACAAGTCCCTAGGTGTTAGTGAAGAGAACTTTGCACAATCAATAAGGTTTGTGTGCTGTTGTTGTTTCCAGTGCCTAGTTGATGCCAGATAGTCTGTTCAGTTTCATTCCTATATGACTTTTCTGTAGCAGTTTTGTACAGCTGAGTGGCTTGCTAGAATTTCCTGACACTTAAGGATCAATCAAATTGCTGTAGGTCTGAAAGTCACATGCAAGACAGATCAGAAAAGGCCTGCAGATTTCTTCCTTAATAGGACATTTTATGGACATTTAATTTAATTAGCTGGACTATTCAAATTTGAGAGAAAATATTGCAGACTAGTAAAACAAGTTAACCTTCATAGTTGGTAAGAATATTTTAAAAACTGTTGCTAAATTAATAATAAGTGATATAGTTCCCTCTACAAATTTTGAACTATTTATTATTTTCCTCATACAAGGAGTTGGTACTGTCTAACTTCTAATATACCAATTATATATTAATGAAATCTTCGCTTCATTGGTTGCAATTCTGCTTGAGACTCATAAAGACATTTGTGCAAATCTCACACAAAATTGAGGCTGATGTTTCTGCGTAGAACTGAAGGAATGCTTATTGCTGGAGGACCTGTCTCTCAGCTGAGACATTGAACTGAGACAATATCCGACTCCTCAGGATCCCAGTGTTCTGAATTAACATTACTAAAAACAGATTATCTGATTGTTTATTTAATGTATCCAAATTGCTATGTTTTCCTATAAAATAGCAGTGACTACTTCAAATGTATTTCATTGCCGTAATGTTTTTGGGGGGTGTTCTAAAGTTTCAAGGGTTTATTGTTTCTTCGTTGCTTTTTTATCATTACGTTGTTAAAGATATATAAAGAAAATGGTTTAGATATTCCAAATATGCTGTTAATGCTCACACATAAAAATAATTTAATAGGAAAGTTGAAATATTTAGAACAATAATCAAAATCACAGATCTTTACAGTGCGGAAGGAGGCCATTTGGCACATCAAGTCTGCGCTAGCTCCCTGAATGAGCATTCTATCTCCTCCCACTGCCCTGCCTGATCCCCATGATCTTACATATTTGTTCTTTTCAGATAGCAATCAAATTCCCTTTTAATATCTCAATCAAACCTGCCTCTACCATCTCATCAGAAAATTGGTTCCAGACTCTTATCAATCTCTGGGTGAACAAATTTTCCTCATATCACTTCTATTACTTTTGCCCATTATTATGTGCCTTCTAGTTCTTGATATATTCTTCAGAGGGAACAATTTCTCACTATTCCAGGAACACAATGCCTCAGAAACGTGAATGCCTTTCTCAAGTCTCCTCTCTGTCTCTCCTTATCCAAGAAAAATAAACCCAACATATCCAACCTATCCTCATAACTACAATTGTTTATCCCAGACTCATTCTTGTGAATGGTAGAAAATAAGGCAGAACAGCTCTAAGATAAATAGTTCTCCCTGTTGATGGCAGCAATCAAATTCATGATAGATAAGTGATTACACTCAACCGGGATTCATACAAAACCATACTTTTGAAAATTGCCCGCACTAAACAGTACAATAGCTTCAATAGCAGGACTGTGTACGAGTATTAGGGAATTTAATAAATATATACTTTCATGTATTGGCCAGACATTTCCTCTGCGGAATTGCTGTTTTGGCTTTTTCATACTACATCTGATGACTAGCAACAACTAAGACATAGGTAATTTTAAGGAACAAAACTCACTTTCCTTATTTTGTATAATTATCATCAAAATGTTAAAAGTAAACTAGATATAAATGTTGTTATATTTGCTGTTGGAATATTTGGCTTTTGCAAAGTGCAGCTAAACCTTGTGGTGTGTGTGGACACTGTCAATTCACTGGTTAATTCCCACACAATGTCCACAATTGAACCTTTTGCAGTAATCTCTTTATAAGGGCCTTTTGATGGTGCTTTTTTTCTGGAAAGCTTTTGTCCCATTGCTCTGTGAAACGTTATCCGTAGTTTCAGCTCCAGCTGTTGCTACTGACAACCAGGCTGTAAACTATAAACCTTCAGACAGAGCAACTCCCAGTCCTGGGGAGAGCGCTCCGAGGTGCACCTTCTAGATATTGAAATTGGTCGGCGTTGGCACTTTTGAGCAGCATTACCTCAAGACTAAAGGTACAGAAAATACTGCTACTGATTTTATAATTTAAATCTCTTTATGAGTTCGTCGGACTCGGCAGGAATCAGAATATGATTAATTATCCCTTTGGTGTTGACATGTTAATATCGTCAAAGGTGACTACATACAGCAGAAATTGATGAATAAGGTTTTGAGATGCTAACTTTGGAAGTCTTATTCTAAATCAGATCTATCAAAATTAAACTATAATCTTTTCAAATTCCTATCAGCTGGGGGTGCTGGAACTCAGTAAAAGTTCACTAACTGAATTTATCTTTCCGTGTCAGTGGCATAATGGCAGTTTTAGAAGTGACTATTAAGTAGATTTACGTCATACGTCACAAAAACAGGTTATTAGGTCCAATACGCCCATTCTGTTCTTATGCTCAACTTCAGCTATCCTTATTTTTACTCATCTAAATTTGTCATTTTAATTTTGCATTCCCATCTCCCTCATATGCTTTTCTAATTTAATTGAAGCTATCCCTTCAATTCAAACACTTCTTGAGATAGCAAGTGTAGTATAAGGTCTGCCACATAAAAGGCTAACATGGGACTGATTACAGTACCAACCACATAATAATGACCTGCACCTGGTGGAGGTGGTCAGTTTAGTATTGGACAGAGTGGTGTGCAGAAGCAAGCATGGAGACAGTTCTTAGCTTGCATCTTTACCTATGCTTGTATATTCCAGTAGTCAATAAATACTTAGTGTTGTACTACCTAAGACAATGAATATCTTATTAACACCTATCAAACTATGCCCAATACCTAACAAGAGAGTGCAGAAAAAAATTAAAATCTTGGAAAATGGAGGGAAAAATGAAAGAAGCAGAAGAAAAGTTGAAGAAGTAAAAATGCGGAAGAAAATTATCAGCAAAAAGTTTCAAAGAAAAGCTTGGAAGATGAAAGCATAAATTAAATTCCTTACTGCTGTAGTAGACACCATAGAATTCCATGGAAGTTCAGCTTTAATACCCAGAGTGTGCAGAGTCAGCAGACCTAGTAGAGGTGAGCTAAAAGAAAATTCCTAAACAACACAAGTCTTGAAAACGTTTAAATACTGCAGGGTATAAAATATTGCTTATGAAATTTGGAGTTAGCTGCTTTTGAACTAGATAGATGGAATTTCTGTTCAGCAATTAACAGTCAAGGTAATTGGAGGAACAGGAAAACCAGATGTTTGTGAAGAAACAAACTTATTTGTGTCTTGAGCAAAAGCTGTCTTAATGGTCAAACACCAATATATGTTTATTTTCAAATCAGTTCAAAGGAATGGCTAAAACAGTGTGAATTTAGGATGACGCTATTTAAACAAACCATGCATTGATTTAATTGACCTGTACCAATAGGAAACCCTTATTTTCTGAAACTATTATAGGAATGACCTTAATTGTTGATTTTATTAGCTTTAGTGTGAGGCTTGAATTAAATAACTTGACAAGAGAATGTGACTTTATTTGTGACTGTTATCAAGAGGAAACATGCCATTTGATTGTCATGGAATATTTTCTTGTGGGATTAGAGGAAGTAATTGACAGAACTGTCTCAATTTACAATCTGTAAAACAGATTGCAAAGGTGGGCTGACATGAGATGATTTGTATCCTATGGCCAATAGGAAGATTGAATGTTCAAAAAAAGGGAGTGCTAGATAATGAGTTATGCATTTAAAAGTTAGAGAATTAGTGCATTCATTGGCACAGTTTTACCATCACTTTCATGGTTGACAGAAGAAAACAGACTTCAGCTGTGCTGTCAGAGTTTAAAGAATCCTGCTTCCTTGTGAATAGATTATCCGGGCTGTTTTCATTGCTTTTTGTTTAGCATATTTACATTTTACTTAATACGTGCTGTTCATTTCATCAATACTAGTTTTTACCTTTTAGTTCATGCACAGGCGAGGATCTTATTGTAAGAAATTAAACATTTGGATCTTAGAGTTAGTAGGGTTTTATACATAAAAACCCTACACTTTACTACTCATCAGAAACTCCTATTTAAATTGGAGTTTGAAGCTTCCTGAGTTGGCACCCGAACACTGGGCAGCCGATTTCACTGCAAACAAAAATGTTGGCAGCTTAAAAAAACCATCAGAAGCTAGATTTGATTTTCCAAGACCCAAGAACATTGACCTAAGTTGCTGAAGACAAACCATTCAATCCAGGCAGCCGTTTTTGAAAAAAAATTAAATGCTAAGATTGCAAATAACATAACCGTGGATGCTTGCCAAAATATGACAAGCATGAGAAAAAACTTTTGTGAAGAAGCATTCGGCAGCACCATTTTGGGTTTTCAGAAACTTCTTAAAGCTGAACATGCAGTTTAAAAATTTTAACCATGGATCAGAAGTCCACTCTTCCAGGCAGCATGATGGCATAGTAGTTAGCACTTTTGCCTCACAGCGCCAAGGACCCTGGTTCGATTTTCAGCTTAAGTCATTGTCTGTGTGGAGTTTGCATGTTCTCCCTGTGTCTGCATGGGTTTCTTCCATAGTCCAAAAGGCGTGCTGGTTAGGTGCATTGGCTATACTAAATTTTGCCTTAGCATATCTGAACAGGCACTGGAGTGTGGTGACTAGGAGATTTTCACAGTAATTCATTGCAGTGTTAATGTAAGCCTATTTGTGACACTAATAAATAAATGAAATTGGTCTTATCCCAGGCCCAGATCAACCACAAAACTGGGGACTTTAAAGAAAGAGATTCCTTAAAAACATGAATGCTATAGTCTGAGGTAATAGCTAAACAAGTTAATACAAGGGTTTCCAAACAGAGTTCCATGGAACCCTGAAGTCTGTAAGAGGCCAGCAGGGATCCATGGAAACTCCAGCAGACATATGACAAAAAAGTTTTTTTTAAAAAAACCATGTGAACTAAAATGCAAACACAAGTCAGTTAAAATGTATAAATTTGAGAAAGTAGATCACTGAGCAGTAGTAAATGGTGGGGTGAAAGTGATGAGGATGTTGGAATTATGTTGTTTACTTTCTTCATGAATTATGACCAGGACTGGACAATGACACACTTTGAAACCTGACTATGGATTATATGATGACTGCTTTAGTAACTTGAACCTTTTTCTGTTTATACGACAATGAATTTGGCAATGTGCTTTCAAGTGTGTTAATCAATAATATGTTTATTGATTTGAGTTGGTCTTCTGGTTGTCCACTTTGAGTCTCTAAACTCCACCTCTATCATTGCCAGACTCCTTGCAACATCACAATGCATAACTGCACTATTTCTTACATTGTATTCCATCTGTAAAGTTTTTGCCCACTCACTTGTCTGTATCCTTCTGTAGATTTTTTGTATTTTTATCACTTGAAGGCAGGTCTTTGAATATTTTTAAGGCAGTGGTAAATAGATCTCGTTAGGCAAGGAAATCAAAGGGGGTAAATTGGAATATTGAACTTGAAACATAAACAGATCAGGTATGATCTCATTCTATGTCAGACCAGGTTGAAGGGGTCAAATGGCCTACTTCATATGTTTGTTTGTTTCCTCCCTTCTCCACTCTCTTTCCTTTTTTTCTTCCTCCCCTTTTGTCCACCTCCTTTCCCTTTTTTCTCTCTCCCTCACTTCTTCCTTCCCTCCATTTCTTTCTTCCTTCATCCCTTCCTACCCTCTCTCCACTCCTCCGTCTAACATCATCTTCCTCCCTCTGTCTGCCAGCCCATGAAGACCATTGCGTTTTTTTAAAATAAGTATGACATTATTACTTCTGTATCAATTTCAAATTAAACTGGATGATAGACAAAGAACCCTGAAACATTTTAAGTGGTTTATTTTATGAGGTCGAATTGCATTTTATTGCCATTTAATAACAAGGTAAGAGAAGTTGATATTTTTACGATTTTGATAGGGAAAGATGAAAGTGGATAAAATTAATCTAATTATTGGCCTCTTGGTTACTGCATCAGAAGGCAATCTGGAATCAAATGCTCACAAATGAAATAGAAACTATGAACATCAGTTTACAGCATCCTGATATAATCTGCGTGCCTCTCACTGGAACAGCTCAGAAGATTATATGGAAGTAGGAATTATATAATATCAGACTTTTAGCAACATATTATTCTGGCTTAAGTTAGCCTTTCCTTTATACCTTCCATAAAATTGCACTTTAATAATATATAGATTGAAGTTTTTCCTGATGACTCAGGAGAACCAATTCTTCTATGTAGAATGGCACTTGTTATAAAACTTTAATTTAAACACCTTCCAAGCATTCCAGTTTAAAGGGACAAACAAGGACAGTAATTCAATTATTTCTTTATTTAACAGTTCTAGTACTAACTTAAACGTAAACAGTTGCAACTCATTGACTCTTTACAGAACTTTAACTTTCACTGAACATCAACTCTCAACTGAACTATAACTCTTAAACTTCATTTTAACTTTAACTGAACATTAACTTTAACTATTTAACTGAAAATAGATACTACCGAGTTTAGGAAAACCTTGGCCAAGAAATATCCTCAAGATAGAATCTACATTCTTCCTTGAAGTATCCTTCGGGGTACAATTCTTCTTGCGATGGTTGTTCCATTCAAGTTATAGCTGCCAAACAAAGAATTCACATGTCTTTTATCCTCAATTCTCCACTTGCTTCCAGAAGATTCTTTGTCACCCAGCCTCCTGTGTCACCAAAAACTGATCACATGACTCAAACATCCAGTGAAACTACTTTGAACAACGCCATGATGCTTAGCTCATTTTACATGTCCAGACATAGCAGCCACAAAAATCAAAGCCATGTTGTTTCCTGATCTGACCAATACAGGAAGCTTCAGATTGCATTTCCCAGACCAGAGCCTGTTTATGACGTGCATCTGGTTTTAATCTATAAGTTGACCAAAATTCCCAGCATGCTTAGCTCTCAACCAGAATAACCATTTTAAAGCCACTATTGCCAATATTGTTGTTAAATCATTGTTGTAGCTATTGTTTCTCCGTCCACACACTGCATGGAGCACATTAAAGGAAATTACTGGGATGTGAGTTATGATTTTTTTCTCATAGGCAGAAAGTAATGAGTTGTGCACCCACGATTTCCTACAATGTAGTGTTTGCAACTGATGAAATAGGGAATTAGCACCTGTAAGTTTATCTAATAAAAAGCTTGGCAACCTGATTCACTAACAATTAAATTAATACAAAATAGAAGCAGAATGATGTAACAACTCCTCAAATGGTATGTACACTCACACTTTGCCATTTCCAGTTCCCTCTACTTTCATCTTAGATGGTTGAAAAGTAACAATTGACTCTTTGTTCTGCTTTCTTTTAAACAAGCAAAAAAGTTCAATTGACTTTTTGTCCCCTTAACATGGAGTAAATCAGAAGCATGTAGAGTATAACAGAGTGTGTGATTTCAGCAAGCGATGATATTCGGCATGAGACTTTTTGTGGAATCAATGCAAGAAATATTGTGAAAAATAGGAGCATTTACAGATGAGAACTGATTATGTAAAAGGTACCTCGTGGACATTGACAGTAAACTATATGTTAAGTTGTGGTATTCTAGCATCATCAAAAGATTTCGGTCTTTGTTAGGAACAAAAGATATATAGACATAATAGAAACTTGGTTCAGGAGTTGGCAGCCCTAGGCTGCCGTAGAGCAGCAGCTTCAATCATTACATGCTTACAAACTTGACTTCTAGAAGATTCTGCCTCAGAGCGGACTCCACCCTCTGGTGCGATCACTCATTCTCATTCCATTGGTTCCTCAAATCAGATGATTTACTTCTGCTATATTGTCTTAAAGAGACAGATACCACATATACATAGAACATACAACATAGAACATTACAGCGCAGAACAGACCCTTCGGCCTTCGATGTTGTGCCGACCAATTAAGAAAAAGCAATGACCCTCTAACCTAAACCATTCCCTTTTCGTCCATAAACTTATCTACTAACCTCTTAAACGCCACCAAACCTGGCGCATCTACCACTGCAGCAGGCAGGGCATTCCATACCCTTACCACCCTTTGGGTAAAGAACCTACCTCTGACATCCGTCCTATAACCACCACCCCTTAATTTAAAGCTATGTCCCCTCGTGCTAGCTTTCTCCATCCTAGGGAAAAGGCTATCACTGTCCACCCTATCTAAACCTCTAATCATCTTATATGTTTCAATAAGGTCCCCTCTTAGCCGCCTTCTTTCTAACAAAAACAATCTCAAATCCCTCAGCCTCTCTTCGTAAGACCTCTTCATAAAACACATATACAGTATCATTGAGGTATTTTAACACCATGAACGAGGAAATTGCAAGTGGCAGACATGATTAAAGTGTACACTTCAAATATATGGCTTCTCTGACCTGGTACAGTCATTATACATTTTCTGATATTGTGTAGCCATTTACCAAATGGTGAATTGGCATGACAGCACTGGGTCTTTATCTGCTTAATTGTGTTTCAAGCATCCTTCTATTATTTATTATGTGTGATTTATTCCTAAGTCTAATTTCCTGAGGCAGTTCTTCCAACATCACTATCCATAAATCAGAGAGTTCTATCTTTTACAACAGTCCCCTCTAACACTTTGAATTGCAATTTTTGGAGCCGAAATTGTGACATTAATACTTGATTCCAGAGGCTACTGTAGCCCTATGATTTCAGCATGTAATTTTCCACTCACAAAAAGGAGAACCTTCAAAGTGACGCATTGCCAATGTCTTAGTTTTAATTTGTGTAAGCTGAACCCAGAAAAAAATATGAAATGCAAGTGGCCGATGGGGAACACATCTCATCACAGTTCATTGATATCATGTAACCAAGGGAAATGCAAGCTGAATCATCAGCCAGAGAGTACTTGTTGTGAGTTCAACTTAATTGTATTCTAAAACTCAAGTAAATTACCTTTTCCAAACACATAACTCATGCATTTACACAATTCTTGTACAAGTAAATATTGTGGAATTGATTTTATAACAATTTTAGTAATTGTCAGGGGGAGGAAGAAAACAGTAAAAGAAAAAAATAATTTAAAATAAATCAGTAGACATCAGCAGCTTGTTGGTTAGTAGTAATTTCACAATGGATTAAAATTACCTGTAAAAACTTAAATTGGTTTTCCATTAGTACAGAAAATAAAGCTTTTATCCCCTTCAGATCTAAGATAGATTCTCAGTTTTTTTTAAATTTTGTAATCAGCACAATATAAGCTTTATCATTGTCCTACAGGCTGTACGCTTGCTTTTGTAAAGTTGATATTACTTTTTTCATTACGACAATAAGACAGCCATACATGTGACTAATTCTGCTGTCTTCTGTAACCAGAACCAGTTTTTCTAACAGGTGTCTGTTATAGGTTTCCTGCCTGAAGACCCCCTTCACTTCAACAGCTGCTGATAGGTGTTGTAATATGATGAATAATCATATTATGGTAGCCTCAATGATGTAATCCCTGTCACTGAAAGAAAGTAAAGGGAGCAAACAGTGGTTATGTCATCTGGTTGCAGTTAATTTAATTAGAAAGAGGCAAACAAAGTGGTCAAGGTTTGAATAGAAAATATAAATCAAGCATTATTTGCTTATTGCTGGACTAGATTCAAAAAGAATTTCTGGAATTTTACTGCATTGCCTGCCGTGGAACCTAAGCAGGCAAGGGGCAGAAAATAAAAATATCCATTGACCTGGGTCCATAAAATCCCACTCATTGTGTTTAATTTTTTTTGGTGGAGCTTGTTGCTCTGTATTCACTTTCTTCTTAATTCAAGGATTATGGCCAAGTGAATACTGCAAACATAATTTTCCCAAAAAATGGAAATCTGTCAGGTTCTGAGTGAAAACTGCTGTGTTTCTCCCCGGAGAAGCAGTAGGTTTTCTCCCTGGATCATCTGACATGTTACAAAAGAAACTGGGGCATATTTTGTGTCATTATACTGGAGAGGCAAGGCCCAAAGACTCCAGCGAGCCAAGCTTGCGGTGCTATTTTTTTAAAAGGTATCCCAATCTTAAAGTGAGGAGACAGTATTCCCCCCTCCCCAGCAACAGACATCAGGACTCCCCACCCCTCCTGGCAGACAAGGGAAGACCTCCAACCCTCTACCACAGTGATGCAACCTTCCTTCCATTTCTAGTTGCTAGCATCAACACCACCACCCCCCCCAACTTAATCATGGCATCAGAGGCATGGCCCATCCCTCCCCACATAATGGGAACCCCGACTATGGGTCCTGGGCCTGCTAGCCTTGTTTCTTTGCAATGCCAGACAAGCCGTGTCCCTGGCAAGCCAAGGGCTACACTGAGCTTTGCACTATGGGCATGGTCATCTTGACTGTTGTAGAGCAATAGCAATACGCACTGATGTTACATGATACAGATGGGTGGGGACATCTGACATCCCCCCAAAAAAACAGGTTTTCTTCCTTTTAAACACTAGTGAATCCAACAGAGGGGTCTATGATCACTTTTACTGGTACCAACATTTTATCTCCATATTTTTTAAACTAATTTAAATTCTCAGACTACCTTTGCGGTAATATGATTTATATTCTCTCGATTATTTATAGAACCAGAGTCAGAGGTTTACAGCATGAAAACAGGCCCTTCAGCCCAACTTGTCCATGCTGCCTTTTTTAAAAAGCTCCTAAGCTAATCCCAATTGCCCACAATTGGCCCATAATCCCTCTATACCCATTGTACCCATGTAACTATCTAAATGTGTTTTAAAAGATAAAATTGTACTTGCCCTCTACTACTACCTTGCTTGTTCCAGACATTCACCACCCTCTATATGAAAAAACTGCCCCTCTGGACACTTTTGTTTCTCTCCCCTCTCACCTTAAACCTATGCTCTCTAGATTTAAACTCCCCTACCTTTGGGAAAAGATATTGAGCATCTACCTTGTCTATGACCCTCAATATTTTATAGATCTATGTAAAGTCACCCCTCAGCCTCCTAAGCTCCAGAAGAAAAAGTCCCAGTCTATTCAGCCTCTCCTCATAACTCAATCCATCAAATCCCGGTAGCATCCTAGTAAATATTTTTTGTACTCTTTCTATAATAGAATGACCAGAATTGCACGTAGTATTCCAAGGGTGGTCTTACCAATGTCTTGTACAACTTCAACAATACGCTCAAGCTTCAATTGACTAATTGGTTCCCTGTTGACAATCTATGTATACAAACTGTAATCCTATTCATGTAATCTTTAGCAGCAAGGTGAATACCTAAAATTCTTTGAAATTAAGCTTAGAATCCCTGATTACTATCTTTCAAAACAAAAGCATTTAACCAAAGCTTCATTTTAGAATTATGCTAGGAATAAGTTTTGTAGATTGTGGCAAGAATCCAGTTGAAGACGGATTCTTGGTTATGAGGAAATGTTAAAAAGACTTGGCTTATCCTTGTTAAAACTGAGATTTCAGAAGGAACTAATAAAGTTACAAGGAAGTTTTATAAAGTTAAGTGACAGATTGTTCACATTACCGTACCAACCTTCAATTTACTGAGTGAATGCAACAATCCTTTTTTGCCAAATATTCAAAGTAAAAATCAGAGCAACACCTAAACAGAAGTGTTGAGTATGAGGATAATCAGTAGACAGAGCTACTTACAAAATTAGTAATAATGTTTATAAAGATAGTTCAGTTGTGTCACTGTAACTCAACATTGGCTTGCTTACTGATTATCAATTTGAGAATGATATCAATATCTGAGATTGATATATATTAGAGAGGTTAATTAGGGGTGGAATTCTCTTTTTTTGTGACTATGTTCATTGGTGGGCAACTCCGGTGGTGCCTTTCCCACTGGCCAGAATGGTGGCCCTCCAGTTTTAAACTCCCCTAACTTTGGGAAAAGATATTGACAATCTAGCTGATCTATGCCCCTCATTATTTTATATATCTCTATAAGATCACCCCTCAGTCTTCTATACTCCAGAGAAATAAGTCTGTCTATCTAGCCTCTCCTTATAACTGAAACCATCAAATCCTGAGAGCATTCCAGTAAATGTTTTCTGCACTCTTCCTGGTTTAATAATTTCCTTTCCATAAGAGGATGACCAGAACTATACAGTACTCCAAATGCGGCCTTACCAATGTCTTGTACAACTTCAACAAGACATTCCCCCTCCTGTACTCAAAGTTCTGACTGATGAAACCAAGCATGCCAAATGCCTTCTTCACCACTCTGTCCATCTGTGATTCCACTTTCAAGGAATTATGAACATGTACTCCAAGACCTCTTAGTTCTGTAACTCTCCCCTACGCCCTACCATTAACTGAATATGTCCTGCCCTTGTTCAGTCTACCTGTTTATAACTGAGTCCAGGCAGTTATAAACAGGTGAAACACTGGAGGAATATAGAGAAAGTGGAAAAAAACTCAAACAGGGAGTTAGAAGGACAAAAAGGGGTTACGAAATGTCCTTGACAGACATAATTAAGGAGAATCCAAAGGCATTTTATACATGCATTAGGAACAAGACCACTGTCAGAGAAAGAGTCGGACCTTTCAAGAACAAAGGACGGGAATTATGCTTAGAACCCAACGAAGCAGGTGAGATCCTAAATGAATTCTTTGCATCAGTATTCAGAAAGGAGAGGGACAGTTGATTGGTAGTGTCTCAGTGGAATATGTAGACCTGTTAGAACAAATCACAATTACAAAGGAGGAAGTGTCAGGTGTTTTAGGAAGCGTTAAGGTGGACAAATTCTCAGGGCCAGATGGCATCTATCCTAGATTACTGAGAGAGACAAGAGATGAAATTGCTGGACCTGTAACAGAAGTCTTTGTTTTTTCATTGGACACAGGTGAGGTCTCAGAGGATTGGAGGTTAGCAAATGTGGTCCCGTTATTTAAGAAGGATAGCGAAGATAACCCAGGTAATTATAAGCCAGTGAGCTTTATGGACTTTAGTAAGGCGTTCGATAAGGTGCCCCATGGAAGGCTTCTGCAGAAAATGCAGATGTATGGGATTGAGGGTGATTTAGCTAAGTGGATTAGGAATCGGCTAGCTGATAGAAGACAGAGGGTGTGGTTGATGGAAATTATTCATCATGGAGTTCAGTTACAAGTGGTGTACCTCAGGGATCTGTTTTGGGGCCCCTACTGTTTGTAATTTTTATAAATGATCTGGATGAGGGTATTGAGATGGATTAGTAAATTTGCGGATGACACCAAAGTCGGAGGAGTGGTAGATAGTGAAGAGGGGTGTTATAGTTTGCAGAGAGACTTGGACAAGTTGCAGAGCTGGGCCGAGAGGTGGCAAATGGAGTTTAATGCGGAAAAGTGTGAGGTAATTCACTTTGGCAGGAATAACAAATGTGTAGAGTATAGGGCTAATGGTAGGACTCTTAATAGTGTTGAAGAACAGATGGATCTTGGTGTATATGTGCATAGATCTCTGAAAGTTGGCAATCAAGTCGATAAGGTTGTTAAGAAGGCATATGGAGTCTTAGCTTTTATTGGTAGGGGGATTGAATTTCGGAGCCGCAACGTCATGTTGCAACTGTACAAAACTCTAGTGCGGCCGCACTTGGAGTATTGTGTGCAGTTCTGGTCCCCGCATTATAAGAAAGATGTGGAGGCATTAGAGAGGGTACAGAGGAGGTTTACCAGGATGTTGCCTGGTATGGAAGGCAGGTCTTATGAAGAGAGGCTGAGGATTTGATGTTGTTTTCGTTAGAAAGAAGGCGGCTAAGAGGAGACCTTATTGAAACATATAAGATGATTAGAGGTTTAGATAGGGTGGACAGTGATAGCCTTTTTCCTAGGATGGAGAAAGCTAGCACGAGGGGACATAGCTTTAAATTAAGGGGTGGTAGTTATAGGACGGATGTCAGAGGTAGGTTCTTTACCCAGAGGGTGGTAAGGGTATGGAATGCCCTGCCTGCGGCAGTTGTAGATGCGCCAAGTTTGGTGGCGTTTAAGAGGTTAGTATAAAAGTTTATGAATGAAAAGGGAATGGTTTAGGTTAGAGGGTCATTGTTTTTTCTTAATTGGTCAGCGCAACATCGAAGGCCTAAGGGCCTGTTCTGCGCTGTAATGTTCTATGTTCTATGTTCTATGATGTCCGTGGTAGGGAATTTGTTGGAGAAGATTCTTAGAGATAGGATCTATACACTTTTAGAACAGAATAGTCTCATTAACAATAGACGATATGGTTTTGTATGATGGAAGTCATGCCTCACAAATTTGGTTGAGTTTTTTGAGGAGGTGACAAAAATGTTTGATGAGGGAAGGGCTGTGGATGTCATCTGCATAGATTTTAGTAAAGCATTTGATAAGATCCCTCATGGCAGTCTGGTGAAAAAGGTTAAATCTCTTGGGATCAAAGGTGAATTAGCTAGATGGATATAGAACTGGCTTGGCCATAGATGACAGAGGATAGCAATGGAGGTGTTTTTTTCTGATTGGAGGTCTGTGACTAGTGATGTTCTACAGGGCTCTGTACTGGGACCTCTGCTGTTTGTGATATATATAAATGATTTGGAAGAAGATGTAGTTGGTTTGATTAGTAAGTCTGCAGATGACACAAAAATTGCTGGAGTTGCAGATAGTGAGGAACATTGCAGAGAATACAGCAGGATATAGATAGGCTGGAAAATTGGACGGAGAAATGGCAGATGAAATTTAATCCAGATAAATGTGAAGTAATGCATTTTGGTAGATCTAATGCAGGGGGAAGCTATACAATAAATAGCAGAACCATCAGGAGTATAGACACAGAGAGGGATGTAGATGTGAAAGTCCACAGATTCTTAAAGGTGGCAACACAGGTGGAAAAGGTGGTGATGAAGGCATATGACATGCTTGCCTTTATTGGATGAGGCATAGAGTATGTAAGTTGGCATATGATGTTGCAGTTATCTAGAATGTTGGTTAGGCCACATTTAGAATACTACATCCAATTCTGGTCACCTCATTACCAGAAGGACGTGGAAGCTTTGGAGAGAGTGCAGAAAAGGTTTACCAGGATGTTGCCTGGTTTGGAAGGTCTTAGCTATGAGGTGAAATTGAGTAAACTAGGATTGTGCTCCCTGGAAAGACAAAGGTTGAGCAGTGACTTAATGGAAATTTATAAAATTGATAGGGTGAACAGTTGGAAGCTTTTTCCCAGGTTGAAAATGACAAACACAAAGAGTTACAAATTCAAGGTAAGGGATGGCGAAGTTCAATACAGATATACAGGGGACGTATTTTACACAGAAGGTGATGGGGGCCTGGAATGCATTACCAAGCAAGGTGGGTTGAGGCAGACACGCTAAGATCATTTAAGACTTATCTAAATAGCCACATGAGCAGACTGGGAATAGAGGAATACATACGGATGGTCTAATTAGGAACACATGATGGGTACAGACTTGGAGAGCTGAAGAGCCTATTCTTGTGCTGTATTGTTCTTTGTTCTTTTGTTTGTTCTTACCAAACCTGGATTTCCAGCAAGATCAGCCTCGCATCCGGGAAGGGCACAAGGCTCATTATAATATTTAAATTAATGGTAATGTTGATTTAAATATTACTAGTGAGCTGGGATGTAATTGTTTGAATTCACTTGCCTTAAAGGCTTCATTGGTGATACCTATGGCCCCATGAACGTTGACTTGATGTAATGGCCTTGCAGGTAGGACTCGAGGCCATTGATGTCCTTGGGAGGTCAGTGGCAGGAGGACAGTACTAGCCTGATACCCTGACAGTACCAGACACACACATTGCCACTGCTCATGGGGCATCCTGGGACTGCACAGGGATTGGCTGGGACAGGGAAGGGAGGAAATTGCGCACTCTGTAACCAGCAACTGGTACGGTGGGCTGTCTAGAGGAGGTGATTGACCAGGTAGTGAGAAGGAGAGGGTGGGGGGGGATGATTAACACTGGTAGGCGGGAAGTAATATCCACGGGTGTGAGGAAATGTTCAGCTAGGAAGGCTAGTGATATTGGGGGAGGCAGAGAGGCAGGCGATATCATGAGGGGAGAGGTAACTGACATATGTAACTGTTTATTGCACAGAACAGGGAGATCTGCGTATGCATGATTGAACCCTCTACTGTGAGCGGCCGGGCTTTCCAGCAAGCTTAGGCTGTTCCCTCCCCCTACTAACAGCAAAGATTGTGTATCATTTTTTGCATAAAGTGATGTAAGATTGCATTTTCAAGCTCACCCAAAAAATGGATCTGAAACTCTCCTGTTTTCACACTATTTGGCACTTAGAATTTTTTTGGTAAGATTGCCCCCATAATTTTTAAAAAGAAATTTGAACTTCCAGTTAATAGCTGAAAGGATGGCATAACAAGATTTTGTGTTTGATTTTACTGCAACAGAAGTGCTGTTGACTAAATACAATCTTTATTGACAATTTCCACTTTAAACAACAGAAGGGAATACTCCCTTTTTGCCTTTAGCACAGCCGAAAACATTCTTCATATATACTTTACGCTGTCTTTTAAGTAGACATTCTCATAAAACCAGTCCAAGTAGTTATTGCCCCTACTCCTCCTTCTGTTCTTTTCTTTTCCAAGCCTGGTAACTTTTAATCTCAGAATTGCCTTTCACAGTGAGGTTTTTTCCCAGAGATTCTTCATCTAGAGCAAGTTTGGTGAATCTTTAAACCTTGTTTAAACTCCTCATGAATTTGGGTATTTTCAATCAGAGCCACCATCAATATTTCTACCTGGACAACCGTAACATCTTGCTGCCTATATCTTTTCTCCCTCTCCTGGATCTTCTCCTTTTTACATTGTGATTTTTCAGGGATATCTTAGATCCTATTCTCTCAAAGACCATCTCCAGAACAATATCTATCACATGGGCCTTGGATTTAGATGGAAATGCTGATAAATTATCCTTGGGACTCCAACTTTTATCTTGGAAGTAAATGAACAGTTTAAAGTATAACTACTTACAACCCAATATTTCTCAAAACCTTACTGGGACTTTGGAAACTCTCAGTCCATAAACTGGTTGGTGTCATTATCTCCAAGTGAAAATTATAGTCCGCTGGAAATTGTAGACTGGTGAGCCTTACTTCTGTTGTGGGCAAAATTTTGGAAAGGATTATAAGAGATAGGATTTGAAATCATCTAGAGAGAAATAATTTGATTAGGGATAGTCAGCACAGTTTTGTGAAGTGTAGGTCGTGCCTCACAAACCTTACTGAGTTCTTTGAGAAGGTGACCAAAGAGTTGGATAAGAGTAAAGCAGTTGATGTATGGATTTCAGTAAAGCGTTTGATAAGGTTCCCCATGATATGCTACTGTAGAAAATATGGATGCATTGGATTGAGGGTGATTTAACAGTTTGGATCAAGAATTGGCTAGCTAAAAGAAGACAGAGGGTGGTGGTTAATGGGAAATATTCAACCTGGAGTTCAGTTACTAGTGGTGTACTGCAGGGATCTGTTTTGGGGCCACTGCTGTTTATCACTTTTATAAATGACTAGATGAGGGTGTAGGAAGATGGGTTTGTAAATTTGTGGATGACATTAAAGTCGGAGGAGTTGTAGACAGTGCAGATAGATATTACAGTTTGCAGGGGGACATAGATAAGCTGCAGAGTTGGACTGACAGGTAGCAAATGGAGTTTAATGTAGACAAGTGTGAGGTGATTTATTTTGGAAGAAGTAACAAGATTACAGATTACTGGGCTAATGGAAAGACTCTTGGTAGTGTGGATGAGCAGAGAGATCTCAGTGTAAATGTGCGTAGATCCCTGAAAGTTGGCACCCAGGTTGATAGGGTTGTTAAGAAGGCATATGGTGTGTTAGCTTTTATTGGTAGAGGGATTGAGTTTCGGAGCCGTGAGATCATGTTGCAGCTTTACAAAACTTTGGTGCCACCGCACTTGAGTACTGCGTACAGTTCTGGTCGCCGCATTATAAGAAAGATGTGGAAGTATTGGAAAGGGTGCAGAAGAGATTTATCAGGGTGTATGATGGGAAGGTCTTACGAGAAAAGGCTGAGGGACTTGCGGTTGTTTTTGTTAGAGAGAAAAGGTGACTTAATTGAGGCATGCAAGATGATCAGAGGATTAGATAGGGTGGACAGTGAGATCTTATTTCCTCGGATAGTAATGGCTACATGAGGGGACATAGCTTTAAATTGAGGGTGATAAATATAGGACAGATGTCAGAGGTAGGTTTTTTACTCAGAGGATAGTGTGGAATGCCCTGCCTACAGCAGCAGTGGACTCGCCAACTTTAAGGGCATTCAAATGGTCATTAGATAGACACGTCTATAATAATAAAATATTGGAATAGTTTAGGTTAGAGGGTCATTAGATTGGTTCCATTGGTCGGTGCAATATTGAGGGCCGAAGGGCCTGTACTGCGCTGTAATGTTCTATCTTCTAAAACACCTTGTAGCTTCTTCCCGCTGAAACAATCTGGAACCCCTTTAATTTCTAACAATCAAACTAGCCAGACTTCTGTTGGACAGATTGCAGAACTATCACGTGACCCCCTTCATTTTACCTTAAAAGACGCAGTCCCAAAACAACTTATAAACTTTACAATTGTAACCCTATTAAAACAAAATATTAACAAAATGTGATTGGAAAACATTGTGTTGGATTTTCCTTTTTTTGGCAAGTTGAAGGAGGCAGCATGTTAACTAAGTGGTCTTTTCTCTCCTGTCATCACTGCCTCAACCTGTCCAATCGAGTCTAGATGAACAATTAGTGGCTGTCTGGCAGGAAGGTCAAGCTGAGATGGAAAGGAGAGCTCCATGCCAAATTGGCACTGTAGTCTGGACATCCGACAGCAGAAGGGTAATACTGTGAATTGGAAGTACATCATGGCTACAAGCTTAAAGGCTGCCTACTCTCCAAATCAATCTTTTTTTTACTGAAGACAAGATACAAAATGAGATTTAAATGTAAAAAAAGAAGCAGCCAAATTCCCCAAAAGAATCCATTGCTGCATTCAATCATGGCCTCCTTCCTCCCACTATGATGCTGCCTCATCATAGCTGCTGGAAAATACTCCCAAATGTTTCACATCCAATACCCAAAAAATGCAAGGGGAAACAATATTTATAGACAACAATGTTTTTAACAAGCTCAGTTGATTAGTAATTTCAAACTGGTAGGCAGGCTGCTGACCATAATTTTGGAGACTGGTATGACCAATATTGATGTAGAGATGCTGGGGTAAACACAGTTTGGTTCATCTCCAAACATGAAATGATTCACTCTCATGGGCAAACTGTTGCAGTTCTTTTTTAAGGGAGAAGATGGAAAGTGTGAGATTTGTGAAGATTGCAGGAGACAGGAAATGTACAAATTTCTTATAATTCTAACTGTTGAATTCCTTGGGCAAACAAATTCTTTAATATATAATAATATTTTCTTCCAGTTGGAAGAGTCATTGGATGTAAATTGCAGCAGGTTCAATGATAACTTTGCAAGATGTGGATATGTTGGAAAAACTGAGGGATCTTATGCCAGCAGATAATACAGCAATTGAGATTGTGCAAGGACTTCTCAAGCATAAAAAGTAAGTTTAAATTTAATACAACAGAAAATTTATTGTCTACAAACAGTTGGAAATCTAAATGAACTTATTTTGGTATGTTATTGAGTCCAGATCAATTTGAATTCTTTATAAACCATCAATGACATTTATGCACGTGTTAGAAGTAAGCTGACATAGCCAAATTGACATTGCTTTGAATATTCTAATGAAAGCAGATTGCCAGTTAGTGAACAATCTAACTGTCATGGCAAGGGCGAATTCAATAAAACAATTATATTAAAAAGAACAAACAAACCTTTAAAATTGCTCATTAGACTTAAAAAAATTAAGGATATGAGGGAGAGAAATACAAATGGATTTTTGACCGTTATGACCATGGGATTCAAGGCAATCTAGCAAATTGGATTCAAAATTGGTTTAGTGGCAAGAGGTGCAGGGTGAAGGTTGAAGATTTTTTTTGTGCCTGGAAGCCTATGTCCAATGGTGTACCACAGGAATCAGTGCTGGATCCCTTGGTAGATGAAATTAGCTGAAAGGCTTTTGAGTCACTTTCTGGTGGGCACTGCACTGCTCCTAATGTGCATTAGGTGGATGCAGGAACGTCCCAGGGATCAGACAGTTGGCAGTCTGCTAGATCCCAGTTCATAGCTGTGCTATGCCCCTGGACATATTTCTCCATCAGCTGCTAGAAATGCAAAAACAAGCCAGGAATATCAGGATCTGTTGTCAGCAACATTCCTGCACTTCAAGGCTGATTGGAAGAATTCCAGAGCCTTCAGTAGCAGGAGATGTTGCTAGCGTTGGTGTAGCACCCAGGCCAACACTGCAGTGCAAAGCCTAAGTTAAGACGTTAGAGCCATGACTGACAAACTCCAAGGCATGGCTCAGTCACTGAGGACCATGGCTGAGGACTTTGACAATATGGTGCAGACACAGAGAAGCATTTCTGAGAATGTTGACACCATGAAATAATAATGGACCTTCTGAATATGTTGAGGCTTCTGGAGCTCATGCTGCCCCTCCCTTCCATGGATTAACCCAGGGGCCCATGAGCAGCATGAGGGAGGAGGAAACACTCAAGCCCAACCCAGGAGACTCTGGGTTGGGCTTGAGTTCATTAAGGAGATTCTGGCAGTGACTAACCCTTCTAACCCTTCTGACGCTGGAGCAGCTCAGGGGCAGCAGGCAGAACTGAGTGATGTGGCTACAGCAGTGCTATCCAAAAGTTGGCCAGGCCTTCCAGAGGATACTTGCCAGGGTATGTCAGGCAACTGGATGAAGAAGGTAGCAGGCTGCCTCCATTTCTGACATGTGTCCTGGGAATACACCTAGAGGTAGTGGACATGGATGAAGTAAGTCATAGGTAGTTAGAGTTGAAAATAATTTGTCACAATCACAACTCACCTCATTCAAGGCTATTGTTGTTCACAACCCAATACCTCATCATCATCCTGGATAGACATTGCCATTAATCAGTGAATCCTAGACCTAGCTCATCCTCCCCCTCTGGAGTAAAATGACAAAGTGATATGGCCTCAACCCTCACTCAACATGAGTCAGGAAGTCAGTAGTCCAAAGTCTGGGCATAAAATGCATCCATCATCACTTTGTGGATGCATCTGTAGTGCAGATGACTATAAGATCCCACAGAGGTTACCCATGAAATGTTGAGATGATCTAGTTGCATAAAGATTCAGGATCTGCTGTGACCTTCATGGCCACATGGAATGGGTTTCCTCTTCTTCCACATGGCACAAGGTTTGGTAGAAGGTTGTTCGGATACCGCATCATCTCCATTGTGAGGTAGAGTGTCCTGCCACACATATTGCCAAACAGATCCATGAAGGAAATCTGGATCCTGTACACCCTTAATCTCCTTCTTCTTTACCTTTGAGCCTCCTCTTTGGCCTGATGGGTCGACTGCCTTTGAGCTTGTCCTGTGACATCTGACCTTCTGGCATAGAGTTGCCCCTGAGTGTGGCCTGCCTTAGCTGGAGTCTGTGCTCCTCCTGCAAAGTAGTTATATAATCGCCTGTTCACTGACTCCACCCCGATGTCTCAGATTTCTGCGAAGGATGACAGAGAGACAGTCAGGTTAGTGTTCCACCCTGCTACCTTTGGACCCTCTCTACACCATTGGTCCCTCTGGTCCTGGAAATCGTCAACCCTACATCTTATTCAATGGCAAATACATGCTTGCACGTTTGTGGCTCTTCCAACTTCATTACTTGACCAACCCTCATCAATGCCCTTTCCACTCAGTTGCCAATGGCCTCCCATCAGGTTGTTTCCTCCCTTAATATTGACACAATGGAGTTCTGGTAGGCTGCTTCAATGGCCACCTATCCCTCATGTGCAAGGTCAACTGAATACCTATGGGAACATTGCATCCTTTGCATCCTCTAAGGATGGATAGTGGCTGCAAGGCTTAACACATTCCTCCTGATGCCCTGCATCCAACCTTTTATCCTTGATACACAAAATTCTATCCCTCTCCTTGACTTTGAGACTGGGGGCAGCTGACATTGGTGAGGCTCAAATTATGATAGGCCAATTAGTTAGGTAAGCAGAATTCTCAGGAATGCTAGAGGGCACAGTTACTCTGAGACACAGACAGGTGACACATATAGGCGCCTATATTTGGGCTTTTGCATCCTGTAATCTAAAACTCCTGGGCAGCCATAGTATAATTTCTAAATAGTGACCCCCTCCCCCTTCCTCATTACCATCCTTTGCTCTCTTTCAGGATCTCATTCATAGAACATAGAACATTACAGCACAGAACAGGCCCTTTGGCCTTCGATGTTGCGCCGACCAATATAAAAAGCAATGCCCCTCCAAACTAAACCATTCCCTTCTCTTCCATATACTTATCAACTAACCTCTTAAACGCCACCAAACTTGGCGCATCTACAACCGCTGCAGGCAGGGCATTCCACTCCCGAACCACCCTTTGGGTAAAGAACCTGCCTCTGATATCCGTCCTATAACTATCACCCCTTAATTTAAAGCTGTGTCCCCTCGTGCTAGCTTTTTCCATCCTAGGAAAAAGGCTATCACTGTCCACCCTATCTAAACCTCTAATCATCTTATATGTTTCAATAAGGTCCCCTCTTAGCCGCCTCCTTTCTAACGAAAACAACCTCAAATCCCTCAGCCTCTCCTCATAAGACCTGCCCTCCATACCAGGCAACATCCTGGTAAACCTCCTCTGTACCCTCTCCAATGCCTCCACATCTTTCTTATAATGCGGGACCAGAACTGCACACAATACTCCAAGTGCGGCCGCACTAGAGTTTTGTACAGTTGCAACATGACGTTGCGGCTCCGAAATTCAATCCCTCTACCAATAAAAGCCAAGACTCCATATGCCTTCCTAACAATCTTCTCGACCTGACTGCCTACTTTCAGGGATCTATGCACATACACACCAAGATCCCTCTGTTCATCTAGACTACTAAGAATCCTACCATTTGCCCTATACTCTACACATTTATTATTTCTGCCATAGTGCATTACCTCACACTTTTCCACATTAAACTCCATTTGCCACCTCTCGGCCCAGCTCTGCAACTTGTCCAAGTCCCTCTGCAAACTATAACACCCCTCTTCACTATCTACCACTCCACCGACTTTAGTGTCATCTGCAAATTTACTAATCCATCCTTCAATACCCTCATCCAGATCATTTATAAAAATTACAAACAGCAGGGGCCCCAAAACAGACCCCTGAGGTACACCACTTGTCACCGAACTCCAAGATGAATATCTCCCATCAACCACCACCCTCTGTCTTCTATCTGCTAGCCAATTCCTAACCCAATTAGCTAATTTAATTAGCTAATTCAATCAGCTCTTTGGGACAGTCTCTTTCACCCTCTACTTGCTTCCCCTTGACCTCATGCTCCCCCAAATGGTCTAAAGCCCCATGCCACTAGCAACCTTAAGCTATGTGCTCATTCTCACTTATTTGCTAAACAAGTAGATGAGTCATTCATAGCAGTGAAAAGATTTTAAAACAGAAAGCCTTCCTCTAGAATTACTCAGGACAGTCAGCAGATGTGAAACCAGAAAGCCTTTACATTCATTTTGTGCTCTGAAGGGACTTTGAGACACATACTGCAGAATAGCTCTAGGCTCTGATGGCTTTTAAGACACAGCTGATGGCTTTATGGCAACACACACCAATCATGACCTCCCATCAGGAGAGAGACACCCAAACTGCTCCCCTCACCCCAAAGCGCTGCTCCCCTTACCCCCATCACCTTGAACTAACCCCCTCTGCAGCTGTGCAGCATATACTGTTCCCTTGCACACCCTGATACAAGGTGGAGAGGGATACTTCGTCTGTATGACAGCACACTGGTGCATGGGAAGGTTTTCACATTACTTTTCACTGTATACTAATACATGTGACAATAATAAATCAAATCAAATTAAGATTTAGTGAGGTCTGAACATCTGACTTTAACCTAGCTAATGATGTTAAAATGGATTCAAATTCAGGAAAGGACTTTGAGGAACTTGCGCAGTTTGGCATAAGAAACAAAGAGAAGGCCCAGACAGGCTTGAAAGTGGACAAATCCCCAGGGCCAGATGAATTGCTACCCAGGCTACTGTGGGAGGCAAGGCAGAAATTGGAGAGGCTCTGACACAATTTTTTAATTCCTCTCTGGCCATGGTGGAAGTGCTGGAGGATTGGAGGGTGGCTAATGTGGTTACGCTTTTCAAGAAGAATGATGAACCAGGAAATTACAGACTGATAGTCTCCCTACCACTGACAAGAGACTATCAGTGAACATTACAGAGGAGAGGATTAATATCCATTTGGAAATTTGGAATAATCAGCATTAGTTTGTCGGAAGGAGATCGTGCCTCAAATGCAACATGCAACAAATTTGTTAGAATCTTTTGAAAATTTGACCAGATTGTGGATGAGGGAAGTGCAGTTGATATAGTTTATATGGATTTTAGCAAAGCCTTTAACACGGTCCCACATAGGAGACAAGTTGAGAAAGTTGAAGTACATGGAATACGGGAAGATTTAATGAGATGGATCCAAAACTGGTTTAGTAATAGGACACAAAGTTAGGTAGTAGAAGGCTGTTTTTGTGACTAGTATCCACTGGTTTACCACAAGGTTCAGTGCTGGGATCCCTGTTGTTTGTTAGATATATGCATAATGTTGAAGCTTATATGAGGACAATGATTAGCAAGATTGCAGATGATATCAAGATTTGTGATGTGATTAATAGTGAAGAAGATGATAGTAGGTTATAGGAAGATAGAGAGGACAGAGCAATGGCAGATGCTATTAACCCTGATAAGTGTGTGGTGATGCACTTTAGAAGAAGTAACAAGACAAGGGAGTATTTAATGAATGACAGGACACTAGGAAACTAAGAGGAACCAGTGGCTCTTGTGGTGCTTATTCACAGATCCCTGAAAGTGGCAGAGCAGATGAACAGGATGGTTAAAGTGACATATGGGACACTTGCTTTTATCGGTTGTGGCATTGCGTATAAGAGCAAGGAGGTAATGTTGGAACTGTACAGAACATTGTTTCGGCCACAGCTGGAATACAATTCTGATCACCTCATTACAAGAATGATATGATCGCACAAGTGAGGGTGCAAAGGAGATTCACCAGGATGTTGCCTGGGATGGTGCATATGAACTATAAGGAGAGACTAGATAGGCTTGGATTGCTTTCTTTAGAGCAGAGACTGAAGTGTATAATATCAAGAGGTATGGACTGAATGAATAGGAAGGAGTTGTTCTTCTTGGCTGAGGGTCAATAGTTTTAGGGCAAGGTTCAGGAAATTCAGAGGAGATTTGAGGAAATATTTTTTTCACTCTGAGGGTGCTGGCCATCTGGAATGAGAAGGTAGTGGAGGCCAGAAATCTTACAACCTTTAAAAATATTTGAATGAGCACTTGAAACATCGTAACATTCAAGCAAATGGGACATGTGCTGAAAAATGATTAATGCAACTTTAGTGGTAGTTATTGTTGATACAGACTTGACAGGCCGAATGACTTTTTCTACACTGTATGATTCTATGACTCTATTAGGCCTGATTTCAATTGAGACAGTTAAAAAATTGTTTTTCTTGAGGGGCAAATGAAGTTTAGCAACAAGAGATTGAACGTAATAAAAGAATGGCTGTTGCAACACTAGAAGTATATATTACAACTGGCAGAATGAATGCAGTTAAAACCTATACCAAAAATGTAATGCTTTTAAAAATATGTATATGTATAAAATATTTTAACCTCCTCTGCATTTATAAATATATATGAAAACTAAGTTCCTATTATATACTTATTGAACAAGTACAAGATTATGCTGTGTTATGGTTCAGATCAGAAACTCCAAAGTGTTTTATGAAGGATACCTAGATCATAAGTTTTGCTTCTTGGACTTAACTAAGATAAGCATATGTTTCACTTTAGATATGATTCATATGACCCATTTGGGAGCTTTAATCAAACAAAATTTATTTAAGAATTATAGTGAATTAAGATTTTCAAGCATTTTATGAGACAAAGTTACTTCCTTCTAAATTACTTTATAAGAATGTAGAGTGAAATAGTTTAGAGAATGATTACCAACTGCTCTGCCATTGCATAGAAGCTCCTACATAAATAAATATAGGAAATGAAGTACTTGAATAAGCAAAACTTTCAAATCTATTAGTAAAAGACAAAATCATTTGAATTGGAAATGTCTAGCACTAATCTGTATTTTTTGTTAAATTAAGCAGTTTCTAAGAATATTAATTTTGATTATAGTAATTGTTTTATTCTGACGTGTTGCAATTTTAAATTTAAACAAAAATGCTGTTCAACATGTAGTGCCCCCTTTATGAAAAATATACAAAATATATATTTTTATCAAAATAATGTACTTATATTTACTAATTATAATCAATATTTTATCATTGTGATAGATTATTCTAAGTTAGGATTTCCCAAACTTTGAGCAATGGAATCCCTAATGACCTACCAATAGCATCAGGGAACATCAAGCATTCTCAATGTTGGCTTCCCTTCTTGTTGCTATGGAAGGGAATACAAAAATCAAATGTAAACAAGTCTTTTCTAGCTATAGTTATGCATACATTAATCTGGTAATAATTTAAAAGTTTTCTAATTAAAAATATACACGTCTTATCCTTTGTCATTTTTATTGGGAGAAATGATGCAGAAAAGCTGATTCTAATATTGGACACACACATCTCACACATCAGGCACAAACATGTCTAACTCACATTCTCACATATGCTCGCATCCATCTTTCATATTCACACACACACACACGCACATACCTCTTTCACTCACCCTGCTCTGTCACATTCAGAAACATTTGCCCTTACATCTTCTCACACACAAAGACATTTGCCTTCACATCCTCTTCCACACAACACACTCATATTCCTCAATCTGAGGCCTGACCTCCCTTTGAGGCCAGAACCATCTCTCCCCACTCCTTTCTTGAGATCAGAACCAACCCTCCTCGCCATTTCCTGAGTCCTGAACCTCACAAGCTCCCTTCTTGAAGCCTCAATGTAGCCACTTGTAGGCCATGCATAGCCTTTTCTTGCCGCCACTGCCCCGCTTTCTGGCCAAAACATCACTTACAAGTTCAACCGCCCATGGTTATTCTGCTCAGCAACAGTGAAATGAAATAAATCAAATTTGCCAATCAGAGCAAGGCCTCTCAGAGCACTGTAAGCAGATAGGCTGACTAGTCAGCTTTGCAGACCCGCTGGAGACCTTTAACAGACCTCTGGTGCTTTGTGGATTCCAGTTTGGGAACCTCTGTTCTCCAATGTTTTTATTGCTTGTTATCTAAGTAAACACTTTTGTATTTTTCTGTTTGTGGATATTTAATCAAGTGCTCAAATTCAATCAAGAACACCGGTGCAGCACAGTGGTTAGCACTGTTGCCTCACAGTGCCAGGGATCTGGCTTGGGTCACTGCGTGTGTGAAGTCTGCAAGTTCTCCCTGTACCTACGTGGGTTTCTTCCAGGTGCTTCGGTTTCCACCCACAGACTGAAAGACATACTGGTTAGGTACATTGGCTACGCTCAATTCTCCCTCAGTGTATCCGATGGTGATGCTGACTAGGGAATTTTCCCAGTAACTTATTTGCAGTGTTATTGTAAGCCTACTTGTGACATTAATAAATAGCAAACATAAATTTAAACTGAGAGTCAGTTAAGGATCTGTGCATGGCCTTTGTATTGTGTATTGACTAGGCAATGGTTGTAACCACAGTTACAACATATTTAAAATATTCAATATTCTTAAATGGTAGAAAAAAAAATTTCAAGAAGTATATGGCTGAATGTAAATACTTAATGGCCTTAACAGCAGCAGCATCTAGCAAATTCTGTGTGTGCCAACAAAAATTGAATTAAGATCACTGCTCTTAAATAATAAACAATTTATTATAAGGAAGTACTGTCAAAATTCATTTTTTTAAAATCACATTTTTAAAATATTTTGTCCTTTGATTTTGTAGCCATGCAGGCAGAGGACATTTTTGACTGCTCTCCCAATCCAGAATCACCTTTATTACATAGCTTCCTTGCATGTGAGAAAAGGTTGGGATAAATGTTGATCTGAACATCTGTGATTCACAGGTAGCAGGTTGGGTTTCATCTTTCTGTTGAAAGGGGAGTCAATTTTGAATAAAATAAACAGAAGCACATTTTATTTAAGGGAAAATAAATCATCAGTGATGTTGGATTATCTGGAATTTATAATTGTCCTGTGAATAAATATTTGGGACTTTCTGGTGATGCATTTTAGAGGTATTGATGAGGTAATCAAATATTACAATATATAGTCTTCTCTATAACATGCAATGAAGTATAAATGAAAAGAAAATGCTAGGAATACTCAGTAGGTCTGGCTATTTCTGTGGTGAAGGAAATGGAGATAGCATTTCAGGCCAAGGTTCTTCTTCAGAACTGATGGAAAATAGAAATGGAATAGATTTTAAGCAAGCAAAAGGGCAGAGGGAGGCGGAGAAAGAAGAAAAAAGTGGCAGTCTGTGTTAGGGTTGAGAATGGAGAGGTAGTGACTTTAGCTGTAGTGAAGAAACAAAAACTTTTACCAGAGTTGGTGTGAATGACACAGTAATGAACTGCTATATCCGAAAGCAAAACAGGGAAATCAAAGCGGGGAAACAGATTTTATGGCCAGACATTGTTGAACTCAGCATTGAATCTGGAGGCTGTAAAACGTCTAATTTCCAATTTTGTGTTGGACTTCACTTCAACATTGAATGTAAGGTGGAGATTAAAATGGCAAGTCATTGGGAGATGGAGATTACGCTTACAGATTGAGCAGAGGTGTTCTGCAAAGTGTTCATCCAATCTGCATTTGGTCTCCCTAATGTAGAGGAGACTGCACGATGAGTAAAGGATGCAGTGCATTGAAGTAGAAATTAAAATAAAGTATAAAGATATCTAAATGAATATTCTGCAAAGAGACAGTAAATGGGTAGGTATTATATCTTTTTCATTTGCATGGGAAGCTACCATGGGAAAGGAATGGAAGTCTTGGGGGTTTGAAGAGTGGACCAGGGTGTTACAGTAGAACAGTCTCATTAGAATGCTGACAGGGAGAGGGAGTAATGTACGAAGGTCAGCCTGGAGATGGACACAGTTGTGTAAAGTCCTTGGATGGAGTTAGCTCCATACTTGCACTTTCTACTGTAAATATGTACATAGCGAAGAATTGTTAATAAAGACTTGTTGTTAATACACTCCAGACTTTGAAAACCTTTTTCATGATGTCTGAAGCAAGATTCTTCACATCTCGGCTACCACATTGCACACACACACACACACACACACAATAAGAGGTACAAGCTAACTTTAAGTGGTGCAGGTAAGGTCACACATGATATTGGGCCCCAGATGATGCATCCAGTCAATCAACAGCACTTAGTTCTCTGGCTGTCACCTAAAGTTATTGAAATGAGCAGGCAGTATAGTGTGTGGCTTGCCTTGCAGTCAATTGTTGCAGTTTAATTGCACATCATAATTCCCTAACTTCTTTGTGGAAGCTATTAAATCTCAGTATTTGGTACACAGAGAGACTTTTAATGTTCATGTAATTTTCTGGTCTTTAGATGTCGACTGAGGACTCAAAAAATACAAACTGTTTGATGAGCAGAAATATGACTTTAGCTCCTGAAAAAAGCACTTTGATTGGACAATCTGACGGAATAAACACAAACTTTCAAAGACTAATACAAGGTACTGTTATATTATACCTCGGGTTGTAATTATTTTGACCAGGAAGATGTAGGATATGCTTTGGACATGTAAGCAATCATATTTGTACATGCAGACTAGTTACATCACTATGTTATCAGGAGCTTGATTGCACAATTAAGAAAAGGGCCACTTAATGTGTAAGCTTTGGTGAGAAGCTGTAAACAGCTTATTATTTACAGAGGCAGAGAATGTGCTTCCGGTCTCAAATATACAAACCTCATTCAAGTGCCATTGACCAATACAGGTCTGCTATTGTTTAAGGTGTTAATTTACTACTCATTTAATATCATAATTGTTTTTTTCTATTTAAATTTCAAAGAGTACTGTTTGTTTGGCAAATTTGGGGAAGGAGAAAAGTTAATGCAATTCCCCCATGCTAAAATCATATGCAAGTGGTGAAATTATGTACTGGCATATGATTTGTCAGGCATCCTGCATTACAAACAAATGTTTGTTAATTCCTTTTTCATGAAGATGGTTTTCCTTTCAAACTATAGAGAAAATTTCTTATTGCAGATATTTGTTGTAAAAATCCCATGATTTAGTGTGAATGTGCCTTATTAGAAACAAAAATGCAGACAAAAAGTTCCAATCTGTCCACTGAAGAAAGATGAATTTGCTACTAATGGATTAGAAAAGATATTTTTTTCTTCTGAGTGTTCTGTCTGGAGTGAGTCAGGTCAAAAATAAGACAATGTTCTATAGAACTTCTTTAAAAAGTTTCTCCTTTAGAAACATAGGAATATCGGATTTTGGAACAAGGATAGTCCATCTGGCCCTTTCAACCTGTTCTGTCATTCAACACTGCCCTCCTATAACCTCAATAAAAATCTATCTAACTCAGCCTTGAATAAATTCAATGACTCAGCATCCATTACTCTCTGGGGAAGAGAATTCCACAGATTAACAATTCTCAGAGAAAGAAAATCTCCTCACTACTGACTTAAAAGGGATATCTCTCATTCTTAAATTGTGTCTCCCAATTCTAATGTCCCACAAGAGTAAACATTCTCCCTGTATCCTCCCTGTAATGTCCTTTAGGATCTTATATGTTTAAATAAGGTCACCTTCATTCTTCTAAACTCAAATAGGTTTAGGTCCAACCTGCTTAACCTTTCTTCATAAGATAAGCTCCTTATCACAGGAATGACTAGAGTGAACCCTTTGCTGAACCTCTAATGTACAATTATATATTTTATCAAATATACATGTAAACAGTACTCCAGATATGGTTGCACCAAGACTTTTATATTTAATAAATGCCAACATTCCATTTGCCTTCCTAATCACTTGCTGCATCTACATTTTGTGATTTTTGTTTCTCACTTCTGTTAGACTTCTATTTGCTGTAACTTTCACACTGCCTTGCTTACTAGAAAGATTGAGTAATCTGGAAGAGACTTTTCCCCTAGCATAAAAATTGTTCCTTTGTTAACCAATAGGAGAAATACTCTAGCATTGATTGTCTAAAATCCCATGTGGTTTTCTAAAACCCTGTGGTGAAGAAAATCTGTCATCCTTACTTGGTCTGACCTGCATATGACTTCAGATGCTCAGTAATGTGATTGACTCTGAACTGCCCTCTGAACTGGCCTAGCAAGCCACTCAGTTCAAGAGTAATTAGGAGTGCTTGCATTTCTTCTTCCAGAAGGTACACAGATAAACCTCTGTGATCAACAGTCTGAAGGAAGAAGACGGTTCAGTAAGGTCATCGCAGTCTGACATTCTGAGGAACTGCAAATCCTTTTATGCTGGACTGTATTACCTGAAGCCAACAGGCCTCCCAGTCTTTCCTGTTGTCTTAGATGATGGCGAGCGGGACAGCCTGGACAGACTGGTGTCTCTGGATGAGCTGACAAAGGCCGTCGAGTCTTTCAGAAGGGTAAAACTCTCGGAAGCAACGGCTTACCAGCTGAGTTTTACTTGGTTTTGTGGGACTTGATGGGCCTGTACCTCCTGGAAGTATACGAGAGTATGCTTCTGGAAGGCAGGATGTCAGAATCCATAAGGAAAGGCATCATTACCCTTATCTACTCGCAGAAGGGAGAAGAGAAGAAATTAGAAATTGGTGACCCATTTCACTATTGAAAGTGGATTATAAAATTCTGGCCAAGGTCATTGCCAATCAGGTCAAATCTGCTCTGGGGTCAGTGATCCATCCTGATCAAACCTGTGCTGCACTCAGCAGGAAGATCTTGATAGCCTCATGCTACTCAGGGATACAATTGCCTACGTGCAGGACAGGCAGGTAGATACGTGCCTCATCAGCCTAGATCAGGAAAAGGCATTTGACAGAATATCGCACAGCTGCACGATGGATGTGCTCTCCAAAATGGGCTTTGGGGAGGGAATCCACAATTGGATCCGATTGCTTTACACAGAAATCAGTAGCACAGTTTCAGTCAATAGATGGGAATCAGATTGTTTTCAAGTCAGGTCCGGAGTCTGACAGGGCTGCCCTGGCTCCTCTGTCCTTGTTGTGTGTTACATTGAACCCTTTGCTGACGCCCTGAGAAGCAACCGAGGCATCAAAGGGGTGAAAATTCCAGGCAGCATAGGCAGGCAGGTCAAAGCCTCCCTGTACATGGAAAATGTGGCTGTCTTCTGCTCAGATCCCTCGTCTGTTCGCAGGCTCCTCCAGGTCTGCAAGCAGTTCGAGCTGGCCTCGGGAGCCAAAGTCAAACAGGGCAAGAGCGAGGCCATGTTTTTTGGGAACTGGGCTGACAAATCCTTTGTCCCCTTCACCGTCAGGGTAGATTATCTGAAAGTGCCAAGGATATGGTTTGGAGCGGCAGGAACATGCACCAAAAACTGGGACGAGCACATTGCGAAAGCCAGGCAGAAACTGGGCTTGTGGGAGCAACGCTCCCTGTCCATCACAGGAAAAAAACCTGGTGATCCGATGTGAGTGCTGTCTGTGTTATTGTACATAGTGTAGGTGTACCCTATTCACAAATCCTGTGCTGCAGCAGTTGCACAGGCCATCTTCAAGTTTATCTGGAGATCAAGGATGGATTGTGTCTGGAGGTAGGCAATGCACAAATCTCTACAGAATGGAGGGAAAAACATTCCCAAAACTCTGCCCTCATCCTGATGGCCACCTTTGTGTGCAGCTGCATCAAGCTATGTGTAGATCCTCGTTACACTAACAGCAAGTGCCACTACTTTTCGAGGTTCTACCTGTCCCAAGTGTTGCAAAGGATGGGTCTGGCCACACTGCCGTGGAACACTTCAAATATTTGGACTATACTGCAGCACCTGTCCTTCATGGAGAAGTATTTCCGCAAACACACCTTTGACCACATGGCAATTAAGCAGTGGTCAGCGCATAATGTCCTTGGGGCCCTGAGAGCAAAGAAGATGGCGGATCCTGTCAGATGGTTCCCTGAGCAGACTGTCAGTGTCATCTGGCAGAATGCCTCATCACCAGATCTGGCTTGGTTGGTTGTGAGAAGGACATTCCCCATCAGATCCTTTATGCAGGCTCGAAGTCTCAACATAACCGCACGCTGCCCTTGAAGTGGCTCTGGGGCTGATGAGAGGGTCGCACGCCTCCTTGTGGAATGTGCCTTTGCAAAGAAGGTCCGGAGTGAGATGTAGTGATATTTGTCGAGATGCGTCCCGAGCAGTTCAGTGACGCAGGACTCTGTGATCTATGGGCCGTTTCCAGGGATGCACACCGAGACAAACATCACCTGCTGCTGGAGTGTCATCAACTCGATGAAGGATGCACTTTGGTCCGCCCGAAACTTGCTGATCTTCCAGCTGAAAGAACTGTCCAGTGTTGCAGACTGGCACATTCCAAGGTCCAGGACTATGTGCTGAGGGGCGTGCTGAAGCTTAGGGCAGCTGCCGCAAAGGCACAATGGGGAAAGGCCACACTATAAGGCCTTTTAATGGAAGCAGACCAAGGGCCTGGGAACTGCAGAATACCCTTGGCCTGCGTAATTGTGTGAGAATCTGAGAAATAACGGCACACAGTAAAATTTGAGGCATGTACATAGTTTTACGTTTTGAAATATTATGACTAATTTGTCCAGATCAGGTGTACACTAACGACGTGAAGCACTAGGCTACTCTTGAAACATCAAAGAGCAGCCTTCTCACAACCTATCGTGTGTATACCCCATGTTAGACAACAAGGCGGACCTAAGTACCTGTAGGATAAAGCATAAATATATCAATATCATTGACAATTTACACACTTCCCAGGGAACTCCCAAGGCTCATGATCCCTATTTTAAATCAGTCTTCTATATCCCTCCATTCCCATTCTGTTCATGTGCCCATCTAAGTATCTCTTAAATAACTCCAGAGTGCCTGCCTCCACTACTTCACTTGGCAGTGTGTTCCATACCTCCACCACCCTCTGTGTGAAAGAAACTCCCTCTAGCATCCAACAGAGAGGGTCACTCCCTGGTATGCACCTCACATCAGCTGAGTTACAGTGGGTGGAGAGAAAATGTGGGGGCCTGCCGGAGCTGAGGATTCAGCTAGCCCTAAACTACATGCTGGGCCTCTCTCAGTCTCATTTCTCTCTCAGCTATTGGAAATGCAGCACAGAGCCACAGAATGCAAGAGGGGCTGAGGAGTCCCAAAGCTTTCAGATAGACCAGCTATTGCTTGTCTTCTGTAGTTCCCAAGTCAACACTGCAAGAGTGGCACTCGTTGTGGAAAACTGGGGCAGGAAATCCTCACTGTGAGTGGCAAAGGCCAAATGATGTCCAAGGCATAGCAGGCCATGGTGGAGTCCCAGATGGCCTTGGCTTAGTCACAGCAGGCCACTGCTGAGGGCCTCAACAGGCTTATCGAGAATCTACAGCCCATGGCTGAGGGGCTTGAGAGCTTGCAGAAGACCCAGCAGGATTGTGCTGAGACACAGCAGGTGATGTCAACAGCTTTTGAGAATGTGAGAGGGCACTTACTGATGCCATTGACAGGTGGCCTCCGACTCAGAAGGCCATTACAGAGGACTCGGCCACCATGGCATGAACAGAGGTGGTCCTCCAGGAATGGCAGGTCAAGATGATACTGGAACTTCTGGAACTCACTGAGAATGATCACCAAGGGCATCACAGGTAATGGGGCATGGTCGGCAGCTGGCTGATCACCTCCACCTCTGATGTACATCTTGGGGAGACACTGGGACATAGCGGTATGCCACATAAAGTTAAGAAACTGTAGTCGCACTAAGATGGCATGGGTGAGGGCAACACTAGATAGATAGACTATTTAGGCGCTTTGAAGTCTCCCATTCACTTGTTTTTATATTATCACTTATTTTGAAGGCACTTTTATTGGCCCGAATAAATGTTATTTCACTTGATATCTGTGACTAATTTATCTCTGATTAGCCTCTAATAGGAATGTACTTATTCTGATGATTGCCGGAGGGATCCTGCACATTGATGTCAGTGGGGGAAGCCCCTCAACACACTGCTACAGAAAAAATCAAGGCAGTCAAATAATTCTCTGGCTACAGTAGATGGCACACATTGGCAGTGATTTACAGCATCTGCTATGGCATCCCCATGTGCAGCAACACAGGTTTCTAGTGACCAAAGCACATAGTGATTAGAGCCTGCCTCACTGCACTTGTATGCCCAATCCTTGCTGCTGCCAGCCCTCCGTAGCTGGGCAGTGTTGCTCATTGTCCTCTTCCTCCTCTTCCTCCTGTTGTTGGGTGGGTTCCTCCCCAGCAAAACCAGGCTGGTCAGCCTCCACATCCTCCTCCTCCAAAAAGTGTCCTCCCTGCTGTGCCATGTTATGTAGGGCACGGCACATAACCACAATGTGGCACAATATAAAGGGGCTATATTGGAGGGCCTCGCTGAAGCGATCCAGATACCTGAACCACATTTTGATGAACAGTATGCATCGCTCCACTATTGAAATGAATGGCAACATGGGCCTCATTATATAGTGTTTCCGCCTCAGTCTCAAGTCTCCACATATGTGTCATCAGCCAAATCCGAAGCAGGTATCCCATGTCACCCACGAGCCATCTCTGCATTCTGGGCTCCTCCAAAGACTTCCAAGATATCAGAGCTCCTCAATATAACACTGTCATGCATGCTGGTGTGGACAAGCATGATGTTCAGTGATGTCACACACCAAGTGCACATCTATTGAAAGAAAACACTTTCTATTCATGAATCTCTCTGGATTCTTCATCAGGGCGTTGAGGGCCCCCTGCACATTGGCATGCCCAGGATGGCTGTGAATCTTGCAGCCCAGGCTTTTTGCTGGGTCTCCAGGTCAAATTTAATATACTAGCCCAGGCATACGTGACCTCTTTGACACACTTGTAGACGGATGATTAGGAAATGCCACAAAGGTCCCCAGTCTAAAGGACCAGTGGTGTGAAAGTTTAAGGCAGCTGTCACTTTCACAGTGGGAGTGGGTGCCCAACCCCTAATACTCTGAAGTGCCAGGTCCTGTAACAAATGGCAGTAGGGGTTTGGAGCTGGAGTTGCTCAAAGGATACTTGCATGTGGACCTACTGGGGTCTCCTCCTCCCCCTTCCTTGGGATGAATGGCAGTCATGTACTGCCTCTGGTGGCTGTCTTCCTTCATTCCTGCATGTTAATAAGGCCTGGGCCTCCTCTGCCTACAATTCATCCTCCTGGTCCACATTCTCAGCTCCAGTAATAACCAAAAAAGAAGCAAGGTCAATTGGTTGCATTACAAAAGCCATTTTGTTGATCTGAAGAGTGGAGGTGGGAAAATTTGGGGAAGGAGAGACACAGATAGAGAGTTAAAGAACTCTGCCCCCAGCCCAGCAACATGCACTCCCCATACATTCCCCCCATAGCTCCCCACCAAAACACTGCCCATAACCCCCCACAGACCCCAAGCCATATATACATTCCCCAGCAACAGCAACACAGAACCCTTATTCCTACCCTGCTCTTAAACATCTATCCAGAACCCACGCATTAGTGCCCACAGACAGTGCTGCTTGACATGTCCAGAGGCTGCAGCTCTGACACTTTGGAAAGATTCCAGTCCATCCCCATCAGCAACAGTGCTTGCTGCTACCATTACTAGAACCCAGAGTCAGTGCTAAGACCCAGTGCTATGACCTGGGTCCGCTCTGAAAACTGAAGTGGACTACATGAACAAGAGCACCTTTCCACACCCTTACTAGCCCCCCACCACCGACCTGAAACACAACACGGCGACCACAAACCATTTATTTATTAAACCTTCCCTGAAACCCTCAACTGTTTGTGCACATAATGTCAGAATCCTCTGTTGCTGCATCCCTTCAGAATTATATTCGCTAATTCTTCTTTCTAAAATGTATACATCAATTTTTTGCATTAAATTTCATCTGCCTCAGCTCAGCCCATTCCATCACATTGTCTATGTATTTTTAAAATCTATCACTATCCCTCTCACAGTATACAATACTTCCAAGTTTTGTATCATCTGAAACTGTTAAAATTGTGCCCTGCACACCCATGACTAGGTCATCAATATAGATCAAAGTAAGACTCATCCACTATATACTGTGATCCTGTTCAATAAACAACTATTTGTGACTGTTTCCAGTGACTCAGTCAAAGTTGTACATATGCTGGCACTGCTCTATTATTCCATGGGTTTTCAATTTTACTGACAAACTTATTATGTGGCACTTCTTCAAATATTTTTTGGAAGTTCAACATCTTTGTCAACTCTCTGTTACCTTATAAAAAAAACAATTAAGTAAGTTGAACATACATATGAATGAGAAGCAAGATCAAGCCATTCAGCCCTTGAACCTGTTGTACCATTCAATAAAATCATGGTTGATTGGATAATAACCTCAAATCTGCATCCCACTTACCTCTATTAACCTATTATCTCCTGCTTTCTAAGAATCTATCCAGCTCTGCCTTAAAATTTTAAAGTCTCTGCTTCCACAACTTTTTCAGAAAGAGAGTTCCAAAGATGCTGAAACCTCCGAGAGAAGGAATTTTGCCTCATCTTCAATTTAAATAGGCAACTCCTTATTTTTAAACTGCAACCCCTAGTTCTAGATTCTCCAACAAGCGGAAACATCCTCTCCATGTATGTCAAGACCCTCCAGGATCTTATATGTTTTAATCAAGTTGCCTCTTGCTCTAAACTCCAGTGGATAGAAGCCTGTCCAACCTTTCCTCATAAGACCCATTCCAGGCATTATTCTGGTAAACCTTCCCTGAACTACTTCCAACACATTTGTATCTTCCTCAAATAAGATGACCAATATTGCACATCATACTCCAAATGTGATTTCACTAATTCATGACAACTGAAGCATAATTTCCCTGTTTTATATTCAGTGCCTTTCATAATAAGTGATAACACTCTATTAGCTTTCCTAATTACTTGCTGCACCTGCATACTAATCTTTTGCAATTTGTACACTAGGGCATCCAAATCCCTCTGCACTTCAGAGCTCTGCAATCTCTCATCATTTAGATTTCTTTTATGCTTTATGCCAAAGTGGATAACTTCAGATTTTCCCACATTATATTCCATTTGCCAGGTCTTTGCCCACTCACTCCTTATGTCCTGTTCACTATTTACTTTCCTCCCTATCTTCATCTCGTCAGCAAATTTGGCAATGATCCCTTCAATCCCTTCATCCAAGACATCTATATAAATTGTAAATGGTTGAGACCCCAGCACTGATCCCTTTGGCACACTTATTACATCTTGCCAACCTGAAAATAATTCACTTATGGTTACTGTCTGTTTCCTGTTAGTTAGCCAATCTTCTATCCATGCTAAAATGTTGCCCTATAACAAGAACTTTTATCTTCTGCAATAATCTTCATGTGGCACTTTATCAAGTGACTTCCAGAAATTTTAGTATATTCAATGATTCCCTTCTATCCACAGCACAGGTTACTTCTTCAAAGAACTCCAATAAGTTGGTTAAACATGATTTCCCTTTCATGAAACTGTGTTAACTCTCCTTGAGCTTATTTACATGCCCTACTATAACTTCTTTAATAATAACTTCCAATATTTTCCTTTGACAAAAACTAACTGGCCTGTAGTTTCCTGCTTTCTATTCCCTTTGTGAATAATAGATAGATTTACTATTTTCTAATCCTTTGGGACCTTCTCCAAATAGAGAAAGTTTTAGAAAATTAAAACCAATGATCAACAATCTCACTAGACACTGCTAAGAGTCTGGGGTGAATGCCATCAGGACTTGGGCTTTTGTCAGTCCGCAGTTCCAACAATTTACTCAGTACCGTTTCTCTGGTGACTGTAATTTTCCTGAGTTCTTCCCTCCCTTTCTGACTTTGCACAATCTTAGTACAATTGGCCAAACAGGCCAAAGAGCAGAGGCAGAATAATATCTTTGTAAGTGATGCAAGGGAATTCCTGCAGGAATGGCCCAATGCAATCTGTTCGTGAATTATAAAACTGAAAGGCAAGACAACGACCAGTGAAACATCCTGAAAAGATGCCAAATGCTATTTTCCAATGTCTCTTCTGGTGAGACGATCTACAGGTGTAAAGAATGTCCCATTTCAATTGCATTGTGTCATGGGTATGGCTAAATAGAAAATTTAGAGTGGTCTGCTGTTCCAGGAACAGGGGAAATCTGTTAAACAAACTTCCATTCAAGACCTCAACAATCAGGAAATTACCTTCTAAGGAGAAATGAAGAAAAATAAAAGCCAATGTTGAAGTGTTGACAATGAAATGATTGGGATCGGTGCAAACTCCATGGGCCAAATGGCCTCCTTCTGCACTGTAGAGATTCTGTGAAAATCAGTGGACATCCTACTACATTCAAATTGAATACAGGAGCTGGAGTTTGTTTTATATGACAGAGTTCAATGGCTAAACAAAATAACTCTGCAACCTTCATCTATTCAACTCAGAGTCTGAAGGAATCAAGCTAAATGTTAAAGATTAATTTGATGGTACAGAGAAATACAAAAATAGAAACATTTCTGAAATGTTATGTTATTCGGAATAAGAATGCTCTTTGTTGAGCAGAAAAAGTCTGCAGGGCTTTTATATGTACATATATACATAGAAGACCATCAGACAAACACCCTAGAGTCTTTATCCCAGGACACTCCCAGAATCCTCTGCTGCTTATTTTCCATTCTTTCTGTAAATGATGCAATTGTTTCCAACAAGTCAGGCCAAGGAGAATGCATCTGCATCTGAGCAGCAAACTCTGAGCAGGCAAGGGTCCTCTCTAATTTTCAGGTCTCCAGAAGATGCCTGCCATAGTCTTCACGATCAATGGGCTTCCTCCACCTTAGCTGCAGATGTTGACCGTGCACATAGATATAGAGGGAGGCAAAGAAAGATTAAGCAGTTTTGAAAGCATACAGGTAGAACAATCATTATATATAGTTATGGCAATAGTAAATTTATGTTCATTTCAATTGTTTGGAAGTTTTCTGGATTTCATTATGTTGCTAGTTGCTTCAATGGTCACAGACATTTAAGGGTCTGAATAAGTTCTATTCAGGTCTGATAATGAACTCTCATAAATGATAATGATGAATGACATTTTATGAATGATAAATTTCATATTATCAATATAGTCATTACTCAACACCATATGTTGAGTAATTAAGTACTGACCATCATTTGAGAGTGCCTTGCCAGTCCACACCATGCAAGCCAATATTTTCAGCACACCTTGTTCTGATCCCTGAAAATGTTCAGTAAGATCATTACATCTCTTGCTACTGTTGCTCTGATGAGATTGGGGGCGGGGTGTTGGAGGATAGTATTACAAGGACTCTTAAAGAGTTAAACCTGCTCTTTGAGTCACGAGAAGCATTGTAGATGCATATGCTCAGTCATTTGTGGAATTGTAACTCTACATAGCAGCTCTCTGGAGAATGGCAGCAGCCAGGTTTTCTGGATATACCTTGTCCCCAAGGAGCCAGCCCTGCAATCACTAAGGTACTTCAAAGACCTGTGGCACTTGGGAGAGGGTCAGAAAATAGGTGACGTGAGAGCTCCCCGAGAACTAAGCACAAACATGCAGGAATTGCTGTCATCACATATTAGCCGCATGTTTTCTGAAGTACCCTCAATCAAATAGAGATGCTGAAAGAGGAGTACATACTATGAGAAACCTCCTGAGGAAGAATAATGACTTTGAGCTTGTTCTGCTCAATTATCACTCTACACCATTGTAAACCCACCAGGCTAAAAACCCAACTTCTTTTCCTTCCCCATCCATTGATACCAAATGTCAAGATGGAAGATCATAATTGTGCTAAAAAAATGGGAGGAGACAAATAGAGCAAATCAAACCTGTACTTGTAACCAGACACAGGGCTCTCAGCCTTCATATTCTCAAAAGTGCAGGCATGGTATAGATTAGAGACAAAGAACAATACAACACAGGAAACAGGCCCTTTGGCCCTCCAAGCCTGCACCGCTCATTGGTCCAGCTAGACCATTTGTTTGTATCTCTCCATTCCCAGTCTGTTCAGACAAGTCTTAAGCGATCCCAGCATGTCCGCCTCCACCATCCTGTTTTTCAGTGCATCCAGGCCCCCATCATCTGCTCTGTAAAATATGTCCCTCTGATATCTAAGTTAAACTTTGCCTCCTTCACCTTGAACCTGTGCTCTCTCATGATCATTGACCTGGGAAAAAGCTTCCCACTGTTCACCCTATCTATGCCCTTTGTACACCTGTATTAGGCCTCCCCTCATTCTGTCTTTCCAGGGAGAACAACCTCAGTTTACCCAATCTTTCCTCATAGCTAAGACCCTCCATACCAGGCAACATCCTGGTAAACCTTTTCTGTATTCTCTCCAAAGCCTCCACATCCTTCTGGTAGAGTGGTGACCAGAACTGGATACAGTATTCCAAATGTGGCCTAACCAATGTCCTATACAGCTGTAACATCAGACACCAATTTTTATACTCTATGCCCCATCCTATAAAGGCAAGCATACCATTATACCTTCTTCACCATCTTCTTCATCTGTGATACCACCTTCAAGGATCTGTGGACTTGCACACCCAGGTCCTTCTGTGTGTCTATACTCTTGATGGTTCTGCCATTTATTGTTTAACTCCCCCCATTGCATTTATCTGGATTAAATTCCATCTGCCATTTCTCCGCCCAATTTTCCAGCCTATCTATATCCTCCTGTATTCTCTGTCAAGTTCATCGCTTCCTGCAAATCCAGCCTTTTTTGTGTCAACCGCAAACTTACTGATCACAACAGTTACACCTTCTTCCAAATCATTTATGTATATCACAAATAGCAGAGGTCCCAGTACAGAGCCTTGCGGAACACCACAAGTCACAGACTTCCAGTCAGAAAAAGACCCTTCCACTGCTTCCCTCTGTCTTCTGTGGCCAAGCCACTTCTCCACCCATCTAGCCATCTCACCTTTTATCCCATGAGATTTAACCTTTTGCACCAAGCTGCCATGAGGGACTTTGTCAAATGCGTTAGTAAAATCCATATAGACAATATCCATGGCCCTTCCCTCATCAATTATTTTTGTCATCGCCTTGAAAAACTCCACCAAATTTGTGAGGCATGACCTCCCTCTTACAAAATCATACCGTCTATCATTAATGACATTATTCCATTCTAAACCAGGCCAGTAAGAAAGTGCTGTAATAGAGAACTTACAGCAACCAAAATCATATTTGATCCAAACACAGTCAGGAATTATTCAAAGGAACAGAACTGCCCAATGGATAGAAAACTAGCAGCAGAATGGGCTGCATTCCCTCAACCTCAGAAGAAATCATACCTACAAGAACCACAAATATGGGAAACCAGTTGTGAACTGATTTCAGAGCAAATGGATTCCCAACTCTTTCAGAAGGAACCTTGCATTTATTAAAGAAAACTGATAAAGCCACAAGGGAGACTGTCCCTTTAAAAGCAAAGAATTTGGGGATGGCGTAGAAGGATTCATATATAAAATGGAGATAAAGATTCAGGAGAGATGAAGAAGAAAGGATTAACTTTAATACTAACTACTGAGCATGTGCGTAAGTAGCTCTATTACGATGAGGCCGTACAGAAGATGAGTGAAACATCCTAGACAGGAGCTGGAGCTATGTCCTGATGTTTAAATAGTTTGTGATGTAAATAAAAGTATTTTGAATGAAAGACCATTACCTCCAGCAAGATCTCTTTATTTTTAAATAACCAATGAATTCCAAGACAGACCCACAATAAGAGTTCTGATTTGAGACATCCAGAAATGTAGAACATTGCTACAGATGCCAGGCTTTTGGGCATGAACTTCTGAGTAGTCAGTTTATTAGTAAATATTGTTTATCTACATCACCTTTAATATTAAAAATTTACTTTGCAGTCGAGGTAAGAGTGAAACCAACGTGATGTTATTTACATGAAATTGGACAATAGAAATCTAATGATTATATATGTAGTTAAACGTGGACATTTGGAAGTTGCCATCCCAGATGGCTTACAGCTCAAAGAATTATGGTACCTTGCTGTCTGACTCACCATTCAAATACATAAAATAGTCAACTGGTTGTACAGAACTTGAGGTTTGGTGAAAAAAGAGACATGTCAAAGATTTTTCTCTTGCGTTCATCAAAACACTTTGTAAGAATACCAGTTTAGGGAAAAACAACAATTTATACTGTATAAGAGAATGTTGATTGGTAGAGATGTCATCATGGCGAATACATAAGGACATAAGTCTCTGAAGGTGTCCTCACAGGTGGAGAAGGTGACAAAGAAGGCGTATAGTATGTTAGCTTTCATAGAAAAGGGTATAGAGTAGGAGTTTGATGTTGCAGTTGTATACAACTTTGGTTAGGCCTCACTTGGAATACTGCGCCCAGTTCTGGTCTCCATACTATCGGAAGGATGTGGAGTCCTTGGAGAGAGTGCAGAGGAGGTTTACCAGGATGCTGCCTGGTATGGAAGGACTGTCCTATGAGGAACGATTAAATAGACTGGGGTTGTTTTCCCTTGAAAGACGTCGGCTTAGAGGGGATCTCATAGAGGTGTATAAGATTATAAGGGGTATAGATAGAGTAAATGGAGGTAAACTTTTTCCACCTTTAGAAATGGATAGGACGAGGGGTCATGGCCATAGGGTGAGGGGGGCTATGTATAGGACGAATATTAGAGGGCAGTTTTTCACACAAAGGGTAGTGGGGGTGTGGAATGCACTGCCGAGTAAGGTGGTGGGAGCAGGCACGCTGGGGCTGTTTAAGGGTCTCTTGGACAGCCACATGAGCGGTATGCAGATAGAGGGATATATTAGGACTGTTTAACTACGGCTTTTTTCCACAGGTAATTCGGTCCATAATTTGAGCACGCATTCGGCAGGTGGTGCGGGTACAGCTCTTGGATGTTGATTCATGGGTTGCCTGGTACCTCATGTCGTATATGAGTGCTTTATGTGGACCATCTGAAGGGCACCATGACAGCTCAGAGACTATCGATGTGGCTGTGCAGACACTTGGAATTGGGCCAGTGTCTGCGGGAGTTTGCGCGTTCTCCCCGTGGTTGCGTGGGTTTTCTCCGGGCACTCCGGTTTCCTCCCACAACCCAAAAATTCGCTCTTAGGCTGATTGGGTAACAAATTGTCCCTATGGTGAAAATTTTCCATATTAGGAATAATATATATATTATTATATAGGAATATTAAAATAGGATAATGTATTTGGTATGACGGCGGCGCGGGCTCGTTGGGCCGAAGGGCCTGTTTCCCGTGCTGTGTTGCTTAATAAAAAAAAATTAATAAAAAAAAAATATGAACTAGGAGCAAGAGTAGTCCATCTGGCCCTTTGAACCTGCTCTGCCATTCTATAAGATCATGGCTGATCTTATCATGGATTCAGTTCCACTTACCTGCTCACCATAACATCTAATTTCTTTACTGTTCAAAAAAATCTATCTTTGCCTTAAAAACATTCAACAAGGCAGCCTCAGCTGCTTCACTGGGGCAGTGTAGTTAAACACAGACACCAATTGGTGGTGACTGATAGATAATTGCCAAGCATTGTTTAAAATTTGTACCTGGCAGTTAGATGGTAATTGGGAAGTGAATCAATGAATAGCTGTCATTTATTTTGTTTAGCTGAAACTGGCATAATGTGTGAACACATCCTTTATCTGCAAAAAAAAAGGGTCTTTTGTATTAATATATGTGATTTCCAGTGTCCACAGACGTGCTACACTGTGAACCCAACTGATGGTCTTAAACTGGCTGTTAGCATTATTCTTGATGCATTGAGGATAATTTGGCAAATGGCAATTGCAGAATCGTATTTAATATTGCACAGTGTATATTTTGGGTTTTGTAAGCATGGACTGGTTGGGTTTGATGTGTATCTTACGCCCATTGGAAACAGTGGAACAGACATGTTGATATGGTCTGCCAACATTTGGGACATACGATCTATATTATTAGCACCACACTGGCATGGATCTCAAATACCACATTATTCATTTGTAAAATAGATAGAATATCTTTTTGGTTTGATGGCAGCATCGTGTTAGTGATGAATACCACTTGTGTTGCTACTACTTTGCAACAGTATGAATTGCTAGCTTCATCTGTTGTCCAAATTTTTGACATACCTTGTTCTTCTGGGGTAATCCGAGGTAAGCTGAGCACTTGAGGGTCAAATATAACGGCCTTAAGTGTTTGGGTGATATGCAATATGAAATGATCCGATCAGGGTAGCCATTTTTGCAGGATGCCTCTAAAGTGACCTATTTTGGCATGGATGACTACACAGATGAGACTGGAGATTGCGGGGGCAAGTAAGAGAGCTTTTCAAAGGGTTAGTGCAGACTCGATGGGCTAAATGACCTTCTCCTATGAAAATTAACATTGTTAAGTACTTTTACAATAAAAATCTCCGTCTTTCAGGTTTTAATTGTGAAGAGATTTAAATCAAATATTATTGTTTATTGCTACTTTGTCTCTTTTTCTATCTTCCTTTATCTTTTTTCTTTTTAGTTTTTTGTACCTAATATATTGAATATTCGAGGTGACATATCCTGGTTCAGACTTAGCAGATTTTATTGATTATTTTTAATCTATTAGGTAAGGAGAAAGGCAAGAGCTTACCTTGTTCACAAAAGCCTCAGATTTTTTGTAAAGGGTATTGGGCTTTTTTAAAAAAATTGTATTTATAGAGTCATTCATAACTTCAGGATATAACCTGTGCTCTTTACTGACAATTAAATATATTTGAAGTGCAATTACTGTTGTAAATAAGAAACACATCTATCATTTTGCACACAGCAAGGTGTCACACACAGCAATGTGACTAGGTAATCTGCTTTCATGAATTGATTGAGGACTAAATATTGGCCAGGACACTATGAGAAAACTCTCCTGCTCTTCCTCAAAATAATGTGCACTTCTGTCACAATCTTCTGATTCATTGAACACCAGTAATTTAAAGTAAACTTCAGTGCAAGGCCACATGAAAAGTCTATGGGACAGTACAAACGTGATCCAAGTCTGGTGCCATTTGTTTCACACTGAGAACAATCCAACCCATTGAAAAACTAATCATTAATATTTAAATCATGACCTACTGACCTCACCCAAGAATGACATTTCATAACACTTGTACTGTTTATTATAATAGAAAGTAGCTTGTTGCAGTAGAATATCACTTTGAATAATTTTGTCTTAAAATATATTTGTAGGTCAGCAGATTCTTCTTGATTTTAACATTGGAAAAAATGCATTAGAAGAGATGATTTGTTCATACAATGAGTTAGAAACAAGTTGGTAAGTACAATAACTGATAATAGTACACTTGCTATAGGTTTTAAAATTTGAGGCTTTGAAGTGTATTTGTATCTAAGAACAAAAAATATAAATAATCTGAATTGGTCAAAATATAATGGAGGTAGCCCCAATCGAACTAAAAAGAGATAGTAATATTTCAACAAAACTTTGCTAAAAGCTTCTTTATTGCTGGATTATTGCAGGAGTGAATAGTTGGCTCTCCAAAGAGAGAGAAATTTAAATGTCATGCTAACAAATATCCTCTTCTATCACAAACCACTTCTATTATACATTTATCCTCTAATCTGTTGGGAGGTTCTAGTGTTGTGGAATCTGTCCTTGCTTATATTGTGAAAGAGATTCCACATTAACGGGAACAACACAGAACAATTGGACAGGCATGACCGTTAGTTCATAGTCATAGTTTTTAACCCAATAAATGGGGAGGCTTTACAAGCCAGCTATGGGAAATCATATTCTTTGCCAGTATGGGTAAACAGAAAATTGCATGCCATTTATAAAAAAAAGGGAAAATATCTTTTGTATCTTGAAATCTGTGTCAGATATCAGGGGATACACTGATAACTGGATATCAATAGACTTTAAAATCTCACTAGGTCTCTAAATTCAATTAAATGAAATTCAACATTTCATATAACGATCTCCAAACTGCAGAGATGTTGGAAATGGCATTAAGCATGAAATTAGAGATGCATGTGATAAGGAAATATTGGTGATCATCTATCTGTACATAGATTGGGCAAATCAAATTAGCCACAATGCCGTAGAGGAGGAATTTTTGGAGTGTATACGGGGTGGCTTTCTTGACCAATACATGGAGGAAAGAACTAGAGAGCAAGCCATCTTAGACTGGGTAATGAGAAGGGAATCATTACCAACATAATTGTGCGAGAGCACTTGGGGATAAGTGACCATGACATGATAGAATTTTTTTTTTAAATCAAGATGGAGAGTAGGGCGATTTGGAGGCTAGGGTGCTGGCCCAGAAGGCTGTGGGCTCAAGCCCATTCCAAAAACTTGAAATCTCAAATCTATGCTGAAACCCTAAATTGCAGTGCTAAAGGATGCTGCAGTATTGGAGATGCTGTCTTTGAAATGAGTCATTAAACTCAGTTGGATGTAAAAGATCATCTTGAAGAAGTGCATGAGAAATGTCATGGTGTCCTGACCAATACTTATCCTTCGATAATCAAAATAAATTACAGATAGCGTCTCAAATCTGGCTATCTGAAAACTAGCAATGCTTGTAAACTGAATATATTTTTAAGCTATCATGCATTTGTTTTTATATTAGAGATGAATAAAGTAATTTATCAGCTTGCTGGGTTAGATGCTGCAATGGCACATTGACTAGTTCTCAGCTTTGCATACTGAGCTTTTCCCCACACTCCAGAGTGAGTTTGACCTAACCCAAACCACCCAACTCACAATCCAACATAGACTGAAGTTCTGAAATTGACAGTTTTGACACACTGTTCATATTGCCATCCATAGGAACTTGTTGTTTACAAATTAACCTCTGTTTCCTACTTCACAATAGGAAGTATACATTCAAAAGCATTGAAAAACATTTTGGGACATCTTGAGATAAGCACAAGTTCTGTCTTTTCTTTAAAAGAAATGAAGTGGCTTAGGTTTCATTTGAAAACATAATCCAATATTTTTCTGGATTCTATTGAAGTTGTGTATGTATTATCACAATGCTTAGTGCTGGTATTTGCAATTTTAACAAAAAAAATTATTTTCTTCACGTCAAGTTTACAATGATACATAGAAAAAGCCAAAAGCAGGAAAACAAGAACAAATAATTAATGCACAAGTCATGATCAATGTAATTTTAATCATGGATTTATCTGAGGTTTTTACTTCGTCAGTTAAAAGCTGAGGGTAAAGATAACATGTATGTAAATAATAGGTTCACAAAAGATAATGTAGTTTATGATGCAATTGACAGTTCAGCTTCTGCATTGGCAAATCCCTGGAAAGGACTTGGAGAAAAATTACATCATTCATCACTTCCAGATGAAATGCTACTTGCTTCAGTGAAGCGAAGGAGGCCATCTTCATTAAATGTATTTATCAAAAGGAACAAGAAGGTTAAAAACGTGCCCAGTATTGAAGAAACTTCTGGAATGCAGGGCTCACGATCTGAACCAAATATCAGTAATACTGAAATGCATCTGGATTCCTTGCAAGACACTCAAACTTATATTCTGCAAAGTAAGACTTCCATATTTTTTGCTCATTTTCTTAATATAAAATTAATTTGCAAAGATTCTAGAAAATAGGTAGAGAATAATGAATACTTTGAAGTGGTTACATGGTTCCAATCTCCAAATGTTCTAGAAATGTTTAAGTTGAATACAAAGCTAGAAACAATTTGCAATTATTTTGAGGACTTAAGACCAGAAAAATCTATTGTGGCATCTAACTGTTCCTACAGTTAAAAAAAAACTGTACTGTAGAAATTGATTCTTGCAATCTCAGAACAGGGATAATGAACAATCAAATATTTGTCAACCTGCTGTAATGACAGTCCCTACTACAACTTCCACTTTGCAATTTAACCTCCTGCTTATTCAATCACTCAGCAGGCTGCTTCTGGAAGATCACTTGTAACTTTTCAGAAATTGAGTGCAAATGCAACTGTTAAACAAGTTGAAGCAACAATTTAAAGGGAATCAGACTAGTTGCTCAACTAGTGCAATAGAACAGTTTCCTGGTTTATTATGGAGTAGAACAGTTGCTAGGTTTGTTGGTGCAGCAGTAAAGCTATTGGCATGTGCCAAGTGCAAGGAAGGCTATTCTGTTTGCCACTCTAGAGTGGTCTTCAGAGAAAAGTGGTGTAAAATCCATGGTAGAAAATGGATGCCCAATAGAATGCTCCCTCTAACAGCTAAGTGTATGCAAATGAATAAGGTAGATCTAAAGAAAATTATCAAGGTAAAGTTACTCTCAAAAGTTCACCATGCCAACATGTTGAGCAAGTATGCATTACAAAGATGGTTCCTCAGTCTATTACACACATGTTGCTATTTCATGCAAACCATGAATTGCATTCAGAATGGAATTAGCAAGAGATAGGGTGAAATTGCAAGGAATCAGGAAGAATCAGAATGGGGAAAATGGAGCAAAAATGTCAGATGCCACTTACAATGGCAGATTTGAGTAGGTTCCGCCTAAATAACACAGCAGGTTGAAGGAAAGTTCCTCAGGGAGTTCCCTATCTGTAGTTTACTGGTTTAACCAGGATTTGAATCCCATAGAATGCATTCACTAAAGAGTTTCTCAAAACCCAGGAAAGGCATTTTTATTTAATGCGAAAATTTGTTAAATAGCAGGATCTTTAGCAAATCCTACTGTTAGGGTACCAGATCAGAAACTGCAACACATTATGAAGTCAGAACAGATCTCAACAATTTTCTATTTTGGCTTTACTGTGAAGATAAGAGGGGGTTGGGGGGGGCAATTCTCCCATCCCACTATGCTAAAAAATTAGCACAACAGCCTGGGAGATTCCAATGGTGCCCGATGTGTGGGATCTGCAATAAACATCCCAGCCCGTTATCATCTCCAAGTGCTAGATTTCCAGTGGTGCCAGCTTAACACCAGAAATTGGTGGAAAGGCATATAAATTATGAAAGTGAGCATTTCCAAATACTTAAACATCACTAGCAGGCCCAAGACTAGCATCTCTTCCCTCTCCACCCACCAAACCCCACTGGCAACAAGAACAGTTCACTCCAGTGGGGATTATTATAGCTCCTCATAAGTGGCCTGACCCCACTGGAGTGAAGGAAGGGCAATTGAGGATCGGGTGCAGGGGTATTCCCCTGAGCATTGGCAACATGGCAGTGTCCCACTCTATTGGCAAACTATGTATCTTTTATAAATACAAATTTTATTTAACACAGTTTAATTATAACAAATAAATTAGTTTAACCTTTAACAATTGAATACTTGAACATGGTTGAGTTTCAATCAAGCTTTACTTCTCTTATAGACTCAAACTTCACTTTAAAATTAGTTAGCAAAACACAGGCATGCTTGCTGAGACTTAGGTTTCCAGAACACCTCTTGTTTAGGGCAGGGAGGACATGGAGAGAGAGAGAGAGAGGGGGAGAGAGAGAGATGTTTCTTTTAGCAGGTCCACACAACAACTGCTTGTATTTTTTTAAAATAAAATGAAACTGTTTCCTAAAAACTTACCTTCTTCCATTAGTGACATGACTCTGATTTCAAAAAAATAATTTTTTTTGAATAAACCTAATCAAAACCTCCAAAAATTCTCCATATCTAATCTAAAATCCTAAGAGAATCTTAATAAAAGTCCATTAATTGTACGAAAGAACACACTGATAGAATTAAAGAGTGATGAAAAGGCCTCCAGCCCATCAAAGGCCTTCAGCCCATCACAGACATGTGAAACATCTGATTCCCAAAAATATTCCAAAATGCGATATCAGCTATTTTGCTAACCTACAAGGGTCATTTGCTACATGTAGGATGTATAGTTTCACCGTAAAACAGTTAAGGGAACATGACAAGAGACATGCAGCAGTTTTAGATCACCTGCCGGATGGAGGGCTGATGCTAAATGAAAATATGAGTTCTCCAAAACATCAATTCAGTTCTTCAGGCATATCTTGGTTGGCACCCAAGGGTATGATTAGGAGAAACAATGTCTGCTAAGTACAGTGGGAAAACACCAAGACACCCAGATGCTGGGATAACATCCAAATCAACAGAATTTACCTGCAATGACAGAGGCTGACACTTCTTGGATAGTAGTGCAAATGAGATATAAAAAGATTACAAGGCCTCCAGACAATCTGAATTGGTTAAGTTCAGAAAGGAGATGGAGTAGTAATAATGTAAATACATAGGATAAACAAGAACAACTTGAAATACTTGGGATAAATATTTGAGAGGTGTCATTTATAAGGATCTAGCAAGTGAAACAAGCAACTGAGACTAATGATACATTGGCTTTCATTACAAGGAATTTGAGTAAGGATGTCTTTTTGCAGTTATGCAAGCTTTGGTGAGACTTCATCTGGAATAGTGTGTCTAGTATTGGTCCATATTGTGAGAAATTCTTTTAGGTGGCTTGATTTTTTGAAGATTAAATCTTTTCATTAAAAATTTAATTTCACAAACAAAAACATTTATTCAGTTCAATGAAATGTTTCAATTAAACTAGTTTTTATTAAAACGTTCAACTCAAAAACATTACAAATTAACAATATTTAAACAAACATACAATTAGGACGAGACAAATTTCATTTTGGCCAAAATGGAAGATGTATGGTTCTACCTAACAGCTAATGTGCTCGCAGGCTTTTCACAAAGATCTAGATTTCATGCCAAAAGAGAATAGTTATACTTAGATTAATCTGCTCAGCACTTATTTAACAGCAATTTTATTCATTCACTAATCTGTCAATCTATTGATGACATGTCTTTCAATCAATAATTCCCTAACATCTTCAAATATAATTCTTATTAGTCAGTTTTACGGAAGTTCTTTCCTAAAAAAATGGCTTATGATTCAGCATTTTCTCTAATCAATTTAAACCGGTTCTATTGAAGGCACATTTATCTATTGGATGTATTTCCCTGGCTTAGATATGCATTGGCAATTTACTTTGTTGTATTATTTGTGCCTGACTTGTGCTGATATCTTTCATGAATACATCTTTCATTTTAATGGCATGTTAGAGACATTAAGATGTTACTTATTACATATTTTGTATTATTCTCAAACCCCATATTAAAATATTAGCTGCTAATTATCCTCATGTTAGGTATTTAGAATCAGAATTCTCAACCACAGTCCCCTTATTGTAGGGAGGATAAAATTGCCAAAGAAGAATTGCAACAGACATTCACCAGATTAATCCATGAGATGGCAGAATGGCCTTATAAGGAGACTAGATCTGTATTCTCTAGAGTTTTGGAGAATGAGGGGTAACCTCATTGAAATTTGTAAAATTCTTACAAGGCATAACAGGATAGATGTGGATAGAATGTTGCCTCCTGATTGGTAAGTCTAGAATCAGGGGAAACAATCTCAGAATAAGCAGTCCATTTAAGACCGAGAGGAGGCGGAATTTCATTCACAGGGTGATGAATCTTTGGAATTCCCTATCCAAGAGTGTCATGGAAGCTCATTGAGCAAGAAGAAATCAATAGATTTCTGGAGACAGTGCAGAAATCTGGCAGAGGTTTATCATGGCAGATCAGCCATAATAAAATTGAATTCAGGCTAAGCTCTATAGGCTGAATGGCCTGCAGCTTTCCAATATAAAAGGGTTGAGAATACAGTACTGCCGACACTGTGATGTAAATGAACTTTTAAAAAAAACTTGTGCTCCTTTCTTAAAGTTAGAAAGTCAATGCTCCGATGGACTGGACAAATCCAAATCCATTTTTTGCTTGCTCCAAAAACTAAATTCAAAATTCAGTTGAATCCAATTCATTCCCTCAAGAGAGGAAAAAAAAGACAAGCTGATATGGACCCCATCTTGAGCTTGGTTTTAACCAAAAGGCCGAAAATGTAAAGGAACACGATCTGCATCTGGGTGTGAGTTTAGTATTCGTCAGAGCTGTATGTACAAACAAACATGGAGAGAAATCCTATTATATATGTACATAGTTCTTGTAGTTAATAGATACAATTAAATTACAAGGATTCCATTATGGCCTACAAAAAAGTCTCCAACACACTACAATAGACAGAGCTTGGCTGAAGAACAATAATCAAAGCAAACTGCAGGTATAACAAGGAGCTATCACAGATCCTCAATCAAAATAGCATTTGACATTCTGTTAGAGCACCATCTTGTGGTATTACAAGGAAATGTTACAGGTAAGTAAGCAGACTGGATAATTCGAATATTCTTATTGTTTTCAATAAGAGCTGTAAATCTCAATACAAGCTTCAACAGATAGTAGAAAGTGGTACACTAGAAAGTTTTTGGGCATTTATGTTCATTTTTGGCATTGATGGGATATTGGTGTGCAAAATTCAGTTATAATCATTGCTGTTTTGAGATGATAACCAGTAAGCTATTATGGAGAAATAAATCATATTCACTATATGAATATTCAACATTCTATCAGCTTTTTTCAAAAATATTTATCTCACTTGATGGAATTAAAACAAGTAATTTTAACAAGTGATATTGATTAAAGATTTAAAATTTTCTGAAATATTTACTAATTTTTAATTGCAAAGGCAATTCAAGTAGATTTACAATGTTGCAATTTTACTTAAAATATTAAACTTCAGCTTTATTTGAATCACAGAACTTGATACTAAATATTTCAATTTTTATTGTTGTTGTTGTTAAGGGTTAAAAAAACAATTGGCAGCAGATTCAGAGAGTAGCAGTGACACACTCAAGGTATTGTGTAATTCCAAATTTATTTTCTTTTTAAATATTCTTTGATATTTAAAACTAAGTTTTATAGCTTCATTGTCATCAAGGAATTCAAATGGCATAAATATTCACTCTCTCCCCTCCTTTTCATACTAGTTTTACTTTTACTCCATTTTATTTTTACTAGGCAGCAGGTCACCCTGGAGCTTGACACACCCTGCCACCTGAGACCTTGTTATCAGAAATAACTTACTCCCCTTGTTTAAAGCAGTCCTCCAAGATTCACACAAGGCTGTTGAAGTACAGCAGCTTTGGCTCAACAACTACCTCCCACCCTGCCATCAACCAATACATATTCACTTGGATAAAAGCAAAACACCGTTGAAGGTCTGAAGAGTGTTGCACAGTCTCCACAGATGGAGTACCATTTACTTTTATTTCCATGCATTTAAGCATTTGCAGGCTGAATGCAAAATCCAGTGTTGAATACGAATCCTAGCAAACAATAATGTGTCCTTTTAGATCGACCTACAATCCACAAGACATTGTAAAATCTTGATCAATAGCCAATTATTTCCCTGGCTTTTAGCATTCCTATGATTTACCCATTAAAGTGTTCCATGACAAAAGCAGTTAGACGCATAACTTTTACAGCATTTTTTATATGCAATTTTATTGGTTGATCTTTTACAACTGAAAACATTGGCAAAGCATTGCAAATGTGATGCCACTTCTAATTGCTTTAGACACAAGAAAAAAACAAAGTAATGATGACTCTAAACAATATATGACTTCATATAAAATTTAAATCTTATACTTTTGCAAACTGCAGATTTCTTTACCGCTACTGAGCACCAGCAGTACAAAGTCTCCAGCTCCTGTGCGACTTCTCCCATTAGAGGATAAAAGAATAACTGATAAACAAAATGCAAGTGATATCTACAATACCACTGCTGCAGCATTGCCTTCAAAACAATACCCATATTCTCTATTGCCATATGAATCATTCACAAAGGAAAAAGCATTGAATAGACAATCCTTAGTATCAACTCTCAAACAAAAGACTTCAAATGAATTCTCTAGTGCCAATGCACCCAGCAACCAAAGATCTGTCAATGTGGATGAATGTCCTGAACACACATATGGCCATGAACTAGAGCACTTGGATGTACAGCAATCAGAAATAGGACTTGACATTGAAAATAATGACAAGCTAAGTTTATCTCTTCCTATGTCTCTCAGTAATTGTATGAACTGTGTAACTGCTAGTATGAAAATTGACAATGAAGGACTTGGTCAAGAAATGGCTAAATGTGTGTGTCCAAAGGATGTCACTCATATATCATCAGAGAACAGTACAGAATGTACTTCAGTACAATCAGATAAAAAACATAATTGCGAAGAACCTGAAATTGTAGGAAGAAACTTAAAGGGAGAAGTATTTGATGCTAGTTATTGCAATGATGATATTGTATTATTGGATGGAATTCTGTGCAGCAAGCTGAATTTAGAAATTAGGAAACACCTTGTTAAAGAAAATATGAGTACCGTCGTTCTTAATTCTGTAGGTATAGACCCAATTCAAAGCACACATTTGCAGAATGCACACAATATGGAAATATTAGCTGATGAGGTTTTTCCAAGCCTTCAGGAGATCATACCGAATGATAATCCGTTTGAAGAAAAAGCAGCAAGAGAAAGTATAAACCACAAAGGCACAGCTCAAAATTTAGCAGATAATTTTCAGAGTGAAGCTGTACCAAAACAAATTGTCGGGACAAAATGTACCACTTATATAAAAGAAAAGTACATGGAACATAAGGATATTAACACTGACTTAAAATGTAATTCTGCCATGCATGTCACAATGTCAAAACAATCACCTACCAAAGCACACCATTTCTCAAAAAAAATTCCTGTTAAAATGAAAAACTCCAGTTATAGCATGTCTTACAATGCTAACCACAGCTTCAATATTTTAGCATGGAAAGATAAAGAAGAAAAGGGCAAGATCAATTGTGCCAATCAAAAGAATATCTCAATTCTAGAAAGAAAAAAATCTAATTCCAAGTCACGACAGTGCCACCTCATTCCAACACAAAGTTGGACAAGGAAACGCACACTTATGCCAACAACTCATTTACTAAAATATAAAAAAGACCTATGCCTTCCTTCACTGGAGAATCCTGATCTGCACCAAGTTTCATCAAAAGTGCAAACAAAAGGACAAACTGGATTTAAGTACCTCTTAAAAAATGGATCAGTTTCTATTGAACAAAATCTTCCACATATCAGCAGAATTTCAAATAGACTTAACAATTCACCAATTCTAAGGATTCCAAGATCACATTCCATTCATGATTTCTCAGTGTTGAAGTATAGTGATATGTTTCAGGAAATAAATCCAACTGAGAAAGGCCCAGGAATTTATGAAATGTTTGGCACTCCAGTATATTCTATAATACGAAAGTCCACAACATCTGTAATTAATAACCAAGTTATTCATTCTTCACCACCTAAAAGGCGAGTATGCAAGAATTCAAAGCCAAATCAAAGAATTGCAAAAAGTAGTGCAAAGAACACAAAAAAAATTCTGAATACTAAACATAAGAAAAATCACACAGGTGCGTCGCAGGAGAATGTAGGCGCGTCGCAGGAGAATGTAGGCGCGTCGCAGGAGAATGTAGGCGCGTCGCAGGAGAATGTAGGCGCGTCGCAGGAGAACGTAGGCGCGTCGCAGGAGAACGTAGGCGCGTCGCAGGAGAACGTAGGCGCGTCGCAGGAGAACGTAGGCGCGTCGCAAGATGGAGAGAAAACTGTCCCTTTGTTCAACAGCGATGAAAGACAAGAAAATGCCATCATTTCTCAACACAATTGGCAGATAAAAACTTCTAGGAACAAGGAGTTGTTCTCTGAATTAAATAATCAGGAAGATAATGGTCATCTCTCAGATAATTCTGAGTCCCTTCATTCATTACCAGGTAATGAAGCTCATCTAGATAACCAATATTTGCCAACCATTATGGAAGATTCACTTGACCAAACTTCAGATAAATCTGACATTTCAGAGGATGATGAAGCTATTTGTAAAGAATCATATAGTGCTTCTGTTAATGGAAATTTACACAATAATACACCTGATCAGTGTAAGCCCTCAATGCTTTCAAAAACTAAGACCACCGATTATATTGCTGCTGATATATGTGAGTTACAACAGCATTTGAGTAGGAGACACAGTATAGATATGGTTAAAACAAATGAACTTGTAGAATATCAAGGGACTATAGATGCAAGCAAGTCTACACCTGCTTTGTCCAATAAACTTAACTGGGATGTTATAGAAGATGAAACAGAGTCTACTTTCTTATGTACTGACAAATATCAAGTAGAAGCCACTTCTCTCATAAAAACTATTTCAAGCTCAGATTTGAATCATACAAGCTTACCAGTTCAACCACTGATTAACACATGGACAACAGAAAAAACATGCCCAGCACATTTCTTAGAATATGATAGTCAAGACACTCTTACAGATGAGTTGCTTAGTTGTCTGGCATCATCATTGTTGCTAGAAGAAAAAAATACTTGTGCCAACAGTGGAGAAGTGGCCAAACATGTACTACAAAAGGAAGATGATAGCAAGAATAGTTTGTTTCAAAATGAAAATAGAAAGATGATGCATGAAAAGAGCCTTCAGGTAAATTATTTTTCAAAAATTTACACATATTTAACTCATAGCAACACTAAATTATATTGTGTGAAATGAAGAAATAAAATAATTAGGGATGCTCATAAGCATGTTATTTTCTTCCAACAGAGCACTGAATATACAGTTGCAAAGCTATTTAAGACTTCCAGCAGGCCAAATAGTTCACTTGGTCACTCCATAAAATCTGAATGTAGCTCCAGTTGTGAGGATGCCATCATATGGACCAAAGGCAATGTGCTTGGTAAAGGAGCCTATGGCACAGTGAGTAACTGTAAATTCCTATTGACTTCAAAATCAAATGTTAATAGTCAATAAGATAAATTGTAATAATTTGTCTTATTACAAAAATACAAAAATTAATAGATGAAGTGAATGTGTAAAATTGAAGCAAATGCAACATCACTAACATGATACCCAAAATGGATAAAACAGAATCATTTCTAAATGGTGAAAACTAGAATCCAAAGAGACCAACTCCATGTACGTAAGTTGAAACATCAGAAACACATACAGAAAATAATTAAGCCTTGGTCAGACCACATCTAGAGTACTATGAGCAGTTGTGGGCACCACACCTTAGGAAGGCCATGTTGACCTTGGATGGCATTAGAATGGTTGAAATTAAAAAGAGAAATTGTATGAAATTAGGGATCACTTCCCTATAAAGATCAAGCATTATATTATCAAAATTCAAGGCATTAAGTGAAACAAATAGAGTAGATTGAGAGAAAGTATTTTAATTATTGGGAAATTCAAGAACTGGGAGCGTAATAGAAAAGTTAGAGCCAGACCTTTCAGGGATGAAATTGGGAAACAGTTGTTTACTGAAAGGCAGGTAGAGCTTTAGATCACTCTTCCCCTATAACAATTGATTTAGTGTCAATTGCTAAGTTAAAACGGAATGAAAATTCTTTGTTAACCAGGTGTTATGTTCATGGGGGAAATTGTGTGGAGTGGAGTGAGGAGGTCAACAAACTATGGGGGAGATTCTCCCAGCCATGTGTTTCCAGGTAGTTGATTGCGTCATTACTGTTCATTAGTGATGGAAATCTATGGCCCCAGCCAATGGGATTTCCCATTGATGTCACCCTTCCAGGCATGAACAACCAAAGAATTCCAGCATTTAAGTCTCTTGAAACACAGATTATAAGTAGTTATACTGAATTATACCCCTTTATTTCCAATTTAAAGGATGTTGTAGTCAGATTCAGTTAGTTGACATTTCTACTTGGTTAAAAGGAACAAGGGGTTTCCCATTTCTATGGAGAAGAGAATAGGTGAAATCTTTTTTAGAATTAAGATGCACTAAAAGTCAAAGGAGCAAGAGATGACTGTTATCCAGGCTTGCACCTTCAACTATTTCAGTACCTTAATACTAATTTTGTAATTCACTGCAGAATGCAGATGTATGGTTGCACTCAATTTGGAAAGTGTTCATGAGAACAAAAAAGAATTGGAAGATTTGTCTAGCTTGGAGCTAGATGAATAAATCTACTGTAACACTTACAGTGAAAGTAGTCAGCATGGCCTACATGTAACTGTTGGAATTGACTGGCAGACAGATTGTATCTGACCAAAGCCAGAACAAATATTATAGAGACCATTAAGAGCCAGATGTTCCTGGTTTTTAAATCATATCACAAATGTAATAGGCTAAGTTTGAACTGATATGTCCACAATTGAGGTTTTTGAAAAGTTGGAGGGTCACCTAACCACATGTTAACGATAAGATCCTCATGAAATCTCATATCTTAAAGAATATGTAATACTGAATAGAAAGCAAAGTCAATTCTGGAGGGCTGTGGCATATTTGGTTTGATTCCAAAAAAGAAAAACAATTAAACCCTCAAGATCTCAATGTGTAAATTAGGATCTAACAGGGGAATTAGATGTATATGCTTAAGTCTTGACAAACTATGATGTTAAATTAGTAGTGCTTTCTTTGTTTTTTTAATGTACTGGTAAAGTCTGTTTAAAAATGTGAAAGTTTCTGGCACAGTTATTGTCACTACTCGATGCTCAGATTTCTCTAAACTTTAATGGTCTCTATGGAGATCATTACATGGACATAATATTTACAGCAAGAAAGCAGCTGTTCAGTCCATTGTAATATCCAGCCCAATCCAGCACTTGGTCTGTGGCCCTGTAATTTATGCTAGATCAATAACATAGAACATAACAGCGCAGAACAGGCCCTTTGGCCTTCAATGTTGCGCCGACCAATTATGAAAAAAAAGCAATGACCCTCCAAACTAAACCATTCCCTTCTCTTCCATAAACTTATCAACTAACCTTTTAAACGCCACCAAACTTGGCGCATCTACAACTGCCGCAGGCAGGGCATTCCACTCCCTAACCACCCTCTGGGTAAAGAACCTACCTCTGATATCCGTCCTATAACTATCACCCCTTAATTTAAAGCTGTGTCCCATCGTGCTAGCTTTCTCCATCCTAGGAAAAAGGCTATCACTGTCCACCCTATCTAAACCTCTAATCATCTTATATGTTTCAATAAGGTCTCCTCTTAGTCGCCTTTCTAACGAAAACAACCTCAAATCCCTCAGCCTCTCCTCATAAGACATGCCCTCCATACCAGGCAACATCCTGGTAAAAATCCCAGGTAAAAATACCAGGCAACATCCTGGTAACATATCCATCACAAACAATTAAGGTTTCTGCATGTACAATCTATTCATTTCTAAATGAAGATTTACACAGAGTCTAATTCTTTTCCCCACCACTAAAGCCAGACTGACTGGCTTGAAATTACCCACGCTATCCCTTTTGACATGAAAAATCAGAAATGGATTATTATAAAGCAGAGGTGGATCCCCTCTGAGAACTAACACCTAACTGCGCAAAGAGGAGTATCTTGCCCAATAATCTGTAAAATGTGAGTATGAAGTGATACGATCTGCTCTTCAGCAACTTTGTTAAATCTAACTCCCTGACATGCACTGAAAAATCAACAAGTAACAATTTATTTATCTAACTAACAGAGGACAAGTTAAGTATTAAACCAAATAAAGCACAATTCTAATAGAATGCTGTACCAACAAATATAACTCCCACTCATTCACAAAAAATAGAAGTTTAGTCACTTTATAAACTATAACCAGATTGTCTCTTTTGGAATATTCTGGTCCTTCTGTTGATTCTTCTTTGGTTCCTTTGCTCTCAAGATGGGGCTTTGAACTAAGAGCTGTGAGCTATGGCAGGTGACAGTTGCTCTCCCTCCTTGTCCCACTGCCCCTTTCTTTTATACCTGTCACGACGTATCAATATCCCCCACAATAGGATTGGTCCTAGGTTGCCAAAACCATCAGATTTAAATTTAATAGGTACTTGGTATCCAAATGCCTAATTCAAATTGATTGGTTGAATTAAAAAAAAATTCAAGTCTGTTGCCTTGGTAACACTGCTGCTTGGTCCTTTGATACCAATGTTTCATTTAGGTCACTTACATACTTGCATTTTTTAATTTTCTAAGCACAGAAAAAAAGACCTTTTAAAGGGACCATGCAATGCTTTCTCCCCTAGCATTTTACAAACACCAATCCACAGTTATTCTCCTCAACTTCACAACATTAGGGGAAAAAAAATATAGTGCAACCACCCAGTCACCTTGATTATATGAATTGTTTAGCTCATTTGAGATTCCTACTAGTAACCAAGAAACAGTTTTAATCATTTGTTTTTACCTTTAAACTTTAAGAATTTACATAGGATAAAGTTGGTTTCGGAAGCAGGCAAGTTTGTTTCAATTCTGTCCTTGCAAAACTACATAATAAGTACTGTAAATTTATCATTTTCATTTTCTATTTATTTAGGTATATTGTGGTCTAACCAGTCAAGGTCAGTTGATTGCTGTTAAACAGGTTTCTTTGGATGCAACAAATCAAATTGCAGCAGAAAAGGAATATCAGAAATTAGAAGAGGAAATAGAGCTACTTAAAAACCTAAAACATGTTAATATTGTGAGCTTTCTAGGTACAAACCTAGAAGGTAATGTTGTCAGCATTTTCATGGAGTTTGTGCCTGGTGGTTCCATTGCTGGTGTCGTCAGTCGATTTGGGCCATTGCCAGAGCCCGTTTGTTGTACATATACCAAACAAATTTTAAAAGGAGTGGACTATTTACATGATAACAGGGTGATTCACAGAGATATAAAAGGAAACAATGTCATGCTTATGCCCAATGGTGTGATCAAACTTATTGACTTTGGATGTGCTAAACGCATGACATGTTTGAATATGAGTGACACACACAGTGAAATATTAAAATCAATGCATGGAACCCCTTACTGGATGGCACCTGAAGTGATTAATGAGACTGGACATGGCAAGAAATCTGATATTTGGAGTTTAGGCTGTACAGTGTTTGAAATGGCATCAGGGAAGCCACCTTTGGCCCATATGGACAAAATGGCAGCAATGTTTTACATTGGAGCACATCGAGGTCTGATGCCTACCCTATCTAAGGAGTTCTCAGAGAATGCAAGAGACTTTGTACGTATTTGTCTAACAAGGTTAGTGTATTTTTAAATAATCAATCTCATGTGATGTTACAAAATAGGAGATAATTTATAGCTTCAATACTCAGACACTAATGTGCACAGTGAATCACCCACCCATTCTAAAATTTGCCCATTTTTATCTGAATGGGACTACACAGGCAACACAATGACAGTGGTTAGCATTGCTGCTTCAGAGTGCCAGGATTTGGCTTGGATCACTGTCTATATGGAGTCTGCATCTTCTCCCCGTGTCTGCATGGGTTTCCTCCGAGTGCTGTAGTTTCCTCCCATAGTCTGGTTGGTTAGATGTGTTGGCTGTGCTAAATTCCCCTTCAATGTATCCAAACAGGCACCTGAGTGAGCCAATTAGGGAATTTTCACAGTAATTTCATTGCAGTGTCAATGTAAGCCTATTTGCAATACTAATGAAATAAACTTAAACTTAACACAGAAACAGATCACTTGGCCCAACTTGGCCATGCTTGTATTTATGCTCCAGCTTTATAGGAGGTGGTGGCATATTGGCAATGTCACTAGTCTAGTAATCTAGAGACCCAGGCCAATGCCCTGGGGATACGCGTTCAAATTTCACCATAGCAGCTGGTAGAATTTAAATTCTATTAATCTAAATTAACGGCCCATGAAACTATTAATTGTCATAAAAAAAGCCATCTGATTAATGCCCTTTAGGAAAGGTCTGGCCTGGCTCCAGAGACAACTCTTAACTATCCTCTGAAGTGATGTAGCAAGCCACTCAGTTTCAAAGAACAGGCAACAAATGCAGGCTTTGATAGTAATATTCATATCCCATTGAAGAATAAAGAAGTCACCTTCCATCTTTCCTCATCCAAACGTACATCTATTCCCTTCACCCTCATATGCTTGGCTGGTTTCTCTTGAACAACAAGGCAACTTCCATCTGAATTGATCCCAATTCGGACAGAATTTCAAGTTAGTCCTGTGTCCGGATACTTCCCTCGAGAACCACAATCCCACAGTTCAAACTGAGATTAGTTTTGAGCCTTTTCACTCAGGACAGAGGGATTTTCTCTGTAACCTGCTACTGTACATCCTTCTCTTGCTTGTCACTCTCCAGCCAAAAAGCATAGAGAACAGGAGGAGGAGTAGGCCATTTGATTTGATAAGCCAGTATCACTATTCATTATGATCATGGGTAATCATCAAATTTAGTAATCTGATTCTACCTTCTCCCCCATATCCCTTGATCCCTTTAGTCCCAAGAGCTATATCTCAGTTCTTCTTGAAATCACAACATTGCGGCGCCAACTATTTTCTGTGGTAGTGAATTCCACAGATTATCCACTCTCTGGGTGAAGGATACGCCTTGGCATTCTGTCCTGCCATCTGGGGATGATGAGAAGTCCCCAGTGGGGAGCTTCCACTAGAGACTTCCTTTTCCATCAGGACCTAGCATGAAGAGGGTTGCATGCAGCAGTGCCATGCAATCATATCTTAACATGGTTCACTAACACCCAGGCTGCAAGTGTTTTCTGCAATCAAGGGGAGTCAGTTTTACACATTATGTAGATTACCAGAGGTTGCAGCTCCTTTTTCATTGTTTGAAGGGGCTGCCCTTCAGTTTTTGGTTGCACTCAGCCCCACATTGACCAACCCAACTGTCTGCCCCTCTATCGCAGCTACAATCACAGCCGGCCTTGGAGTCAGAGCATGCAGTTTCTGTTGATTTAGTCCAGGCCTTCTATGACTGGCTGGTGCTTAGAGGGGGCATCACCCCCGGGAATGATATTTTGGTTTAACTAATTAAGTTTCTTTTGATGTTTTGCTTTAGACAGTGTCCCTCTCATTTTTGATCTTTTGTTTAATTTATCTTTGATTTCTTAGAAAAATATATATTTAAAAGTGAATATCAGTAAGTTGCTGTCCAATTTGTCCTGCTGCTCCAAACGTTTTGTGACCATATATTTCAGAGAATCAATATTCAAACACATACGAAAATATAAGCACGTATGGCCCTTCGAGCGTGCTTGCCATTCAATAGAAAAATAGAAAATAGGAGCAGGAGGCCATTTGGCTCTTCCAGCCTGCTCTGCCATTCATTATGATCATGGTTGATCATCCAACTTATTAGCCTGATCCCACCTTCCTCCCTTACCCTTTTGATCCCCTTTGCCACAAGTGCCACATTAAACCGCTTCTTGAAAACGTTCAATGTTTTGGCCTCAACTATTTTACGTGGTAGCGAATTTCACAAGCTGACCACTCTGAATGAAAAGGTTTTTTTCTAATCTAAGTAGTTCTAGAACGGTCACTATGACCCCTGGTTTTGGGCACTCCCACCATTGGGAACATTATTTTTGCATCTATCCTGTTTAGTCCTGTTAGAATTTTATAGGTTTCTGTGAGTTTCTTCCTCATTCCTTTGAATTCCAGCGAATACAATCCTAACTGACTACATCTCTCCTTGTACGTCAGTCCTACCATCCCACAAATTAATCAGGTAAATCTTCTCTGCACTCTCTCTTGAGCAAGAACATCTTTCCTCATTAGGAGACCAAAATTGCATACAATATTCCACATTTGACTTCATCAAGACCCTGTATTATTGAGACCTACATTTGTCTTCAATCTTTTTTTCCTTACATACCTATAGAAACTTTACAGTCAGTTTTTATGTTCCCCACAAGTTTACTCTCATTCCTTCTTAATCAGTCCCTTGGTCTTCTTTTACAGAATTCTAAACTGCTCGCAGTCCTCAGGTCTGTTGTTTTTCTTGGCCAATTTATATACCTGTCCCTGTAATATTATCTCTAATTTACCTCGTAAGCCATGGTTTGGCCACCTGTCCCAGTTTTGTGCTAGACAGGAATAAACAGTTGTTGAAATTCAGACACACATGTACTCCTTGAATGTTTGCCATTGCCTGTCCGCCATCATCCCTTTAAGTAAGGTTTCCCAATCTATTGTAGCAAATGCAAGCCTCAGATCATTGTAGGTTCTTTTAAGATTCAGGACCCTAGTCTGAGATCAACTAGCTCATTCTCCATCTTGATGAGAAATTCTATTATGTGGAATCCCCAACTAAATTGCCAGTTATTTTTTTTTTATTATACAATACCTAGAATCTTGAATCTTGTTAGTTTCTCAACTTATTGGTCCAGAAACCACCTGGTATGCACTCCAGGAATTTATCCTTTGTTATTGTAACCAATTTGATTTATCCAATCTATATGCAGATTGAAATCACCCATAATTACTGATGTTTCTTTATTGCATGCATCTGTAATTTTCTGTTTAATGTCATTTCCAACATCACTGCAGTTTGGAGGTCTATTACAACCCCTTTTTTGCCCTTGGTGTTTTTAGCTCTACTCATATAGATGCTACATTGTTGGAGTGAATAGCCTTCCTCAACATGGTGCTAATTTCCTGTTGAACCAGCAACTCTACCACCTTTACCTTCTGGTCTGTCCAACCTAAATATCCCTGGATGTTCAGTTCCCATTCCTGGTCATCCTGCACCTACATTTCCATAATCCTGACAACATCATAACTGTGAAATTAATTCATTCACTTTATTGTGAATGCACCATACCCATAAAGTTACAAAGCCTTTCGGCTTGTTTTTTTTTTTTAAAACATTACTGGTTCCATTCCTGTTATTTTTCACTGAGACCCTTTAATCTGACCCTTGGTTTCTCTGCCTCTCATCTTTTAAAATTCCCCTTTTGGTTTTGCCCTTGATTCCCTATCATCTCAGTCCTTGCAATAGGTACCTGCCCTCTTGCCATTTTAGTTTAAATCCTGACTACTCTAGCAAATAATTACCCTAAGACATCCCAGTCCTGCTCAGGAGTAATTCATGCATCCTGTACTAGTCCTATCTCTCACAGAGCTGGTCCCAATGTTCCAGGAATCTGAAACTTTCCACCTCACACCATCTCTTCAGCCACATGTTCATCTGACATATCCTGCTATTTCTATTTTGACTAGCACGAGATCACTATCTTGAGATCTGACTTTTCAACTTTCGTCTTAACTCCCAATATTCTGCTTGTAGGACTTCATTTTTTTAAACCTATGTCATTGGTATTGATGTTTACCATGACCACTGGCTGTTCTCCCTCCCCCTTAACCCTAGTACCAGGGAAGCAACTGACCATCCTGGAGTCTCATTTTTGGCTACAGAAACATGTATCCAGTACAACTGAATCACTAAACTATTGCATTTCCACTTATTATTCTTCGCGGCAGAACCAATTACGGTGCAACAAATTTGGCTCTTGCTGCTTTTGCCAAAGACGTCATTTTCCTCAGTCTCCAAAATGGTATATCTGTTTTTCAGAGAATTAGTAAGAATTTAGCAACACCAATTATTAATCCAACCGATTTATTTGATGGTAAATCTGCGAGCTTTCAACATTCTTGTGTCTTCCTCAGGCAAGTGCAGTGTTCTGGTCTGCAATAGCACACATCAGCACAGACAGTCAGAGATTGCTGATTAGAATGCGAATCCTTACATCTAACCTGCTATTCAAGTGTTAAAGTGGCTAACAATGTGTGTGAAGGGAATCCTGAGCATTGTTATAGAATTGTGTATTTTCTCCAGACAGCACAGTAAGTGAGGTTTTTTGCTAACCCAGGCAAGTTACAGGGGTTACAGATAGTGTGTCATGAAGCCAAGATTAATAGTCGTCATGATGTAAAGATGCCGGCGTTGGATTGGGGTGGTAAACCCCAAATCTGTAACCCCTGTAACTTGCCTGGGTTAGCAAAAAACCTCACTCACTGTGCTGTCTGGAGAAAATACACAATTCTATAACAATGCTCAGGATCCCCTTCACACACATTGTTAGCCACTTTAACACTTGAATAGCAGGTTAGATGTAAGGATTCGCATTCTAATCAGCAATCTCTGACTGTCTGTGCTGATGTGTGCTATTGCAGACCAGAACACTGCACTTGCCTGAGGAAGACACAAGAATGTTGAAAGCTCGCAGATTTACCATCAAATAAATCGGTTGGATTAATAATTGGTGTTGCTAAATTCTTACTGAGTTCTTACCACCCCAATCCAACGCCGGCATCTTTACATCATGATTTCAGAGAATTAGCCATAGGAGATTCCTGCACTGCCTACCTCACCCTTTTGAAATGCCTTGTGGTCACCCATTCCTTTACTGCCTGGGGAATCTTAGTCTGCAGTGTGACCAATTCTCTTACATTCTATCCATGATATTCTCTACCTCACGGATGTTCCAGTGACCCCAGCCTTCACTCCGGACCTGAAAGCTGGACTTCCAGGAGCTGCAGCTGTAGATGCAGAAAGAAACTTTCTAATCACATGCTGTCCCTGGACACAGGAAGTATTTCCAGCTTCCCACACAGGGCATAAGAAATACAGCTGAGCTTGGAGCTCTTCTGTCATGACTTTATGTTAAACCTCTGGAAGAAGCTTGATATCAGATTATATGCAATTTTCGAGAGCCCTTCTTTCCTGGTCCCCATTATTACTGAATATAACTTACAAACTATAAACCACAAAAAGGCTTCTGAAACTATCGGTGATAAAAGTATTAAATATTTATCCAACCTTACCTACTACTTACCAATCAGCTCTCTTCCTCATATATCTCTTCTACTGCAGCAGGACAAAGATCACTCTCCTGAAGATTTAAAAATTAGAAAACAAGGAGAAAAAGCAAAAAGCACCTCCTTCTCTGCACTGAATTCCCATTCAGCTCCAAATTCCTGATAGCCAGAATGAGCAAGGGTATCTCTCACTCCAAATGGATATCATTTCCCACTGTTTGTGTGAAAAGCTCACTGAGTGCACTTTTAAGCCCCTTTCTTAAATAGAGCTGAAGTGAGCTGAGACAGCATACACAGTTAAACTTTAAGGTACTCGAGCATATTGAGGTTCTAATCAGACTTCAGACGATTGACAGGTAGCTGTCACTCAGCAAGCTGGGTCAGCTCCTTATTTACCTTTTAACTAGATGACTGAACTTGCAAAGAAAAAGACTTACCAATTCAATTCCCACTCGGCCCCAAATTCCTGATGCGCGCTCTCACTCTGGTGGTCTCACTCAAGATGAGTGTTCTCTCGCACGGTTCGTGTGCAAAGCTATCTGGAAGAGCATGGCCTGATTGTGACCTCAATGCCACTTTGCTGACCATCCACAATAACGTTTGTTAATCAAGAATCTTTCAACCTCTGCCTTAAAAACAATGACCCTGTCTCTACCACTCTTTGTGGAAGAGAGTTCTGCAGGGAAAAAAAACTGTCTGAAATGGGAAACCCCTTCTTTCCCCTACCATAAAGGGAAAATCTTTCAGCACCCATTGTCAATTCCTCTCAGGATCTTGTGTTTCAATAAGATCACCTCTCATTCTTCTAAATTTCAATGGACATTTTCCCTAACCATTCCCCATATGAAAATGCCATCATCCCAGGAATCAGTTGTGAACCTTCTCTCAACTGTTTCCAATGTAATAATGTCCTTTTGTAAATAAAAAGAGACCAAAACTATATACTGTATTCTAGATGTGGTCACAAATTCCCTGTATAGCTGTAGCAAACATTCCTACTTCTATATTCTATTCCCCTTATGATAAACAACATTCCATTGTCTTCCAAATCACTTACTGAACCTGCAAGCTAACTTTGTAATTCATGGACCTGGACACCCATATCCCCCTCTGCAATTCCTCTCCAATTAGGTAGTTTGACAGAAAGCATAGAAAAACAGCTAAGTGGACAAATTTACATTTTCCCACATTATACTCCATCTGAATTTTTTGCTCATCTATCCATATTCCTTGGCAGACCTCTTATGTTTTCTTTACAACCTTTTTCCTATCATTGTGTTATCAGCAAACTTAGTAACTACATAAGTTCCCTCATTCAAGTCCCTAATATAGATAGTAAATATTTGAAGCCCAAGTACTAAACAGTGGAATTCCATTGATTACATCTTGACAACCCAAAAATGACTCATGCCTGTTTCTGGTATCTAACGAATCTTCTATCCATACTAATACGCTACCTTCTACACCACAAGTTCTCGTTTTGTGTAGCAAGCTTTAATGTGGCACCTTGACAAATATCTACTGAAAATCTAAGTGCACCAGATCCACAGATTCCCCTTTATCCTCACCACTACTCAAAGAGCTATAGTTAAACACAATTTCCTTTTACCAGGCCACCTTCCCAACATGATTGCATTGCAATTGTCTAAATAGCCGGCTGTAACTTCGTTAATAGCTGCCAGCATTTTCCCCATAACAGAATCTAATCAGACTTTTTTTTGCTTTTAATCTTCCTCCTTTCTTGAATAGAGGATTCACCTCACTATTTTTTTTAAACTAGTTGGATCTTTGCCAGCTTTTAACTCTAATAAATTTATTTGGATCCTTTCCCTGGTGAATGTTACTATTGTAAGTTTAGCCCTCCTTTTCACATTGATTCACAATTATCTTTGGGATGTTACTTGCATCCTCTACTGTGAGGGAAGATGCAGCACAACAGTTCAATTCATCCACCACATCCTTTTATTTTCAAATAGAAATTAATGGATCCTTTTCAAATTGGCAGGGACTTATAGTGGGGTGCCATAGGGATCAGTGCTGGGACCCCAGCTATTCACAATATATATTAATGATTTGGATGAGGGAACAAAATGTAACATTGCAAAGTTTGTAGATGATATCAAGTTGGATGGGAGACTGAACTGTGACGAGGATGCATAGATCCTTCAGTATGATCTGGATAGGTTCAGTGAGTGGGTAAATCATTGGCAGATGCAGTATAGTTGGATAAACGTGAGCTTATTCACCTTGGAAGCAAAAAAGTTGGCAGATTAAAAACCTAAATGGCTGTAAATTGGGAGGGGGATTGTGCAGTGGGACCTGGGTGTCCTTGTGCACCAGTCACTGAAGGTAAGCACACAGGTGCAGCAGCCAGTAAAGGTGGCGAGTGGTACGTTGGCCTTCATTGCGAGAGGTTTCGAATACAAGATATGTTGTTGCAATTATACGGGACCTTGGTAAGGCTACACCTAGATTAGTGTAAGCAGTTTTAGCTCTCTCTCTGAGGAGGAATATTCTTGCTCTTGAGGGCGTGCAGTGATAGTTTACCAGCCTAATTGCAGGATGGTGTGACTGATGTATGAGGATTGACTAGGTCAGAATTGCTTTCACTGGAATTCAAATGAATGAGGGGGAATCTCTTAGAGACTTATAAAAATTCTAACAGGACTAGACAGAGTAGATGCAGGGAGGATATTCCCAGTGCTGGGTAAGTCCAGAAGCAGAGGTCACAATGTGAGGATTCGGAGAGACCATTTAGGATGGAGATGAGACATTTTTTCACTCAGAGTAGTGAGTTTGTGTAATTCATTACCACAGGAAGTAGTTGATGCCTAAGCATTGCATGTATTCAAGAGGCAGCTACATATAGCACGTGACAAATAGGGAGAAAGCAGGATTAGGCTAACAAGTTGGATGATCAGCCGTGATCGTAATAAATGTTGGAGCAGGCTTGAAGGGCTGAATGGCCTCCTCCTGCTCCTATCTTCTATGTTTCATTATTAATTCCCTCAGTCTCTAAAGGACCTACACTTACTTGAGTTCCTATTTTCTTTTGAATGCCTGTAGAAACTCTGTCCATTTGTTTTTGTATTAGAATTATAGAACCCAACAATGCAGAAGGGGCCATTTGCCCCTCGAGTCTGCACTGACTAACAGAATATCTTACCCAGGTCCTCTTTCCCACTCTGTCTCCATAACCCCCTCAACATTTACCATGTCTATTCCATCTAACCATACGACACTAAGGGGTAATTTAGCACAGCGAATCTACCTAACCTGTACATTTTTGGATTGTGGGAGGAAACCAAAGCATCAAAAGTAAACCCACAGACGTGGGCAGAACGTGTAAACTCCACACTGACAGACAGTTAGTCAAAGCCAGAAATGAACCCGTGTCCTTGGAGCTGAGAGGCAGCAATGCTAACTATTGTGCCACAATGCCACTAGCTTTTTCACATACTCTAAATTTTTTCCTTTAAGTCATTCTTTGCCCTTTTTTCTCTTCTGCCCAACTATCTGGTCCAGGAGTAACACGGCAGCGGAGTGTTTCTTTATCTTTTTTTCTGCGCATGTGCAGTCAGAGGGCCGATTTTAGATCTTGCTCTAAAATTCACAGAATTGTATGCACTTATATTTAATTTGATACCATCTTTAGTTACTCATGGATGGTATATCCTTTTTAATGAGTATCTTTTTATTCCCTCACTGGAATGATCTTCGCTGAGTGTTATGATCCAGCAAATGTTAATTGTTGTGCAAACCAAATCTCAGAGAAACTTAGTTTATATAATCATAACTTGTTTTTCATAGTGTTCACAAACACAAAAGATTATGAATTTAAAGCTCAAACTCTGAAAATCTAACACAAGGTTACAACATAAAATTAATCTCGTGAAACATTCCCTCATAAATATTCCCTATTTGATTGGACTCAATTAAGTATTCCTTTAGGTAATAATCCAGTACTAATAATTCCAGTACTAGAAATTCCAGTACTAATACCTCCCATGCAACGCTACTGTCATTTTAGTGAGGCATACCACATAATCTCTCATCCCTTTCTTTCATTTAGCTGTGGGACTTCAAAACAAGCAAATACTTCGCAAGCTTTGCTGGAAGGCTGCTTCAGCTCTCTTCCTAACACAGTGACACCCCAGAATGTAGCTACTCCATCTAAGCTCTCAACACTTACCTTAAGTACTGTTTTTTCATCTTGATTCTACTTTCCCCAGAATATAAAAATCTTTGATGTTGTCCCCATTGCCCCCACTATTGAACAAAATTCAAAAACTTTGTTCTGGGACAACGGTATTGATGTATGAGGAGAGATCGAGTTGGTTATAATTATATTTGCTGAAGTTCAAAAGAATAAGGGTGGGGGGGGGGGGGGCTGGGGGGGTTGGAATCTCAGAAACAAATTCCTTACAGGATTAAACCAGATAGATACAGGAAGGATATTCCTAATGGATATGGGATAGCCTTTTAGGACTGAAATCAGAAATCTCTTCATGCAGAGTGGTAAGTCTGTGGAATTTGCTACAGCAAGCAGATGAGGCCAAAACATTGTTTTCAAGAAAGCGTTAGATTTAGCTCTTAGGATGAAGGGGATCAGAGGATATATGGGAAGACTGTGAGATCAGGCTATTGAGATGCATGCTCAGCCACGATCATAGCAAATGGTGAAGCAGACTTTAAGGGCCAAATGGTCTACTCCTACTCAGATTTTCTATGTTTTCTCTTATTTATTCAAATTGCTTACCACCCTTTGAAATAGAACTGAAAAGGGGATTTATCTCCCAATGCAAATTTTGCTTGTCATTTATTTAAATTCAACTTGGCTATATTTATTTAAGGTATGCCTTTCATACCTCTATTTCTTAAACATCCTAAACCTTGTATACAGTCAGTCCCCAGTTTAACAGTCACAAATCTCCTTTACAGAATAATACAATAAACCCATAAAACAATAACATTAGGAAATCTCTCTCTAAATGTCTGTCACTGCCTTTCTATTGACCTCATAACCTAATTTCGCACTTTAATTTAGCAAGCTCTAATTTCATACTCTCACAATTATCCCTAAATCTAAAACTTCTCTCCCTCAAATGGAATGGAAAATTCAATGTTATGATTACTATTACCCAGGAGATTCCAGGAGGTTATTAACTGAATTGCATCTTGATTTAGAATAGTTTGCAGTCTGGTTAGTTATAGAACATGCCGCTGTAAGAAACCATTCCAAAACATCTGATAAGCTCAGTTTATAAGCCAATCTTGCCAACCTGATTCATCCAATGTAGATTAAAATCCATGATTATCATGTTTTTGTCACAAGCCCCCAATATTCCTTCTTGTAAACTGCATTCTACATTATGGTTAGGGCTAAGGGGCCTATAAACTACTCCCATTAGTGACTTCCTACCTTTACTATTCCTTATCTCTTCCCAAACTGATTTTAGTGATGTCAATAACACCAAGTCTTTATTGTCAAACAGCTCAACCCATTACTGAAAATTGATTTTTAAAATGAGTGCAGTCACATTGCCTCAGATGGTACGTTCTTTACTCAGAAGGTGGTAAGGGTATGGAATGCCCTGCCTGCTGCAGTTGTAGATGCGCCAATTTTGGTGGCGCTTAAGAGATTGGTAGATAAATTTATGGACGAAAAGGGAATGGTTTAGGTTAGAGGGTCATTGCTTTTTCTTAATTGGTCGGCGCAACATCGAAGGCCGAAGAGCCTGTTCTGCGCTGTAATGTTCTATGTTCAGATTTCACCTATAGATTTTTCTATTTTTCCCTTTCTTTCCCCCTATTTTGATTTCTGTACCTGACTTCATGTTGAATTTATTTTAACTTGCACCTCCTGGTTTATATTTTGTGCCCCAGTAGGGATCAAATATGATAGGTTGTTAAAAGAAAGCTGCAAACTTACCATGTTCACAATCCCCACATACATTGTAGATGATGCAGTATTATTTCAGATGTATGATGACCATAGGTTGTAGCTCAAGTTCAATAACAGTAAGCACCATTTGTTTCCCATTTTCTGCAAAATCTAGGCCATTATAAATATACAAATGCTATAGGTAAGATTTAAACTACTTAACTGGTGCATAATTTTGGTACGTTTTAGGTTTGAAACTATATTGAATCCTAGACATTTCCATTCTTAACAAAAATTGGTAATGACATGGTTCAAAAGAAAAACAATTTTACTGATTAAAAGCAAAATACTGTAGATGCTGGAATCTTGAAACAAGAACAAAATGCTGGAAAATCTCAGCAGGTCAGATAACATTTGTGGAGAGAGAATAGAGCCAACATTGTGTCTGGATGACAGAGTTGAACTCAATCATCTAGACTTGAAATGTGACTCTATTCTCTCTCCACAAATGCTGTCTGACCTGCTGAGATTTTCTAGCATTTTCTGTTTTTGTGAAGGTCACACTGAAAGCAACACCTGCTTCTTTCAAGTCTCCAGTTCCCCTCTGTCCCTCCACCAGGATATAGGGGGCACTATGCTGAGTGATGGAGGTAGAGGTTGTGTCTACCTGGCTACTGTAGACGACCCGACTTCAGCGATCCTGGGGCTGGTGGGCAGCAACAAGGCCCAAGACAACAAGTAGGCCTGTATCATCTCTGCCACCTACAGCTCATCATTTGCAATGATGAACAGTCATTGTAGCCCAGGGCATGGTCCTGTCAAACATCCAGACTGTCCTGCTAAGAAAACTGGGACATTGCTGCAAGGTTTAAAACTTGAAGGTTAATATCAGAAAAGGTCACTTGAGACAAGTGGCAGATAGTAATTCTCCCTGACGAGATTCAACCACATCATAAATCAAGAAGCATTGAAAATTTTAATATATTGAACACACAATATTCCTCTTTAAAACTTGTCTGAATTCAAATGCAAAATGACACATTTTTGTAGTAGGAATGAATGGGTGGTATATCACAACACTCATTGTACAACATAAAGTAAGCAAACTTCTGAAACAATATTTGATGCTGAAAATTTTAAACAAACAACTTTAGTAATATAGTGAATGTGGTAAATGTTAAAATTAAGGGAAACAAGTTTCTTAATTGGTTGTTTTATTGGGGCAAGAATAATCTCGGCAAATCATTGGAATCATTAATATGAATGCATTTCTTTATCTGATAGAGTAATAACGTATCAATTATTTGAATTAAAAATTTTCTTTAATCCAGTGACCAGCATGAACGCCCTTCAGCAAAACAACTCCTTCAGCATCCATTCATTGTAAAGAAACAAAACAAGCCATTACAGGAAGATAAAATTATTACCGGATACAATTTCAAGCAGCAAAGCTCTGGACCTCAAGAATGTTCAGTAACAAGGAAAAACAAATAATATGCATGAAATGTATTTTCTATGGAGGATCACAAACTTTTTAAAAATGTCTTTATGTTAAAAGCTTTTTTATAGAATGCACTAAAGCTTTAAAATTTATATATTACATTTCACTGCAAAATTTGGGTTGTTTCCACTGAAGAATTAGGGGAATATTCTTTTGACAATGTTATCTTTAAAAACACCAGCACCATCCACATTAAGAACAATGTTTCTCTCTGTGTTGACTCGAGCAAAATTTACAAGTTACCGCTTGCATCATAACACTAAAAGACAGCACTAAAAACACAATCGTTTTGATTATTTGAAATAGGAAATGGCTGGACTAGCCACAACTTTTGTGGTAGTCAAAGAATGATCACATTGCAATGGCATGATTAAGAATTGGACAGTGTAGCTCCTGTTGGGTATACTGAACAAAACCATCATGTGGAAAATTACCCAGCTATGTCTTATCCAAAAAGTGCAGGAAAATCCAAAACAGTAAAATTACAGCCTACTGTACACTCTGTTAAAGAGAATGGAGGCATGGATAGTGCTATTAAATGATGGTGATTGATGCTGACATTGATACAAAAGATATGCCAGGGAGTGACATTTTAAAACTAACACTTGTCGAAATTAAAACTTGAAGATGTGGATTGGGAAGATTTGCAAAATAAAAAACAAAAATCAACATGCATGCTAACTGTTCAAATGACTCAAGAGGCTAGGTGAATGACTGCTCTCAACAGCAATAGAGTACTTGACAAATTGTGGATTCAAGGAGCCATTGCAAAATGCTCCACTGGCTGGAATCATGTTCAGCAATAAGGAAGATGGCTATGGTTTATAGGAATCATAAGTAGGAACAAAAGTAGTCCCGAGTCTGCTCTGCCATTAATATGGCCAATCTCTATCCCGCTAACCCCATATATTTACCTGCTAATACCCCTGACACTATAATGGATAATTTATTATGGCCAATCCTAACTCACATCTTTGGACTGTCCACTCATCATAACCCTTGAAATCCTTACTAATTAAAAATCTGCCCACCTGTTTCTTAGATCTAAAGTGCCAGCATCCATCATGCTCTGGGGTAGTGAATTGCACACTTATTGACCCTTTGAGAGAAGTAATTTCTCATTTATTTAAATCAGCCACCTGTTATCCTAAAATTGTGAACTTGTGTTCTATTCCTTTAGCAATAAAGTCACAGGCATACTAGTTTTCTGATTCATGCACAATGACACCCAGATCCCTCTGCATTTAACCTCCTCTCATTTCGATCATTTGCCTTTTTACTTTTCTACCAAAAGGATAATCTCACATTTATCCACTTAAACTTCTGCCAAACTTTGCTCCATTCACTTAACCCATCCAATTCATTTGTTGGAGGTCACAGTCACAGATTTCAGGAATTTCCCCAGGGTGGGGGTCATCGTCAGCTGCTTCATCAGTGGCCTTCCCTCCATCATAAGGTCAGGAATGGGAATGTTTTGTTGATGATTGCACTGTTCAATATCAGTCTTGGCTCCTCAGATACAGAAGCATTTCTATATCCGAATGCAACACAATATCTGGACAATTTCAGGTTTCAGTTGATCAATAACACACACTTTTTGCATTAATCACAGAGAATTAAGGAAATATGAGGTAATGGCCATCTCTAAGAGAATCTAATCATCTGCCATGGCACTTAGTGATATTATCATTGCTGAATCTCCCACACTCAAGAGAAGTGCTACCTTTGACCAGAAACTAAAAGTGGATCAGCCATATAAATACCCTGGCTACAGAAGCTCAGACTGGGAATTCTGTGAAAATGTCACATTTCTAAATTCTATCCACCATTTTCATGGCACAAGCCAAGGCCATCTTGCCTGGATGAGGACAACTCCAATACTCAAGTTTGGTATCATTCAGGGTAAAGCATCTTACTTATTTCAGCACCTGAAACATTCACTTCCTGCACCATTTTGCAGTTGTAGCAGTGTACACAAGATGCACTGCAGCAACTCTACAAGCTTCTTTCAAAAGCACTTTCTAAACCTCTAACCTCTTACTACCTAAAAAAATAAGGGCTACAGAGGCATGGGAACATCACCACACATCAGCTTGACTTTAAACATTATCATCATCACGATTGCTATATTGCCATCTGCCCTACAAGCACTGTGCATTTACTTACAACATATGGACTGTAGCAGTACAAGATGGCAGCACCACAATGGCCAATTTAAGGTTGGTGACAAATGCTGGCCTTGCAAGCAATGCCCAAATCCCATAAAAGAATAAAGATGGGACACGAATAGCAGAATTTACAGAATTCTTTTTCCAACCATCATTGTTCTCACAACTACCTCCTGAGAAAGCAGATTATCCAAGATGGCAGACTCCGCTTAACTTCCAGTGCTTGACTAAATGAGTGGACAGGCTATTTGGGACTTTGCTTTATTTGCTCTAATCAGTGCCAATTTCAATTGCAGCATCTTTTTGCTGCACCCAAGCAAAATATCAAGAACTTTAAGTAGCTATCAATGTATTAGCATGTTTCAATGGTAGCAATCTTTTCTGAGTCAGAATATTCCGTTGCAGGGACTTGAGCTAGGGTGGGATTTCAATGCAGCAATGTGTGAAGTGGCCGTCGCTACTTTTGTTCGTAGAACCTTGCGAGGTGCAAACAAACTGTCTGTTAAAGCGCTATTTAGGTTTGACACTAACTCTGGTTTCTCTCCAAAGATGCTGCCATCCAGCTTTTTTTGTTTTTGTTGTTTGTAGGGACAGGTATAAATAAACTGTATTCCCTTGACATTACATGCCTATGCTTCTGACGGTTGAGCCATTTAATAATTTAGAAAAAAATAACAAACGCAAGTTAACTAGTGGCTAAGATTTGAGCTTAAAATTTTGATGTGGTCTTATTAGGATAATAAGAATGTTAACAAATCAATAAGTATCAATCATCAATGTCCTGGCTATACATTAGCTAAAAAACTAAACATTAAAGGAATTGGCAATCCGATCTCCAATAGATATCAAATCTGTTAAGATTCAGAGTTGTGGAGATAAAAACTGCAGGCTTATTCAAGTAGAGGGAGGAATGCACCCACAATCTATGCAACTTATTTTGCATGCCACTTCTTATGACTACGCCTTGATGTCTCCAAACATCCCCATCTATTGTTAATTTGAAAAGTAGCAATTATTTGAGCACGATAGATATCTCCTTAAAAATGATTGGTGTGTGATGGATTAACATATTTAATATTTACACTGTAGAAATAAATTTATTAAGTTCTTCCAAATCTATTAAGTCTATGATGTAATTTCAGATAATAAGTTTCTCTGAAGGTAATTAGTACAAGAGATTTTGCACACCCAAAATAATTCCCAATGATTTGATTAGAGACTAATGAAACAAAACCCACCAACTTCCAGACAGTGCCTCAAGGTAACTGAAGGGGGGTGCAGTCCACTCAGTTAGCCATGACAAAAATCATCTTGAAATCTAATTATCTTATATAGTTGAGATAAATTTCATTTAATTCAGAATTTCTCTCAGTATATCAAAAAGTGAATCCAACTCGTCAAGTTACTTTTTAAAAATGCATCCAAGAATAATGATAACTATAGTGAGATTAATGGCACTCGACAAAATAAACTGAAGTTTCCTCCTGCTTCTAATTATACCACTTATTTCTATCCATTTGGACTGTACAGTCCAGGAATACTATTTGCAAAATCTATCCTCCATCACTGCATCATCCCCATTTTCAAACTACTGTTGACCATTTAATGGATGGTTAATGATTTGCTCACTGTGCAATTCACATAAGACATTTCAGACCTATATGGTCTATCAAAACAAATTCTAATTATGCAAGACTTTTGCAATTGTACCAAGTTCCTTTGAATTTTACAGTAAGCAAGTGTCTTAAACTACACAAGAATCTTAGTGGTTATTTGCCACCCAAACCTCTACTTATATCATAGCCAATGCAACATTACATTTATTGGGTATTTCAAGAAATAATTTATTTGCAGTCATGCAGGGAAAGCAGTTTAAAACACGGTGAAAGGCAAGATTCTTATGTTTAGTTTGGAAATCAAGTGAATATAACTAATGAAAGTATATGCCACTTTTCTGAGCATACAGCAATGAAAATCCTAGAAATAGCATGCATGTAGTCAGCTCCATCCTAATCTTTTTTGCTATTCCTATCTTTGATTCAATGCCCCTCCATAAACTGCTTTTATCTTTTAATGGCTCTTCAGTGCAACATTCCCCTCTCCCCGTTCCCAAAGACTGCCAACAACACTGAAGGCAGCAATCACATTTGCCTTGTCGCACATTATGAAACTAAAGAAACAAAAAAAAAGATTTCTGGGAAGTCAAAACAATCTGGGTATGACAATCTACAGAAAAATCTAAACAGAGGTTAAATGGGCAAAAAAGGCAGATGGAATATAATGTAAAAAATGGGGAGTTGTGTACTTTGGTAGTAAGAATATAAACTGAATACTATTTAAATAGAACATAGAACATTACAGCGCAGAACAGGCCCTTCGGCCTTCAATGTTGCGCTGACCAATTAGGAAAAAACAATGACCCTCTAACCTAAACCATTCCCTTTTCGTCCATAAACTTATCTACTAACCTCTTAAACGCTACCAAACTTGGCGCATCTACAACTGCAGCAGGCAGGGCATTCCATACCCTTACCACCCTCTGGGTAAAGAACCTACCTCTGACATCCGTCCTATAACCACCACCCCTTAATTTAAAGCTACGTCCCCTCGTGCTAGCTTTCTCCATCCGAGGAAAAAGGCTATCACTGTCCACCCTATCTAAACCTCTAATCATCTTATATGTTTCAATAAGGTCTCCTCTTAGCCGCCTTCTTTCTAACGAAAACAACCTCAAATCCCTCAGCCTCTCTTCATAAGACCTGCCCTCCATACCAGGCAACATCCTGGTAAACCTCCTCTGTACCCTCTCCAATGCCTCCACATCTTTCTTATAATGTGGGGACCAGAACTGCACACAATACTCCAAGTGCGGCCGCACTAGAGTTTTGTACAGTTGCAACATGACGTTGCGGCTCCGAAATTCAATCCCCCTACCAATAAAAGCTAAGACTCCATATGCCTTCTTAACAACCTTATCGACTTGACTGCCTACTTTCAGGGATCTATGCACAAATACACCAAGATCCCTCTGTTCATCAACACTATTAAGAATCCTACCATTAGCCCTATACTCTACACATTTATTATTCCTGCCAAAGTGCATTACCTCACACTTTTCCACATTAAACTCCATTTGCTACCTCTCAGCCCAGCTCTGCAACTTGTCCAAGTCTCTCTGCAAACTATAACACCCCTCTTCACTATCTACCACTCCACCGACTTTGGTGTCATCCGCAAATTTACTTATCCATCCTTCAATACCCTCATCCAGATCATTTATAAAAATTACAAACAGCAGGGGCCCCAAAACAGACCCGAGGTACACCACTTGTCACCGAACTCCAAGATGAATATCTCCCATCAACCACCACCCTCTGTCTTCTATCTGCTAGCCAATTCCTAATCCAATTAGCTAAATCACCCTCAATCCCATATATCTGCATTTTCTGCAGAAGCCTTCCATAGGCCACCTTATCGAACGCCTTACTAAAGTCCATATATACCACATCAACTGCCTTACCCCCATCCACCTCTTTGGTCACTTTTTCAAAAAACTCAGTAAGGTTAGTAAGGCACGACCTACCCTTCACAAAACCATGCTGACTATCCCCAATCATTTCTCTCTAAATAACTATAAATCCTATCCGTAATAATTCTCTCCAATACTTTGCCCACAACAGAAGTAAGACTCACTGGCCTATAATTCCCTGGAAAGTCTCTCTTCCCCTTCTTGAACAATGGGACCATATTCGCTATCCTCCAGTCTTCCGGAACTATACCCGTAACCAACGACGACCTGAAGATCAGAGCCAGAGGCTCTGCAATCGCCTCTCTCGCCTCCCAAAGAATCCTAGGGTAAATCCCGTCCGGCCCAGGGGACTTATCTAACTTCAAACCCTCAAGAATATCTAGCACATCCTCCTTATCTACTTCAATACTTTCCAATTTACAACTCTGTATCCCAGTGTTCTCCACAATTACATTTACATCTCCCTGCGTGAATACCGAAGAGAAATATTTGTTCTCTTCGGTAAATGGAGAAAGACTGCAGAAAGCTGCAGCACAGGAGGATTTGAGTGTCATTGAGTATAAACCACACGAAGCTAACATGCAAGGTCAATAAATAGGGAAGGCAAATGGAATGTTAGACAAATGGAATATTGGCCTTTATTTCAAAGGGAATGGACTATAAAAATAAAGAAGTCTTGTTGAAACTATGCAAGGTACTAAACCGGTAACACTGAACAGCTTGGCCGTCTTATTTAAGGAAACACGTCCTGGCTTTGGAGGCAATCCAAAGTATCATTAAGTTTGTCCTGATTAGGAGGGATTTTCTTATGAGATAGAGTAGGTTGGGCCTGTACTCATTGGAATTGGAACGAGAAACAGCCATATTTAGACATAGGATTTTCAAGGGGGCATTATCGGGTAGATGCTGAGGGGTTATTTCCCTTTGTGGGACCACAGGACAATTTCAGCGTAAGGAGTCACTCATTTTAAAATGAGGAGGAACAACAACTTCTCCCAGAGGGTAATGAATTTGTTGAATTCTTTACTGCTGAAGGCTGGAGAGGTAGTGTCATTAAAATGTTCATGTCTGAGATGGACAGATTTTTTAATCAGTAAGGGAATTAGGTTTATGGTAATGAGGCAGGAAAAAGGTGAGGATTGTTTTAGATTGTATGATCCCACTGAATAGCAGAGCAGAATCAGTGGGCCAAATGGCCTACTTCTGTGCCCGTTTTCTTTTAACAATTAAGCCATCCATGCAATTATTGAACAAGATTGGGAAGAATTTTACACATGCCCAATTTTATTTAATTTAAAGCTGCTTGTTTTTTTTCCCGGAATAACGCTGATGTTATTATCCAGTTAACAACATACTGATTCACGTATTAATTTGAACTAATACAAAATTGCTAAATTGACAAATTTATCATACTTCTACAAATTTTGGATGCTCAAACCTATCAATATTTCCATATTAAGTATTTCAGAATTTTATGCACATTTTCAAAATAGATAGTTCAGTTTTTGATAAGGCAAGTAATTGGTGAATTATTTTAAGTGACAATTAGGGCTGAAGTAACTAATTGTGATACAAAATTAAAAATCACATTCACAAACTTGCCAAAGTGCATCCCCGATGAGAAAAATATTCCAATTCTACCAGTATAGTAATTATTGCAAAACCTTATCTGAATCATAATTGGAATTTATAGAATATCTGAATCAATTTTATAATGAATTAGGTTTAGGCCCATTCTTATCCATTTGTTGTGTCCATCCAAAAATACTTGACAATGGAAAATGGTGCACTGCATTCATGTACCAAACAATAGCAAGTCATACTCATCACACTTATACAAATACATATAAAACTAGGTTTATTAGCTTTGTTAGTGTTTTTTCACTGGAAATAATGATGTGCCAAGCCTGGCTAATCAGAACAAAAAATGAATGCTCATGAACCTTTTGCTAAAATGGTAAAAAAATAAGCATCTCAAAGATCTCTCACTTCAGTTGCCAGAATTAAAATGAGAGAGCATTAAAAATTGCTGCAGGAAGTATGCATCAGTAATCTAATTACATGGAGAAAGATTCAAATGTGGAACTGCACAGAACTATTCATTTGTAGCATGAAGCAAAGCAGAACTGTGTACCTCCAACATCTGATATTTTGGAAATATTTTAAGCTCATGCATACATTTATAAAGAAAGCACCATACAACTGAGCTCAGTTTCTACCTGCAAAGTCTAATCAATTCAATGCATTTCCAAAGGCAAATCAGGCCCATCATTTCTAAGAATGTAGATGCTGACTTCATGTCTGCAGAATGAGACCATTTTTAAGCTATGGCATACAATTCCAAATGGTTAGAGACTTTAGTGAAAATTTAGTTATAAAATGTACGTGTCATACTGCCAAACTTACCTCTTGCAGGGTACAAATAAATGTCTATTGTTAATTTGCTAGAAAAATTTAATGTTTTGTACAACCAGATCTTGAAACAAGTGAACTGCCTCCTTCATGGTTCACTTATGGTTGACCATGGGACAAAATGGCATTGAAAGAAATTATGGCAACAGAAACCACTGTTACAAATACTCAAGACGAGTTTCCACATATGCAATGCACACAACCAATTGCTACGAAAGCAATTCTAAGACCCTCACATTCTAATTGTATATCTTTTAGGCACTGATAGAATCAGGCTACATGAGACTTCAGGTTACCAACTGCATTGAGGGGGACTAGTTAATTGATGGACATTTAATGGCACACAGATAAATCATCCCATGGTGAAGACAGAAACGTCACACCTACTCAGATGAGCAATTATGTTAAACATTCATGCTATGTGACAACATTTTCCTTTATAGTCACAAAGCATCTCAGCTTGAACTGTTTTGACATGTAATCATTTTTTAAAAGGCTAAACTCAAAATGACTTGCAAAATACTTCAGCATAGTTCAGGTCCGATGTGACCATGCAATAACCACCATTTCACAAAGGCAGCCCATCTTACATTCTGTGCCAACGGTGTTGATAAAGTCCACCTCCAAAAACACAGCCACATTAAAAGAAGTTGATTTCAATGCTATACTTTTCAAAGACCGCTATTATGAAAATATTGTTTGTTCTTTCCAGAATGCTTTGCTGATCGAACGCAAAGTTCTGATAGTTTATTTTTGACCCAAAACACATGGGTTTTTTGGAATGGAATTCAGTATATTTTTATGTTTTAAACTCCCGGGAGGAGGAGGAGTCCAAAAAACTATACATAGATAATAAAAAGCATGCCAGTTCAACAAACATTCTAAATGACACACCATACAGCCAAATGGGCTGCTGTGCAGGAGCATGAGACAGAATGCTCCAGTGATGCCTAATATGTAAACATTCACAAATAATCTGGAAATTACTGGCATTTTAGCATTGGCAGTCACCTATATTTTGTACATCTGGAAAAAAACAAGAATCACAAACTATTAACATCATGATCCATGTATTTTCTGGGATCCTAGTAGATACTATGGGAAGTGCTTTAAGACTACTAGGGGGAAAAGATAAACTTGCAACCTCAGATATAGATGGAGAGCCTAACTAACCACTAATAGCCTGATGTCACAATAGATCATTGGAAGAAACATATGCACCACAGAAATCAACATCGTCAGAATGAACACAGAATTGTTTGCTTTTGTTTTATTATTGGCTTATACAATGATGCACATAAACCAAATGCAGTATAACAGCAAATTTAGAAGTTGGACTGTTGTATTGACTGCCTGCTTCACAACTAAAGAGGTATCAACTTTGGAGATTAGATAGTCTAAATTGGATGCCATAAAGAAAATCTACAAAATGTGAATGCAAGATTTTACCCAACTGAATCACAAATAAATTGACACCCATGTGACAAAGATCCTTTTGTAATTAAGTGGATATTTGTACGTGATAGATTTATATTTTAACTATCCCGTGGGTTGTAGATTTGCATTAGAATTCTCGATTAGGCGGTAAACCTTTAATATTCACACCTTCCATCTTTCACCTTCCATTATTGAAAAGTATTTTCTTTGAAAGCCGGGTCACATTTGAATATGGGAAGCATCAGTTGCAGGCTTAATCAGGAAGAAAAAGTCTATTTTATGTGAATACCTGAATGCAAGTTTAAGTTTATTATAAATAGGGCAAAACCAGTAAGATTTAATATTAAACAATTTAAAAAGTAATGTTCAAATATAACTAGTTTAAAGACAGTAACAACCTTTCCGCATGTTTGTCCAGGTTTTTGAAGCCCATACATGATTATCTGAAAATACATCAACACAGACTAAAGCATACAGATCTATCCATACGAAGGAGGAAAATAAAGATAAAAGTAACAATAAATTCTTGTTGTAACATAGTTTGTGAAATTAGAACAATTTATACAGCCAATTTTCTGAATACACATTTTTCCCTAAGTTTATCTAGATGTTAGGGTGCATATTACACAGTATAAACAAATCTAAATGCAGCTAGTCAAGAATATCTTTTCTAAATGCATGTGAATAATAATGCATACATTGCTGCTGCTATGGTTCTCAGCAACTTTTATCACCTCAAATTTGAAGGCTGCTGTATAACTTGGCTTTTTTCTCTGCCACATTAACAGTTAAAATTTTTAATTCTTAATTATTACTATGAAGTATTCTGCTGTGTACAAGGTGGTTCATGATCAGGACATTCTATTAATGAAAGGAACCAATTAGCAAACAATATCAGCCAAGTTGAAGGATTTGGTAGATGCCGCACTTCAATGTTTGCTTCAAGAAAAAAAAATTCCAAACAAAGGAAGCGTTTGAGCAAACCATGGAGAATCTGTCAGATAATTCTTTGCTGCCCTGAGAAACTCATCTGCACATCACAAGCTATGTCCGATTGATCAATATTGTCATTTATTTGATTGACCTGAGTATCATTAATTTTGCGTAGGCTTGGAGCTTGCTGCTCAGTAAACTAGGGCAGGAGCTGACCCGTTAAGCTTTGTAAAATTTCCTCACTTTGATCATATTGCAAAAGTATAGTGCATATTAAATATGGTAATAAGGCGAATTTGAGTCATGAAAATTGCAGCAGGTATTATATTTGGAAAAGTAGACATGATCCTTGATCAGTTACAACTGGAATATTCATTTAACAGATAATATTCCATTATTAAAAATATACAGCAAAGCAGTTGAAATTGAAAGGGGGGTACAAGTTTCAGTACCAGAAAAAAAACAAAGTGATAAAACTTGAAAGCTTGAAAACACAAGGAATGTTCCAGCCAAAATACTTATGCTTATACTAGTAAGTGTCTAAGCAGCAGGATTAACAGATTCCAAATTGTTGGTTTAGAAATAATCAAAGCTGTATGGATGATTAAGAGATAATAAAATGTTTCAATTGTAGCTAAACAGCAGTCTTCTTTTAAAAGCTAATATTTCATTAACTGCTGCATTAGGCTCAGAATGCTTTTCAAAGCTTTAGACACAGCTTTATTATTTGAATGATGCAACATTATTCATAACAAAGCAAAGAAAGACTACAGGAAACAACGTGAATAACTATCACATTTATTGATGAATTCAACTAAGAAATGTTCAATGTTAAGAAGGTAATATCTGACCACCAACAGCAATTTGTTCTTATATTATCACGGCTTGAAGGATGCCTTAGTTTCAAATGCCTAAGGTCAAAAACATACAGATCAGTTCTCAAGACCAGACTACCTTTGAGGTTATTCTTGCATTGTTCCCACACACAAAATAGTTAGTGTCTTCTGTAATTACAATAATTAAGATGTATGCTATAATTTTCAACAGTACTATTTTGTTGCTTCTGTCAGTCATAAAGGTCAGATAATACCTTTTTAAGATATCTTTACTTGTATAGCTGACTGCAAACCTATATATATATATATTTGCCTGAAAAAGAAATCACATCATTAACAATAACTTGTTCCATTTACTTTATAATCGAAGCATACAGAAGCTGGAAAGTTAAGATGCTGATTGACACTTGATCCCTGTAGATTAAGATGTATTTAAAGTAATACTTAAAGAGCTAACCTAAAAAAATACAGCTATTATACTTGTGATTTAACTTCTCCTACATGAGTCGCGACAATTTTTTTAATGTTACATTAATAACCCAATGTAATCAAAAAACAGCACGGTGCCTGGGTAAATTACTTCAACAAGCCATGGAAATTGTTAAATGCACTTTATAGCAAAGTCAGTCATATGTAAACCTCTCTTTTTTTAAACTTTTTATACTTACAAGCAGCTCCAAACCTGAGTATTCATAGTACATCTAAACATACAAAAATGTATGTACATTTTTCTCCACTTTCTGGTAAACTAATACAGTTGTCTCTAAAGTCCATTTTACATCCCTTTTGTCCTAGAAACATGCAAAATCACCATACAATAAAAGGACAAATGAAATTTTGAAAAGAATTGCACTCTTTTGAAAGATGTGGCAACGTGAACATCAGCTTTGACAAACTGCAAAGCCAACATAAACTGCCACATTATCAGTGTGCACAACACATTAGGCATTAAACCTTCACAAGCAGCAGTCTGCCATCTTTAATTTTCAATTGCTGAAATATCGGCAAAATTAAATATGCACATTTCATGCTAGAAGTTACAGTATGTAATAATACTACGTAGAGCACAACCCTTTCAACATTCACCTCTGATTATGCTTACGCTAATCTCCTTTTCAAAGTGGAGAATGGGGAAGCAGCATTCAGATCTGATGGAAGCAGTGGCAGCAATGACTTTTGTCACAACTGGATTAAGAGGGAGTAGAATTCCAACTTCAAACACAGGCTGCGAATTACGGCTACATGTTCACTCCTTGAGCACTTAAGAGTGACTCCAGCATATCGTAAGTATCTTTGTAGTCCATGTGCTGGCTGTTTGCATTGTATTCTGGATTGGCGTTGTGACCGTTGGCCTCTGTAGGTTTCCTATCCAGTTTCATGAGGGTGCTGAGTTGTCCATAGCCCACCTGGTATGTGACAGTGGGAGGAGGGGAGGAGGGAAGGTTAAGAATTAAGTTGTAAGGGTATATATACTGCTTCACAGAGGAGGAAGAAGAAGAGGAAGAGGAAGAAGAGCTAGATGAAGTACCTGCAGTCTTGGAGGTTTTGCTCATTTTGGGATGGTGGTTGTGAGAGGTATCACTGGCGTGCGCCCTCTTGCGTGAAGAGCTGGAGCCAGTGGAACTGCCATCACCGCTCAGACCTACGGGACTCCGCAAAGTTCCTCCTTTCGATCCATCAATAACGTGTCTACTATTCCCACTACTGCTGCTGCTGCTGCTGCTATGCGAATACTTGTGGCTGCTACTATGGTGATGATGGTGAGAAGAATGGTCCTTGCGTTTCTCCTTGTGTTCCTTGCCTGCATGTGGACTTGTGTGCTTACTTTTACCACTGCCCTCATCAGAGGAGCTATGTCTTTCAGAGGAGGGAACTTTAATTTTCATTTTCAGCTCATCTTTAGAAGCCTTTTCTGTGGGTGGAATGGGTATCCTTAATTTAAGCAAACCCTTTTCCTTCTTATCTGCTGCATGCCTCTCTGATTTTTCAGATGAAATTGGGATTTTCATTTTAATTGGTGAAGTCACAGCATTACTATTATGCTGAATTTGCTGCTGTGCTGGCACACGCTTCTTCTGTTGTTCTACCAGGGCTTGTGCAGCAGAGGCATATTGTTCTTTCACATCAGACTCCAACGTTTCTAATTTGCGTTTCTGTACTGCAAGTTCTGCAGCAAATTTCTCTCTATATCTGTCCAAAGCTAATTTTTGAGGAGCTGGAACAGATGGAAGGGGGAATCCATGATGTTTACCATTACCAGATTTAAGATGTTCATGTTTACTGGATGAATGTCCTGAACCTTTTTCAGATCGATGATGGCTTTGAGTTAATTGTCCAGAGGTTGATTGCTGAATGCAGATCATATCATTTTTGTTGACAGATATGGATAGATCTTGTTTGTGGGAATGAACTTGCTCCATGTTCTGGTGTGGATGCTGAGGCCACTCTTGTTGGGAGGTAGAACTGAATGATGTAGTAGCCATCATTTCAGGGACGTGCACTGGAATTGAAATACTACCAGAGTTCAAGGATGCAGGTAGGGCAGTTGTGGAATTTGATTTAGGAAAATTTGCACTTGAACCAGGATCACCACCAATAGAACACGTAGATTCATGGGGCCCAGATGAACCAGGAAGAACATTATCAGCTATCTGGCCATCTATTTTTGGTTTCTTTGCAGCTTGGTTAGCCTACAAAAGGAAAGAAACAGAAATGAAGCTAATGCGCTTCTTTTTCATTTTTCATTGTTACAGTAACAATGAAAAATAAGACAACTTAAATCAATACTGAAAACTAAAGCTTTACCCGCCAGTTTCGTATCCTCTTCAATCTGCTTGGAGTTTTCTCGAGTATTTGCAGAAATTCATGTGTTAACTCTACAAATAAAATTTAAAATAAAGGTCAAGTCATGGAAAATAATTCTGGCAGTCATTCATATATCCCTAGACGTACACTTACTATAATCATTTTCTTAGTTATATTGAATACAATTCTTGCTGGAATTCTTTTACTGACAGGTCTATGGAATTCTGATAGTTCAGGGGGAGGTTATTCAGTCCATTGAGCCTGCAGCAACAACAATCCTACCCAGGCTCCATCTCTGTAACCCCACAAATTTTCTCTGCTAATCCTCTGACACTAAAGGGCAATTCAGCACGGCCAATCAACGTAACTTGCACATCTTTGGAGCATGGGAGAAAACCAGAGCACCTGGTTCCCCTGTGGATTTCTTCTGGGTGTTCAGTTTCCTCCTATAGTCCAAAGATGTGATAGTTAGGTTTACTGGCCATGCTAAATTATCTTTTACTGTCAGGGGGATTAACAGGGTAAATTTGTGGGATTGTCGTCAGTGCAGGCTTGATGGGCCAAATAGCCTCCTCCTGCACAGTGGGGATTCTACATAATGTTCACAATTTTAAGAGGTTCCAGTCCAAAACTTTGGTGCTAAACTGGAACTTAGACATGCCACTGCATTTTTTAGTAATGTTTTAAATGGGAATACAATACTATACCAGCAACAGAATCCAATTTTTTTTGGGAGGCTAATTTTGAAAAGAACTTCAACTTGTCCCATTTTGTAGATTTGTTTTTAACTATCAAAACCTTTTGGAATTTCTAGCAGGAGACAGTTACAATGGTACCATACTATTCTTAGACAACTATGTGATTAGTACAATCCTGGGAAATATTCCCCAAGTTTGTTTTTTCAATTTCACCCACGTGGAAAGGCAGAAAAATAAAAAACATAATTTAAAAACAATTTTTCAGAATCGTTTTCTCTACAAAATATTCCACATTCTCTGAAAGAAAAACAAACTTTAAGATAATTTCAGTGTTTTACTGCCTGAAGACCTTCCATAGGTGGCCTTCCCAAATCATTCTGTTAACACAAATTACTGATCTTCATCGTCAGTTAAGCAGGATTAGGGTGGGGAGAGATAGACATATGCTGGAATTCTACTGCCCTGCCCACCAAAGGAATCGGCGTGGATGAGGGGTGGACAACGGAAAGGTCTGTTGAGCTTTGGCAGGATTTTTCAGTCTTGAGGCAAGCAAGGCCGTATAGTCCCACCCAGTGTGCATCAAGGGCTATGATAACACAGCACTCGCTACAATACAGCGCAACATTAGTTTACTGTGCGGCTCTAATGCATAAATATTACTGTTTCACCAGATAGCCCTGCATTACCAAAACTAAGACTACAGATCTTACTTTATCTGCAAATTTACAACTAACCATCAAGTAATTCCAGAGTTACAGATGGATCCACATATTCCCACCAATGTTTGCCATCTGTGGATACAGGTATCTCCCAGTTGGACCACTTGCAAGCCAGATGAATACACACGCATGCTATCACTGTAGGCTTGTATTGCAAGCAAAATGTTGTCAGGTGCAAACTGTAGTGGAGAATATTGATGATCGATGGATCATGGAAAAAAAATACAAAGGAGACAAAAAAAACAGGAAGCTTTTTAGTTGTTGAGTGAAAAGACAGACATCAATATCTGCAGAAGGTGGGTCACACTTCCAGCACAAAGCTGAAAATGGGTTTTCTCCAGATTGAATATAGCCAAACACGTTGCAAATATACACCCAATAGAGGCAGTATACATACCATTGTACATTGGCTTAATGAAAAACTCATGTCAAGTTAGTATCCACCATGTTCCTTACTAGGTAGTTCAAGTTTTAGGATGCCCCTTTTACAAGGCAAAAGAATCTAGTCACTCAATATTTAGCAGTGGTGATAAATTATATTATTCTTAGTAGCAATGTTCATGATCTTTGACAAGTTTTCCTTGGCAAAGAATGTGCCAATTCCTGAATCACCACTGAAGTTTAGAACAGCTAAATTGTTATAGTTAAATATTTTTGGATGTTCAGACATTAAGTCAACATACATGCCATTTTAATTAAAAAATGTGCATTGGTTATTTATACTTTTTTTGCATGTGGGTCTGCATAAAATCCAGACCCTCTGAACACCACCAAAGTATAGGATCCGTTCTAGTTTCTACATCCACTCCCCCCGCCCCCTTACGAACTGTATTTTAAGCAATTTTACAACAAGTTATAACTATCAATGAGTAGCTAATTAGTGATATTGATATTAACACTAATTTCAATTTGTTAACTAAGTTAATTAAAATATTTTGTGCATTACTCCTTAGAACCTAATTATTGTACTTGAATAAATTTATTCAGCAGAACCTGTGACATCGACTTTTCTATTACCCACATTTGGTACCTCCAGTTAGTTTTAGGAGGTCACTGAATAATTTCCATTGCAACTGGAAGTACAACCCAACAACTTGCAGTTCTTAAACTGTGCTGCAAAATTTAAATCTGAAAACATCAAAATGTTGTTAGCAAAAATCAAATTAATTTTGGAAAAATTAAATTTTGCAATTCAACGAGAAGTGTAAAAATGTTAAATGCTTTCATACTTACCATGATGCTTGTGAATTCTAGGTTAAGTTTATCTCTTTGTAATCTTTAGTTGCTATTCAGGCTACCAATTTTTAGAGTTATGCACTCAGAATCGAGTTAATGTAACCAGAGAGCACCACTACACTTCTCATTGTGCATTTAACCCCTTAGTGCCCAAAATACCCTTGTACAGTACACCGCACTGCAAACAGAGAGATACCATCATTGTAGATGAAAGGACATTTCTCTGTTGCAACAAGGGCTTGAGACACTTGTTAGGGGGCCCTGCAGTAAGGGAAGCAATAGTGTGCCTGAAACCGCAACAAAGAGGGTCAGGATAACAACCTGTTGGTAGCCATGAAATAGGATGTCTGTGCCAAATCCTTGCTTGCTGCAATAAAAATAAAACAGAATTAGCCAAAGGAAAAATGAAGGACAACAGTTTAATACCTTTGGCTATCATTCACTAAATTTAGTGAGCATAGTAATTATTCACTGTACTTCACTGAATACAGAACTTCAGTGTCCAATGTATATTTACTATTAAATATGGAAAACTCACCTCTCACTAACTGGGTACATTTCACCACATCAGTATGAGGGTGTTCTATTGTAATCTCAAAACCTGCAAAGTTAAACCAATTCAATTAATCCTAATTCATTTATAAAGCACTATTACAATAGGAATTTATGTACTTTAAAGAGGTATGGGATAAAAAACACTAGACCTCAAACAGCAGACAACTGAAACAGTATGATTAAAATCAAACCTTTATAGTAAAAGGAAATTAAATAAAGCTAATTTTAAAAAGCAGAGCAAGTTGATCTCTCATAAGAATGTACTGCATACATGAAAGCAGCATGATTTTAAAAATCTGCAATGTTATAAATGAATCTTGCTTGTGCACTTAAGTCTTGCAACAAAATAGCATTGCACTCTCAATCAAAGCCACTGAACACTGACCTTTCTGACCTTCCCCAGACAGCACTCATGGATGATATAACCATATAACAGTGGGACTATTTTCACCATTGCAGAAGGTAGTCCACCACTACCTACTCAATGAGAGCTAATGGTGTGCAATAAAATTCCAATCTCAATAGAGATACACAAACCTCAATGAAAAATATGAGACAAATGTGCATCATCGGAAGGATGAAGAGTCCAGCAGGCAGAAAGATCATAGTAACACCAGGTGAAGCATTAAAAACCATTAAAATAAAGATATTTGTTCAAAGTCTTGGAACTTGCTGTCATCAAGTGCTACCAACATCCTGGGGAATTACCACTGACCAGAAAGTGAAATACTCAAATTCTGTGGCTACAAAAGCAGGTCAGGCACTAAGTATCCTGCAGTGCCTAACACTCGACTCCCCAAAGCCTGAAGTCTGTCCACCATCTACACATCTAGAGTGTCATAAAATGCTCTCCATTTCCTGGATGACTGAAGCTCCACTTTGCCACAAAAAAAAACTCAATATCATCCCACTGGCTCTCCATTCACAAAAATTTCCTCCTTTCACCACTATCGAAGTGACAGCAGTGCAGAAACTCACCAAGGCTCTTTAGCCAGCACCATCCAAACACATGACTATTACCACCTTGGACATGAACAACAGACACATAGGAACACATCAGGAAGACCCCCTTCAAGCCCCTCACACATTATTCTGATTTGGAAATGTATTGTCATTTCTTCACTGTCACTGGATCAAGATCCTGGAATTCCCTCCCCAACCACACTGTGGGTGTAGCTACAATACAGGACTGCAGCTCACCATCACCTTAAATACAATTAAGGATGAGCAATAAATGCTGGCCTAGCTAGCAATGCCTATGTCCAGTAAATGAAATTATAAAAATTCAGATGAACTAGAGTTCTGAAGAGTTCAAGATCTATTAATCCTAACATATTTACTGTTGGAAGAGTGCCAGGGTATAGTTTGGCATATTAATCAGATGTTGATGCTGAGAGAAATGCAAAGGTAGGCATAACTCTTGCAACCAAGAACAGGTTATTTCTCACATCTATTTCAGATTATTGATGAACTTGGTGCCAGAGAAGCCCAACTCCTCCAAGCAATCAGAATGAGTTCTCTTTTTCATGGAAAACCGGGTAACCTACAGCCAAAATCCACAACACTAGCTAGGATCTATGTAGGACACCCTCAAGATTTCTCCAAACATCAGCAATGCACTGATATTATGCCTAAATTATTCTTCTGACAAGAACCTTTGTATGGTGTGCTCAGATAAACCAGGGTGTCATCAGCTGTTACCGAAATGATTAGTTTTGATCTATCAGAAATTTTCATGAAACTTTACTTTGAGGCTGCAATGTGGGGAATATGACTGTTTTAAAATGAACAGACTTCGTGGAAGCTCCGGGAGAAGTAGATACTTATCTGCGTAACATTGTGCAGTTATTTACTGACATGCAAAATGCTTTCCGGTCAGCAAAAGTTGTGTGATTTTTGACACTGAGACTGTTGAGCTGACAACAGATGCACTTTCAATTCCAGATGAACCAATGATGTCTCTAGTAGAATGGCTTAAGTCTGATGCCTTCCTATTACACAACTGGCCTTAGTGCTCTGTTGATCAGATAGATTCCTAGCTACTACTTAACTACTTGTAATAAAAATTACCTTTGGACAATCAATGGGCAAGAAACTTGACTCATAGCCCAAGCAATGAAATAGAATAGCCAGAAATTCTGTAAATAATGGCGACTTGGGAAATTACTGGTTGGTGGTCAGTACAGGCTGGCCAGAAAAGTCAATGTTTCTGACAGAATAGTACAGAAAATTAAAAGGAAGCTCATTCCCTGTGCAGAGCTTGGAACAAACTTTCCAAGCCTAAAATTTGCACAAAGACGACAACGTAGGCATCTGTCACTCAGAAGAATCCTTCAATATTTGAAGTCAGAATCTAGTCTAGCAGAACCATTTTATTGGAACTTGGACATTACTTGCAAATTTCAAAACTGAATGATCCCGCGAATAACACTGAACAGCAATTGTGGCATTGTAGAAAATCAGGACTATAAAATAAATTGCTGTCCTGTGTATCAGTACTGTTAACTGAGAAAAAAAATTGATACAGCACTATCACTGAATAAACACATTGTATACAAGTTGCTTTATGAAAAAAATATATTGACTCATGCAGGAAAATGCAGTAGGCATTTTACACAAAGATCTTGTAAATAACAACAGATATAATCAACATCTACAAAATCTGGAATAAACAAGTCATTGAAGGAATTAAAAGTATTGCAAGGATAATGCTAGCAGGGAAAGAATCTATAAAGAGAAAAAAATACAACTTTAGTTCAACCCAAAAAATCTTGAAGGATCTCAAAATGCCTTCAAAAGCTTTCACTGTATCAAGTTATCAATTCCATGCAAAAGATGCAGGTAAGTGAACTCTGTGGTCTAAACTGAAAATCCAGAAAAAAAACAGCAGCCAAAATAAAAATGGAAATAAATGAAGCGTACTGAAAAGTACCAGAATAGGGTGAAAGAAGAAAGTGAGCAGAGACAATAGAGATTTCACAGTAATGGAATAACAGCCAGTACCTTTCACCTTCCACTATCAGCAGAAATTGGAATGGGAGGCAGTGTCCTGTAATGTGTGAATCTGAACTTCCAAAAGGAAGCCCATATTGAAATGGAGCGGTAGATTTAGGGGCTAGTCACAGTAAAAAAAATTTAGTCACAAGTAAGGCTTACATTAACACTACAATGAAGTTACTGTGAAATTCCCCTAGTAAAGAAAATAGTGCAGGTTGCAATAGGCTTTATGGAAGCAAGACAGTATGAAGGGTTGGAAGCAAACAAGGCTACGTGCAGAAGGGCAGTTTTCAACTGAAAATTGTCTTCTTAGCAACAATATCAAAAACAAAGAAATTAAGAAAAAGGGAGATGAAGGCTCTTTTAAGTGCCGGAAATAAAGGAAAAAAATATAATGTCCAATTAAGGCTGATATCTTCCAACTTGTAGCAAGAAAACTACAAGCATCTGTAAATTTTCAAATTTCCTTCTAGTTGATTTAAAGGTCACTAATTAAATTAAATGGCCCCAATAAAATAATTAAATAGATCAGTAAACATGTGTACTTCACCAGAGTATAGTGTGTTGCATGGTCTAACACTTCTGGCATACAACAGTACATTATTTCACTTCCTGTTAAATTATCACCACTGCAAAATTTTGCTACCAACGGAACAACAAATTTCTTCCCAATCCTGTAATAAAAGCTAAAAACTACAGATGTTGGAAAAACCCAGGTCTTCTGCATCTCTAGAGACAAAAGTGTGTTAAACATGACTTCTTTGCAGATGCTGTCAGACCTGCTGAGTTTTCCAGCACCCAATTTCCTCCAATGTGTTGATTTCTATTCTGATGGCAAAAAGCTTTAGTTTCCTGACACATTCGCTGGAAATAAACACTAAAGTATTCATGCTTTAGTTTCAAAGCCATTCATTAGGTTCTGAAAAATTAACCAAGGATAAACAAATATGTTGGGAATGAAAATAAATAATTTAATCTGCAAGAACACAGGAAAAAAAATACCAAAACTCTCCTGTTGACAATATATGCCCTACAAGAACTTACTATGGACACTAACAAGCTCATTGACTCTCCATCAACTAGCACAAAAGCTGTAGGTCACAGCCTTAAAGCACACATCACCCTGACTTGACGATACACCATTCTTTCATCCTCTGACCCAAATTCTCTGAATTCTAACATAATGGAAGCACTGTCACAAAAATTATTGTACTTCAAGAAATTGGCCAACCACCCTTGGAGGGCAAGGACAGATAGGCAAAATAATAACTCTTAAGAGTCACCAACAAACCAAGAACCAAAAAAAGCCTCAGTGCAGAAACTATTATTGAATGAAGTCTAACTTGCAATGGACGCTAGCAGACAGGAAACAACATGCAAAACTCAAAGACTAAGAATACATGCACAGTGTAAAGCATTTCAAAAGATTAGTCTATATTACTCTAGCACCTGTGAAATCAATGCTTTTCTCTTCAAAAGATGGTATGTTATTGTAATCTAGCCCTTATTCCAACTTACCCAAGGTTTGCAGTATTATACTTTCAAGTATGACCAGGTCTTGGGCCTGTTGAAGATATGCCTGCAATTTAAAGAACATGTATTAGGAACTAATTTATACAGAAGAATCCAAAGCAAGCCAATCTCACCCCTTGTAAATATTATTCGTCAAGTTCACTTCTGCATAAGTAGCAAAAATAGTTAGTTTTGCAAAGTTAGTGCTATAGCTATGACAGTTTGTACTCAAAATAATTAACAAAACTAATTTTTACTTACAAAATAAAAAATGCAGATCAAATAATACTTAAAACACTGGATTTTTAATGAAAAAGGCTTATGTTTTATCCAAAATGTCACTTTGCTATATTATTTACAACTTACATCACTCTTAACATCTAGTGGCTGTTCTTGAGGATTCAAGCAGGCATGTACCACCTTTATGACATGCTCAAGTTTACGTGGCTGTTCCTCTACTTTTGCAGCCAAGAACAAAGCAGCTGGGGAAATTACCTGTTAAGAATTTTCAAATGTTAAACGCCTGAACAAACATTTGCATTTAGCAAAAATCCTGAGCAAAATTTTGATGCCCTGTCATAACTTGTTAACTAACTAAGCATGATTATACTTAAAACAAAAATGTTACTGCTCTTAAATCAAAATTTAATAGCACTGCTCCTAAATTCCAGATAACACATGGTATTTGTTTTCACCCAAAACAGTTTCTCAACTTATCTTTCAATATGTAGCCTTAGTGCTATTTAAAAGAAAATGAACCATATTATCTCAGAGCATAAATTTCAAATACCATTAAATTACAAGCAAGAAAGACTGTACAGGTATTTCAATATCTATATTTTTGTGTCTTGAGAGTTGAGGATTCTAATCAGTATTCAACTGATGCAACTTTTGCATTTCTATTATGTATCATCTGTCACTACCATATTATACAAAATACTGTCTCAATGAAAATCCATTTGAATAAACTTAATTTTGCTTCATCAAATGGCAGCATTGTGGACACATGCCATCTTCCAAAGTTCAGTAATTTGTGATAGTAGCTAAAACAAACTTACTACATAAAACAAATCTGCACTCCATAACATTGTTTAGAAAGGCAAGCAACGGTATTAGTACGTGTGTGAAGTTCAGAACACTTACCCATGTACGCAAGTTAATTTAAAAATCGTCATTCCAGTGGCAACGATACACTTTAAATCCTCATGCAAGTTCAGATAATGCAAGGAATAAGCTGGAAGTTTTACTTCAAAAGGAGAATGTGATATGATATCCAACTTAATATTTTCATTAATTCCACCTCTACAGACCAAAAATATATCACAGAAGTTCAGAAAGTTGTTGAGGGGGGAGGCTGAAAACCTAGATCTGCAAGCTGTGAAATTCAATGAATTAACATGCACATCCAGCATGTATCTTCACTGGGGATGTCATCACAAGAAACCACAATTAAGTTTGAGATTGCCTTGGTCTACCCTGAAATGGAAAATCCAAGAAGCACCTACAATGATGTTTATTTATGAGATTTACCTATGTTCTTTCCCCCATAAACACCAACCCATCACCTAAGATCAGATTTATATTAGTGTCCATGATCTTTGTTCAGTCTTAAGCGATCATTGAGCTTATTCCGGACAAAATTACTATAGTTGTGGTCAAAATTAGTGTACCATAGTCTGGAAAAGTCCCCCTCAAGTTTCATCTAATACACAAACCGAGCTTTATATACCAGTGGTGTATTTCAGCCAAATCATTTGTCTATGTATATATTTGCCCTAGCTTCTCCTGTTAAATAAACTTCTGAAATTATTTCTGACCTTGAAACATATTAGGATTCTCGAGAAGGTTGACAGAGTAGCTACTGAAAGGGTGTTTTCTCTTATGGAGAGCTTAGGATCAGAGGACATAATCTCAGAATAAGGGGACAGCCATTTACAACAGATAAGGAACAATTTATTCACTCAACAGGGTAGTGAATCTATGGGATTCTTTACCATAGAAGAGGCTAGGTTTAATGATCAAGGCTGGGATAGACAGGATTTTTAATCAGTAAGGGAATCTAGGGTTATAAGGATAAGGCAGGATAGGGGAGTTGAGGATTATATACCAGCTATGATCTCACTTAGTGGAGCAGACTCAGTGGGCCAAGTGGCTACATCTGCCCATCTCTTATGGTTTTTCTTATAACTCAAGAAATATCTAACTTACCAATCTAAACTAAAAAAGCTTTAATAAACAGAATCCCAGAGCTAATATAAATGATATATAAAAAAAATCACAAGGTACAAAAGCAAAAACCTATTTCTAGTGTTGTGCTTTCTTGCATTCGTAATTCTTATGCACAATACGCTTTGTTCACTGAAGAGGAAAAACATGTTTTATGCATTTACAGCTTCCATTCATTTTTCATTGCATTTTTTTACATTATACTTCAATAGTGAATTGCTATAATAAACTTAACAGCCCCTATTCTAAACAGAACAGCTATATGTTGGTGTATCATAATTATGTTCAGATGAAATGAAAATCTCCACAAGTGCAACAATCTTATAAAGCAGGCAGAAGTAGAAATTTGAACACTAACTTAACAGAGGTCCCAATAATTTCCTGCAGCACAATGAAATACGGTTTTCAGACGAGATTTTACACTGAGGCTTCAAGTACAGTTCTGGCAGCAGAATTTTAAATTTAAATTCACAAATACTGGCCAGAGCACCAAAGATCCTGCTATTCAAAAAGCAGAACTCTCTCGACGCCCTGGCCAATACTGCTTATTCATACAGGACATAAAAGCAAAAAATCAGTTATTCATTTATCTCATTTGCAGTTTATATGACCTTGCAGGCATTCATTGGCTGTCATACTTGCTTACAATAACAGCTGTGAAGCACCGAGACATCCCAAGAAAATGACAGCACACTTTATAATATTCTTTGGATTAGGATTTAGCATGAAGAAAGAGTCACCTTAATAAGGAAGTCACCCTACAACCCAGCCACTATACATAAGCGCTGCCTTCTGAACCACCTGTTACTTATCAATAAAAGTACAAGTTGAAAAAGTTACCTTCAAAATAGGAACATAGGAGAAATAGGCCACTTGGCCCATCAAGCTTGCTCCTCCGTTCAAACAGGTCAGTGCTGACCATCTGCATTTATGCCATTTCCCCCACTACTCCCATTTCCTCAATGTCATTTGCATCCAGAGATCTATCAATTTGTTTTTAAATATGTTCAAATGTTTGAGCTTCCACAGCCCCCTGGGGTACACAATTCCAAAGATTCACCACCCTACAGGTGAAGAAATTCCTCTTCATGTTAGTCTTAAATAGCCTGCCTCTTTGGAGGCAGTGTTCCTGGTTCTAGATTCACCAGCCAGGGAAACATCCTACCCACATCCACAAGGTCACACCCTCTAAATATTTTGTAAGTTTTAAGGAAGTCGCTTCTCATTCTTTGCAATTCCAAAGAATACAGGCCCCAGCTTTCCCATTCACTCCATCATACAATACAGCCATCCCAGACGTTAATCTGAACCTCCATAACATTCTCTATGACATTCTTCCCTGGATAAGGAAAATAAAACTGTACAAAATACTCCAAACGCAGTCTCACCAAGGCAAGTCCATTTTAACCACCATTATGAGAAGAACAGGAAATGTTTTGTTGAAGTTGAAAATCTGCCACTTTTGTCTGTTAATGCAGATATCCTAATGAACTAGATACTAGATCCTCAGGAAACTTGAACTGTAGTTAGAATCCAAACATTTCATTCGCAATTCCGAAATCCAAACCATTTTGATTTTGTAGATTTTTGAAACAGAAGTTTTCAATGGTTAAACGGTATCCAACACTCAAGAACATCTTGCCATGAAGCTGGCCTTCAAGGCCAAGTCTCAAGATTGGCATGAAGAACAATGCCATATTTAGTTCTGTCTCTTATGTATGTGAGCTGTTACGGTCAAGCAATCAGCCACATCCAAGGACTTCATGACCAGTATGTGATTTCAATATACTGCTTTTACTCTTCTCCATACATGATAGATCTTGAGTAGAGTGTTAAAGTCAACTGAGGTTGCCAAATTTTAAATGTGAACTGTCCGTGCCTGCAACAGAAGTCAATTTCTAGTCTGAAATGTAGTAATTAATATCCCTTGCTGGAAAACCCCACCTGTCAAAGAGCTGAGCTGTCTCCTGTTAGTGTGTCTGTTGGTGCAGCCGAACTGTCCCTCCTCAGAGCCTCCATTGCGATATTCTGCATGCCTGCAAGCTGTTGAGCAGAAAGGACTGAAGTTGTGACACAAATGCCATATCTGCATGGTATCGAGACAAAAGTCAGGAATAAGTCACATCCCGCTTGTTTGCATACCTCATTAGGTGGCATCACCTACATAGACTATGCCTAGTATGTTGCCGACTTGATCACTGGAGAATAGAGTTAATGAAGATTGGAGCTCAAGTCTACTTTGTGCCAAGAAGAATGTGGTTGAGCATAGATTTGTGTTCTTGCTCCTTGCACATGAGCAGTTCATCTTTTGAGGTCATTCTGGTTGATAAAGGCCATGTGCAGCCACAATCTGTTCAATGTTTTTTTTCGCAAGACCACCTTCTTCAATGGGATTAGCTACCTCCATGATTTCTGCATCACAGAAGGAATCACAGCACCAGTATAGTTCCAGTAATATCAAAAACAGTTTCTCAGAAACAACAGAACATGTTTGCTCATCAACACCATGACCAAAGGTTTCATGGCAGTACTGGCCTGAGAAAGTTACTGCTTCAAACCCTGAGGGAGGTTCGGAAATGCAAGATATCAATCCCATTTAAGATGTTCTTTGAGCATAAATGCGTACTGCAATTGTGCAGCTCTTCCAACTCTTACTGGGAAAGTATAAAGTTGCCTTGCAATGATGATTTACAATACATAACCAGAAGATGAACTGCCACAAAAAAATCCAGGACAGTTGAATAAAGGAGCCTCTTCACACAGTAAGAGATTTTGGACTGTTTGCCAGCCCTTTGCATCACTCAGGTTTTCACAAACCATTATGGCAGATGTCCACAAAAATATTGGAATTAAACCATGTGCAACGCAGCAAGATTCACAAAAGCCATGACAGAATATCTACTTTGGCAGATTTCTCTGGGACTTGGATCAAATAAAAAAAGCATTACAGGTAAACCAACTGTGATGAGCAATCAGTATATAAAGTGAGGCACTTCATTTTTTGCCACTTTAAAGGACATTTCCAGAGATAAACACATTAGCCACTTACATCATTAACTTAAAAGACAAAGACAGTCAATTACTACAGAATACATCTGGATCAACTGAGTTGTGCTGTTCAATCACTTTGCCACCAATGCGTTAATTTTTCTTTTGCGCCAGGTGGCAACAGAACAACAGATCCCATGAGTTGAGTAACCTGGTCACAGAAATACAAGAACATGAGTATATTCTAATTTCCACCAAACGAGTCAGTAAAGAGTGAGACTTGAGCAGTTTACATTGAGAACTGCGTTTGAACATAAATTATTTCTTGCTGACGGTAAACTTCTTCAGTGAACTGAAGTTCAATGTCATCTCTTCATAAAAGTATCAAGGAAAGCCATTCTGATCCGATGGATTTCCTCCCAGCAGATCTAGTAAAAGATCTGGCAGATTCATACCCTGCTGTCAAGTTTACAACAGGTTGCACTATCCTGGAAATCACATTGCATTGATTGAAATATGGATGTTACCAAAATCCCAGGATAGATCCACAAAGATTGCAGATCTTGAATGCAGGTGTCAAGCAGGGGTAAAATTTAATCCACCTTGATAAATCAACTCTGAACATGAAAATAAAGCATGATGATTTACCTAGAAATATTTAGTACAAAAATATTCTAAAACTTGGACACTCTTTGAAGACTCAAAACAACTTAACTGCTACAAGCACAAAACAGATCAATTTCATCCTGCGCATAAAACAAGAGTTGTCACTGACAACTGGAGAAAAATCAGGATGCTGTGGTTCAGACGGATTCTTTATGTACAATGTGGAAAGGAAGGTCATTTGATCAAAGCTCCAATCTTCAAACGACTTCAAGTCTAATGGCAGAGACATGTACGTTTATGGAGGCCAGATAGAATGGGACGAAGACGTGTATAACACCACCACCACATTGAAATGTCTCAGTGCTTCAAAAATCAAATTAAAGAATTAGTAACTCATACTCAAATTAGATATTGGCATGCAACTTCTTGGAGCAAAGCATTTAAAATGCAATTACATTTCTGAAAAATTGAAAACAAATTTGTACCCCCCTGCATGGTCCTTTTTCCTTGTATCTTAATTGTTTCTGCCTATTCTATTTTTGAAACAAACTATTTTTATCATTCTTCTGATTGTCTGTTAATTTGAAAGATAAGCTTTTCAGCTAATCAAAAGCCAGAATGCATCACAAATATGATATCAATCTTTAAATACACAAAATTACACTAAATGTAGGAAAAGCTTCAGAGTGCTTTTGGCAACAACTAGGATGTGTGAACTCTGAGCTATCATTAATCCACAGGATGAAAACGTGTATTACATGACCATAAACTAAAATAATAAATTAATATTACTAAAAACAAAAACATATCTGGGTGTTTGGTGGCAGCAACTTGCAAAAAGCTTCTGCAAGTAGCTTTTGCTTGTGGATGTACTGTGCAATAGGCACATGCTGGTCATTTGAAAGCATTCATTCATCTACAAGTCTTAATTCTGTAAGCTATGACTTTACAAGAGCCTTCAAACTCAGGAATTAACTCAATTTTGTCAACTTTTAATATTTTCTCATTGCTTGCAAAAATGTGGAAAATTAAACACTTTTTCAAAAGCTAGGTAGTTCTATATTGCCAAAACCACATAGCTTACATACTATATTTGTTACAAAATTAATTAATAAATGAAGTGTACATTAAAGGTTCCCAAGCCATGGGTTTGGATTCACAAACCCCAAGGCAGCAAAGGTGACTCAAACTGTGAATCTGGCAGGACTGTCCTGAGATCAATGCTGAGAATCTTCAAAATGGTTGTGGATTAAATCACTGACTCATCCCTCCTCATCCTGACCTTAACAACTCATTTCACATTGTGGTTGCACTAATTTTCAAGCATTAAAATGGAGTCACTGCAGGAGAAGCTTGAGAAACACTGATGTATATTATAATCATGATAAAACCATTTTGTTGTTCTGCATAAACTATATTCCATAAGCATACCAGACCATATATTATTCTTGCTAGATAACTCCAAATTCTAATATTCTAAAACAAAAATTCCAAAATCAAAACCTTAATTGCAAATCAAACTGTAATTAATCTGAAATGGCTTAAAACTTCAGTTTTCACTTGGTCCTCCAATATTAGGCCTATAATTAGTCAAATTCTACAAGGCAGTAAAAAAATAAAAACACTTACATTTCTATGAAACCTTGTGAAAGAATGTTGCATATAAAATCTGTGCATATAAACAATTGCAGTGTTGATGGTCAATTGAGAGCTAAATATATATGTCAAGGAAAGCGAATCCTAAAGACATTAAGAAAGCAAGTTAGAACTTTATGCTTAAATGGAATCAAAATGTGCCTTTGGCAAAATAGAATTCAATGGAAAAGAAAGACTTTTAGACCAGAAAAAAAAAAATCAACTTCATCATGGGTACAATAAAATGTAGTATTTCTTTTAACTTCCAAACCTAAACTTGCACCATCCTGACGAACGGTTTCCAATCCTAAAGGGAACCCCCAGCAATTCTGAGGATTTCTGAATCCTCAGAAATCTTTGCTGTCAAACTTATCTGGGGAGGCTATAATTTCCAACACATGCTGGCACTGGATTTTTTTTTTAGATAATTTATGCTATAGATCAACTAAGACACCACCTCCAGTATAATTTCACTATGCATAACTGAAGTTCAGTAACACTAAAATAAACTACTGATTATTGACTACTGCATGGGACATGGCAAATCAATCTTAGCTGCGGAGTGTTCACCAATATACAACTATGAAGAGTCTTTATATGAAATAATTTGTCTTTGGACTGGACAGAATTGTGAAATATAGCTCAATAACAGTAATTAGAGAATCCAAATGCATGAATTTTAAAAATATATATGCAATTGTATAGCAATAAAGATACATTAGGGTAAAAGAAACCCACACAATCTGTACATCTTCAATTACTCCCAAAGTACTGCATTAAGGCAGGAATGGGAAACTAAGTATTCAATCTTGGAAATAGGGAATTTAGCTCAAAGGTTCAAAATCAATGCAAAAGTTATTATGCAGTTAAATACATTCTATTCCTGTTATAAAAGGGTCACAAATACAATTGTCTTCAAAATTTGGCAGAAATTATGCTACAAATTCCAATCCGTTTGGACCTGATTGGCTGTTCATAACGGTCACCAAAATCCCTGCCATATTTACATATTTAAATTTACTGTAGTGTGCTGCTTTAACAAACAGATCCTGTAGTAACCTCTACTTTCCCAGATTGCTTCACTCAATATTATGGAATATTATCCCAATTAATATTTAGGAATCACATTTGTCATAGACTACATCATTAACAGCAGCATGGTTCATTTCTTCCTTAACAATGAGAAACACAACAAAGGGACAGGATTAATTGGATGACTTTATCAAAGTAGTAAAAGCTATATAGTTCTATGATTCCAACTCATCTCAAACTATTTCTGTGGCAAAAAATAGTTTCACTCAGGTGAGCAACAGAATCAGTCTCTTTCAGTGCAGGAGGCAGCCATTTGACTCATCAACTTTGCACTTACCACAATCCCACCTAGTCCTATCCCTATAACTCCACTTATTTATCCTGACACTGAGGAGCAATTTAGCATGGACAATCCACATGGGAGGAAACTGGACCATCCAGAGGAAACCCACACAGACAGAATGTGCAAACTCCTTATGGTGACCCAAGGCTGAAATTGAATCTGGGTCCCTGGTGCTGAGGCAGCAGTGCTAACCACTGTGCCAAAATAGTGGTACAAGAATCAGGGATGGACTATACATACAATTTGAATATTTTTCCTGTTCTGATAAATGCCTTCTAATTCATGAAAAAACTAAAATTACGTTACGTACGTCCCTAAAGTCTTCTTACAACCCCAGTGTTGCTTCATGATTCAGGTTACACACAAAATGACAAGAAAAATATTAAACCGTTCAGCAGATTCGAGTTACCAACTCAAATAGCCAAGCATAAGTTATCTTGACGGTGTCATTTGAACCATTAACTGATTGGATAACACCTTCACATCTAAACGTCCCAGCAACTAATTATTCCCCTCTTCCTCGCAACAGATAGGATTATACTCGTCATGGTACAAATTTACACGGATCCCCGCTTTAAACTCTGCATCAGCAGTGAGACTGCAAAGATAGACAGATTGGAAACCGTGTGGATGTTGTCCTCTGATCCATCAGGTTGTGTGGCTTTAAAGCATGGCGCCATGACCATGATGATTGCCGGTCTGGTGCCGGCAGCCATGTTGTCTTTTGTGCCCTGTTGCACCACCTGTTCCAGATCCTGCCGGGCCTCTCCACGCGATTTTTCCTCCTACCCAAAGTAAGAGCGAGCTGAAGATAGGAGCAAACGGACCGATTTACATTCGCGAGGCGATTTCCCCTTCCAGCCTTAAAAAAAATAATTGCCCACAAGCCCGGGATACAGAAAGCCGGGAAACTCGGTGCCGCCAAAAAAGCCGACTACAAGAGAACGGGCCGGCGAGCTACCCGGCCTCCGAAACCACTAACATTTCAAACACACACCCATTCCCCCGGCCGTGGGAGCCAGCTCGGCTCCCTTGCCAACTCCGGGCAGGCTCAGATCGGTCAAGTGCCGCCATGTCGGGCCGGGCCCACAAGGCCGGGCCCGCTCCACAAGCCCCGGACATTTCTAGAAGTCTCCCGCACGGGGAAGGATACACATTGAGCCGCTGGCCCATATCCTGGACTAGATTGGCGGCCTGTTGCCGGTACGACAGCTCTTTGTCGGTGTCGATCCCGCATCGCCGGGATGGCGTGTTCTCCAGCTGTTCCCGGCTGAAATACCATTTCGACGATGCGGCCGAAGCTGCCATTGAGCCGACACAGCAAGCAACTCCCAGCGTCGCGTGCAAGGCGCATGCGCACCGCCTTCCGCCCAGCGTCAGCGCGCACAATCGCCGGAAATGACAGCGCCGATCGCCTTTCGCGTCATCGGAAACCCGGCGCGCGCACACAGTGCATGCCGGATCTTAGAGTCCGGGAGGCCAGCGGCTGACTCCGCGACCAACGCCCAGCGTCGCGGCAGGGCGAGTACGCGCCTCTCCCGCACCGGCCAACGTCTGCGCGCGCACAATCACCGGAAGTGAGTGTGCCGATCCGCGGTGCGTCACCGGAAGTCCTGTGACCAAGTGTGTGCTGAGATGTGTCGTCGGCTGGGAGACAAGTAACTGACTCCGAGTGAAAGGAAACTACTGGTTTGTGGGGGAAGGCTATTAATCCTTTGTCCACTTACCTTCGAATGTTTTGGGTTCTGGATACAGGTAGCTTCTGGCCTCAGTCCAAACATGGACAAAAGAGTTGAACCCCTGAGTTTTTTTTTAAATTCACGGGACACATACGAGAGTTATGAATGGTGCTGAACATTAGCCTGGATTACTAGTCCAGTGACATTAGAACAAAACAGCACGAGAAACAGGCCCTTCGGCCCAGCGAGCCCGCACTGCCACCCCATGTTTCCACCTCTATCCCTGATCCCTGTATATGTTTATAGATCTATGGATTAAAAACCAAATTTGAAACAATTTAGGGAGAATTTGTTTTTTACAGTTAGCCTAAGAGCACATCTTTGGTATGTGGGAGGAAACTGGAGCACCTGGAGAAAACCCATGCAAGCATGGGGAGAATGTGCAAACTCCCACAGACACAGGCCCAAATCCGTGTATCTGCACAGCACAGCGACAGTCACTGAGCTGTCAGCTTCAATAATAGCCCAAAATTAAATTGCCCTCATATTCATCAATGCTGCGTTCCGAAAAGTCCATTTTGTTTCCCACTCTATCAAGGTTGCAGGTCCAAAGTGTCATTTTGTGAATCTCAATAGCCTTATCCTTATAAAGCTAACCCCATCTTCCCAGCAGTTGCTGTTTGTGCTGTTTCTAGGAACCATCATCTTTCTTCCTGCTCCTTAACCCAGTGGGTTAATGTCAACTCCAGATGCACTTCAGTCAAAAGGCTTTAGCTTTGAGCAGAAACTAAGAAACTGGGCCCATTTTCAGCTGAGCAAATAAGATTTAAAATAAATTAAAATTACAAGAGGTTTCGATAAGGCAAATAAGGAAAAAATTATTTCTACGAGTCAGTGATTCATGACTGACGGGATGTAAATTTGAATCATTCCCGAAAAAGCAAAGGTTCAGAATTTGTATTTTGTTAAGAAAACAGAGGTTGGGATTTTCTGGCCACACTCGCTCCAAAACAGTAAAATCCTACCCGAGGTCAACAGCTCTTTGCATGGTCTGTCCCCCATGAGTTGGTAATTGCAGTTCCTAGAGGCCAATTTAGGTTGATGAGTTGGAGCTGTGCAATGGTACATCATTACACCCATAGTTAAGATTTATTGTTGAATTATGGAACAGTGCACACTAGAAATACCAGAAAAACAACCGAAAGCAGTGATGCAGAGAGCTGGGGATCCTGCAGTATCTCACCTCCTGAGTCCCCAAAGATTTTGCACTATCTGTAAGGCTCAAGAACATAAGAAATAGGAGCACGAGTAGGCCATACAGCCCCTCGAGCCTGCCCCACCATTCAATAAGATCATGGCTGATCTATAGTGGTTTAGTACCACTTTCCCGCTTTCTCCGCGTAACCCTTAATTCCCTTGTCAACTAAAAACCTATCCACTCTTGACTGGAACATATTCAGTGAGGAAGCCTCCACTACCTCATCAGGCAGAATATTCCAAAGATTCACCACCCTTTGCGTGAAGAAACCCCTCTGCAACTCCAATCTGAACCATCCCCCCTAATCACGAGGCTGTGCCCTCTAGTCCTGCTATCTTTGCTAAGTAGGAAGAGTCTTTCAACGTTTACCCTAACCATCCCCTTCATTATCTTATACATCTCCGTAAGATCTCCTCTCAGCCTTCTAAACTCCAAAGAGTACATACCTAGCCTATTCAGTCTCTCCTTATAATCCAACGCCCTCATCTCCGGTATCAGTCTAGTAAACTTTCTCTGCACCTCCTCAAATGTGGCGAACAAAACTGCACACAGTACTCCATCTGCAACAGAACCTCCCTACTTTTATATTCTATCCCCCTAGCTATAAAGGCCAACATTGCATTCACCTTCTTAGTCACCTGCATACTGTGTTTTTGCAATTCGTGCACAAGGACTCCCAGGTCCCTCTGCACAGTCTTCTCCATTTAAATAGTAATCCTTCCTACCATTATTATTACCAAAGTGGATAATCTCACACTTGCTAACATTATACTCTATCTGTCAGGTCCTCGTCCACTCACTCAACCTATCCAGATTCCTCTGCAGGCTTTCCACACCTTCCATGCAATTTGCTTTTCCACTCATCTTCATGTCATCAGCAAATTTCGTCACCCTGCACTCTGCCCCTTTCTCCAGATTCTCCATCTTGGGATTTCACAAGATGTTTTTAATGCTTTTCACATTAATTATCATATAAAAAATCTGCTTTTATTGTCCAAGGAATGATGGCTGATGTCCTTTGTAGCAGGCATCACAGCTGGTCAGAAACCCCAAACCCAACAAATGACACAAGAACACAACAAAGCGCATGCCATCATGTGAATTACTGTTGAGCACACTATAGAGATGCTAAAGCAATGATTATCTCATTTGGACTGTTTTAAAATATTGCTGTGCAATCCAGACACTTGTTGTGAAATAGCAGGGTGTCTTCCTACTGCCCTGACCTCATCTTGGAAAGAATGTATTGGAAAAGGAGAGAAAAAAAGAACATCTTGTCAAACTTTTTCATCTTATACTCATCAGGCCAGATATAAGAATATCAATTATAAAGGGAACAACAATGAGAAAGAGAATGCTAATTGAGTAATGACTAGCCTCTAATTGGTAGAGGTATTGTCATAATAAAGGCACCAGGGGAAATTAACTGTCAAACATTTGTTTAAATTCAAACCAGTCAAATTCAAATGTTGACTATGATTGCTGATGCCCGTTGCAGCCAGGCATCACAGCTAGTTAGAAATCCCAAACCCAACAAGTGACACAAGAACACAATGAAGCGCATACTATCATGTGAATTATTATTGAGTACACAATAGGGATGCTAAAGCAATGGTCAGCTTATTTGGGGTTTCTAACCAACTGTGATACCTGGCTGCAAAGGGCATTAGCCAGTGTGGGATCTCTTGTATTGTTTGCTTCAGTTTATGCAAAAGATTTAATTTTAAGATATTTCTGCCTATGTAACTAACTATGCTAAGGTTTGAAGTAACTTGGCCACATTTTAAAACTCAGCTAAGATGCCAGGATTAGCTTGGGAAGTTGATTGCATTCTTTGAAAGTACAACGCAAGCAAGGCTCTTTCATAAGCAAAACAAAGATTTTCATAACCAAAGCCTTCATGGTCACAGCTACAAATTGTTTATGGAAGTTACAGACACTGCTTGTACCTAGTAATTTCATAACAAAGATAACCGAAAAGTTATAACGCTTTCCAATGCTGTATGTGGGCAATGTAAAGTTTGGATCAAGTCTGTGTCAAGACTAGCTTTTGCTGGCCTCTCTCTCTCTCTCTCATAATCCTTTTTTTAGCTTTTGGCAATATGTTAATTTTAAAATACTGCTCAATAAAAGTTATTCAATGGACGAGTGTTGTCTTCATCTATTCTGAGGAATGAATGGACCCACAGCCAACATTCCCTGGACAATAACAACAGATTTTATATATGATGCTTAATGTGGGAAACATTAAAAACATCTTGTGAAATCCCAAGATGTTTCACAAAGATATAAGAAAACAATCTTGTTGATTACTGGATAAAAGATGATTGATCGTGACATTACTGTGGGGAGACAGGGAATGGCTGTTCCTAAGCCGTTGTTTAGTTGAAAAAGCTACATTGTTTAAACATGCTCCTTCTATCTGCAAAGGTCAGGACCTTGTGTGTGAATATATATATAGTTTCAAGCACATCTAAGTAAACTGCACTACAAGCCCAACTGATCTTAAATTGTTAGTGTAATTCTCAACTCACTGAGAATTGTTCAGCAAGTGTTGTTCAATTGTGGAATCATATTTAATGTTGGACACCATACTTTGAGATTTGCAAGCATGGCTGTTTGGGTCAGTGTTTTGCTTGTTGCGAGCAGCTGATGGGACATACAGTTTACGTACCTGGCATCATTGGCATTGAAATTCATATAACACATTGCTCATTTTAAGACAGATCATCTTTTGTTTTGATGACAGCATCCTGTTAGTGGAGAATACCATTTTTGTGTTGCATGGAATGGCTAGCTTCACCTCTTGCTCAAATTATTCAGACACCTTTTCAGAGTAATGTGAAGTGGGCAAAGTGGCAGCTTTAGGCCCATTAATAAATTAATATACAGTGGGCAACTGTATATTTGTTGAGCCGAAGGGCCTGTTTCCCGTGCTGTTTTGTTCTTTGATCAAGATAGCTCAAATCCACCTTTGAAATAGAGTAGTAAAATCAGCTGTCTTTCTTCAATGTGGTAGCTGAGGAATCTATCAATGAGTCCTCTCTTACTGCCCACTGTAAGGTTACCATTACTGTGCAATATATGCATTGGGGATTCCTACAGTTCCACACACTATAGAATGGTCTTATCAGCAAGCTCTAAAATAGGGTTTGAGAAATTTGCTTACCAGGCAAGCTTGATGCTGAAATAGAACATCAAAGCCATTCTGTGGTCATGGCTATCTTGGCCAGATCATTGCTCACTGTACATCATGCAAACTCATAACTGGGCCTAAAGCCACCTTTTCCAATTCAGAAGAAGTCCAGTCTACCTCAGATTATCCTGGTGTGGTAAGCTATCAGAGAAATGGAAGCAGCAGGTGAAGCTAATTGTTTCATGTTGCCACTATGCAGTAATAACACAAGACGTACTCTCCACTAACTGCTGTCAAGCCATAATGACCTTCTGCTTTTAACACAAATGAGTTGTGTTAAACTCAATGCACATTTCCGTGCTGGTGTGATACCAGTTATATAGGGTACATTTGATTTGATTTTATTTCTTATTGTAACATGCATTCATATACAGTGAAAAGTATTGTTTCCTGCGCACTATATAGACAAAGCGTAATGTTCATAGAGGAGGAGAGAAGAGTGTGCAGAATGTAGTGTTATAGTTATAACTAGGGTATGGAGAAAGATCAACTTAATGCGAAGTAGGTTCATTCAAAAGTCTGATGGCAGCAGGGAAGAAGCTGTCCTTCAGTCAGTTGGGTTACATGTCCTCAGACTTTTGTATCTTCTTCCTGATGGAAGAAGGTGAAAGAGACGATATCCAGGGTGCAGGCTCTCTTTGATTATACTGGCTGCTTTTCTGAGGCAGCAGCAAGTGTAGACAGAGTCAATGTATGGGAGGCTGATTTAAGTGATGGACTGGATTCTTTTTCATGACCTTGTGTAATCTATTGCCGTCTTTGATGGAGCAGGAGTCATACCAAGCTGTGATACAACCAGAAAGAATTATTTCTATGGTGCACCTATGGAAGTTTTTGAGAGTTGTAGTGGACATGCCAAATTTCCTTAATTTCCTGAGAAAGTAGAGAAGTTGGTGTGTTTTCTTAATAATAGCATCAGCATGGAGGGTCGAGGACAGGTTGTTAATGATCTGGACACCTAAAAACTTGAAGCTCTCGACCAATTCTGTTTTGTCCCCATTAATGTAGACAGGGGTGTGTTCTCAACTACACTTCCTGAAGTCGATGACTATCTTCTTCATTTTGTTGACATTGAGGGAGAGTTATTGTTGTCACACCAGTTCACCAGATTCTATACCTCTTTCCTGTACTCTGTCTTGTCATTGTTTGGGATCTGACCCACCACGTTGGTGTCATCAGCAAACTTGAAAGTCAAAGAACAAAGAACAACACAGCACGGGAAACAGGCCCTTCGGCCCAACGAGCCCGCGCCACTGTCCTAACGTCTTAATGACATATAGAGACCAATATAGGGACAATTGGTCCCTATATTGTACCCCAAGTCAAGTTGGAGGGGTATTTGTTCACACAGTCATATGTGTATAAGGAGTATAGTAAAGAGCTAAGGACAAAGCTCTGTGAGGCACCAGTATTGAGGATGATTGCGAAGGAGGTGTTGTTGTCTACCTTACTGATTGCAGTGTATGGGTCAAGAAGCTTAGAGTCCAGTCACGTAGGGAGGAGCTGAGCTCTGAGTCACGAAGTTTGGAGAGGAGTTTTGCAGGAATAATGGTGCTGAAAGCTAAACTGTAGTCAATAAATAGAAGGCTGACATAGGTATCTTTGTTATCTAGATGTTCCAAGGTTGAGTGTAGGAACAGAGAGATCATGTCTATCTTCTATGGACCTGTTGCAACAGTAGGTAAACTGAATTGTGGATCCAGACAATCTGAGACGCCAGGACTGATTTATGCCATGAGTAATTTTTTGAAAACTTCATAATCATGGATGTCAGAGTCACCAGACAATAGTCACTAAGACACATTGCCTTGCTTTTGTTTGGCATTGGGATGTTGGTTGTCTTTTTGAAGTAGATACGCACCTTAGTTTGGTATAAAGAGAGGTTGAAGATGTCTGTGAATACCCCTGCTAGTTGATCCATGCAGGATCTGAGTGCTCCTCCAGGTATCCCATAGAATCATAGAATGCATACAGTGCAGAAGGAAGCCATTTGGCACATCGAGCAGGTACCAACCACAATCCCACTGGAGCACCCAGAGGAAATCCACACAATCATGAACAATAAACAATAAACTCCACACAAGTGACCCAAGGCCGGAATTGAACCTGAGTCTCTGGCGCTGTGATGCAGCAATGTTAACCACTGTACTGCCCTAAATATTTAAACATACATATTCGAGCCAGTTGTTTTCTGTGGGTTGATTTTCAAGAAGGCTACTCTAACATCTGCAACAGTGACCTCAGATACAGGTTTATCCAAGGCTTCCAGGGTGGAGGGTGTACTCTGTCTGACCTCTTGCTCAAAATGGACATAGAATGCAATGAATTCATCAGGGAAGAGTACATTGTTGCTGGCGATTTTACATGCCTTCATCTTGTGGCCTGTTATGTCTTATAGACCATACCATAGTTGGCGAGAGTCCGTGTGGCTAGCCTGAGACTCTAGTTTGATTCGGTACTGTCTTTTGGCATCTTTGATGGATCTCTATAGATCATGTTTGGCTTTCCTGTGTAGGTCAGGGTCAACTGACTTGAACATCTCAGACCTGGATAAACAGTGGATATCCCTGTTCATCCATGGTTTCCAGTTGGGAAACACACGGATGTATGTTTATAGAACCATAGAATCCCGACAGTGCAGAAGGAGGCATTCAGCCCATTGAATCTGCACTGACAACAATCCCACCCAGGTCATATCCTGCAACCTCATGTATTTACCTCACTGATCCCACTGACACTATTATCTCAATGACTGATAATAATATCAAATGTTATGTCTCTTCTGCTATATGTCTCCTTTTACTATTTATTCTTGCCATGTTGGTTACTTTGCCAAAGCTATATTTTATGTCTATTCCTAAATGTCATAGGTGGTGGTGTTGGACTTCTTCCTTGAATGCATAGAATTGTAGAATCGCTACAGTGCAGAAGGAGGTCATTCAGTCCATTGAGTCTGGATGGATAACAATCGCATCCAGGCCTCATTTCTGTAACCCCATGTATTTACCTTACTAATCCCCTGACACTGAGCAATTCAGCATGGCCAATCAACCTAACTTGCACATCTTTGGAGTGTGAGAAGAAACCAAAGCACCTGGAGAAAACCCATGCACACTGGAAGACAGTCACCTGAGGTCCCTGGTGCTTTGAGGTAGTAATGTTAACCATTCTGTTATCATGCTGCACTATTGTCAGCAGTTCTTGAGGTGAAGATACTGTCTCAATTTATCAGGCAGAGAAGGTATTGGGGATGGATTAGATTGTGGTCATGAATAGAAAAATAAAACTTGTGTACTAAATCATATAGCTTTTAATGAAATATTGTTCTTATCCAATTCGCTGTTTTGGCATTGTCATCTGTTGCAGTGTTAAATCATGCCATTCCCTGGAAGGAAAGTGTGTCAAGTAATCTAGTCTCAGTTTTATTTTGGCCTGTGAGCAAAAAACAATACACACAGTTCTGCTGCTGAAATCTTCAAGCTTTCTATCCACATATAGATATGTTTTTATATACTTAGTCTGAATAAGTGCCCACAACCTGTTTACTTAATCCCTTATGAATGATTGGTACATTTACGTCATTATAAAAACACATTATCCACAATTATCAGGTATTTTCAAAATGTACAGTCATAGCATTTAAAATAGAACACACTTAAAAATGTAGATCTTTTATTCACTTTACTATTAAAATAACAGAAGCAAGGTTTCAACTGATCTGACCCTTTCTAGTTGAAAACGCAAACAATTAAACCATTTGCTACTGAGTCATCATTCACAGTATATGAAGACAAATATTGCAAGGTTCTCATTTGAGTTAATTACTAAATATTATTTATTTGAAAAAGTACATTACAGGATTGGAATGAGCATTAATGTGAATAGATGTAAAAGACATGCAAAAAACTTTCCAACGAAGAAAGATTGTCACTAATTTTAGCAAAAGAGTTTGTTTTGAAAACAAATGTAGCAATCCTTTACTTAATGGGATAACGTTGGGCTGAAATTTTTCCTATTCATAAATCAAGTAGGAAAAGTTGTTAGAAATAAAATGAATAGAATAAATGCATTCCCACTTTCAACAGGAAGAATGACAGACTTTAAAACCAACATTTTTGCTGGTTATGAGAAATCTAGAATTGGCATCTTATACAAACATATGATTTGAGGCAAAAATTTGTCATTAGGTCTCTCAAGCCTGCTCCACCATTCAGTAAGATCATGGCTGATCCGATTGTGACCTGAGCTCTACTTTTTTCCTTAGTTCTTATATGCTTTGAATCCCTTGTCAATCAAAAATTTATCTAATTCACCCTTAAAAATATTCAATGATCTTGTGTCCATTGTAGAATCCCAATAGTGCAAAAGAAGGTCATTCGGCCTATTGAGTCTGCACCAACCGCAATCCTACCCAGGCCCCATTCCCGTAACTCCACCTATTTATCCTTGCTAATCCCTGACACTAGGGTTAATTTATCATGGCCAATCAAACTTAATCCACACATCTTTGGACTTTGGGAGGAAACCGGTAGCACCCAGAGAAAACCGACGCAAACATGAGAAGAATGTCTCTGTGGAGTTTGCACAGTGACCCGAAGCCAGAATTGAATCCAGGTCTTGGTGCTGTGAGGCAGCAGTGCTAACGACTGTGCGCTCTCTGGGGAAAAAAATTCTCCCACTCGCTATCGTAAATGTGAGATCCCTTATTTTTAGACTGTATCTCCTAGGTCTAATTGTCTAGTCTTATTGAATTACTGTTGTCATTCCCATGCAGAGACACTGAAGGCACAGATCTCATTATACAATTTCCTTTTGATGTTTGATTGTGAGCCAGAACATTAATGTAAATGCAGAACTAACTAATTATTGCCTATGCTAACTGAAAAAGCAAACATTTAACAAAAAATTGAATTCTGTTTCCATAGATACATTAATTCAGATGCAAAGTGTATAATGGTTCCATCCACAGCTACAATGGTTATACACAAGTGGCACATGTGTGTTTAACAATATGGATGCAGTTTTTCCATGGTTGTTTTGGAGAATGGAATAGGAATGTTATAAACACATATGCAAGATAAATGCCGGAATTTTACTGCCTCGCCCACCCCAGAATCAGGATATTTTCCATTGGCCTTGGGTGGAATCTTATGAGCCTCAGATGGACGAGGTGCTAAAATTCTGGCAAAGCAATTTATATGGATATGTATTCATTAGAATATAAGCGGGGCCAATATATTAAATCAAATCATATTTATAATTTTTTTTGTCAGCAGCATTTCTTTAAAACTTACATCCTGAGGAAATGTTGAATAATGCAACAAAGAAACTACTATTTGGCATGGGAATATCTAAAACAAATATTCAATTATCAGCTTTGGAGATAACTTCTGACTTTTACTATTATAGTCATTGGTAGAACAGAACCTGTGTATTGCTGACAAAAGATACATTTGTCAAATCTTTTTGTTTTGCACACATCAAGACAGTCATAGGAATACCAGTGTCAAGAAACAACAACTATAACTGTATAAGAAGAAAGTGCTGATTGGTTGGAAAGTAGACCTTGATTCATAGAGGCATTGATATGAAGATTTGACTGCTTGCTGGTGACTGACTGTTAACTACTAAACATTGTTTAAAATTTAAAATAGACAGCTTGACTGTGATTAATCAAAGTATTGCCCAAAGGAATAAGCCAGCAAATTGCTGTCACATATTGTTTAGATGATACAGGGGCAATATGTATACATGTTCTTTCTGTCTGAAAATAAAAAACTAAATATGTAGCTTCCAGTACATGCAAGTGCACCACACTGCCAGCCTGACTGACAATCTTAATTTAGCTATCAACATAACACTTAGCACACAGAGGATTATTTAGCTAATGTTGTCCAATCATTGAATCACCATCTAATGTTGGACTTTGTGTTTTGCAAGCATGGTCTAGCTGGGTTTAGTTTCTACCTTGTCCATTATGAACAGCAGGAGGGACATGCTGTTTGATATGATCCACCGCTCTTTGGGATGTACAGCCTCCACACCTAGCATAAAAATGGCACTGAAAGTCATGTCTCAAATGACTCATTTGTATGACAGTCATTGGCTTCACAGCAGCATCCTCTTAATGAAGAATATCACTTGAGTTACTACTGCATGGTTGTAGGATGAAACACCTGTTACTCAAACTTTGGAAAATCTTGCTTTTTCAGGATAATCGAAGATGGACAGGGCACTTTTTTAGCGTCAAAGGTGACAACTTTATCAATTTGTCAATATTCAATGCAATATGATTCTCCCCCAGGATGCCATTGATGCACCCCATTTCAGCATCAAGCTTGTATGTTGAACAAATGGTTCAAGATCCTATTCAGAAGGTTGTTGATAAGACAAATCATCTTGTGTGTGGAATTATAAGAATACCAAAGGTATATTAAAAGATCTGAAAGTTGGCTTAATAGACCATGGTACAGAACACACATTAGCATTTGTCAACTACATCAAGGAAAGGAACTTCATTTGAGCAGGATGAAGTCAATGAAGACATGCAAGGAAGTTATTAAATACCGCTGTGGATTTAAGAATAGCAAACATATCACCCACATATTGGAAATATACAAGGGGGTTCAAAGATTAGGTGGCATTCCATCAGAAACACATTTCTCACTTGCCAACCAATCAAGACTCTCCAATCATATAGTAGAAATTTGTTGTTCTCCCTTACATTGGCTTTCTTGAAAATTGTCCTCAAGTACAAGATGAAAAGCTTCAACCAATGTCTCCTTTTAGTTTAATATTAAATTACAAGAACTGCTAGCATTTAAGGTGGGAGGGGGGAAAGTTCAAAGAAGATGTGAGGGATAAACATTTTGCACAAAGAGTGGTAAGAATGGAATGTGCTGCCAGGGGTAGTGGTGCAGGCAGGTACAATATGGCATTTAAGAGGCTTTTAGATAAGCACTCATATATGCAAAGAATAGAGGGATATGGACCAAGGGTAGTAGAAGGGATTAGTTTAATTTGGAGTCGTGTTCGGCTCAACATCATGGATTGAAGGTCCTGTTTCTATGCTGTATTGTTCTATGTTGTTATAATGCAGGTGAGTTGCACTGACCAACATTAGTATCATGTGTTGTACAGCTAGTACATTCAAAGTACACAGCCAGATGAACTCAATGCCAGTGTTCCCTCTAATGTCCCTTCAGTCATGATTTTGAAAGAGGCCATAATTTGTGCTCAGCCTGCAAACCCTCTACACGGCATAGTCCCACTTGCTGCGCAGTTGCATCACTTGGGAGGAACATTTCTCATTGCAGCACTCACTGAACTATTGACAAAGAATTTTGTGCCTTGTGCTTGGAAACACTTATGGAATTCTGCTGCTGGCTAATTTTATTGAGAACAGAACTTAAGATTTCAGAAAGAAAATTGAGGCTCTGGACAGTGTACAATGCAGTTTCACTAAGATGCTGATTGGTGTAAGGATATACAAAGAAAATCAATATGAAAGAAGTGTTTATAATCAGGAAAGGAAAGGTTGGGGTAGATTGAAGCACGTTGCTTCCAGTGATTGAAGTGTCAAAAATCAGGGTATATAGATACAACATTAAAAGCAAAAGATTGCAAATTAAGGGCAGAAGCTTCAATTCAATTCACAGCTTCAGGGTCCATGGAATTCATTCCCAAGGTTAGTGTTTGGAGTAGCAACTATTTTAATATTCAAGATTAGATTGGATACTAGGACAAAAGGAAAAGTGTTGAAGAAAAATAGGAACAGGTTGGGTAAATATGATTGGTGTCTTTGTTTGTGTGGAGGATAAATACCAACACAAATTAGTTCTGTCAGATAACCAGTTTCTGAGTCATAGCTTTTGTGAAAAAACTAAAAACTTTCTGTAATGAGTTTAAATATCTCCTTGCTGCCCAAAAGCATGCCTTGGTTATTTTAAGATATGGGTTCATACTGGATGTAATTGGTTATGCAATGGCAGGTTTTAAGCTGAAAATATGTTATACAACCCTTTAAGTGAGCAAGGAGATTTACATACTTCCTGGCTTCAGCACGCTGGGATGTGGGGTGTGTCAGATGGGCACCTGACCTTTGAATAATACTGCTGGGTGTGTCAATACATATCTGGATTCACATAGTTTTAAAATGATTGCTTTAAAATGAATATTGACAATTCTCATAGCAGCCCATATGTATTCCTGTGCTGAAGAAAACTATCTACATTTTGGATTTCCTGAAGTTGGTTTCTATCCCTGCTGCTTTGACTTCAGTCTATCTACAAATCTCCTTTACAGTACATTACAAAATATTTTATTGCTATTTTATCATCACGTGTTCAAACTTGTCTTTGTGAAGATTCAGGCTATGAGGTGGTTAATGTGTGAGATTAGCCGTAATATTTTTCTAATTTTAAAGACACCTATTATAGTTACACTGTGAAGTATAGGGCTTTTTGGAGATTGGAATTTTGTTTAGGAGCTAGGAAATGGAAACATGAAGTGCTCGAGCAGCATCGTTGGCAGGTGAAAGCAATTAAAAAAAAAGAATGTCTATTTATATCACACCTTTCACAACCTTGAGGCAGGTTTCTCTGATCTCATCCCCCACCCTGGCCAAATGAGAATGGCAAGATTTGGTGCTCAGCCAAAACTCCATTCACTGCAGTGACACTGGAGAATCCCAGCCATGGAATAGGTCAGAGGAGTCTGGCATTTTACAGTCAATACAGTATTTTTGAAGTACAGTCGCTGCTGTATTGTCGGAAACATGACACTAATTTGTCCAAGGAAGGTCCCACAAACATAAAATCTGATTATGATCAGATAATGTGTTGTTGTGAGCTTGATTGGGAGACAAATATTGACCAGCACACCAGGGATAATGTGCCTGCCTGCGCCACCACCCCCCCACCCCCCCCATCCCCAAAATAATGATTTGGAATCTTTTATGTTCGTCAGAGGGAGCAGAAGGTGTAATGTCTCATCCAAAAAAAGAGACAATGTTACAGAAGCAAATTTCATTATAAATATGGACACAGCAACTTATGTGAAAAAATTAACAAAATAATCTGATAAAAATGTGTCAAAGGGAAGTCCATGCAGATATAGGATGTTTGATATAATTCATGTTCTTTGTGAAGTTTCGCTGTCTGTGTTCTGAGCTGCCATTAACTTTTCATTAAGCTTTTGCAATTAATGTTCAAGATTTATGGATTTTAGAGGGTTGTTGCTCTATTTAATACAAGCTGGAGATATCAGTGTACAGAGTTGCAATAAACGGGGTATGCTGTTCATTTTCAAGCTTACCCCATGACAATAGATTGAATTATAGATGTTGCCTTTGGGAAGATGTTTATCAGTCAAATTCCAAACTCAGTTGTGTCTTATATAATTTAGACATTTCTTAACGGAGGAAAAGGAAAGCATATTAAGGGGCTATTGAATCAACAAACTGTTCCTTTCCAAGGCCAAGGAACTCCAGTGCATTTTTTGCGAGCAGTTTTTCCTGTAAAACAAGTGAAACCAATTTTATGATAAATTTGAAAGAATCCCAGCGTAAATAGATGAATCATTCTTTTTGTTTTAAAATAAGGGATGAATTTTATAACTGTATAGTAAAGTGGTTAATCTACGGTGGTAATCACAGATAAAAATAAAAATAATTCCTTATATTTCCCTTTCTCTTATTTGTCTTTAACACATTTTCTCCATATCTACCTAAACAATTATAGCCTTTTCACTTCCTGTCACACCATTTCAGTGGACTTGTTTTTTTCCTTTGTTCCTCCTTATTTCTTTTACTCATTTACTGAGTTTGTCTTTTATTACAATATTTAACAAAAAGCTAGGCTAGACCTTTAGGCCCCAATAGGTATAGGTATAAGGCATGGAATTTTATGTTGCTGGCCAGTTTTCCACCACATTTTCTCAGGATGGGAGGGTACAAGGCTGTCTATCAGCCAATCAGTGGATTAGGGCTCTTTTGAAAGTGTTTAGAGCATACTGCTATAGGTTGACTGGAATTTTTCAGTTCACCTCTGGACATCCCCCCTCTCAAGACATCAGAAACTAGGCCTAGAGGTGACTTCACAGTGGAAGAATGGGGGAGGGCTAACATTTGTGGCACAGTTTGTGGTCCTAATCACTGGCTTTGCCTTCAGCTGCAGCCAGAGACCATTCCATTGAGGACACTTTTATTTTAAAGAATAAAAAAAAGAGCACTTCCATGACAATATAACCTCTCTCTTTCTTATCTGGGAGTTATTAACGCAATCCAAAAGTCAATTACTTTTCCTATCTGCCCTCCCTCAACCCACCTGTTATTGAGGGTGAAAATTTCTCCCTTAATATTTCAGAATTAATGGAGCAACATGCAGATTATGTAGCTGTTAATATTAATATTACCTTAAGTTCATTGCTGAATTCTTCCATAGACTCAATAAGTCTTCCTGGTTTCAATTCTCCCAGTGGGAATGGATAATCTGTGCCCAGCATCACCTTGTCCTAAACACAGTGAAGTGGGATAATTGGGGAAAAAAAATGACACAAATAACTGAAGTAGCACATGTAGTTATGAGCAAAAACAGCTTTTAAAGAATAGCTATGAGAGCCCTTTCTCAGCATGCTGGTTGGGAAAGTAACAACTACACATTAATGGCCTCACAAAATGGGTGAGCAAAAGTGTGGTAAGGAGCACAGGCTCCATTCTTCAGTTAATTAAATTCCAGCTGCAGTCAAATGTTGCTTATGAGATTTATAGGCTGGAATTCTCCAATGTCATACACTGTGAAGTCAGAGATTTCTGACTTGGGTGTAAGGCTGATAACCAAAAGATGTAAATATGTTACACAGCCTTGGTACCAGTCAGACATTTTGTAGGATCAAGACTATATGTCATTCAAAGTATGTTTCTGAATAAAGTCTTAGTTACTACAACTTACAGACTTGAGTGGTTTCAATCTCTGACCACAAAAACAAGTAACATTTATTATGCCGAGCTATAAAATGTTTTTCTTTCACAGGTAAAGCATTTGAGCACATTGCTAAAACAAGAAATACTGTGGATGCTGGGAATCTAAAATAAAAAACAAAAACTATTGGAAATACTCAGCAGGAAGACCAAATGTATTTTGGGTGGCTGCTTTGCAGAAGATTAGCTTGTAATCTGCACATGTGACCCCAAGATTGCAATTGCCTGTCATTTTAATTTAGCATTTTCCTCCCACTCTAACCTTTTTGCCTTCAACCTCTTATCGTGTTCCAATTAATCTCAAGGAATAGCATCTGATTTCACAATTATGCACTTTACAACCTTTGGGACTCAACACTGAGTTCAACAATTTTAAATTATAACTTCTATGCCCATTCTGTTTCCATTTTCTTTGCTTTTCTTAATTTTCCTCTTTTTAGTTTCGGATGGGAGCTGTTTAGGATTCTGCCTTCACACTTTTGTTTCTTGACTTATGCCATTACAACTCCCTTTTGCCATTTAATTTCTCCTACTTTCCATCCTATCACAGATTTTCCAATTTGTTCTCCCACCCCTTTCACTGACTTATTCCTTGCTTAACACCATGGGGGCGATTCTCCCAGCAGTGCAGCAGGCCTGGAGACATCAACAGAGGCATGTCGCGGGCATCTGCCAGGCGCACGGACTTCCATGTACCTCCTGGATGAAGGTTTCCAGTATCATCAGTTCCGTCTTGGAAATCAGCATGGAGCTGATTACAATATGAAAATCTTCATTTCCTTATCATTAATGGGCCTGGGAATGAAGTCTTTGGGACTAGCTATTCAGATGGGTGTGGAGGGGATGGGACCATCAGGTGTGGGGGGAGGGAGGGGATTGGGACTCACTGGGTTGAAAGATCGGGGTGGCCAGGTGGGAGGAAACATCAGGGTTTTCCCGGAGATGTCTGGGAGGCCAGCAATTAGGGTTCAGGGGAGGTGTTGGAAGGCTGGCGATGGGAGGTTGCAGGGCTGGTCAATGATTGGGTTGGTCAGCAATCGGGAGGCTGGCAATGTGAGGCTACTGCACATGTTCGGCGCTGACAGATCAGTGCATGCACAATGGCCCATTTAGCACTATGTTGCAAGCCTCTTGGATAGGAATAGCCCCACCACTGATTTTTAGAGTGAATCATGCTAGGGCACTCTGCAGTGCACAGAATGCCAGAGATTCATTCTGAAAATCATGTCAAAAAATTTAATGGGAGTCACTCCCATTTTCATGTGAACTGGGGACTTGGAATTTTTTTGGGAGAATCCTGGCCCATATCTTTTCCCAGTTCTGATGAAAGGTAATTGATTGAGAAATATCAACTCTGTTTCTCCCTCCGTCAAAAATGCAGAATATTTCCAGCACTTTCTGCTTTAGCACTTGTGAATTGTTGCCCAGTGTACAAATCAATATTCAGCTAGGACTGTGGTTTGTGAAAGAAGTGCGATAGAAGGTCCAACTCACCTTCCCTATCACCTCCACCAACAGCTTTAGTGCAAGTGGATCGTGTACTAATGAATCTGTGTAAAAACGGCCGAGGTATTCTCGAGGGTTTGACTTGTTGTCCGTGGCACACAAATCAGGGCGGACGTTAAATCCATGTTCAATCCTACCAATGGTATAAGGGAAAGCACCACCTAAAGAGAAACAATATTAAGATAGCTTACTTCTTTCCCACAGTAATGCAAAAACTTTAATACACTTGCTGCTTCCAAAATATCTGAAGTTTTTCAAAATTTATTTATCAGTGTCACAATTGGGCTGCCATAAAGTTTCTGTGAAAATCTGGCACCTGTTTTCTTACATTAAGAGAGAACAATATGGTTCTTTAAATTTTTAGTGATGAATGTTATATAACAGATTAAGAGATATGCATAAACAAAATAAAATCATTTGTAGTCCATAGCAATTTATTTCAGTTAATCAACGTAGAATTCTGCTTTAGTTTTGACTTTGTTAATAAGATGCTGCCAAAAGATTAATTGAAAGAGCTGATAAACTCTTCAGCGTTCCAATGTACAACTGAAATGTTTGAAGAAAAAAATAGATAAGGATGATTGAAAAATCAATTATTTGTGTAAGTTTTGTCACAATTCTTATCATTTGATATGGTAATGAATCTGCAAGAAGCTTGTAATGTAATATAACATTTTCACATTAAAGATATTAGGCTGAAAAAAAGAAAACTAGAAAATGCAATAAATGTATTGAAAAATATTGGATTTTATGAAGTTTAGTCAACTGAAATTTTTATAGCTGTCTGCTTGGATTTTTTAAATTTATTTCAATGGACTCGAACAAATGTAAGTAATTGTACACACTAGAAATTCCACCCTGAACATCCGGAAGACTCATCCAAGTTTCATGGAAGAGCTGAATCTACTGGGCTGATTTTATAAACACCCAGTTACAGACAGGGATGTTGGCCTACTTACTGTGCATAACAGCAAATCACAGGTGTGCTGCCAACTGCTTTCCATCTATTAATTTTCATAAGCAGGAATTTGTGGGCAGTGTAACCGCTGTATGTGTGCTGCCAGTGGATAAGGCTTCTGGCTGACAACACGTATTTGTAACAGGGTCTTTTAAAAGATCGGAATGTATACAATAATGCTTCACAATCACCTCCCTTGTGTTATGGAATACCCACAAATAAAGTACCAGCCCAGAACTTTACTTCTTGATGTCAACTAACATTATTGGAGGTCACATTAAGTTATTGAGAGCTTGTTTTGGGGAAAATTGGCACAATGTTTCAGAGTCTTTTTGTATCCTCTATGACTGCCAAGTTGAAGTTTGTGAAATGACTATCATTGTTGAAGTTACCTGAGCTGCACCCTATTTTGCCACGTGGGTGCATTCAGACACATGGTTTTGGCTTCACTCTGACACCATACTAATCCGCTGTTAAGATCTGTACTTATTTCAAAGAAAAACCTTGACAAGTATTCTCATTCATTTATCTCTAATACATGATTAGATCCTGCCAACACATTCAGACTGTATGGACTGCTTCATTGTTGCTTGCAAAGGGGGAAAGAATTCTCCTTTTCATTTCTGTTTGCCATTTTACACATTCATTTATTAACAACATTTGCATGGAGAGGATGTTTCCACTAGCGGGAAAAACTAGAACCAGAAGGCACAACCTCAGACTAAAGGGACGATCCTTTAAAACAGAGATGAGGAGAAATTTCTTCAGCCAGAGAGTGGTGAATCTGTGGAACTCTTTGCAGTAGAAGGCTCTGGAGGCCAGGTCATTGAGTATCCTTAAGACAGAAATAGATGGGTTCTTGATTAATAAGGGGATCAGGGGAAAAGGCAGAGAATGGGGATAAGAAAAGATTGATTTGATTTATTATTGTCACATGTATTAACGTATAGTGAAAAGTGTTGTTTCTTGTGTGCTATACCGACAAAACATACTGTTCATAGAAAAGGAAACGAGAGTGCAGAACATACTACAGTCAGAGCTAGGTGGTACAGAAAGATCAACTGCATGCAAGGTAAGTCCATTCAAAAGTCTGACAACAGCAGCCATGATTGAATGGCGAAGCAAACTCAATGGACTCAATGGCCTAATTCTGCTCCTATGTCTTATGATCTTATGGTTTTACTGTCTGTGGTACTGCATTGCCAGAATCATAGTTCACAGAATTTCTACTGTGAATCATTCCTAATGCTGACATAAGCCCAGGTCCTTGGAATGAAGCAATTAGCATGAAGGTTGAATGTCAATCTCCTTGTCCTGTAGGAGAAGAACAAGGATTTTTGGGTCCCAATTGATCCAGATTACCAGAGAGGTATAATAGTTTTGATTTTACCCTTTTTACATATAGTTGGCTCTTATGCCTCTCTGAAGTGGCCAACATGAATGATTATTTGCATTCTCAGTTGGACAAACAATAGCTCATAAACACATTCCCATCTTCTTAGGGTATTTAGGGATGGGCAAGAAATGTTCCCTTTCCAAAATTATCTACAATCTGAAAAAAAGCTTTTAAAATGAACAACATATCAACTGAAAATCATTGAGGATGAAATTAGTCAACATGAGTGATGGAAAATAGGTTCATAGCTATTTTTTTCTCAGATGTGGTTGTTGTTGGTTAGGCTGACATTTATTTCCTATCCCTTCTTGCCCTTCAACAGGTGGTGGTAAGCTGCTTTTTTGAACTGCTGCTGACCATGTGGTATAGTATACCCACAGTGCTGTTAGGAAGGGAGTTCCAAGATTTTGACTCAGTGACAGTGAGGATGGTTTGGATGGTGTGAGGTTTGGAGGGATATATTCAGATGATGGTGTTTCCATGAATCTCCTGCCCTTGTTTCTTCAATATGGTACTGGTCATAGATTTGAAGATGCCGTGTAAGGAACTCAGTGAGTTCCTGCAGTGCATCTTGTTGATGGTACAAACTGTTGCCACTTTGCATCAATAATGGAGGGTGTGGATGGAATGCCAATGAAGCAGCCTGCTTTCTCCTGGATGATAGCAAGCTTCTTAACTATTAGAGCTGCACTCATCCAGGCAAGTGGCAGATTGGCAATCCATAGGCATAAATGGGAAATTAAATGGGCTTGCTGTAAAATGGGCTGCTAATTTGCAATCAGCCTGTTTTGCACAATGGCGTTGCCAGATTTCACATCCATTAACTTTCTTTGATATGCGAAAATATAATTCTTACCTCCGTGGGCAAAGCAGACTTTCAATTTGGGAAATTTTTCAAAGATTCCACCAAACAGCATGCAACAGATTGCTGAGGTTGTTTCAGCAGGCATACCTAAAGAAGAACTAAATTAGTAAATAGCTCTATGTTGCAAGTCACTCAATGCTTTTTGAAATTTGTGCCCAATATCAAATTTCCTTTCAAGGTCTGTGACATTTCCGTAATCTGGGGAGGCTGAATTAGATTGTATTTAATATAAAACATTTTTTCCATCTTCTTTTATCCATATCCTGAAGATTGAAATGCATCTATACTCAACTGAAAAGGGTAATTATAGTGAAAAATATGTTTCTTCTAAAATGAAAAGCATACATTACATTTGCTTGGCAATCATTTTATGTGATGACTTGAGTGCTTTGGTTTTGTTCTTTTTATCGACCATATTTTGCTGTTCCTTCTCTCCTAAAGGGATTGATTCCTGGCAAGGATATCGCTCCATGGATGTTAATTAGTGTCTGGTAATTATTATTCATGAATCCTGATGCTTCCTGACTCAAGGGTATGGGAATCATTATACAATCCTGAAGACTGGTCTGGCAAAGATCAACTACTTCAGCACAAATTAAGCATCTGACATGCAGCCTTCCAATTTTAATTGTGAGAATTTTTCCAGTGTTTTCTGTTCTGATTTTAATTTTGTTTTCACACTATCACTGTCTTATAAATTCCTGGTTCTTGCTGTTTCACTCTGGAAAATGAGATAGCACCTGCCATCAATTTTAAAATAACCATTTAAAAAAAATGTTTACAGCAATGTCTATTTTCTCATTAGGTAATTCCTCAATAATAAAAAATTAAGTTCAAAGTTGTAACACAATTTTCGGTTATTTTGGCAGCCTGATGACAGTGTTGTAATTACACTATGTGATCAGCAGGTTGAGTATTGAGTAGAGCAGCACTGCCTTCTACAAGCAAGTACAGTGATCATGGTTTAAAACCACAGGAAATGAGCAGTGAGGGCATATGTAAGCATACAACTATTTCAGTTCAGGTGATACAGATATTAATGTAGGAAGTTCAGGTCAAAAAAAGGCTGCATGTTGCTCTATGAGTCCAATTTAACATAAATGTCACACACCTTTGTTTCTAAAATTTCCAGATTGTATATTTGGGTCAAAGAAATGCTTTGTATAATTGAAGGCAAAATACTTCAGATGCTGGAATCTGAACAAGAACAGAAAATGCTGGAAAATCTCAGCAGGTATGACAGCATCTGTGGAAAGAGAACAGACATGATGTCGCCGTTGGATTGGGATAAACACAGTAAGTCTCACAACACCAGGTTAAAGTCCAACAGATTTATTTGGGGTGCTTCATCGAAGGAGCAGTGCTCCGAAAGACTGTGCCTTTTGCTACCACATAAACCTGTTCGACTTTAACCTGGTATTTTGAGACATCTTACAGAGAATAGAGCCATGTTTTCAGACCCGCTGAGATTTTCCAGTATTTTCTGTTTTTGCTTTGAATAGTTGTCTGTTTTACAAGATATGTTTGTGAAGTTGGTTTACCTTTAATGCTATCTTTAGCAAACCCTTAGTTTTGTGAACATTCGTTCTGTATTCACACGGGCACTTCTTTCAAAATAGCGACCATTACCTCTGCACTCAATCTGCTGATTATAATGTAACAATATTGATTTCTCTAGAACTAAAGCAGCCTTGTACTGAGTATAATGCCTCAAGTACTAATCTTGGCAACAAACCTCATCGATACAATCATCAGACCGCATTATGGGAGCAAATCAGTTACTTCTGTTGTGGGAAGACATCCCATCTCTGAGACTTCAATTTGTAATAGTGTTTACGTCTCAGCACCAACCCTCCATGCCATGACTACGGACATGATCCTTTTTCCACACGGAAAGCAAAGAAAACATATTTTCAAATATAAGCAGGGGGATTTTGTGTGGACACGTCACACGTATAGATTTTGCACCACATCAATAACCACAGGGTATCTTTTGAAATATTTCCATTGCAAATGAGAAAGATCTATGCATTGTTTGGAAGAACATCGTCTTCTTGAGTTTCTTGCCTGAAGGCAGGTGCATGGCGATTATTTGCCAAAATACAGCAAATGGTATGATTTTGTTACAACCAGTAGGGTGTGGAGGCAAGGCTCAAATCTGTCTCAGCCAGAATGTGATCAAACTTTGTGGTCTTGGCGTGAGCTAATCAGCACACTAGCTCTCCTGCCAACTGAAGAAAAATGGCCCCTGTTTGGAAAATATCAGCATGCATATTGCTAGCTACTTCTGTATATACTTTATGTAATTATACATGACATTTAAAAAAACCTATACATTTCAGCTGACATAGAGGTAACCTGAGAAGTAAAATGAAACAGAGAGGCCCTCTGCTCCAATCTGCTACAATTTCTCTCCTGGGATCCTAATCCAGTTGCTGGAAGCACAGCTTTTAAACAGGCAGACAGCACGACCAAGTACTCCAAAGATTTTGCTGTGTTTTCACGCACTTACCACCTTTTAAATTACCCATAATTTAACATTGCTGTCACTGAGCTTGTATGGTGCCAGAGAGGTGGGAATAGATTGAGAAGACGAAAAGACCCACAGAAGCGCAACTCTGAAACACTGACTTGGCTGAGAGCCACTTCCACTACTTTCAAATTGCAGTTCTGAACATTAACAGGGAACAGTTTTCTGAGAAAAAAACAACAAAATACTGCAAATGCAGGAAATCTGAAATAAAAACAAAAGCTGTCGCAAAACTCAATAGGTCAGGCAGCATCTGTAGAGAGAAAGAGAGCTCATAGGACATAGAACATTACAGCGCAGAACAGGCCCTTCGGCCTTCGATGTTGCGCCGACCAATTAGGAACAAGCAGTGACCCTCTAACCTAAACCATTCCCCTTTCATCCATAAACTTATCTACTAACCTCTTAAACGCCACCAAACTTGGCGCATCTACAACTGACGCAGGCAAGGCATTCCATACCCTTACCACCCTCTGGGTAAAGAACCTACCTCTGACATCTGTCCTAAAACCACCACCCCTTAATTTAAAGCTATGTCCCCTCGTGCTAGCTTTCTCCATCCTAGGAAAAAGGCTATCACTGTCCACCATATCTAAACCTCTAATCATCTTATATGTTTCAATAAGGTAAGCTCATGTTTCATGTCAAGATGAGTTTTCATTAGAACAGGTTTTTGCAACTTTCCAGACCTTTTAGGGCACTATAAGTCAGTTGGATAAGACAGCTAGAAAATTGATAAGGAATAAAACCAGAAAGACCTCCCAGCATTGACTTAAGCAAACTCAGCTCTGCTGACCTGGGAAAATCTCCATTCTAATGTCTGGACACTTGTGCCAAAATTGAGAGTTGTCCCATATATTAGCTAATCAACAACCTGGCAGAGTCATTGTCACGGAATCACATGTTACAGATAATACTCCTAACACTACAGTCACCATCCCTAGGTATTGGTCCTGTTTCTTGTATACAGAACATATCTGGGCAATTTTCCACATTGTTGGGTAGCTGCCAGAGTTGTAGCTGTACAGGAACAGCTTAGCTAGGAGCACAGAAAATTCTGGAGCACAAGTCCTCATCTTATTGCCAGAATGTTGTTAGGGCCCTATTTGACCTGATGCAATGAGACTTCATGGGGTCTGGAGTTGATGATGAGAACTCCCAGGGCAGCTCCTTCCTGACCGTACACCACTGTGCTTCTATCTCTACTAGATCTGTCCTGTCAATGGAACCAGGGAAGTTGACTGTGGCCAATTACCATCCCCTCAGTCTAGTATTCATCATCAGTAAAGTGACAGAAGGGGCCATCAACAGTGCTATTAAGCAGCATTTGTTCAGCGATAATCTGCTCATTGATGTTCAGTTGGGGTTCCACTATGCTCACTCTGCTCCTGACCTTGTTACAGTCTTGGTTCAAATATTGACAAAAGAATTGAATTCCAGAAGAGAGATGAGAATGGCTGAGCATTTGACCGAATATGGTATCAAAGAGTTCTTGCAAAACTTGAGTCAATGGGAATCAAGGGAAAAACTCTCCACTTGCTGGAGTCATACCCAGTGTAAATGAAATTGGTTGTCATTGTTGAAGGTCAATTGTCTTAGCTCCAGGACATCACTGCAGGTGTTTCTCAGGGTAGTGTCCTATGCCCAACCATCATCAGATGCTTCACCAATGACCTTCCTCCCATCATGAGGTCAGAAGTGGGGACATTCGCTGCACAGTGTTCAACACCATTCATAACTCATTACATAATGAAGCAGTCCATGTCAACAAAGAGCAGGACATGGACAGTGTCCAAGCTTGGCTTGACAAGTGGCAAGTAACGTTCAGCTACACAACTGCCAAGCAACGATCACCTTCAACAAGAGAAAACCTAAGTCCCTTGACGTTCAGTGGCATTACCATCATTGAATCCTTCACTATCAACATTCTGGGGTTACCACTGACCAGAACTGAACTGGACTAGCCATATAAATATGATGGCAGCAAGAGCAGGTCAGGGGCTAGGAATCCCATAGCAAGTAACTCATTCCTTGATTCTCCAAAGCTTGTCCACCATCTGCAATGCACAAGTCAGGAGTTTGATGGAATCCTCTCCAATTGCCTGGATGAATGCAGTTCCAATAACATTCAAGAACCTTGATATCATCCAAGACAAAGCAGCCTACTTGATTGGCCCCAACACAAATATTCACTTTCTCCACCTTCAATGCACAGAGGTAGCTCTGTGTACCATTTACATGACACACTGCAGGAACTCACTAAGGCTCCTGTAACAGTCCCTGTCAAACCTGTGAATGCTACCATCCAGAAGGACAAGGGCAGCAGAACATAAGAACACCACTACCTGAATGTTTTCCTCCAAGCTACACACTATCCTGATTTGGAAATATTGCTGTTCCTTCACTATCACAGGATGAAAACTCTTGAACTTTCTCCCCAATGACACTATGCGCACACCTAGACTACAATGGTTTAAGAAGGCTGTTCATTATCATCTTCACAAGGGCACTTAGGGATGGGCAACATATTCTGGCCTAGAAATGTGAAATTTTGGCCTAGCAAATGATATCCACATCCCATGAATGAATTAAAAAATAATAATGGAGGTTACTCTGGGGGTTTTATTGTTAATATACTTTGAAGAAGGTAATGAGTGCTTGGAGAAGAAGCAACACCTGGGCTGATGGCATCCATGCTAATATGATGACATATCAGTATTTTTCCTCCAGGCATTATTTGAGAAAAAGAAATAACCTACATTGCTATTGTACCTTTCACAATATCAATGCATCTCAATATCTTAACAGTTAATGAAATTTGTATTTTGAACTGTATCACTATTTACAATACTGTTACAATATAAGGAAATATAGAACCCAATTCATGAACAAGATCCTACTAGCTAAGTATTAAAATACAGAAGTATTTTGTAACACTGGTTGGGGATAAATGTTATCCAGAATGCCAACAGAGCTTAATTTTTCTTTTTTGAAAAGCACGTTGGAATATTTCATATCTACTCAAGAGGGCAAACAGGACCTTAAATAGCTCTCATAAGCAATGTTAACCTACACTGGGATATCAGCCAGGAATATGAATCAAAACTTTGGAATTGGGTTTGAACCTATACTTTTTGACTTTGAGACAACAGTGTAGTGTCTAGAAAATTCCATTGTGCATTTTGTCCATTTAGGGCTACCCACGCCCCAGAAAACAATAGAGGGAGTCTAGAAAAAATGGAGCAGTGGAAATCTTATGTCACATTATCCAAACCTCTGGGCTAGTGGCTCTGGGTTCGAGTCCAGGATGTGACTGACAAGCAAAGTGCATTTGTAATACTGACAAGCAAGTTGAATATCAATCTATAAATCCTCCCATCACATGCCAATAACAGGTAGTAAGTGCAAGAAAGATTCTTGGTTAGTCATGAGATGGAAAATAACTTGGAGCCTCTATCATCACTACACTCTGGACTAGAGTGTATAGAAAGTACTCAGACTCCTTGGGGATCTGTGTGGTTATAGTGGTTCCAATTGGTATCAACATACGGGCTGGAATTTTACCGGCATGCCCACCTCATTTCCGGGGTGGGTGAGGCTTGGAGAACGGCATTCTCCGCTGCCTTGGGCAGGATTGTATATATCTCGGGCAGACAGGTAAAATTCTGCCCATGGGCTTCATTCCCTGTCATCACTGGGGTGGATTCAAAATCTGTCTCCTTTTTGTAGCCACGCTAGAGATTGTAGTGCTGTGGGTTGGACTTGCCATTGAGCAGAGAACTGAAGTAGAAGAAGTTTTAATAATATGTGCAGCTTTGAACCTGAAAATTCCTTTTCTTTCTTCCCAGGAACATTATAATGGCAACAGAATACAGAAAACACTGCTTTCAGGTGTGCGACTTTTGGAAACTGTCTGCTTTCTGCAGCTAGCATTTTAAATTGAAGCTTTAGAGATTGACACTATAATCTACTGTTAGAGTCGTACGTGCGGCACTCCACCTCAGGATTAGCAAAAATGAAGCCTTCACAGACTATTATTCATCAAAAGAAACAAAAGTAAATCCCAGAGAAGATTTTCTTTGAAAGGAATGTAATCCAGGATCACACACTCTGCTATACTGCAGATCAAGATGGTATTGTCTATGTGCAATCTGATATATTTTGAAGTGATATCTCATATTGGCCGTAACATATTGGTAGGCTTTGTATTATCATGAATGACAATAGAAAAAAGGTCTTATTCCTCCACAAAGGTGAGAAATTTGAAGATATTTTTGAGACCTATATATCAAAACCAACAACAGTTCAGCTAAAATGAAACAGCAAACTGTTTCACGCCCAAGAAAAATACAATCCACAAACAAGTGTCTTCTGATGTACTAATTAAGAAACATACAAGACAACTGACCAATGCTGCATGAGATCAAGGCAACAAACCACCAAATGTGATTTTTATGAAGTTCAACGTGTTAAATGGGAAATCAAAGCACAAACAATCAAAGGTTATCTCTTCAGGCAATTGTTCCAAAAAAACACTTGAGAAAAATAAAGAGCTGTCAGAGCTGTGGGAGTTAGCAAGATTGCTATCATTTTCAGAGTCCAGAAGAGCTGCTGAAGTTGAGGCTGCCAACCATTACTATCACTGTCCCACTTCAACACTTGTGAACATTGTTCATCACTCACGTGCCAGGAAATCATCTGTAAAGCAACAGCAGCAGTATCACAAGTTGCAATGATGTTCCCACCAGTGTTAGTGCACACTGAACAGATTGCCCTACTCCTGGCAAACAATGTAAAACCTGTAGGAATCCCAATCCCTTTTTATCATATTTGTCATTCAGCACTAAATATTCAAGCACTAACTATTCAACACAGCACTAAACATTCACTAAACATATATCAATACCCTGTATCCATACCGCAGCATTAGAGTTAGAGAATATAGCCAAAATAGAGATGGAAGATGCTGAATATGCTTTTGTGCTCTCTTTTGGCCATAACAACCGGCTATGTGTGGCAGTAACCATTAGCCACATGGATACCTTTGCTCTCAATGACACAGAGGCATTTGTTAGTGTCATGGGTAACAGAAAATTCAGCAATTTCAGCATTGTCCCATTTTCAGCAAACCAGGAACACAAAAATTTCTCTTACAATTATGGCAAATCACTGAAACCTCTAGGGACTTTTGAAACACCAAATAGTACACTATGTCATATCTGAAGAATATGACAAGCTTATCTGTTTTCACACAGTAACAGATTTATTTGTACATGATTGCTGTCATATATGTCATTCTTACGCGTACCAACAATATCCTCAAATTGCATGCAAGCTGCTTTGGTGGTATGGGCAAACTGAAAGTTCCATGCCGACCCTAATGTGCCCTCAGCCATGCATCAACAATGATGAATACCATTCCACATTAGAAGACAGACAGAGAAGGAGCTTGTGTATTGACAGCTATAGAATTACAAATCTGGAAACTAATCAAGAGAGTGTTTACAAATGAAACCACACACACATTATCTTAACCTCCATTCCTCAAAATGAGTATCCATGGGGTATGGCTGGGGGTTGGGGGAGGTTGTAGTAAAGATGTGCTAGGGAAACCTCTCATTTCCAGAAGCCATTCTTGTATGACAATTATCAAGGAAAGTTTAAACTTCCACTGTGCAATTTCTCTACCGTGGGAACTATCTAAGGGTGATATAAATTGCAAACTTTGGATGGGGCTCTGACTGTCTTACGGTAATAGTTACTAGAAAAATTTAGAACAATGAAACCCACTTCCAACTGTTCTGTCCAGCTGTTGATTAAAGCCCCACTGCCAACTGAGGACCCCATACCTCTGCACTTCCCTTTGCTTTTGCTTGGGCAGATAAAGCAATTGACTCGAAGCATACTCTTCAGAATATTATCCCTTTCACAGCCTTTTTGGATAATTTTGCTGAGGCAATGGTTGGAATGTGATTTCTGATATTGCTGAAGGTTTTTGAACTTGAGATGCTGTTTTTTGGTAACTATTACTGTAGAGATGGTGGCTGAGCTATCTTCTTGAATGTTTCATGTGATTTGGGTACATCCATGGTGCCATTAGAGAAGGAGTTCTAGGATTTTGACCCAGCAACAGTGAAGGGACAATGATATAGTTCCAAGTCAGGATGGTATTTGGCTTGGAGGGGAACTTGCAGGTTATGGTGTATTGACACATTTTCTGCTCCATCCTTCTTGCTGGTAGAAGTTGTGAATTTGGAAGGCTTGAAATTTTTCATTGAGTAATTGAGTGTTACATACAATGTGAGTGTGGTCTGCATGGTTCCCTCACTCTAATTTCTCCTCCCTCTCCAAAGCAGCATGCTGAGAATAAAAGATGGGTTTATGGAGTTTACAGAATTAATGTTACCTATTGTTCAGTATGCTGGGATTGTGTGCAGATCTCTGTATTAATACTAACCTACAAGCCACGGAAGCCAATACTTGGACATTCTCCCATCCGTCTTCATATCCCATGGGTGTACAAATATGGCACATTTTAGTTTTTCTGCAGCCTTAAAAGAAAAGCAATGAGATGTGCTCAGTGTTCCAATTAATACCAAAATGTCAAAAAATGTGCATAATTTTCTCATTTATCAGTTCTCTGCACTGGGTAAAATTGCCCACTCATCAACCTAATGCTATTTGCCCAGTAATAATGCATACATATATTTCAGGTTACAACATAGTAGGATCAGAAAATTTGTTTCCAACATATCTCCTCAGTAGTGACAATGATACAAAGCTTTACATGAGACACATAAGAAACTGGTAGACGAAATAGAAAAAAAATCAGTTTAGCGGAGCTGCTAAGTTTGGAAAAATTGAGCTAACAAGACAATCCTGTTTGTGGATCTTAGGAAGGATGTGGAATTACACTATTGAGGTTGGGGATCTATTAGTTTGGAAACCACTGAAGGAAGATCGCCAGAGGAAAAGATCAGTGATGGTCTAGGAATTGATTGTTTGCTGTTAAGTGATGGGGTCATTGTCCATCGAGCAATAGAGAAAGAACCACAGAGTTGGCATTTGGCCTCTCCTTGGTAGAGATTGATTCTCCAAGCAACAACAATCCACCACCCCTGTCATCAGGTTGGATGACATTGTTAAGTTTTGACTTAAAGGAATGAAGTGCAGGGATTCTGAACGAGATAGGTTAGAGTGAGTGAAGGGAACAAAGAAATTGGGATGATTGATATCATGCCAATAGTTCTTAAAGAAAAGATCTACACAGTAAGTAGCCAGAGGGAAGGGTCCAGGTCTTTTACTATCTAATTCCACAGTATATTATGTGAAATGTCTACATCTATCAAGCTTACTAAAACTAAGGAATAATCTTACAAAATTTGCATCCGGTCACCTGCAACATGTCTGTGGCCAAAAGGACCATTTAAAGTGGTGATTTGTAAAGCACTCTGGGACAATTGGACAACAACTAAAATGGCAAACTAAAAGACAGAGATAAACAGGTTGCAACTCAGAGGAATGAATATACAGGATATGGGTTATCTCCAGGACAAAAGAGACTTTCTGGTAAAACTGGGTTGTTTGTCAGACATAGTGGCGCTGTAACCCCTTATTTGGGAGGGAGTTGTGCATTCTACATGCCCTCAGTGCCTACAAACACATTGGCCACTGGGGACACATCCAGAGATTGGTATGGCAGCACCCGATTGGACTTTATCGATCAGGGTGATCAAGTCCTGATCGATTGATTGGCAATGGTCAACAGGGGTTCAAAACCCAAAGGGATATAAAAGGTGCTGTGCAACCAAGGATCTCTCTCTCTCTGACCCCATTAACGAGCTATAAAAACAGAGACTATTGCCAGCAACGATCAGCACAAGAAGAGCTACCATACCCGAGAAGGAAGAACCAGAACCAGAATGCCAGACCAGATTCGCAGAGGATGATCAAGATCAATGCACAGATAAAGGCCAATATCTGCTTGGGTATTTGCCAGTTACGCAAAGTTAAGTCAAGGTCTTGTATTGGACTTGAACTTTAGTATTTCTGTAAAATAACTTATTGTTGGTTGGGTGGGTGATTACTGATTGTGTGTTCTAAATAAATATTGGTTGTACTAACAAGACGTCTACTCGCAGTTATTTGTCCATGTTGTAAGTGTTAAAACAGACTGTGCGGCAGACACAACATGTTTATATTGAGTTGGCCAACAGGTATGTGACAGCAGTTTAAGATAACTTGCTTTCTGATTTTCTCCCTCTCAGGAATATATCTTGTCTCTATCTGAGCTGCAGCTATAAATGTTATATAACTAAATTGAAATTTTGGACTGGATTTTAAGCCCAGGGTGAGCACAGAGGTCAGTGGGCATTTTGTGCTACCGGTTGGTTTGCTGGGATTATCGCGCTCCTGAACCATTTTCCTGGCAATGCGGTGGCAGTGGGAGGGGTGGGGCAAAGCTGTTGGAGGAGTTGATGGTGGATAGGTGGTAACACAATAAACATTTAATATACTTGAGAGGCTTATTAAGACCTCTTGTTGGAGGCCAACTGAATTTTCCAGAGGTATCAGGGGCTAGGCCAGCTGTTGGAGGCAGCCTCCCAGTAGCAGACCAGCAGACCAGCACTCCTCTGAGGGCCTCCCCACCTACTTGACTTCAGAGACAGCTGCAGGCTATCCTGTGCAGGGGATGCCTCTTCACAATTAAAAGCTATTATGAACATTTTTTATTTTAAAGTTTAAAATGTAGGAGGGAAGGCACCTCAAAATAGTGGAAGTGCCTTCATAAAATCCCGGTAGTGCAGAAGGAATCCATTCAGCCCATCAGGCCTGCACCAACAACAATCCCACCCAGGCCCTACCCTACGTATTTACCCTATTAATTCCCCTGAAACTAAGGGGCAATTTAGCATGGCCAATCTACCTGCACGTCTTTGGAGTGTGGGAGGAATCCAGAGTGCCCTTCTCTCTTAGTGACTTGAAAAGAAAGTCTGCTGCTTTTTCAGTGCCTCAGGGACTCTTATTGGTCCTCCACCTTTTTAAAAATTTTTTTACAGATAAGTGAACCAAAATAGAGACAGCATGTCATCAAGGGGGATGGAATAGCATGCTTATTGTCCTTAACTGGGCAATAGTCTGTCCTTTGGCTGATTTGAGGAACAACTGTTGCCACACATTGCAGACCTCTGATCTTCCCATTCAATTCTGCGTTAGGGACCTGCCCACTGTTAACAAAACAGCCACGAATATAAAAAAAAGTGCCAATTCCTTTAAACTCAGTATTTTTCTCTCCTGTGTATTTACATATATTTCGAAACTAATTCTGCATGTGGCACTTTCAACATTTATTTCAGAAACCTGACAAGGTGTAAATAGTTTGAAAATATGTTAGTGCTTACAGCATACACTGGATAAAGTTCTGGGCAATTCAGATCCCAGTCGTTGATATGAGAGCCAATTTGAATTCCTGGAAATCCTAACTCTCTGACACAACGATGCATTTCCTGAACAGCAAGCTCTGGGTCCTGCATAGGTAAAGTGCCAAGACCAACGAATCTTGTTGGGTGTTTACGCACTGTGGCTGCAAGGTCATCATTCAAAATATGGCACAGATCCAAGGTGTCCTTGGGTTTTGCCTATCAAAAAAAAACAAAAATAACAGTGTTACATTTAACACAGATGGCTGAATTTTCTGCAAGGTGCTGTGTTTGGGGATGGGGGAGGGGAGGGTGTGCAAAGTCTCTCACTCTACAAGGTACTGTGTCCAGAGTGGGTGCAATACTCAAGGCTCTCACTCAAGAGGGAAATGTTCGCAGGTAGGGGGTGTGCATTGCAATATAGCACACTGTGCGTGATGGGGGGAGGCCAGGATATCTGTCTGGGTCAGTGGGAGATGGGAAGATCAGCAATGACTGGCTCAGTTGGGAAATCGGAGGTAGGCAGGGGGTATGCATGGCAGTACAGTACTCTGTATGTGAAATGGTGGTGGTGGGGAGGGAAATGGGGAGACCAAGAGGCCAGTGATGCCCAGGTCAGCAGGGATGCAGAGGCCAATGATGCCTGGGTCGGGGGGTGGGGGGGGGAGCGCGGATGGGGAGAGCAGGAGTCCAACAAATCTTTTGTGGGGAAGAAGGGGGTAGGCAGCCAGTAATGTCTATGGGGAGTTGAGGCTAGTGATAAAGCCAGCAATGCCCATGGGGGAATGAGAAGCCAGTGATTTCAATGCGAGGAGGACTTATTTAGCAATCTCCCAGAGGGGCTCCACACAGCACTCCGATTTCAGCCTCTCCAGCAGGAATAGGCCCACCACTTTTCAGAGATTCGTACTAGCAACCTCTGCAGTCCACAGAGTATGGGAGATTTATTTTGAAACTTCTACTGAAAAAAAAGCACAATTTACTCCAGTTTTTATGCGAATTTTCACGCAAATTTGACAATTAGAATAATTTTGAGAGAATCCCCTTCTCCCCCAACATCTTTAGCCTCAAATGGGTACCTCTAGTGGGTACATTGTGGGCAGCTACCACTGCTCCCAGTGGGGCCGCCTATAATGAGGAGCAGCGCCAGGTGGGTGGCATTTCTGACCCCAGGTCCTTAACACCAGGAGGGTCCAATGGTGGCCATGTAAATGTAAATGTCCATTAGGGTGCTTAATGGGCACGTGTTGGGAATTACGCAGCAAAGATAATGTGATGCTCTCGCTGGTTCTCTAGCTGATGGATGAGATCCCCACGCCTGAATTAAATTCCACCTATTTTTCCACCTAGGCAGGAGGGGCCCAGTGGCCTATTCCTTCTCCTAATTCATATGTTTACATGTTTATGTGCTACGTTATGTTTGTCTGGCTGTTTAAATGACAAAAGTGTTGATTTTATAAATTTTAAATTATCACCAATCCTCATTTAAATCTTTTTTATCTCTAGACCCCATGGCTGCCACCCACCCTCCCCTCCCCGGACTGGTCTTTCATCTTACATTCTGTGTAAACTTTAGCTCATCCAAAATTCTGCACCCTTACTTGCATCAATTTCCATTCACTCGTCATCCAATGCTTGCTGACCTGCACCGGCCCTCAGTACAGAAGTATCTCAATGGAAACATTTTCACCTTTTTTTCAAATCCCTCCCTGTCCTTGTACGTCATTATCTTTGTAACCACTTCAAGCCCTATAACACTCTGTGATCTTTGTGCTCCTTCCATTCTGGCCTCTTACACATTACAGATTGTAATTACTCCACCTTTTGGCAGCCATGCCTTTGGTTGTCTTGGCCCTAATCTCTGGAATTCTTTCCTTAAACCTCTCTGCCTCTGGCTCTCTCTCCTCTCTTTCATATTCCTTTAAACCTATCTTTTTGATTCAATTTTATGTCCCCTGTCCTTATATCTCCTTATGTGACTCAATGTCAAATTTTGTTTGAAAATGTTCCTATCTTGTGTTAACATGTTTTATAAAATTGCTATTGTCAGGACAGTTCCTACCAATTCTCTAAGTTTCTCCATTTTTTTCTTCCTTTTCTTTGAAGTCTCTGATGCATTTTATTTATAAAATTGTGTGAACCATTCCTTCCTATTCTTTCTCTGTTTTAGAGTCCTGCTTGTTATCCGATTCAAAGATTCTTTTGGCTTCCTCACCTTCATCACACTCAAGGGTGAAAGGAAGATGATTGAAGCAACAAAAGAAGAGAAGGGCAGAGAAAGAGAATGGTGAGGGAGAAAAAAAAGAGATGAATTTGGAGACTGAAACATAAGGTGCCCTCATCTGAGGAAGCATGTCTTTCCTACAGAAGGAGTACAGCAAAGGTTTACCATGCTGATACCTGGCATAGCAGCTCTATCATATGAGGACAGACTAAATCAGTTAGGCTTATATTCACAAAGAGTTTAGAAAAATGAGAGGGGATCGCACAGAAATTTACAAAATTCCAACAGGGATAGACAGGGTAGATTCAAAAAAAATGTTCTCAATGGTGGAGGAGTCCAGAACTAGGGGTGGTAGTTTAAGGATAAGGAGTAAACCTTTTAGAACTGAAGTGAGGAAGCCAAAACATTGTCTGATTTCAAGAAAAAACTAAATGTAGCTCTTGGGGCTAGAGTGATCAAGGGATACGGGATGAAGGGAAGGAAAAGGATGTTAATTTGATGATTTCAAAGCAGGCACATAGGGCTGAATGGCCTACTCCTGCTTCTAGTTTCCATGTTTCTACGTTTTTAAGAGATGACAGAGAGGTAGAATAAAGTGAGTGGGACCAAAGAATCAGAGAAAGGAGCAACAGACCGATCCTTCTCTCCATTACAACATGAGCTGTGAATTGGTTTTTGATATCTCAAGGTCATGAAAAGCAAATGCAAGTTTCTTAAAGCAGATAAAAGGAAAAGATCAGAATAAGGGTGGTGAGGCATGAAAGTAGAAACGAGTGAGGCACACCTTTGGAAAGGGAAGTTGCGGGCAAAAAGTGACATGGAAGGGAAGGAGGAAAGCAAAAGGACAGAAATGAAAGTAGTAAGTAAAATAAGAGAAAAACACGATGAAGACTGAAATATAGAAGTGAAAGAAAGTAAGAAAATTGATGTAGGCAGCAAGAGAAGCAATAGTGGAAAAAGAAAAAGATATAACATAAGTTAGGGAGAGTAAGAGCTTTAACAAAATCTGAGATAAACAAGAGGGAGAGATTATTTTTTCTACATATCGCCATGCAATTTTGCAGCATTTTTACAAACTCATGCTACTTTAAGTGTGTCCTCCCTGCTGGGAGAGTGGGATCAGTCAACCTACATTGTATTCTATCCAATACAATGTAGTTTATCATTACCCTGATATGGCACTGAAAAGTTGATTATAATAAGCATTGTATCAATATTTTATTTTTTGCACTTTATTAACTTAGTATTCCTTTATATATGACATGACACATTTATGGTTGCTACAATTTAGTTTTTATAGCTGCCAGAAATACTGATCTGATAGAAGGTAAACATTCAGAGGGACAACCCTACAGTGAACACTACCAAACATGAACTAAATCAAACTTGTTATATATTTTCCTTTGCAGGGACAGTGAACACAGTATGTTAATCAATAGCCAGAATCACAATATTCATATTTTTCTTTCAAATCTTTTTTTTGATTCATTCATAGAACATGGACTGGCTAATATTTATTGTCCATCCTTACTTGCCCTTGGAGGATAGTTGAAAGTCAACCACATTGCTGCGGCTTTGAAGTCATACGTAGGCCAGGCTAGGTAAGGATGGCAGCTCTCCTTCCCTAAATGGCATTAATAAATCTGATGGATTTTTGTGACAATTGATAATGGTTTCATGGTCATCAATAGATTCTTAATTCCAGATAATTCCAGATAATCCTAGAAACTCACCCAATAATTGAACATAACAGGAACAGTAGAAAGAGCTTGTACAGTTACGCCTGTAAAATAAAATGTTTTTCATTTATAAACATGTTTGATTATTTCTATCTCAATGCAATTTTGTGATTCCACAGGTTGCACTTTTTTGATTGTAAAGTCATCCCATGTGGCACCCACTTGTACTGACTGTAGCATCAAATTGTTTGGTGTTTGATCATGCATGTCTTATATGTGCTGTGTGTTGTCAGTCAAGCCTGGTTGTGGTCACTGACTAGGGTAAACTAAACACAAGCAACAAGCTGTAAGTATGAGGGTCAGATATAGAAGGGATTGTCCCTTATTTTGACTTTGTCTCACATTCCTTCAGTGGCCTCTTTTGTCCTTTATTTCTAGGACAGCTCATGGTGGACTGAGACTGGGATTCCCCTGCCTTTGCTACTTTGTTTTTTGTATGAGTGTATGCAATATGGCTGTTGCCCACTAGGGGGGAATTCGAATCATTAGCACCCTCCTCTGCTCTTACGATCATGACGAACTGTCTCCTTCCTGCACTCATGGTCACTAACATTCCCCTCATCACTTTGCACTTTCCAGTTCTGTCTTCAACTTCAATGAACAGTACCCTGTTCAAGTTCCAGTTCCTGTTTTTCTCTTCACTTCAATCTTTATGGAAATCTCTTTTCATTATCCAGTTTCTGAAACTAGTTTTCTTGCTCATTACTTCTTTGTATGGTTATCCTATCTCTGGCAAGGCTGTGAGAGTTAGCTTCTCTCTCACTGCCAAACTCCCATTGCAATGACTTCAGTTAAAAGTAAACTCAAAAATTCTTCCTACCCTAAAAATGCCTCCAGTTGCTAAGTAAGAGCTCATTTCTTTCTCCAAGCCTGTGTTTACTTTTCACGTTATAAACTCACAATGCGGACACAGTTTGAACTGAATCCAAAAACTCCATACGTGCAAACATCTTTATTTAACATGTATCTAACTAGAATTTTAATCTTTCTTACACAAAAACACTAAAGTAAACTCATTTAAATGCATACCTTAATTCAATTATCCAACAATATACCATGGATCACTTAAAACTACCTTTGGTCTTGGACTATATGCTGCCTCACATAATGCACCAGCATCACCCTCGGGTTTTATGTGCAGAGACTAAGTATGCTTCCTCATTGGATGGCTGGGGGTGTCTGGTCTCACCACTATCACAGGATTGGTCATGGTTCTCCCCTGCCAGTTCAGCAGCCTGCTGCTTGTACTGTAAGAGGGGTCAGAGTATGGGCCTGTCCTCTTTCATCCTCATTCTTGTACTTGTTGTGCACTAATTTGTTCTGTGTAAAGAAGAAAGATGGTTTGTGAGCACTTATGTTGTAGGTGATGTTCATATGATGTCAATCTTCATCACCAACTGTTGACAAATGTGTACCATACAATAAGTGCACTACTGTTGGTTTCCAGAGGTACCTTTTCCATTTGTGGGACATGGGCATCATTGGCTGGCCATCATTTATTTCATATCCCTACTTGCCCTTGGAGGGCCACTGAGAGTCAACCACTTTGCTGTGGCTCTGGAGTCATATGTAGGTCAGACCAGGTAAAGACAGCTGATTTCCTTCCCTAAAAGATATTAGTAAACCAGATTTTTTTTTACAACAATCAACAATTGTTTCGTGGTCATCAGTAGATTCTTAATTCCAGATACTCTAGTCTCACCAATTTCTACAAATGCACCATAGAAAGCATTCTTTCTGGTTGTACCACAGCTTGGTATGGCACCTGCTGTGCCCAAGACCACAAGGAGCTATAAAAGATCCTGAATGTAGTCAATCCATCATGCAAACCAGCCTGCCACCCATTGACTCTGTCTACTCTTCCCGCTGTCTCAGCAAAGGAGCCAGCATAATTAAAGACCCCACACATCTTGGGCATTGTCTCTTTCACCTTGTTCCATTGGGAAGAAGATACAAAAGTCTGAGGTCACGTACCAGCTGACTCAAGAACAACTTCTTCCCTGTTGCTACCAGACTTTTGAATGGACTTACCTTGCATTAACTTGATCTTTCTCTACACTCTAGCTATAACTGTAACACTACCTTCTGCACTCTCTTGTTTCCTTCTCGATGAGTGGTATGCTTTATCTGTGTGAAACAATACTTTTCACTGCATACCAATACATGTGACAATAATAAATCAAATCAAATCAAAATATTGTTTATTGAATTCAAATTCCACCATCTGTCAGGACAGGAACCCAGAACATTAGCTGAGTTTAATAGTCTACTGCTAATACCGCTAGGCCATCGCCTCCCTCTCAGCAATACCTTCCAGGGCCACGGGCTCCAGCAGCTAGATGGACAAGGACAACAGAGGAATGACAGTAGCAATGTCTGCGGTTGCCCTCTATGCCAATTTTCTCTCACTAAAGAATTTGCTCTCTTGTTTGTAGATGGGTCAGTGCCCCACAGTTTTCTCACTCTGCTCTTTTTCAGCATCTTTCCATGTTGATTTGCCAATAGGATCACCAGACTGAAATTAAAGCTAAAAACCCTGGCCAATTTTGTTACTAACATATCATAGCCTCAGATGAGTTCAGCTAGTCAACACAACATTTCAAGCAACAACCCTGGGTGCATCTTGGGCTGTACTAATCTCATAGTAGCAAAATATTCAGTGGAATGTGAACATACAGTCATGCGGAAATGTCAAATAGAAAAGGACCAGCTGATCCACTATAACTGGATTCATCAAGTCTCTTACCTTCATTGCAGCAGACAGGTAAGACAATAAGTTTGCAATAGTCATTGAAAAGTGACCTGCTTTAGAGTGTGTTGTCGCCTCTAGTCCTAATGCAGCATCCTTTAACATATGATTCAGAGTAAACTCCACAAATACAGTCTGATGAACAAACCACTGTTTAACTCTAGATGGATGGATTTGGAAAAATCATCAGCATAACATAATAGATCTTAATTTACCTGATTGATCCATTTCTCGAATTCGAACTTCTGGATCCCAGCAGTTTTCCTGTACCACTCTGAACACGTTGCTGTCTTTCATCATTTTTGCTTCCCCCTTTTTGAAAACAGCAGATTTTAATTGGCCATTATCGCTACTGCTTGTAGGAATTGGGTGATCAGGAATGGATAAATTGTGAGGCTGGCTGTCATGTGTCGACCTGGAATGAATTTGGTGCAAATTTCATTGCAGCTTTACCTCTAGCTGAATTGAACTAACAGCAGGCTGGTCACTCAGCAACCTTAGAGATATTATGGAGAAACCTGATGAGCAGACTGTTAGACACATTCTTGTTAGAGCCAGAGAAACAGCAGGAGTCAGCAGTGTCATGCAGAATTATAAGACAATTGAGAAATATAAATAAAATATTATAAGACATATTATAGCAATTAAATGGAGACAAAATGGAGAATATATATTCACACGAATATGGCTATTACAGAATGAACCGAAATCAAGCTACATTTGATTTTCCCTGCCTCAAATCTTTAATTAACTCACTAGCAGTTATTCACTGCTTTTTAGAGTTTGTATAATCTTACCTGAGAGTGATGGTGAAGTTGGACCCAACCTTCATATCCATATCTCTGGCAAAACACAAGTGTTGTAAATTATATAAATAGACATAACTTAAGTTTAAGTTTATTAGTCACAAGTAAGCTTGCATTAATACTGCAATGATATTACTGTAAAAATCCCCTAGTTGCCACACTTTGGCACCTCTTAAGGTACACTGAGAAAAATTTAACACGGCCAATACACCTGACCTTTTGGACTGTGGGAGGAAACTGCAGCACCCAGAGGAAACCCACACAGGACATGGGGAGAATATGCAGACTCCGCACAGACAGTGACCCAAACCTGGAATCTAATCTAAATCCCTGGTGCTGTGAGACTGCAGTGCTAACCACTGTACTACCGCCCCTCCAAATACTGTGGCAAATACAACATTTTTCATGATTCCCAAAGTGCATTGTAACCAATCAATTACCTTTGATATGTAGCTACTGTTGTTAATTGCTGCTATTTTACAACCTTCCTGCCTCAATATTCAATTTAGCATCTTGAGATCCTCATGCCCCATTTTCTGGAGGACTGCTGCACTACAGCCAGTGGGAATGGAGGAGATCTCGGCTGATGCTTGAGGTCAGGATGCCCCAAGAAACGTATGGCTGACAAGGTGTTCATCACCTCTGGGATTTACTTATCATTCCCAACCGCTTCATAGCCTTGGGAGCCTTTTCCTCTACTGTCAGATTTCTCTGCTTTCCTTGCACTCTGCTATTCTATCACAAGCATTCATATCACTTTCAGACTTTTCTTATCCCAGCAGCACCCTGGATGATTTACAGCATCAGCCCTTTGGTTATTTAATCACTCCCTCCTTTTTTTGGCTCTGTATTTTCTTAAAAGTTGTTGACATTCCGTTTCTGATGAAAGGTCTTTGACCATAAACATTGGCTTTGATTTTAACTCCTTACAGTCAGTGAAAGAGGGCAATTGTGGAATTAAGTGTCAGGCTCAGTTGATCTATCTATAACTTACTGTCCTTCATTGCTAGAGGGATGGAGTTTAAAACCAGCGAGATTATGTTGCAGCTATATAAGGTGCTGGTGAGGCCACACTTGGAATACTGTGTACAGTTTTGGTCTCCTTACTTGAGAAAAGATATACAGGCACTGGAAGGGGTGCAGAGGAGATTCACTAGGTTGATTCTGGAGTTGAAAGGGTTGGCTTATGAGGAGAGACTGAGCAGACTGGGACTATATTCATTGGAATTCAGAAGAATGAGGAGAGATCTTATAGAAATATATAAGATTATGGTGGAAATAGATAAGATAAAAACAGGGAAGTTGTTTCCACTGACAGGTGAAATAGAACTAGGAGGCATAGCCTCTGTGCAGACTGCCAATGCATTGCCTCAATAACATCTGACTTGAACAAATTGTTACCAGATTGAAAATTTTATCCATTTGTTACCTATGTTTTGCCTCTACCAGTGACACCATTAATTAAATGCAGGTTCGTCCAAGGCATGTTCAAATTCCACACAAGACTTTGTACAGAGGCCTCTGAGGGGGTTATTTTACCATTGCATTGCACTCATTTTCAGGTGTGTTGCAGTTGTAAAGTGGGGCGTAAAGAGATTAGCGCAACTGACGCCTGTTTTCGTGATCGCTACCATTTTACAAGCACCAGATTTCCGGCGCAGCAAAGCTCTTGCTGGAAATGGGCAAGAGGCAGGTTAATGTATTTAACCTGTCTGTCCAGCCTGGCCTCCCCACCCTCCCCCACCCATTTATGACCTCGCTGGGTAAGGTTCTTACGGCGAGACATAGACATGCTCCCTATAAACAGGGAGCAGTCAATTTGGCCTCGCCGATGAACCTGAGACCATTGAGGCCCCTTGGGGAGGGGCAAGGGCAAAGGGGTGCGTGCCCTTTGGACAGTGCTACCCTGGCACCTGGGCAATGCCCACTGAGCACTGCGAGGGATGGGGCTAATGAGGGAGGAGGAAGTAGGGCAGGGCTAGAAGGAAAGGGAGCAATTGTGGCAGAGCTAATGGGGGAGAGGCCAGTGGGGGCAGGGCTAATGGAAGAGTAGGCTGCTGCTACTCTGCAGCAATCAGTGGGGGGAGGGATGGGGGTGAAGTCTGCTAACACTCTGCAGCAAATGGTGGGGGTAGGAAGGGAGAGGGGCCTGCTGCCATTTAGCAGTGATTGGTGGGAGGGAGGGAGAGGAAGCCCACTACTACTCTGCAGAGAAAGAGGAAAAGGTAGCCCACTGCCACTCTGCAGGGATCGATGGGGAGGGGGCGCTACCACTCTGCAGCGATCAGTGGGGGAAGGGCAAAAGGGGTGGGGGAGGGGTGTCTGTAATCAGCCTGGCTGGTGGGGGGTGGAGTCAGCCACGGGCTCCCATGATTGTGGCTTGCACTGGCAAGGGCCTGACAGCTTTTTCCGTCTGAACCCTGCTCCTGTTATTCAGCATCAAAGGCCAGCACATGTGCACTACTTCCTTCTGCAGGCTTTTGGGCACAGTAAGCCCTGCTTTTACAGTCAAGGATTCTGGACATTCTCTCTTCCATCTTCTTCTTTTGGGAAAAAGATACAAATTCTGAAGTCACACACCAATTGACTCAACAAGTGTTTCTTTCCTGCTGCAATCAGACTTTTGAATGGACCTTCTTTATGTTAAGTTTATCCTAGCTATGACTGTAACAATACATTCTGCACATTCTTCTTTCCTTCTCCCTTATATATGAACGGTATGCTTGTGTCTGAATAGCACCTAAGAAACAATACTTTCCACTGTATAATGTGACAATCATAAATCAAATCAAATCAAAACCCTACCGTTCAATTATTTCTCAAAAGCAGTAAAGAAGTAACTGCACCTGTTTTAGATTGGGCCATTCCTTGGGCAGAATGTGGCAGTGTAAGTCTATCTTCATTCTTGTACAATGAGCAGAACAACTTTTCAATCGGACACTTTTCTCTGGATACAGACCAATGACTTACTCAATTAATTCCACCTTCCTTCGAGAGGCGTACTGGTACAGTCACCAATCAGAGCTCACATAAACTTCCACTAACTACAAATCAATCATCAAAGAGCAAAGTACAGATAGAAGCGGAGATAACATGTACATTTTATACTGAAAGCACAAACAAGGAATGTGTTTTAATTATCATTAACCTATCATTTGTGTAACTATTTAATGTGGCATGTTCAACTAATGTTCACACTTCAAAATTTAGAGTGATTGTAGGGATAAATGCCTCATTCATTACATATTTAAATAAAATGAAGAATACAGACAGATATATAGAAAGATTTGGATTATTTCCAAAATTGTGGATGGCAATATCAGAAAATGCAAGAGAACATGCAAGAGTCAGTACATGGGTCAATGATATGTCAGTAATAACAGAGACCTGATTCAAGGAACGGGACGACTGGGAAATTCATGTTCCTGGCTACGAGATACTTACTTAGCTTTTTTAAAAAAGTTATTCTTTCATTGGATGTGGGCATCATCGGCTAGGCCAGCATTTATTACCCATTCTTAATTGCCTTTGAGAAAATGATGTTGAGCCATCATCTTGAAGCACGGTAGTCCATGTGTTGCAGGTTCACCTACAGTACTGATTGTAACAGAAGTCATGAAAGATAGGGATGGTGTGCATGTTTAGAGTTGGTGGTATTGAGTGAAAGACACTGCATCAGAATGCATGAAGAGGTGTCAGAGTCAGAGAAAAATATGCATAACTTGCCTCAGATAGCGAGGACAGTGACAATGATGTTCCAGTTTGCACTGAGGTCTGTTTCAGGAGTTCGGGGCAGAGTAATTTGACCAACAACAGCTGATGTACCGGCATCTAATGGAGTTCCCAATGGAGTTCCCTGGGACAATGTGAGTGGAGGAGTCCAGCATGGTGATGAGCACTATATGTTTCGGGGGTTGATGTTGTGAGCTCTAAACATGACGGTAAGGTCCATCTCATGGACAGCCTCATGCAGCATCACCTCCAGGACATGAAAGAGCAGAGAAATGGTCTGCAAAGCATTTATAGCTCATTCAAATAGCCTGGATCACTCTTTAGTGTATGAGCATTGATCTACATGGATCACACAAGGAGCTACATACAGACAAAAGGGCATTCACACTGGTGGTACAGTGGTAGCTGGAAGGAATGCCTGCTACACCCTAGCACCCTGTCCCATCATCACCATTGGCTGTTCCTCAATTTGAGGATGATACTTATTCAAGATTACGAGCTTCTGCCATGGCTCTGCATGTGACTAAATGGAATGATTCTTCAAACCTTTGGATACATGGGTCAGGATAAGATAGGGGATTGTGGCACTTCCATTTCTTTCCTACTCCATTGGTCAAGCTGTTGCCATTTCAAACAATTAGCAGCAATCTCCTCCCAGTTATTAATGTTAATGCTTTCAAATTTCAAGAAGAGTTTTTTAGTGCCTTTGAAACATTTTCGGTGCCCTTCCCTGGAATATTGGTCATTTGGGAGTTGAAAAAAACAAGATCTTCTGGGGGAGGCACTTTTCAGCCATCCAATCTCAGCCTGGATTTTCACAATCATGGACAGCTTCTCTGTTGTTGCAAAAATGGTACAACACCTGTAATTTTTGGCAGGATGGGAATGGACCCAGAATGGGATTTGCAATCATCTGTTTTTGCCTGTAGAAATCAGAAGCTGCCTGCACTTGTGAGCATTTGGAGAGGAGAATTATCACTTTGGTTGTGGTTCTGTGAGATCTTTGGTGGAACTTAGGACTCTGTAGGGGAGGTCAGGTGCCTTTTAGAGAAGTCATGCTCTTTGGGATGTCTAAAAATAAGCATGAATCATAACAGGTATATAAACTAATTGAAACAATTGTCATTCAAAAATAATAGTCAAAAATGGTAAGATTAATGATGAAAGGGAGCTGTCAAACTGCCAAAACATTTAAAACTCCTTTCCTGTGACTCTTTACAAGGACTGGTGTGTTAAAACGATTGATTGCTATTTCGCTCTGTCTATTGACACAAGGCTTAGAATTATCATTACTAGATTTGCGCTGCATGACTGATTTCACATCAGACTATGATGATAATAGGATACTTGCTATTTCAGTTTGATTGACAGCTCCAAGAGTTTATGGACTCTTTGAAGTGGAACCAGAAATTGCAATGGTTGTCTTTAATAAGGGTTTATGCAATTAGTTAAATATTTCTTTTTGCAAAGGAGAATTTAGTTAAAGGAAGGTAGTAATTTTTTTGATGAATTCTTTTTTTCTGATTAAAATCTGTAGTAGACACTTGGAACTTTATTTTATTTAAACTTAGTATGGGCCATGAAATATGCCTCTAATAGATAATGGGTGAGTTAGCATAGCAGGTGTGAAGGCAAAGGGTGAAGAGTTGAGGTATGGGTTGGCATGAATTGGCAATAAGCTTGCATCAAACTTATAAAGTGCCATGGCATTGAGTGGGGAGGGCATATGCTGGCATGAAAAGAATGAGAATCCATATGGGTCAGTGGAGTGCATAAGCAGCATGAATTAGCATTGCCGTGCAATATCTTCCTTCTCAGGTAATGGTCCAATCCTCCTTTGAAAACCTCAATTGACCCTGCCTCCACTACATTTCCAGGCAGTGCACTCCAGATTCTAACCATTCACTGCACAAGTAAGTTTTATCTCATGTTGCCATTGCTTCAAAAGTACGTAATTGGTTACAAAAAAAAACTTGAGGGACATCTTTAGGTCATGAAGAGTACTATATTAACACAAGACATTGTTGACTACTAGATTATGCATCTAAAGAATTATTACTGTAGATCTGTCATGATTGGCTGCCTTGATTTCTATACTGCTAATGGAAATCTTCTTTTCACAATACTCACATTCAAAAGCACAGTATTTCTATGATTTTTCCAGTGGTTCACCATTTTTAGAGAGAAATTCGCTTTTGTTCAATTTTAATAATTATTTTAATACAGCCCTTATGCAGTCGCCATGCATTTAATTAGTAGGAGGATTTATTCTCTTTTTTTTGAACCCAAGTTCTGAACATGTTCTGAGACTAGGCCAAGGTATATAGGAAAGCTATTGTTCTACACAGAAATACTGAAAAACAGAAAATGAGTCATTCTGTCTGCTCGTATCTTAAGCAAATAGTGCTGCACTTTCAAAAGATAAGGGTATAGGCCAAGAAGTGCATAGTGACTCATTCTGCCAACTCCTCATTCTACTTACATATTGGTTTAACATTCAGTGAGCCACGATCCGAGAGATGTTTGGAGGCTGATGATAAACAAATTGATGCCAAGGAAGTCTATCTCCAGCAAAGCTTGTCTGCCCGCAGCCACACTTACCCACTGAGCTGTGTTTACAGATCCTGCTACAGCCATCTGGAACTGCTGAACAGATCTGTCTTTTTAGACTCGGGAGCAGTAGGGAGGCTATGATGAAGTTGTCATCTGAAGCAAGCTGCCCTGTAGACAACATCAATCGCAGGGACTTTACTACCAGTGGCAGTCACTTCCCCCTTCTAGCTTTCACAGGAGCAACGATCTCAGTGTGAGAAATAAATATAATGCTGGGCCTAATAATAATTAATGAAGTTATGGCAAGGAAAAGCATAGACTATGATCTTTTCCAGTGTTAAATAGGAGCAATACAGCACTACCATAGCAGTGCCTGGCTAGGAGCTTTTGTTAGAGGGATTGAACCATCAATGAGAGAACAATTGAAACATGACAGGAACAGCATTTGACAAAAGTTGTGACAGAGGGCTCAAGTAATAACGGTGTGGGATTTGCACTAATATATTTTAATAAGCTGTCATTATAGAATCATAGAATGATACAACACCAAAAGGCCATTTGGCCCACTGTGCTTATGTCAGCTGTTTGCTAGAGCTGTCCAATTTGTCTCATTGCTCTGCCATTTCTCAAAGATTTCAACATCTTTTACCTTCAAGTGTTTAAGCAATTCCTTAATTAAAGTTACTATTGAAATGGGTTCCACCACCTTTTCAAGTAGTACATTTCTGATCACAACAATTCACCACATAAAAAAATGTTTCCTCCAGTTCTTTTACCAGACACTTTAAATTTGTGTACTCTGGTAATTGTCTCTTTTTCCACTGGAATGTTTACTTCTTGGTTAGATGGTTTCATAGAAGTAAAAGGGTATTCATGCCTTTTAGAATTCAATGAGCATGTCCCATGAATGAATAAAAGAAAGCTGACATGTTGTCCATTCACACTTCCATTCTGGAAACTCAGTGTAAAAGTTTGAATGCGGAGTCTGCCTTTAAAACAGTTGTCCTTAAAGTCTGTAATATCACAGTTATACATTCATAACCATATTACCCAATTCTCCAGTAATTCTGTGGTGTCCAGAATAATTTGAAATGGCAGTCCTGACAACAGCTAACTGTTAGAAAGAATATTGTAGCAGATAACTGTGCATTTTATTTATTCTTTCAATAATGAGAGAGGCATCTGAAAAAAAAAACAATAACATTTCTTAATTATTGTACTTAATGTTTCTTCTTCAAGGCATCACACTTGCAACTAAACTGATTAATGAAATTCCTGACAACTGTGGATGGCACATTCACATAATAGGTTCTGTGAAGGACAATGATAAGAAATTAGATTTTTCACTACTACACATTCATACAGCATTAACCAAGTGATTCCTTAATTTATTAAAGAAGAAAATTCTCTTAATTAATATGGCTGCTCATGTGATTCCATCACTAACAATCTCCCAATTAAAACTCACTTACTAGTGGCCTCATACTGCTCTTTAATGGTATTGTATCCACATATATACTTTTAAATCCTGCAAATCTGAAAAGTCAAAGCTTTAAAGCAGAGTATTTACTTAGGAGAAACAGATATTGTGAGAAAAGCCAGAAAGTTTAGTAACAGTAATTAAAAAAAAATGTTAACATTCTACATCTCAATGCATGAAACATCCATGAGATTGAAGAGATTTGGGTTATTTTTCTTGTAACAGAGAAGGCTGAGAGTGACATGATTGAGGGATACAAATATACAAAATTATGAAGGAAAGCGTTAAAGTAGACAGGAGGAATCTGTTTCCTTGGCAGAGATTTCAAAAACCAAGGGTCATTGATTCAGGGTAAGTGGCAGAAGAATTATAGGGGACATGAGGGTGGTGAATGTCTGAAATTTGCTGCCTGTTTTGGTGGAGGAGGCCCATTTAAACAGTATCTGGATCTGTACTTTAAGTCTTGTAAATTGCAGGGTCATGAGCAGGAAAAAGGGATTAGAAAGGGCTTCTGTGAGCCTTTGTGATAGCATGGGCAAAATAGGCTGAATGATCCCCTTTTATGCTATATCATTTCTATGATTCTATGACAGATGAGTTGAAGGTACAAACTAAGAGAGATGTAACTGAAAAGTTTGTGCAGAGTGATCAAGGTTAGAAATGAAATATTCTTGGGTACTTGACTTTCAAAACGAATAGAGAATATGGAAAGATTGTAGAGTAACCTTGATAATAAAAGTTTTGAAAAATGCATTGGGGAGACAGGATCTTAGCCCTGAAATTCAGAATGTAAAATCAGAATGAAGAAATAACAAAGAGCACTAAACACTGGTGGGAATAACTGAGAGGTTCACTAATTGCAATTGGAATGTGCATAAATCAGGAAATTAGAGGAGCATTTAACAAATCATTGTGCGGACTTAAAGTTTTATTTAGACTGGACAAATCAAATTGGTAAAAGTAACTTGAAAGACGATTGTATCTGAAAGAGTTTTCTTGAACAGTATGTCGAGAAACCAACTAAAAAACAGAGTATTTAAAATCTTTTTTTATTTATTCATCTGACATGGGCACTGTTGGCAAGGCTTACAAATGTTGTCCATCCTTAATTACTCTTGGGAAGGCTGCTCCCTTAAACTGTAGTTGCAGACATGGTGTAAGTACTCCCACAGTACTGTTAGGCAGGGAGTTACTGAAGACTGACCCAGTGGCAATACAGGAATGGCATTATATTTCCAAGTCAGGGTGGAGTGTGAGTTGGAGGGGAACTTGGAAGTGGTGATGTTCTTATTGCCTGCTGCCTTGTTCTTCTAGGCAGCCAAGGTTGCAGTTTTACAAGGTGCAGAAGTCTTGGCAAGTTGTAGATGGTACACACAGCAGTCGTGGTATGCTAGTGGTGGAGAGAATGAAATGTTAAAGTGGTGGATAAGATACCAATCGAATGGTCTGATTTTTCTCTGATGGTTCCAGACTTCTTGTCCTCAGACCTGCATTCATCCAGATATGTGCATGGTATTCCATCACAATATTGAAATGCATCTTGTACATAACGGTCAGACTTTGGGAACCAGAAATTGAGTTGCTCATCACACAATGCCAAACCTCTGAATATATAAATGCGAGGTGATGCATTTCAGCAGAAAGGATGTAGGGGGGAGGTATATGATAAAGGGTAGACCTATTAAGAGTATAGAAACGCAGAGGGACCTGGGGGTGCAGGTGCACAAGTCCCTGAAGGTGGCAGAGCAGGTGGAGAAGGTTGTGAAGAAAACATATGGTATGCTAGCCTTTATAGGCAGGGGTATAGAGTACAAGAGCTGGCCTTTAATGTTGCAGTTGTATAAAACATTGGTTAGACCTCATTTGGAATACTGCGTCCAGTTCTGTTCGCCTTACTACCGGAAGGACATGGATAATCTGGAGAGAGTGCAAAGGAGGTTTACCAGGACGCTGCCTGGTATGGAAGGTCTGAGTTACGAGGACAGGTTGGGCAAATTGGGACTGTTTTCCTTAGAAAGACGTAGACTTAGAGGAGATCTAATAGAGGTGTACAAGATTATGAGAGGTATAGATAGAGTAAACTTTAGATAGAGATAGATAGAGTACGCTTTTTCCTAGGATGGACTCGAATAGCACGAGGGGTCACGGGCTTAGGGTGAGGGGGGTAAGGTATAATTTGGATGCTAGAGGGAGTTTTTCACACAGAGGGTGGTGGGGGTATGGAATGCGCTGCCAAGTAAAGTGGTGGAGGCAGGCACTCTGGAGTTATTTAAGAAATACTTAGATGGGCACATAAACAGAATGGGAATGGAGGGGTACAGAAAACTGATTTGGGCCTGTGTCTGTAGGAGTTTGCACATTCTCCCCGTGCTTGCGTGGGTTTTCTCCAGGTGCTCCGGTTTCCTCCCACATCCCAAAGATGTGCTCTTAGGCTAATTGGCAAAACAAATTCTCCCTCTTTCTTCTTTGTTCTATATTTTTATTTGTACACAGGATGTGGGTGTCACTTACTAGGCCAGCATTTATTTTTATTACCCACTCCTAATTTCCTTTGAGAAGATATTTGGGAGGGAGTGCCAGGATTTTGACTCAGCAATAGTGAAGGAATGTTGACGTAGTTCCAATTTGGGATTGTGTGTGACCTTGAGGGAACTTGCAGTTGGTGGTGTTCCTATTCATCTATTGCCCTGATCTCTCTACTGTTCTTCAAGTGATAGTATTTAGGTCATGAGTCCAGTTTAGTTCCTGACCTTTGATGTCATCCCAGGATGTTAATGGCTGGGTACTCAGCAACAGTATTTCCATTGAATGTCAAGGGAGGTGTTTAGATTCTTTCTTGTTGGAAAAATCATTGCTTGACACATATGTAGCAGTAATGTTTCTTACTACTTATCAGTATGAACCTGTATGTTAGCCTGCTGCATATCTGCATGAAGTGGTTCATTATCTGAGGATTTGTGAATGGAACGAAACATTGTGCAGTGATCAGCAGACATTCCCAGTTTTGACTTTATGGTGGAGGGATGCATTGGAAGTTTTGTGACACAATTGTCTAATGATGAATGAATGCAGGGAACTTGGAGCAAAGCCTGAGCTTATGCTGTCAGATTGGATTCTAGAACCAGAAGTGAGAATATGGATAGTAAAAACAAATTGAGAACTAATACTAACAAAACTTTACAGTTACTAAAATGATCAGAGTTTTGTATTGAGAAAAGAATATTCACTCATTCATCAGCAACTTATTTTCCTGTGACATCAAACTTTGATATTTCTCAGAATGTGGTTATTATGATCAGGAACTATAGATTGGATAACTGTTTTGGTTCTGCTACCTGTCTTTGGATCCTCTTTTGTCCTGCCCTTTTAGGTCCCTCTGGGTTTTCTTTTTCTTTCCCTCTCTTATAAGTGCTGCTGTCTGCCTCAGGATCCTCCTCTCTCCTGTTGCTGTAGAGGAGAATAGAGGAGGTGTGGAATTTATCTACTTTGGCCAGAAGAGTTTAAAAGCAGGATATTTTTTAGAAGGTGTGAGAATAGTTAAAGTTGGAATTCAGAAGGACATGGAGCACCTTTGTACACAAACCACAGAAAGTATGCATCAGGGCACAGCAAGCAATTAGGAAAGCAACTGGTACATCAGCCTTCATTGCAAAGGGCCGGAACGTGAAAAAAGGTGTCTTGCTCCAAATAAATTATTGGTGGAATCATACAAGTTCGGCCTTCCTACCAAAGGAAGGATAGATTTGCTGAAAGGGAAAGAAGATTCTTGAGATGAGATTGCTGTTATATGAGCAGAAGTTAAATTAAGTTAATTTGTATTCTCTGGAGTTAAAAAGAATGGGAGATAATCTCATTGATGTGTATTAGATTCTTAAAATCTTGACAGGATAAATGTTGAGAGGCTGTTTCTCCTGGCTGGTGACTCTAGAGATAGTGGTTGTAGTCTCGGCATAAGTGGTTAGGCATTTTGGATTGAGATGAGGAATAATTTCTTCAATCAGATGTGTATGAATTTCTCAGAGGATTTCGGTCTTCAATTTAAGAACAGATTTAAGACTGAAATTGATAGTTTTCTTAGGAAAAAGGAAATCAAACAGATATGGAAATAGGGTGGGAAAGAGAAGTAGAACATAGAACATAGAACATAGAACATTACAGCACAGAACAGGCCCTTCGGCCCTCGATGTTGCGCCGACCAATATAAAAAGCAATGCCCCTCCAAACTAAACCATTCCCTTCTCTTCCATATACTTATCAACTAACCTCTTAAACGCCACCAAACTTGGCGCATCTACAACCGATGCAGGCAGGGCATTCCACTCCCGAACCACCCTTTGGGTAAAGAACCTACCTCTGATATCCGTCCTATAACTATCACCACTTAATTTAAAGCTGTGTCCCCTCGTGCTAGCTTTTTCCATCCTAGGAAAAAGGCTATCACTGTCCACCCTATCTAAACCTCTAATCATCTTATATATTTCGATCAGGTCCCCTCTTAGCCTCCTCCTTTCTAACGAAAACAACCTCAAATCCCTCAGCCTCTCCTCATAAGACCTGCCCTCCATACCAGGCAACATCCTGGTAAACCTCCTCTGTACCCTCTCCAATGCCTCCACATCTTTCTTATAATGTGGGGACCAGAACTGCACACAATACTCCAAGTGCGGCCGCACTAGAGTTTTGTACAGTTGCAACATGACGTTGCGGCTCCGAAATTCAATCCCTCTACCAATAAAAGCCAAGACTCCATATGCCTTCCTAACAACCTTCTCAACCTGACTGCCTACTTTCAGTGATCTATGCACATACACACCAAGATCCCTCTGTTCATCTAGACTACTAAGAATCCTACCATTTGCCCTATACTCTACACATTTCTTATTTCTGCCATAGTGCATTACCTCACACTTTTCCACATTAAACTCCATTTGCAACCTCTCGGCCCAGCTCTGCAACTTGTCCAAGTCCCTCTGCAAACTATAACACCCCTCTTCACTATCTACCACTCCACCGACTTAGTGTCATCTGCAAATTTACTAATCCATCCTTCAATACCCTCATCCAGATCATTTATAAAAATTACAAACAGCAGGGGCCCCAAAAACAGACCCCTGAGGTACACCACTTGTCACCGAACTCCAAGATGAATATCTCCCATCAACCACCACCCTCTGTCTTCTAACTGCTAGCCAATTCCTAACCCAATTAGCTAAATCACCCTCTATCCCATACATCTGCATTTTCTGCAGAAGTCTTCCAGAAGTAGGTACAAGTTTAGCCATGATCTTATTGAATAGCAGGGCAGGCTCAATGGATTTATGGTCTATTCATTTCTTGCATTCTCATGGAACATCTTTTCATATCAAAAAGAAAACTAAAAATGAATTTGCTTCTGGCTGTTACCCAAACTGGACTTATCATTTCTCAGACAGGGGAATTGAAACATGTGATGTTTGAATCTTACATCGCAGCACACATGCAGCTCATTGGAATCAATGGAGCATCTCAGCCACTGAGACTTTTTAAGCTGAATTTCCATACTTACTGCAGCTCTAAGTTTTAGGGTAAGGTTGGTTCCTCAAGAAAGAGATTCCTTTGTGTAGCATAACATTTTTGAGAATTATGGGTATGTTTAGGTTTAAATTTCATAGACGTTTACAGCATGGAAACAGGCCCTTCAGTCCAACGTCCATGCCTCCCTTTCTTTTTTAGACTCCTAAGCTAGTCCCAATTGCCCATATTTGGCCCATATCCCTCTATACCCATCTTACCCATGTAACTGTCTGAACGCTTTTTAGAAGAAAAAACGGTACCTGCCTTTACTACTACCTCTGGCAGCTTATTCTAGACACTCATAACCCTCCGTGTGAAAAAAATTGCCCCTCTGGACACTTTTATATCTCTCCCCTCATTTTAAACCTATGCCCTCTTGTTTTAGACTCCCCTACCTTTGGAAAAAGATATTGATTTTCTAGCTGATCTATGCCCCTCATTATTTTATTGATGTATAAGATCACCATTCAGTCTTCTACACTCCACAGAAGGAAGTCCCAGTCTATCAAGCCACTCCTTAAAACTCAAACTATCAAGTCCCTATAGCATCCTAGTAAATCTTTACTGCACTCTTTCTAATTTAATAATATCCTTTTTATAGAGTGACCAGAACTGTATTCCAACTGTGGCCTTACCAATGTAACCCGTACGACTTCAACAAGACATCCCCACTCCTGCATTGGATGTTCTTAACAATGAAACCAAGCATGCCGAATGCCTTTTTCACCACTCTGTCCATCTGTAACTCCACTTTCAAGGAGTTTTGAACCTGTACTCCTAGACCTTTTTGTTTTGTAACTCTCCCCAGAGCCCTACCATTAACTCTGCCCTAGTTCAATCTACCAAAATGCATCACCTAGCATTTATCTAAATTAAACTCAGCCCACTGACCCAATTGATCAAGATCCCATTTTAATCGGAAATAACCTTCCTCACTGTCCACTATGCTACCAATCTTGGTGTCATCTTCAAACTTACTAACCATGCCTCCTATATTCTCATCCAAATTATTAATATAAATGACAAATAACAGTTGACCCAGCACTGATCCCTAAAATATATCACGGGTCACAGGCCTTCAGTTTGAAAAACCCTTCAGAACCACCCTCTGACTTCTGTCATCAAGCCACTTTTAAATCCATTTAGATACCTCACCCTGGATCCTGTGAGATTTAATTTTATGCAACAACCTACCATGCGATACCTTGTCAAAGGCCTTGCTAAAGTCCATGTAGACAACATCAACTGTACTGCCCTCATCTACTTTCTTGGTTACCCCCTCAAAAATCTCAATCAAATTTGTGAGACATGCTTTTCCTGTCACAAAGCCATGCTGACTGCCCCTAATCAGTCCTTGCATCTCCAAATGCCTGTAGATCCTCTCAAAATACCTTCCAACAACTTACCTACCACAGATATGAGGCTCATTGGCTTCTAGTTCCCAGGTTTTTCCTTGCAGCCCTTTTTAAACAAAGGCACAACATTTGCCACCCTCCAATCTTCAGGCACCTCACCTGTGACTATTGATGATTCAAGTATCTCTGCTAGGGGATTCTCAATTTTCTCCTTAGCCTCTCACAGTGTCCTGGGATACACTTCATCAAGTTCTGGGCATTTATCTACCTCTTAAATGAAAAGGAGGTCATTAGTAGACTATAACTGACATAAAAGTATATAGTTTTTTTAAAATATACCTTGAATAGCAATACATTAAATAAACACTGCCAAAGATTCAGGCACTTAAACAATCTGTTACAGCAATCTGCTTTCATCCTGTCTGATGATTAACACCATTCTTTTTGTCAATGATAACCGAATGTTGTATAATCCTGAGTAATTAAGGATGTCTACCTGATTAGCAATGGCCTTTGGCTTAATGGTGACATTCTTGCCTCTGTGTCTGAGGGCACAGTGTTTGTCTCCTGCTCCATGAGTAGAGACAAGAACTCTGGCTAAATTCTGGGTTTTGGGATCCCATAAAACCCATGTGCCATTCATAACAAACCACCCTAATGGCAGGAGGCAAGTGGACTATGGCCAAAGAAATTATGCTCATGTTATAGTCTGTCAAGTAATTAATCAGCTGGACACTGCCAATACGATCTCAGTATGTTCTCCAATGGATGAGAGTCAACATATTACAATATGTAAAGTAGAATGTTGAGTTAATAATAAACTATTCCATTGTTGTCTTTATGTTATTAATGGCAACCCCAGGGAAATGTGACTGTGTGAGAAGAGTGGCACAGTGGTTAGCACTGCTGCCTCACAGTGCCAGGGACCTGGGTTTGATTCCCGCTTGGATCATTGTCTGTGTGGAGTTTGCACATTCTCCCCGTGTCTATGTGGGTTTACTCTGGGAGCTTCAGTTTCCTCCCACAGTATGAAAACATGCATTGTTAGGTGCATTGACCTGAAAAGGTGCTGAAGTGTTCTGGCTCGGGGAATTTCACAGTAACTTTATTGCAGTGTTAATGTAAGCCTTACTTGCGGCAAACAGAAAAACTTTAAAAATTAGGCAAGATTTTGGGTCCCATTTGCTGTGGGCATAAATAGCAGTGGGGACACAAAATCTTATGAGAGTCAATAAAAGTGACTTGTACCAGTGAAATCTCGCAATGTGATTTCCCCATCCCCTGCTAATGATGTAATGGATTTCCTGCCATGAAATAACAGAAATCGAATTTAAATACATTTCAATGTCATTATTGGGCTTCCCCTTTGGATCATTTCCTCCCATGTTTAGATTTTCCCTCTCCTCCCATGAGACATCACATCAGAAAGATTTACAACAGGTCTGGACAAATGTCATCTGGTGAAGAGAACCTTCTGGGGATGCAAAGGTAAATACAGTCTTCGGGGCGGAGAGTTACATGATTGGGCAGTACCTTGGCAATACCCTTGCACTGCCTGCTGCTGTCCCTGGCATTATCCCTGGCATTGCTTTCTGACACTGTCTCAAGTGGCAGTGCTGAAGGCAGTCAAAGAACAAAGAACAAAGAACAAAACAGCACATGAAACAGGTCCTTTGGCCCAACGAGCCTGTGCCGCCTCCTCAATGTTCCCACTTCTACCCATGATCCCTGTCATCCCTGTCTATGTTTATAGATCTATACATTAGAACCAAATTTGAGAGAATTTAGGGAAAATTTGTTCTGCCAATCAGCATAAGATTTTATCTTTGGGATGTGGGAGGAAACCGGAGCACCCGGAGAAAACCCACGCAAGCACGGGGAGAATGCGCAAACTCCCACAGACACAGGCCCAAATCCATGAATATGCACAGCACAGCAATAGTCACTGAGCTGTCGTGTTGCCCATCAAATGGTCCAGGTCAAGCATACACTAATGATGTGAAGCACTAGGATACTCTCGAAAAAATCCAAGAGCAGCCCTCTCATGACCTATCGTGTGTATGCCCCTTGTTAGACAACAAGGCGGACCAAAGTATCTGTAGGATAAAACAAACACATCAATATCATCGACTATTTACACACTTCCCAGGGAACTCCCAAGGCTCATGATGCCTATTTTAAATCAGTTTTCTATACCCCTCCATTCCCATTCTGTTCATGTGCCCATCTAAGTATCTCTTAAATAACTCCAGAGTACCTGCCCCCACCACTTTACTTGGCAGCGAGTTCCATACCCCCACCACCCTCTGTGTGAAAAAACTCCCTCTAGCATCCAAATTATACCTTACCCTCCTCACCCTAAGCCCGTGACCCCTCGTGCTATTTGAGTCCATCCTAGAGAAAAGCTTAACCCTCTATCTATACCCCTCATAATCTTGTACACCTCTATTCGATCTCCCCTAAGTCTACCTCTTTCTAAGGAAAACAGCCCCAATTTGCCTAACCTCTCCTCGTAACTCCGACCTTCCATACCAGGCAGCATCCTGGTAAACCTCCTCTGCACTCTCTCCAGAGTCTCCAAGTCCTCCTGGTAGTAAGGCAATCAGAACTGGACACAGTCTTCCAAATGAGGTCTAACCAACGATTTATACAACTGCAACATTAAAGGCCAGCCCTTGTACTCTATACTCCTTCCTATAAAGGCTAGCATACCATATGCTTTTTTCACAACCTTCTCCACTTGCTCTGCCACCTTCAGAGACTTGTGCACCTGCACCCCCAGGTCCCTCTGTGTTTCTGTACTCTTAATAGGTCTACCCTTTATCATATACCTCCCCCCTACATTCTTTCTCCCGAAAGGCATCACCTTGCATTTATCAGGATTGAATCCCATCTGCCATCTATTTGCCCAAGCTACCAGCCTATCCATGTCCTGCTGTATCGCCTGACAATGCTCCTCACTATCTGCAAGTCCAGCCATCTTTGTATTGTCTGCAAACTTGCTGATCACAAGGTTGTTTAAAAAGGGTAGTAGGGATAAACCCATGGAGTGATGCCAAGGAGCAATGCCATGGGCAGTGATCTTGGGATGAATTCCTTTGGGGCAGTGATGATGAGGAATTGGTTCACTGCATCCATGAGAAGGAAGTTCTTGTGTCCATTGGGAGTTATGGATCTCCATTTTCATTAGGAATGTTCCCGTTTGCAGACAGCAGGCATTCCCTGTGTCCATGGGCAGGATTTCCCCATCTGTAGGCAGAGTAGACTCCCCTTGTGTGTGTATGAGACCTTGTGCGTGTATCTTTCTGTTGGCCTTCTAGAAATAGTCCTTCTGCTTCTCCATTGCCTTGTACTTGGAAGATCTGAACTACCTCTCCACATGATGCAAGGCTTCATCAGTTTGGACAACCTGATCAGAGGTAGGATTGTCTTAGCGATCCTTCCGTGAGGACCTGTCTCCTGAGAGGAGAGAAGCTTATTCTCAAGAAAGCTATAAAAATAGCTTTGATGTGATGAATCATCAGTTGATGAGGGAGTTGAAGCTGAAATGAGCAGAGATTTTTGCTCAGTCAAAAAATGGATATGTAAATGTGAAGGAAATATCATGCTTAAAACTAAAAAGACAGCAGAAGTGTTTCTGAATATAGAAATGCAAGTGATCCACTTTTAATTTTTACAGCAAAAGATCTTTGTTTAAAAATGTAAAGTGACAAAGACGTCTTTGTTTAATCATTGCCAATGGATAGAAAATCTGTTACAGGTGGAAAAAACCTAATAGGAACAAGAAAGCTAATTGGATTTACTGTATGAGATGAAGATTCTGGTTACTACCAATGATAAATATCCCAATTACCTGTCACATTTGCTGTTGTGCCAGAAAAATGAACCGGGTGGCAATTATTTATCATTTAAATAACTAGCGTGGAATGTGCATTTTTGCAACCAGCAAGCTTCCTCTTTTAAATGAACTGTTGTTGGCATCGTTTGTCATTTGCTGTAGTCACTCAGAAAGTGTAATTTAGACATTCATAGTCAAGCTGTAGCATGTGATTAATAAAGCAAAAGACAGGCTGGAATTCTGTTTTGTTTCTCCACGGGGTTTTTCATAATCTTACATATATTAGTTGAATAAGTAGTGAAATGAATGGTGCATGACATTAATCCACAAGTCACAAGATTTCATCAAATAATTTATACCACACAGTCAACAAATAACACAGGATTGAATTCATAGCCACTAAATGATAATGAAACTTTGGGTGAGTTCAAAACTGACTTCACATCCAATGAATTGGTTTACTATTTTTAAACAATGTAAGGTGAAAAGCATGTTTGTTGTCACTGCGTTGCAAATATATCATTCTGCTGAATTCCAATAGAATAATGTATTTCACTATCCCCCCCTTGACTTTCTCGTCATGTCTGCAGGCTTTGAGATGACGGACTCAACCATCCTCCTTCAATATCTTTCTACTGTCTTTCAGATGAATGGGATTACACCTGCCTATCCATTTAATCATGACCAAAGTGTTTCTTTCAATGGCTTCTCTTCCACTCCTGCACCATTTTCACTGGCGTCCCTAAAGGATGGCACATACTCTTGCAACTTGGCCAAAGTTATCCACCCAATACGCTGCAGGAAAGGATGTCCCGAAGCATGGTACATTGGGGAGATCGTGCAGATGCTACGACAACAGATGAATGAACACTGCTCGACAATCACCAGGCAAGATTGTTCCCTTCCTGTTGGCAAACACTTCAGCAGTCACGGGCATTCGGCCTCCAATCTTTGGGTAAGCATTCTCCAAGGTGATCTTCACAACACATAATGGCGCAGAGTTGCTGGGCAGAGACTGAGAGCCAAGTTCTGTATACATGAGGATGGCTTCAACTAGGATCTTGGGTTCATGTCACACTATTTCTAACCCCCATGACTTGCCTGAACTTGTAACATCTCATTTACTGTCCTGTCTGGAGACAGTATGCATCTCTTTAACCTTTGCTTAATGCTATCTCCACTCACATTGTCTGCACCTTTAAGACTTGAATAGCAGATTAGCTGTAAAGACTCGCATTCTAATCAGTATTCTGTAAACTGTGTGTGCTTTTATATGCCCTGATCTGAACTTGTCACTCAGCTGATGAAGGAACAGTGTTCCGAGAGCTTGTGGGTTTACTATCAAATAAATCTGTTGGACTTTAAACTAGTGTTGTGAGACTTCTTACTGTGTTGTTCCAAAGGATCCATCCTTGGCCTTCTTCTATTTACACATTGCCCCTTGGTGAAATTATCCACAAACACATGAATTCCAACGACACCACACCACTCTCAACTTCTTCACTATTGCTAAATTAGCAGGCTTAGCTGTGATCCAACATTGAATGAGCACAAATATCCTCCAATTAAATGTTAGACCGACTGCTACTACAGTTTTCAGTTGCCATTCCAAACTCTGTTCCTTAGGCTATTGGCATTATGGCCAAAATCCTCTGTCTTTGTTCACAGCTGGAATTTTCTGGTGCTGCTGAGAGTGACTGAAGTTTTGGCTGGAACACCAAATTTCTCATTCTTGCTCGCAACCGGCCCTGTCACGGACGAGATTCTAAAACAGACTCTTTCTGTCTTTGTGTCATATCTGACCTCGGGATGAGCTTCCAATCACATATCTGTGACATCACTAAGACTGCCTATTTCCACTTCTGCAACATGACACATGCTTGGGCCCAATCACACACTCAGCCCACCCAGATTTTCCAATTGCACCCACCCCTGAACTGGAATTTCCCACTCCAGGTCAATGGACCTTTTAAATGGTCTGTCAAATTTTCCATCTTACCTGTGACAATTCGCGCGATGAGCAAGAATGGAAAATTTACTTTCAAGTTTTATTGATCCCAGTATTCACTAGCCTACACATTCTCCTCGTCAAAAGATATCTTAGAATCACAGGAACAAAGAAAGTTTACAGCACAGGAACAGGCCACTTGGCTCATTGTATCTGCACCAGCTGAAAAATGAGCCGCTCAGCCTAATGCCACTTTCTAATATTTGGTCCATAGCCCTGTAGGTTGAGGCATTTGAGGTGCATACCTAGAAGGCTTTTAAATAAATTTGCTCTTTTAGCTTCTGCAACACTCTGGGTGAGAAAAAAAATCCTCATCTCTTCTCTAATCATTTTGCAATCATTTTAAGTCTATGTCCCCCTGAGTCCCTGACCTCTTTACCAAGGTAAGTAGGCCCTTCCCCTCCACTGTATCCAAGCCCCTCATAATTTTGTATATCTCAATGGAATCTCCCCTCAGTCTGCTCTGTTTCAAGGAAAACAACGTAGGCTTATTGAATCTTTCCACATAGCGGCAGTTTTCCAGTCCTGGTGACATCCTTGTAAATCTTCTCTGTACCCTCTCTAATATAAACACATATTTGATGTAATGAGGTGACCAGAATTGCACACAATGCTCAAATTTCCCTGCTCCAATAGTCAATGCCTCAGCTGATAGAGGAAAGAATTCCATAAAATTTCAATACCAATAATACAAAGGAATATGGACATAGTGTGACAAAAAAGAATTAAAAGTGGATGACCAGCCAAAATCATGTTGTTAAGTGGAACAGCTTGATGGGCTGATTAACCTAGTCCTGTTCCTATGTCCAATAAGCTCTCTCAACCACTTTATTGACCTGCCCTGCAACTTCCTCTACATCTTTTCCGTTAATTGTGTGTTAATTTTGCCTTGTTTGACCTTCCTGAGTGCATTCCCTCACATTTTGCTTGGCTGAACTCCATTTGCTTGGAATCTTCTTGCAGTCTATAACTGTCCTCCTCACTATCAACCACACAGCTAACTTTTGTGTTGCCTTTAAACTTCTTCATCATTCTCCTGACATTAATGCCATTATTGTTAATGCATATCAGAAAAAGCAGGGGACCTTGTACTGAGCTATGCAGCAAAATTCCCATCCTTGTTTATAAATCTCTCCATCCCTCTCCATATCTGTAATCTCCTCCAAGTCCAAAAGCTTCCAAGAGACTTGCACTCCTCTAATTCTGGCACCTTGAGCATATCCACCAATATGAATTCTTCCAACATTAACTTACGGCTTCAGGCACCTAGCCCCTAAGCTTTGGAATTCCCTCACTAGACCTCTCCCTCCATCTCTTCCTGTTCTGATGATGGAGGAAGAAAACCCTGGGATTGTACATGGAAATATTGGCGTCACTCGGATCAAGAACTTTTAGAGAACCTCACCTGGGACAGCTCATTACAAATCTTTAAGATGCTCCTTTAAACCACCTTCTTTGACCAACATTTTGTCATCAGCCTTATGTGTCTCAGTGTCTAAACTTGTTTTAAAATGCTGCTGCCAATCACTTTGGGCATTTTGTTATGTTAAAGACACTATGTAAATACAAATAGCAGTTGTTAAAATGTAACTATTTTACAGGTCAATTCATAACAGGTATTATGTATGTGTATGAATTTAAAGATACTCTGTAAATGTTTAGTTATTTAGACTTTTGCATCTGATGTTGCTTGTGCATTTCTGGCCCCAAAACGACTAGTGACATAATGTGGAAGGGGGTGGGGTGGGATGGGATGGATGATGGGAAAATGAGGATTCTCCCTAGCTTGAACCTGAGAGTTTCTAAACATTCACCTTTAATTGGACCCAGTGTATTGTTAGCAATGGGACAGTTAATGAAAACAGATATACTGACTCTTTGTCATAGCAGGTGTGGGCCCCACCGGGGGATCTGGGCCAGGATTCTAGCTCAAATCTCCGAAGAAACTAAAAAAAGAAAGTCGTATTTATAAGGGTTAAGGTTTTCTTAAAAATTCTCTGGAGGGGAAATCTGACAGCTTCCCTGATCTCGGCACATATCATGGATTTTGTAGCATCTTCAGTGATAATGTATCTCTCCAGCCTGTCACCCAGTGATTTTGTACATTTTGACACGAGCAGTGATTGGAGTTGGGCATCTTTCAGCAGTTTTAGATGTAAAGACACAGGTAACCAGTTTTTTCTTGCTAAAATAATTTTAAAATATATTGACAATATTGTACAATTTGTTAAGATTATAATGAAGTTATGCAATGCCATTACATTAATCATTGAAGGTGACAGCTAAAATCATAACTGAACAACCTCAGAGGCTCAATGATTAATCTTGCTAGACTTCAGTTTCTGATCGAGGTGGCGAGGGGGGGGGGGGGGGGGATGGTGGGGGTCAACATCATCGATAATGCTGTTCAGATAGCAGTTTAAAAATTATACATTTTGAAAGTTTATACTCTTACACCTTGTTGTACACAAATATTTCATAATGAGTTACATTGTTGCAGCGGTTTGTATGTTATTTTCATGTATTAAAATGTACAATGTTACTGTAAACAGGAAATGTTGGAAATATGCACCTATACATTGGTTAGGACCTACATCCGTTTACAAAGTAAATTAGTATTATTAAGTAAAGTGGCAATTCAACTTTTCTGGCACAGCAAGATCTGTTACCTGGAAATGATAAATCTGAGACAATATGCGTTTAGATTAACTTTAAAATATGTCCACCACACACAAACTAGCTGTCCATTAGACTGTTTATCCAGAATGAATTAGTGATAAAGAAAGCATGGTACTTACGCAATTGTGATTTGCCCATCTAATGCAAATAGTGATGAATGATCAGTAACGTGATGATAGCCTATTACTTTTTATTCTAGAGGTGAGGGTTTTACCTTCTTTGCAGAATTAGCACCAATGGCAACTTCCTGTGTTGTACTTTTGGGGACTTAGTGCATAAGAATTGAAAGGGTGGGTCCCAGAATGTTACGCTGGCAGGCTGTTCTGCCAGCAATTTAATGTTTTCAAGATCAGGGGCCATTTTTAAAGGCCATACTGGTGCACAAAATTTAAAATGGAAATGCCCTGCTGGACCCCAATCCCTCTACTGGCACTGCTTTGGGCACTGCCTGTGCATTGCTCCTGGCACTGCCTGTGCAATGCAGCTGGCACTGCCTGAGCACTGTCTCTGGCACTGCCTGTGCATCGCTCCTGGCATTGCCTGGGCATTGCCCTGGCATTCCCCCCACCTTCGCCGCAAACACCCACCCCCACACCCTCCGCCCCCCGACTCCCGTGTGATGTACTCAACTGAGCTCCTCCAGTGGATCTGCCCACAGATTATACCTATGGAAAATCAGTCATAATTCATGCTAGCATGGCTTCACACCGACATCAATGGATTATCTAACAGAGGGGGATGATCAGGCATAATTTTAATGTCATGCAACTTTATTATAGTGGAGTTCCCAATATTAAGTGTCAGGATTCCTGTTCTGAACTGGCGAGGTGGCAGGAAGAATTAGGACCACACTCCCCACTGACCTAAAACACAATTTGGGCTCTATGGGACTTTCCGTTCCTGTCACCAAATCCATTCAAGAAGAAGGAGAGGGGAAAATCTTGCCCTATGTACTACAATTAATAATCCTGCAACTGTAGACAACATTACTTCCTGTCATAATTTGTCAATATTTATCATGGAAATTTGCAATGTAAATATTTTGTTATCATGATTGTTGATGAACCAACTGAAATGTTCAAAATGTTTTCTGAAAATCTTTCCTCTCCATTTTTGTTCTTGGTCGCTGAAATGTTAATTTTTGAAATAAAGCTATTATTGTAACTATCAGTTGAATTTATTCATTATCTTGCTTTTTTGTGCTTTTCTACACCTTGATATCCTGCAGTGCAGAAGGAGGCCATTCAGCCCATCATCACCATCCCATCCAGGCCCCATCTCGATAAACCCATGCATTTACCCTAGCTAGTCCCCATGACCCTGATGGGCAATTCGGCATGGCCAATCTGTCTAACGTACACATCTTTGGACTGTGGGAGGAAATTGGAGAACCAGGAGGAAACCCAAGCAGACACAAGGAGAATGTACAAACTGCATACAGACAGTGATCCAAGCCAGGAATTGAACGCAGGTCCCTGATGCTATGAGGCAGCCATATTAACTACTGTGCCACCATGCAAAGTTGTTATTTGACAATCTTAGCCTATCCTAAAGACCACAATCAGAGAAATCAATAGTGCCCTTAGCGGATTCAGAGGTGGATGAGTGAATTTTGGGCAGGGCAATTCTACCACAGAACCTTTCATCCGCATCATAGTGTCTACTGGATGTTGGTTATGTCACCGTACATATTGTATACTGGGACAATGCAAATAAATCAGAATCTCTACAATGCAGAAGGACGCCATTTGGCCCATCACCCCTGCACCAACCATAATCCCACCCTTTCCCCATAACCCCATGAATTTACCCTGCTAATTCCCCAACACTAAGAAACAATTTCAAATGACCAATCCACCTACCCGACTCATCTTAGGAACGTGGGAGGAAACTGGAGTACCCAGAGAAACCTGAGTCCCTGGCGCTGTGAGACAGCAATGCTAACCCTGTGCCACTGTGCCGCCAAGACATAAGAAATCTTATATCTAATTTCCCATCTTTTCCATGGCAATTTAACCTAATGTTTTAAAAGTATGTAAAAAGCAAATATTCATTGTCATGGAAAATAATTGAACAGACATGGAAAGTAAAGTTCATATGCAGGCCTATTAGAGGCTGACTGTGATTATAATTGCTGCCTGCAGATCTGAACTTCTGGCATTTTTTTTTTACTTTTCATTTAATTAAGTTCAAGGATGCCTATGAGATTTTAAAGTTCTTTGATTTATGGATTCTTTAATTTGGGGCCATATTTTTATTTCTTTTGATTGTTTGCACGCGGCAGTTCCTATGAAATGCCACTTCTTGGAAAGAAGTAACAAACTTGGGAAGATTCACAATGGCATTCGTGATGGAGTACCTCTTGCCACCACAGTTCTGGAAAATAATGAGAAACTGAAGGATTGAATGGAGGAATGGTATATAAAGATTTATTGCAGGAAGCTCTGATCTAGCTGCTGACAGCCCCCTCCCATTCTCCCCCACCTCCCATTCTGTCACACCCATATCCCTTCTCCCCTGAATTTACAGACACTCCCCCAAATTTACAGACATTCCTGCTCATAAGTGAACTTGAGTGAAGAGTGATATTACTCCTAACTTCATTTCAATTGTGCCAAATGTTTTACACCTATAACCAACCTCCATGAAACACATCATCTGGCCTGTTGATATTAACTTTGACTTTTGCCATGGATTGCAACTGCTACCCTTTGTAACATTTTTTAGAATGTTGTGTGTCTCTGCATCCATTTGATCATGGACATACTCTTTAAAATATATCCCCTTGTTCAGAAGCCAGACAGTTCAATAACTGAGTTATTTGGTGTTGCACTCATTTTTCAAGAATATGGAATTCTGTAGCTGGAACTCTCTTTTCCATTTACATCCATAAACTTCTTAACCATGAAAGAATTCCCTTTCCTAAATGGAAAGCTGCCATGCAACACACACTTTATATCCAGCTGTCTACATTGACTTCTGCTCTGATGTTTTTCACTTTTGGCACTTAGACCAATTAGTTTTTCTTTGCAAAGGGCTGCTAAGTGTTGGAAACTACTGAAGAAAAGTTTGTGAGAACAATTGATAAGCTGAAAGCTTGTTTCTGTGATCTAGACTTCTGAGGAATGAATCCTGTGATATGCTCCAAAAAGGATCCTTTGCTTTGTGGCAGTTTCTACTGTTCTGAATTGTAGAGACTTTGTCTTGCAGCCTTGAATTGGAGATATTAGAGGGGAAGACCTGCATCATGTTAAGATGTTTTAGGATACTCATTGCCATCCCTGGATGCAGCTTCAGGTATGCTCAAGAACCACAACCCCAATCAGATTGGAACATTTTGACCATCAATGGCATTTGCAGTATTATTTTCAGAGTGCACTCCAACTTTTCATTGAGATGACTTCAATTACACCTACCATTGAGAAGGACAAGAGTAACAATTTTATTCAAACACTTTCACTCCCACGTTCCTTTCCAGGTCACATACCAGCCCGACTTGGACAACATTGCTGCTCTTTCACCATCACTGAGTTAATTCTAGGGCTATTGAAATGTCAGCTGTTACCCAATTGATAATACTCTTAGCTCTGAATCACAAGGTTCTGTGTTCAAGTGCCAGACTAGTGCCTGGGTGTAAATATCAGGCCTGAGGAAATACTTCACTGTCAGAAATGCTGGCTTCTGGTTAAACAGAGGTCCCATCTGTTGCTTGGCTGACGTAAATGATCCAAAGACATTATCTGGAAGAAGAGTTGGGGAGGATAGGGGTTATCCTTGGTAAATATTTATCCCTTAATCAACATTACAAAAACATATCAGATGGAATTCCCCCATTTTGAGACTAAGAGGGGGGTGGTAGGTGGTTCTGGTGGCACCTTTTCTGCTGGCCAGAATGGAAGGATCCTGCACCAGATTCTGCACTTGGAACTTCAATTCAACTACCCTGCCACCCCCACCCCCAAGTCCATCATTTGCAAAGCATCCATGCCTCAGTTGGACTTCAACCCATCGCCTCTTAAGTTTTATACCACTCCTTCTGGTAAACAGTATAGTATCCCTCTGAGTCCCTTGTTTGTCAGCTTTTCATGCAGCCTTATCAAAGTCCAGCTTCCCAACCTTCAGTTTTCCCTTTACCTTTCATTGTTCATTTTCTTTGTGCATCTCCTTGTCCCTCTGCCTTCCATCATGAGCCCTGGCCCTTCACCCCCACCTCTTGCAGAATCACCCTTCCACATCAACGTCTTGTTTTTGATAGACCACCTCCTTCACTGTCTCACCCCACACTTCACCAGGGACCAACTATGGATCTTATTGCAGGCACTGCATGAATCCTGCAGCACTGTGTTGTCATTGTTGTGTAGCACTAGTGGGGAAAGATAAAGCTGTATTCCCCAACTCCAGGCGCAGTACTGATCTAAATCAGTGACACAAAAGGGTCCATGAGTGTAGCAGCACAATGCATTCGATGAAGACTGGCTTGGAGATGGAGATTCCTGCATTGTGGTGACTGCATTAGGAGTGGCGCAGCATGGCAGTGCAGCGCTCACCTTGAAATCACTGGTGAACTGAGTACTGCTTCTGTATGCCACTCTTCAGCAACTGGGCTTCAAGTGGCATGATTTCCCACTAGCATAATGCAAGATTGGAAGACCTGATCGGGATGCTGGTGGGCAGCTGTTTTAATAAATTCATGAAGTGCAAACGAACATAAATGGCATTCCCACCACCTGCCAGTGGGATGACTTACCCCCCCATTAACCCATTAATTGCCATGTGATCTTACGCCAGCAGTTTTCCAACTTTTTAGCTGTTTCTAGATTCTCCACTTCCATCCTGTCAGCTAACCTGGCAGAAGCAGGATGGGAGAATTCCACTCAGCATCTATTCATGATCACAATACTGTTTGTAAGAGATTGATGAGTGCAAATTGGTTGCTTTACAACAGTGACTACAGTTCTAAAACTACTTCATTGACTGTAAAGCTCTGGGATGTCCAGTCATTGTGAATAGAGCTGAATGAATGCAGCACAATGGCACTGGTGGTTAGCACTGCTATCTCACAGTGCCAGTGATATAGGTTTGATTCTGGCTTTGGTCACTGTCTGTGCAGAGTCTGCACATTCTCCCCTTGTCTGTGTAGGCTTCCTCGGCATGCTCTGGTTTCCTTCCTCAAGCCAAAAGATGTGCTGGTTAGGTGCGTTGGCCATCCTAAATTCTCTCTCAGTGTATCTGAACAGGTGCCAGAGTGTGACAACTAGGGGACTTTCACAGTAAGTTCATTGCAATATTAATATAAGCCTACTTGTGACATTTCAATTTTTCATTTAAAATCTTTCTAATTTATTGAAATTTCTACATAAATCCGTTATATTTGTGCAATCACTTTAGGAATTATAACAGTACAAGAAGAATGCTTTTTTCATATCAGCAACGATTGGAAATGAGAATACAGTGAAATCTTTACGACATTACTCACAATTTAGAACAAATAAGAACATATATTTGTTCTTTCCTTATTTACTTGCTAAACATGCCAGACCTGTAGATGGTGCTGTGATTGGTTGTTCCAATATCAAAACCATCTTGTGTCAACTCTAGTTGTGAGGCGACATGTATTTTAACAGAAGCTATGTATGCTTCTTAATATTATAAATAACTTGTATAAGACTTGAGAGTATTTGTGATTGTAACTTAGGAATATGGAGTGTGGATAAAAAAAAACTGAAAAGTAGCTGGATAAACCAAAACAGTTGAAACTCTTCTCATATCCAGACTCAACTACTTCAATAATTTCTGAGTTGTGTCCCCGTTTGCTATAAACTTCAGCTTGTGCAAAACTCTGCACAGCGGCACTGTCTTAGCACTGCTGCCTCACATTGCCTGTGTGAGGTTTGCATATTCTCCCCATGTTTACTTGTGTTTCTTCTAGGTACTTCAGTTTCCACTCACAGTCCAATGACGTGTAGATTAGATGGATTGGCCAAGCTAAATTGTCCCTTAGTGTCCCAAGATGTGTAGATTAAGGTGATTAGTGGGATAAGTATATGGAATTATGGGGAATGGGGGGTGGTGGTGCCTGGGTGGGATGCTCTGTGAAAGATTCAGTGCAGATTCGATGGGCTGAATGGTCTCCTTCTGCATTATAGGGATTCTATGGATTTTACAGTCTTTGCTGCCCGTGTCTTCCCCTACATCAAATTCTACTCAAGCATCATATCAGTCTTTACTGATCTACATTAGCCAAATTGGTCCAATGGCAACATTTTAAAATAGTGATCATCACATTTAAATCCTTTCACCTCTATAGCCCTAAAGTATCTGGGACTCGTTATTCCACTGAATTTTTTACGTTCCTCCTCTCTTTCCCCCAATCTTTAGTGGCAGTACCTTCATAATTCAAGTCATATATTGGAATTTTCTGCTTAAAACTCAGAATTTCTCAGTTCTCCCTCTTTCTTTAAATTTTTCCCTAAAACCTATACCTTTGACTAAGCCTTTGCTTAACATGATATTGATGTATTTGTTTTATCCTACAGGTACTTTGGTCTGCCTTGTTGTCTAACAAGGGTCATACACGTGATGGGTCGTGAGAGGGCTGCTCTTGGATTTTTCAAGAGTAGCCTAATGCTTCATGTCATTAGTGTACGCTTGACTTGGACCATTTGATGGGCAACACAACAGCTCAGTGACTATCGCTGTGCTGTGCAGGTACATGGATTTGGGCCTGTGTCTGTGGGAGTTTGCGCATTCTCCCCGTGCTTGCGTGGGTTTTCTCTGGGTGCTCCCGTTTCCTCCCACATCCCAAAGATGTGCTGTTAGGCTGATTAGCAGGACAAATTCTTCCTAAGTTGTCTCAAATTTGGTTCCAATGCATAGATCTATAAACATAGACAGGGATCATGGGTAGAAGTGGGAACATTGAGGTGGCAGCAGAGGTTCGTTGGGCTGAAGGGCCTGTTTCTCATGCTGTTTTGTTCTTTGTTCTTTGTTCTTAACCCTTCCAGTATTTCCTTCTTTGGCTTGGCACACATTTCTCCACATCAAAAGTTTGAGGTGAAAGCAAGTTATTATAATTGAATCCTATTTTCTCTTTCTACTGATGCTACCAGAACTGCTGAGTTTTTTTAGCACTTTGTCCTTGTTTCAGGTTCCAGCATCTGCAGTGTTTTGCTTTCATGTTACTGTAATTGCTGTTGTTGTTGAAAATATCTTATTCAGTGCAGAGAGATTTAAACCTTGCTTGACTTAAACTTGGGGGATGTAATAAAAGGCAAGAAGTCTCAAACAGAAAGGTGTTAGATGGAAAACTAAACTAAGTTTCATGAGATAAAAAAGAGTCTGGTCTAAGCTATTAAAAGTGGAAATGAAACAGGATGACAAATTAGCAAATAGAAGTTTTCAAATATAAGATGCTTGGAGTACAAAATAAAAATGGTGCTGAAAATGGCTAATCAAGAATCATATCCATCAGTGCTCTCCAATGTTGACTTCACTGGAGTTTGTTAATATTATTCAACGGGGAGATGATAGTCTAATGGTATTATTATTAGATTGTTAATCCAGAAACTCAGCTAATATTCTGAGGACCTGGGTTTGAATCCCACTGTGGCAGATGATGGAACTTGAATTCAATTTAAAAAATCTGGAACTAAGAATCCACTGATGACCATGAAACCATTGTTGATTGTCAGAAAAATACATCTGTTTCACTAATATCTAGATAGGACAAGGCAATTGGCAAAGGGCCTGTTCCTGTGCTGTACTGTTTTTTGTTCTTTTATATAGTCCCACAGCACCAAAATCTTCTACCATTGTTACAATGGAAGGGGCTTGCATAAGCACAATGTGCCACAAAGTCTTTAGTGTTACCTCACTTCTTTTTCTTTCAAACAAGGTAACCCTGAGCTCAACCAACCTAGTGATATTATCGCTAGACTATTAAATCAGAAACTCAGATAATGTTCTGGGGACCTGGGTTCGGATCCTGCCATGGCAGATGGTGGAATTTGAATTCAATAAAAGATATCTAGAATTAAGAATCTACTGATGACCATGAAAGCATTATCGATTGTAAGAAAAATCTATCTGGTTCACTCATGTCCTTTAGGGATGAAAATCTTCCATCCTTATCTGTTCTGGCTTTCATGTCATTCCAGAGCCACAGCAATGTGGTTAACTCTCAACTGCCCTCCAAGGGCAACAATGGATGAGCAATAAATGCCGGCCAGCCTGCAACACCCATGTCTCATGAATGAATTAGAATTAGAATTTAATTGGCCAGCGCATGACCATATGTTAAATAGCCTGTAAATATGGAAATTCAAGTCCCTGTCTAGAATTAGAGTGGGGTGAATTAGTGCAAATGTTTCTTGGAAACACTATTGCAGGTCCCTGCATGGGTGAAATTAAAATTATGAAAATAAAATCCATCTTCATGAGTCAGGGTCACATGCCTGATCTGGAACTCTCCGAGTGGATCCTACTCCATGCTTCTGGAGGCCGGTATGCCTTATTTCATTGCACATTCCTGGTGGCTAACCAGGAGTCTCTCGTATTCTTCCCGCCAGCCATTGGCACATTTGGATTGTTGTTATAAGCGCACTTCCTTGGTCATCAAGTCCTGGGGTGGGACTCAAACCTGGAACTTCTGACTCAGAGGCAGGGATGTTACACACTGCACCACAAGACCTATCACTGGACATATCTGTCTCAAATTTTATACTTGCTCTGTTATATACTGAGTTAGCCTTTGTAGACTTAGTACCAGTCTCACTGACATTACCGACCTTGTAAAAAACTGGTGAATGCTCCATATCTCACCAGGTCAACTGTGGTTTAGTTACTATGGTCAGGGTCCAACATCCCTGCTTGCTATCCTTTCTATAACCATTTTGCATACTCCATAAACATAAACTCATCCAAAATGCTGTTACCTGTACACAATTTGCACCAAGTTCCACTTGTTTCTTTGCCTTTGGCCTACAATGGTTCCAGATCCAGATACATTCTAATGTTAAAATTCTCATTCTTGTTTTTAAATCCCTCTATAGATTCACCCCAGTGTTTTTCTGTAACCTCCTCCAACTCGACAACTCTCTCTGAGATTTCTGAACAAAATGGGTAGCACAGTGGTTATCACCTCTGCTTCACAACACCAGGGGATACGGGTTTGATTCCTGGCTTGGGTCACTGTCTATGTGGAGTCTGCATGGATTTCCTTGGGTGCCCTGGTTTCCTCCCACTGTCCAAAAGACATTCTGGATAGGTGCATTATCCATGCTAAATTCTCCCTCAGTGTATCAGAATACGTGCTAGAGTGAAGCAATTAGGATTTTCACAGTAACTTCATTGCAGTGTTAATGTAGGCCTACTTGTAGCACTAATAAATAAACTTAAACTAATGATGACCTTTTATGCTACGCTGATTTTAACAAGTGCATTGTGTCAAGATTTGGAGTGTCTTCAATGTCTGGACTATAAGCTATGAAATTCTCTCCCTATATTGTTCCACCATTCCAATTCTTTTTCCTCATTATCACATTCTTTAAAGCAAAAAATAAAAGCAAAAACACTGTAGATGCTGGAGATCCGAAATAAAAACAGAAAATACTGGAAAAACTCAGCAGCATCTGGGGATGGAGAGAATAGAGTTAACATTTTAAGTCAAATATGACTCTTCATCAGAGCCTTAAATCCTACCTCCTTCATTAAATTCTTGGTAATCTATTCTAATATTTCCATTGTGTTTGCTAATGTTTTTGTGAATCATTTTCTATGGAATCCCTACAGTGCAGAAAAAGGGCATCCTGCCATTGGGTCTGCACCAACTCTCTGAAATAACATCTGATTCGACTCAGGCCCTATCCTCTACCCTCTTCCCTAGCAGAGATTCATAGAGTCATAGAGGTTTACAGAATGGAAACAGGCCCTTCAGCCCAACTTGCCTTTTTTTAAACCCCAAAGCTAGTCCCAATTGCCCGCATTTGGCCCATATCTTTCTATACTCATCTTACCCATGTAACTGTCTAAATGCTTTATAAAAGACAAAACTGTATCCTCTCTACTACAACCTCTGACAGCTTGTTCTAGACATTCACCACTTTCTTGTGAAAAAATTGCCCTCCTGGACACTTTTGTATCTCTTTACTCTCACCTTAAATTTATGTCCTCTAGTTTTAGACTCCACTACTTTTGGGAAAAGATATTGACTATATAGCTGATCTATGCCCCTCATTATTTTATAGACCTCATTAAGATCACATCTCAGCCTTCTATGCTCCAGAGAAGAAAGTCCCAGTCTATCCATCCTCTCTTTATAACTCAAACGATCAAGTCCCGGTAGCATCCTAATAAATCTTTTCAGCACTCTTTCTAGTTTAATAATATGGATAATCCACTTAACCTACACATCTTCAGACTGTGGGAGGAAATTGGAGCACCCAGAGGACACCCATGCAGACATGAGGAAAATATGCAAATTCTACAGTCACCTGAGGCCAGAATTGAACCTAGGTCCCTGGCACTGTGAGGCAGCACTGCTAACCATTGTACCACTGTGCCACCCCTTTAGAATGTTTTAATCTCTAAAGGCATTATATAAAGGTATGTTGTTGTTAATGGATTTGTGAATTCTGCTCGAATTACAACAGGAGTTCAATGGAACCATTGAGGAAATATAACCCCTATATGTTGAAAAGGGGATGCAATGAAATATAGACTTCCATGGGTAAACAGGTCAAAATTAAACTCAACTCTTAAATGAGGGATATGATAAAGTTAAGCCTAAAAATAATCATGAAGAATAAATAGTGTATGGGTGGGAAGGGGGAGGGAAGATTAGAAGGATTAAAATGTAATATAAAAACATCAGCAGACTACATAAAAGGGAACAATAAAAGCTTTATAAATGCATAAAATGTAATAGAACATTTAGAGAGGATATGATTATTCAGGGTTAAATATGGGAAACTAGCTATCAAAAATGAAGGCACGACCAAGATTTTGTCTAAATATTTTGCATCGACTGGCTCAAATGATATTAGAAGTGAGAAGTAGGTCGACTATTGCATAAAATTTCATAGAACCAACTGGCTTTCATTTACTTTCTGCTTCCACATTTAGCATTTATCCTACTCTTCAATGCCAGCCTCTTCAATCACTCTATGTGGCATCAAAATTCACTTTCACACCATTCTCAGTATGAACGGTAGAAACAGTAGAATCCTTACAGTATAGAAAGAAGCCATCCAATCCATTGGGCCTGCACCAACTCTCCAAAGGAGCATTCCACCCAGACCCTCCCTTCATCCTATCCAAGTAACCCCATGTATTTATCAAAGCTATTCCACCTAACCTACACATCCTTGGAAACTAAGGGCCAATTTACCATGGCCAATCTACCTGAGACTATTTTCTATGATCTGTTAGTATCTACCTCATAATTATACCCATTATTCTGAACTCACTTCTCAAGAAGGTGAGTATCCCTTTTTGAAGATAGGAATTAGATTTACTCGAGGAAGATATGGGTACAATTAGTCAGGCTAAATATAGGAAAAGGATTGGTCCCGGTGGATAATTCAATGGTTACCCTTTTTACATATACTCCATCTTTCTATTAAATCAAGTGACTGGAAAACACGGAAAGCAATGTTCATAACTTGCAAATAGATGACAACACAAGCAAACCAGTCCACAATTAATGCCTATGCCTTCAGTTGTCTTGGCCCTAAGCTTTGAATGTCTCCCCTGAAACTCTCTATCTCTTTTTCCTTCTTTAAGACACTCTCCAAAACCAATCTCCTTGACATGCTTTTGGTTATCTCTTCCAAGATCTCTATTTGCATTTTGTTGTCAACTTTCATCAGGTAATGTTCCTTTTTTAGTTTATTTATTAGTGTCACAAATAGGCTTATATTAACACTGCAATAAAGTTACTGTGAAAATCCTGTTGATGCCACACTCTGGCGCCTATTAGAGAATACTGAGGGAGAATTTAGCATGGCCAATGCACCTAACCAGCACATCTTTCGGAATGTGGGAGAAAACTGGAGCATGAGAAGGAAACCATGCAGACGTGGGAGAATGTGCAGACTCCACACAGACAGTGACTTATGCCAGGAATCAAACCCAGGTCCCTGGCACTGTGAGGTAGCAGTGCTAACCATTGTGCCACTATGCAGTCCATAACAAAATGCTTCCTGTGGATATTTTAATCTCTAAAAGTGTTACATAAAGACAGGTTATAGGATTTGTGAATTCCTGCCAGAATTACAACAGGAGTTTAATTGAACAAATAAGGAAATACAGTTGAAAAAAAACGACTGTAACAAAATGCAGCATTTCTTAGGTAAACAAATCAACATTAAACTCAATTTTTAAAATGAGGAATATGATAAAGTAAAACTTAACAATAAGAAAGACAATTATGAGGAATATAGATTGTGTAGGAGGACATTGCAAATTTAAGGGATCAATTCTTGTTTAGGGAGACATAGACTAATTTAACGCTCATTTAAAATACATAATATTAGCAATGTAAACAGGAAAAGGTTTCTGCAATGTAAGCAGGAAAAGGTCTTCCTCTGAGCAATATGCATTAGCAGATGTGTGATGATGAAGCATATACAGTGTGAAATTGTGCTCTCCGACGTGAAGCTATTGCAGAAATTTTGCACCTGTGCACTCATCAGGTATGGCCAGCTCACACAATCCCCACTGACATGGCCATGCTTGGGAAAAGTCATTTCAGGCTGGAGTTCATCAGGAGTTGATCATTATTGATCTAGATCTTGTAGTGCAGGAGACAATGTTAAGAGATATCCAGGGTTGGATAAGGAAAAAAAATGGAAAAAAATCCAGAAGGCTCAAAACAGCAGAAAACCAAAAGGAGTATAGAAAATGCAGGGATTATTTAAAAAAATAAATTAGGAGAGCATTTAGAGGGGGCATAAAAAGCATTGGCAGTAAAATAAAGAAAATCCAAAAATATTATTTAAACATATTAAGGGCAGGAAGATGACTAGGGAAAGAGTAGAACCCGTTAGGGATTTATGTGGCAATTTGTGTGTGACTAAAAGATATAAATGAGGTTTTTAAATGACTACTTTGCCTCTGTGTTCAGAATGGTGTACAACCATGTAGGTATAGAAATCAGAGAGGGGCCTTGTGACTTATTTGAAGAATTTAACATTAAAAGGGAGGAAGTATTAATGGTTTCAATGGGCTTAAAAATGGATTAATCTCCAGGCCCAGATGAGATGCATTGCAGGTTGCTGTGGGAGACAAGGGATTGCAGTGACTCTGACAATAATTTTCAAATCTTCTCTGGCCACAGAAGAGGTGCCAGAAGATTGGAGGACAGCTAATGTGGAACTTTTCCCCTCAGTAGAGGGGTCAATTATCAGGGGGCATAGATTTAAACTGAAGGGCAGAAGATTTATAGGAGATGTGAGAAAAAGCATTTTCACCCAGAAAGTGTTGGGTATCTGAAACTTACTGCCTGAGAGAGTGGCAGAGGTGGGAACAATCACAACATTTAAGAAGTAGTTAGATGTGCAATTGGAATGCCATTACATACAAGGCTATGGGTCAAGTGCTGGAAAAAAGGATTAGGATAGGTGCTTGATGGCAGTATGGACACAATGGACCGAAGGGGGGCCTCTTTCCATGCTGTGAAATTCGATGGCTCCATGACTTTAATTTCAAAGTTTACAGATGATAGAAAATTTGGAAGCAGTTCAAAAGGACATAAACAAGTTTGATAAACAAGGGCAGATAGATGGGAGATATAATTCAATGGCAGAGAACTGTGAGCTGATTCATTTTAGCAGGAAGAACATGGAGAGATGATACAAAACGAGCGACAGGAACAGGGTGTGTAGGAGCAGAGGGACTTGTGGGTAAATGTGCATAAATCAATAAATGCACAACAGGTGGAGAAAGCAATCAATAAAGCATGCAGTATCCTGGGATTTATTAATAATGGCACAAAGTACAAGAGCAAGGAAATTATGTTAAACTTGTTTTGGACACTAGTTTGGCCTCAGCTGGTGTATTTAATACTATTCTGTGCAACCTACTTTTGGAAGAAGGTGAATGCATTGGGAAAAGTGCACAAGAAGTTTACAAAAATGATTCAATGGATCAAGATAGATTCGAGAAGTTCGGCTTGTTCTCCTTGTAGAGGAAAAGGTTAAAAGATTTGATACCGATATGAAAAATCATGAGGAAGCTGAACAGAGTTGATAGGGATAAACTATCCTTAAGAATGGCTTGGTGGCACCACCACAGACCAAGCCGGCAGAGTCCTAAAGAATACTGCTGCTAAACTGGGTCTGTGACAGGTAGAGTGGGAATCAGCAAGAGGAAAAAGCATATTTGACTTCATCCTCACCAACTTTTCCACTGCAGATCCATCTGCCCATGACAGTATCGATAGGAGTGATGATCGTACAGTCCTTGTGAAAACAAAGCTCCAACTTCACATTGAGCGTAACCTTCATTGTTTTGTGGCGTTATCACTGTGCTAAATGGCTTGGATTCCAAAGAGGTTTGGCAACTCAAGACAGGATATCCATGATGTGCTGTAGGCCATCAACAGCAGCAGAACTGAACTTAACCACAATCTGTAACCTCATGATCTGACATTTCCCCACTCTACCACTACCACCAAGCCAAAGGATCAATGAAGAGTGCAGGAGGGCAAGCCAGGAGAACATTGGAATACTTAACAATAAGATGTCAACTTGGTGAAGATACAAACAGGACTATTTATATGCAATACAGCATAAACAGCAAGTGATAGACAAAGCTGAGCAATTCCACAACCAACAGATCAGATCTAAGCTCCGCAATCCTGCCACATCCAGTTGTGAATGGTCATGGACAATTAAACAACTCACTGGAAGAGTGAGTGTGTTTACAAATATCCCCATCCTTAACAATAGGGGAGCCCAGCACATCAGTGCAAAAGATAAGGTTAAAGTCTTTGCATCAATCTTCAACCATTACTGAGTGGATGATGCATTTAGCCTTCCTTTGGAGGTCCCTAGTATCACAGATTCCAGTCTTCAGCCAATTTAATTCACTCCACATGTTATCAAGAAATCGCTGAAGGCACTCTGGGCCTGATAATATTGCAGCAATATCCTGAAGACTTGTGCTCCAGAACTTGCCATGACAATAGCCAAGCTGCTTCAATACAATTACTACACTAGCATCTACCCAACAACATGGAAAATTGCCCAGGCATATCTTACACAAAAAAAATCTGGACAAATCCAACCTGGCCAATTACCACACCGTCAGTCTATTCTCAATCATCAGTAAAGTAATGGAAAAGGTCATTAGCAGTGCTATCATGCAGCATCTGCCCAACAATAACTTGTTCACTGATACTCAGTTTGCATTTCATCAGAGTCACTCAACTCTTGACCTCATTTCAACCTTGGTTCAAACATAGACAAAAGATCTGAATTCCAGAGATGAAGTAAAAGTGACTTCCCTTCAAACAGCATGGCATCAAGGAGCTCTACCAAAATAGAAGTCAATGGGATTCAGGGGGAAATTGTCAGCTGGTCGGAGTCATACCTGGCACATAGGAGAATGGCTGTGGTGGTTGGAGGTCAATCATTGCAGTTTCAGGACACCACTGCATGAGTTCCTGAGACTAATATCCGAGGCTCAATCATCTTCAGCTGCTTCGTCAATAACCTGTCTTCCATCATAAGGTCAGAGTAAGGATGTTCGCTGATTATTGCATAATGTACTGCACCATTTGCGACTCCTCCGATACTGAAACAATCCATTTCCAAATGCCAGGAAGACCTGGATAATATCCAGGCTTGGGCTGACAAGTGATAAGTAACTTCCATGCCACATAAATACCAGGCAACAACCATCTCCAACATGAGGAATCCAATTATCGCCCTTGACATTCAATTACATTATCATTGCTGAATCCCCCACAACAACATCCTGGAGGTTATTATTGACCAAAAACAGAACTGGACCAGCCATATAAATGCTGTGCTACATGAGCATGCTATGGGCTAGAAAACATGTCATGAGTAACTCATTCCAACTCTTCAAAACCTGTCCACCATCTACAATGCGCGTGTCAGGAGTGTGATGGAATACTCCCCACTTGCCTGGATGTTTACAGCTTTGACAATACTCAGAAATCTTGATCCATCCAAGACAAACCAGCCCACTTGATTGCCCTCAATTATAACCGCTCCATCACTGATGCACAATGGCAGCAAAGTGCACCATCTACAAGTGCAGGAACTCACCAAGATTCCTTCAACAGCACCTTCCAAACACATGACTTCTACCATTTAGAAGGATAAAAGCAGCAGATACATGGAAACATTACCACCTGGAAGTCATCATCCTGACTTGGAAATATATCACCATTCTTTCATTGTGGCTAGGTCAATATCTTGGAACTCCCTCTCAAGCAGTACTGTCAGTGTACAGGCAACACACCGACTGCAGTGGTTCAAGAAGATAACTCACCACCTTATTCCCAAGGGCAATTGGAGGTGGGTAATAAATGCAGGCCTGGCTAGCAACATCCACATGCTGTAAATGATGCATGGATTGAGAATGCCAGGAAACAGAATTGATTTGCAAAAGAAGTAAATGTGATTTGAGAGAAAACCTTTTCACACACTGGTTGGGGTCTGGAGTGCACTGCCTGGATTGTGGTGTGGGCAGTCCCATTAAGGCATTCAAGAGAGAATTTGGTGATAATTTTAACAGAAACGATATACAGGATTACGGAGAAAAAGCAGAAGAATGGCATTAAACCACAAATATTCATTAGACACGATAGGTCGAATAGCCCTCTTCTGCACAGTACGAATGCTGTGATTATGTGTTGGTATGCCTAAAGAGATGTCAGTCAGTACAAAATCCCAGCTAAACATTTATACACGCTCCTCACATTCTATCTATAATAAACGAGGACACATTGTGTGGCCAGAGAAGAGCTTGCAGGGAAAACTGACAGATCTGTGCTTCGAACTAATTGCTACAACTATTTTCCGGCATCGCTGTTTATAAACTTGTCATTTTGCGTGATTTGTTTAGCAGCAGCGAGAAATGGTAGAACTTCAGCCAGCTTTTCAACAGGAGAATAGTTACTGGCTCACAACATTTGTTTGAATTCATGTTGGCATCGCTGGTTGCGGACCAGCATTTATTGCCCAGCGCTAGTTCCCTTAGAAAAATGCGTGCTCACTTTTTGAACAGGGGATAGCATAAAGCGGGCTTTACGCAGCGTAATTCCATAGGACAATGTTTCACAGTGATATTACTTTTGAAAATGAATGTGCATGCAGACGGTATGATGCATTAAACATGACCTAATTATGGACCAATGATCCAGGACCTGCTAATATTGATCAATAACGCCTTTTACACCTATAATTTCTACACATATATTCAGTATTTCTCCTTTTTACTGAGTTCAGAATCCTTTTTTTGTGAAACTGCATTTATGTCAATACAATCATGAGATTCTATGTTTAACAGTCGCGACTACCTAATTTATGTGTCGTTCACTTATTCAAGCCACATTAAGAATACACTTGTCCAATTTAGCTCCAGCTGTCAAATATTTTCGAATTGGTCTATCATTTAACAGCAAACACAGATGAAGTCATTGATATGGAGGGTAGGTCCAGCGAGTGGGCAATTTGGTAAAATTATTCAGCGATTATTCACAAAATCGATAATTTGGCTTGGAGTCCTTTATTTGCAAAGATTCATTATGTCGTCAGGTACACATTTAACATTCTGACTAGAATTGTGGTATATCGTGAAAAGCTTCGCTTACTACCATTCTGGACACGATGAAAGTAAAGCCTGGGTGTGACTTCGCAGCACCCATGAGGTCGCCATCCATTATCTGATCTGGGGATTAGTTTTACAAACTGACAGCTAGAGACTGCGGTGGGGGGGGGGGGGGGGGGGGGAGGGCGGAGAGTGCTCCCCAAAGAGTTAAAATTGATCGCCGATCTTGCTATTCAATCGGCGTAAAGCCAGGTACAATGAGATGCGTTTTCAAAATAGCGAAGCCGTGCGCATTCAATACAAGCCGAGCCCATTGAGTGTGTGGATTGTTTATTGTACACACAGCCTACCCGGATTCTTAAATCCACTCCGAAACTACTCGAACAAGTGGGCAGAAGTTCCGGCTGGGAACTGTTCTCCCATTATTACTGCTTGAACTTCTGTGCGTTGATAAGGTTGGGCAGAGAGAGAGAAAAAAATTCTTTAAGGAATACAATCGCTTCACCTTTCCTGGTTCGCCACTCCCCCCCCCCCCCCCCCCCCCCCCGTGTTTGGACAAATTGTTCCGAGTGCCTGAGTGAGTTCACAGCAACGCCTGTCACAGGGAGAATCTGGCCTTAGAAACCGAGGTGTAGAATTCACTGCCAGGAAGGAGTGATTGTGTTTACTGGCTGGAGGCATGTAGCAGTACTGAACGGTGCAGAATTATAGAGAATTTTTTTTTAAAAAGACAAGTTGTACCTTGTGCAAACATAGCTACAGAATGCCATGAACTTATTTATTATGTTGATTTATGTTTTGTTTTCTTTTCCCCTGCAGATTGATATGAATGCTTCGTCACACAGCCTGGACATATTTATACAACAATCCCACACCGGCTCACAACTGATCTGACGAAAGTCAGAATTTTAATTAGAGTCTGTTCGTCAATGAGCCCTTTTCCAGTTTGCAGCTCCGTGCTGATGATTCGGGAGTGCTTCTGAGACGTGAGCTTTGCGTTTATCCCTTTGCTTTCCTCTGTCTCTGTGCCTGGGTGTGCAGATTTCTCATCAGTGTGCTACATTCCACCCCCTTCTTCCCACACACTACTTGAGCCATGGAGCCCACTCCGTCTCCAGATCTCCCCACCGCTTCCACCACCCAGACCGCCAGCGAGCCCCGGGACGGCGGGCGAGGTCCCCCCACCTCCTCCGGGCAGCACAAGGAAACCTTCAAGATGGACAAAGAGAACGAAATGAGAATTAGTGAGAGCGCGCAGTTCGGTGATATGGTGGAGAACAGAGGTGAGTGTTGAGATCCGCAATTGCGATAAAGATGTGGGAGAGAGTGGGGAGCCAGAGGCTGGGTCAGACCCGAATGCCGGCGAACTAGCAACAGCCGCAGCATAACCCCAGTGTTTATTGAATGAGTTATCTGGGTATGAAAACTTTTAAACAGGGCACATGCCATTGTTACGCCGCATTTACAGTTGAGTTTAAGCAGAAAATTATCATAATTGTAGCCATTCAGGAAATTTGATTATTAATTATTCACCAAGATTAAACGTTTTATGCATTTTAATGCGGCGATCGAGTTGTCCACAGCACAGATATATTGACACGGGGAAAGGGAATTATTATGAATTATTGAACGCGTCAAGGACGAAGCTCCCAATAAAAAAAATCCTTTCAGAATAAACTTACACCAGCAGCCCTGCAAGAATCCATTGGTCTCAATGGATTTGTGCTGCTAGTGTTAAGTGTATCATACATTTCAACTTGCTTTCCATAATTCCTCCACTCAGTTGGGATCTTGCCAGCCCCAGCAAACACCACTTAACCACAAACATCATGTAAGACGATTCATTTCTTCCTGACCTTTTCTTCCAGGTTTGTTGGAAAGTAGCCAAAAGCTGAAACCCCACGAAGCCCAGAGCTACCGCAAGAAGGCGTTGTGGGTGTCCTGGGTCTCAATTGTCATCACTTTATCCTTGGCTGTGGTCGCCTTCAGTGAGTACCCCAAAAGATATCACCCTCATCCTGCGGGCTTTATTCTAACTTCTGAAAGCCTGGCAAAGGGCGTGCTCTTTAAAAAAAATTGTGCCCCCCACCTCTAGCCCCCCGTCTTTTAGATGGGCTGCTCTTCATGAGTGAATGAGCAAATCTTAATAACAAAGAAAGTGAGGGGAATCGGTAAAGGCTAAAGAGATGAGGCATGCTCTACTGCAGTGAGAAAAATAATGCTTTCATTGCTCTCCAGGGTGTTTGTCTTGTTTAAACTTCATACAATTAAATTGTTTAGATGGGCCCAGAGCAGGAGTCACTAAAAAATGATGGCTCTGGCTTTTTTTTAAGGTAATACTTAATTCCACAGCAAGATGCAGTTTTGAATACAACAATTTACATGAAACAATCAGACTCTTGAAAACCTTGACTAAACAAAGAAGCAAATCCTATACACCAAGATGTCATTTCTTTTTAATGCAATTTTGACTTCAAAATTAAGTAACAGCTGTAGTTTGTGGTTCATAGGATAAATACAATAATACCATTCTTCGTGTCTTTATTAGCTAATGCAACACAAGGGAAAGATATTATAACCAATGGTGTAACCCTGCTATCTGTTGCTTATTAAAATAGTTTTCTGGGTATTTCATGAAAAGCACATTTTTCTCATGTGCTTTGGTGAAGAAGTCTCCAAATGTAATATGGAACTCAGTTTCTGAGTGAGACCGTGCACTTGTATCATCTGCATTCTGAAGCTATATGACTGAGGTTGGAGTGGTTTAGGTTTTGGATTGAAGGCAGTGTATGGTGAACAGTTTCTTGCCTGCCCTGTATATTATTCCCATGCCTGTGGGTAATTTGCTGGTGATGAAGTGCAGTATTGTTGGTAGGAAAATGCAGAAGAGAGTTGGTGCAGTGACTCAGCTGTGTTTGGTCCCAATTTTCACTCAGAGTTTACAGTGCTGAGGATCACAGCTTATACCTTATCATGGAGTAACTGGAGGATGGTGCGAAATTTTTGAGGGTAGTTAAATTTGAGGATGATACTCCATAAGTCACCACAGTGAATGGAGTCAAAGGTTTTTGTGTGTTTGAGAAAGACCATGAGGGTTATGCTGTTCCTTGCACTTTTCTTGAATTTGATCTTCTTCCAACCTGCTCCTACGGCAAAACATATCTCCCATCTCACCATTGATTACAATCAACAGTGAGATCCTCGATAATGTGGACCATTTTCTGTACTTTGGGAGCCTCTATTGATAAATGACTAAATTTAGCAATACTTCCAGTGTTTGGCTGACTGAAAAAAATAGTATTTGAGGACCAGCATCTCAAAGTTGAGATTAACATCATGGTCTGCCAGGCAGCAATCATTCCCCAACACCACTCCCTCTCTCATTCCCCATTATGCTTCAGAGTCTTGAGAAAACAACAGCAGGCATTTTAAAGCAATGCGGAAATGCCATCAACTTTAGAATAGAATCATAGAATCCTTATAGTGCAGAAGGAGACCATTCAGCCTATTGAGTCTACTCTGGCCACAATCTCACCCAGATCCTATCCACGTAACCCCATGCATGTACCCTGCCAATCCCCCTGACAGTAAAGATCAATTTAACATGGCCAATCAACCTAAGCCGCAATCTTTGAATTGGAAACCAGAGCATCCAGAGGAAACCCACACAGACACAGGAAGAATGTGCAAACTTCACTCAGACAGTGACCCAAGCCAAGAATTGAACCTGGGTCCCTGGTGCACAAGGCTTTCCACATTTGGTGGCAAGAACCTCAATTCAACAGTCATATTCTCTCCAAACTTGCCCAACATCCTAACACTAACCATTCGAAAACAGCTCCACAGAGTAAGGCATGTTATTTGTATGCCTCACGCCAAACTCTTGAGGCAATTGCTCTCCTTTGAACTCAATCAGGCAGAAGACTCTCAGGAAGACAGTGGAAGCGCCTTTGGAAAATACTGAAGGCATCCCTGAAGAGATCAAGTATACTTGCTAGCTCTTGGGTGACCTTATGTTGTGACTCACTAATATAGGAATGCCTCACTTGAGAAGCTATTGAACAAATCGAGAGACTTTCTTAGTAACTTGCAGAATCAAGGGCCGGAATTTTACTGCCCTCCTTACCACGAGAATCAGAGTGGGCGAAGGATGGATAATGGGAAGGTCCACTGACCTTGGGCAGTATAGCCTCAGGACCCACTAACCCAACTCTCATGCACCACCAGCCCCATTTGCAAACTGTACACAGACAGTGATCCAAGCCAAGAATCAAACCCATGTCCCTGGTGCACTTACCTCCACATTTGGTGGCAAGAACTTCAATTCATCAATCATATGCTTTCCAAACTTGCCCAACATCTGAACACTAACCATTCAAAAACAGCTCCACTGGGTAAGGCAAAGCCTTTGAGCAACAAATCGCCACAAGTGGTGCCTTGCAGGGAATCCAAGCTGCAGGTATGATGTATCCCACTCAATAACACATCATTGAAGACTGCCCCCTGACAAAATTTAGTGGAGTGCTCCGGGAGCTCCATCTAGCCATTGTGGAAGTCTGCAGATCCCACATTAGACTTAACAGCCTTCTCAGAACCCAAGTGTAAGCAAGTCATTCGCGATCCTGAGAGACTGCCTAAGATAGTTAGTATTGTGGTCTTTTTGCACTTAAAAATATTTCTGGTTTAAGCCTAAAGCCTACACCACACATTGGTGAGACCACATTTGGAATATTGTTTTCAGTTCTGGTCACCTCATTATAAGAAGGATGTGGAAGCATTGGAGAGAGTGTAGAGGAGATTTACCAGGACACTGCCTGGTTTGGAGGATAGGTCTTATGAGAAAAGGTTGAGGGAGCTGGGGCTTTTCTCTTTAGAGCAGAGGAGGGTGAAAGGCAACTTAATAGATGTTTATAAGATAATGAGAGGGATTGATAGAGTGGGCATGCAGAGACTATTTCCTCGGGTGGATGTAGTTGTTACTAGGGGGCATAACTGTAAGGTTCATGGCGGGAGATATAGGAGGGATGTCCGAGGTAGTTTCTTTATTCAGAGAGTGGTTAGGGTGTGGAATAGACTGCCTGCTGTGATAGTAGAGTCGGACACTTTAGGAACTTTCAAATGGTTATTGGATAGGCGTATGGAGCACACCAGAATTATAGGGAGGGGATAGCTTGATCTTGGAATTGGACAACATTGAGGGTCAAAGGGCCTGTACTGCGCTGTAATGTTCTACGTTTATGTATTTAACAAAGGGTTAATGAGGTTTGGATCAATTGATTTTGTTTTGCATCTAGGCTTTTGTTATGTCAATGCAGCATGAATCCAGTGTTCAGGCCAGACCAGACACCAGAAGGAAATGGAGTAAGAATGACGGGAGGAGGGACTTCACTCTGCATCATTCATCCTTTAGTTTCAATTTTCATCCCTACTGGTTCAGTATTGGTGTAAAGTTGAAACTACTTTGTAGCAATACTCAACTCTGCATGAATGCATTCTGAGTACTGGAAGAATAAGAATAACAAGCAATAACAGCGGAAGCCCTTTGCCAACAAGAATGGAACCATCAATTCAACATTAAAAACTAGTTGCGCATTACCAATCCCAATAGGCTTTAACTTGCCATACCAAACAATGGGCACTCAGCAACTGTTTCTCCTCAGGCAAAGACTTTGTGCAACAAATTGGCACAAGTGGGGCCTTGCAGGGAATCCAGGCTGCAGCTATGATGCACCCAACACAACAACACATCATTGAAAACTGCCCCTGACAAAATTTAGTGGAGGGCTCAGGGAGCTCCATCTAGCCACTGTGGGACCTATTGCCTGGCTTATAGAAACATAGAAAAAAGGAGAGGAAAAAACCATTTGACCATTTGAGCCTGCTTTGCCATTCAGTATCATCAGAGCTGATCTTCCAACTCAATAGCATGATCCAACCTTCCTCCAATATCCTGGTGATTATTGCAGATACAAAAAACAATCTGGAAGAATCAGGGAGCAATATCTTTCTCTGTTTTGTTTGGTTTCAACGGAGGCACTCTATCACTGAAATAAAAAAAGGTTACAATGTTAAAACTATTCAGGCATCAGAAGCAATATTATTATTGCAATGTTAACACTTATATTGTGAAATGAAACAAAAAAATAGAATTATATATACAAACACAAGCATTTAAACTTGTGCTTGCATTGTCATCACTATTCTCCTGTTACATACTTTCTTATTTTTGTCCGGTCCTCTTATTTTCACCTTAATTTACTTGTTTTTTTTTTACCCAATGTTTTGTTTTTTAAATTGATATTCTCAATTTCTGCTTGGACTCATTATTCAGTCATGGGCATTTGACAACTATGTTTAGCATGGATTTTTCAGATTTCCCAAGAGTAATTGGTATATTTGAACGTCCATTGTTAGTTTCAGAGAATAGAATAAATCAATCACTGAAACATGATTGATGAGATTTTTTGAAGGTGATGCAGAGTGACTAAGTTCCTGAAAAGTCTAAATATGGGAACATTTCATCTGATAAACATTTTTTTTTAACAGCGAATTTAGGATCTTGAAAGAATTTTGTATCAACTAAGCAACCATGTCCCATATTCATAAAACAGATGGTCAGATTGAGTCATTTCACAAGTATCATCTTTTATCAAAATTTTCAGTCAATTATTTGTCAAACTGTAACAACAGCCCAATTTATGTGGCATCTTTGATATCGTTACTGTCCTCAGGCACTTCCCAGGAGATTTATCGAAGAAAATTTGACACTGAGCCATGTAAGGAGACATTAGGACAGGTGACCAAAACCTCAGTTAAAGAGGCAGCCATGTCTTAGAGGTAGTGACGCAAAGAAATTCAGGTTATATTCCTAAAAGGAGAAAAAAGGGCTGCTGTTGCTGGTGAGGCCGTAAAGGGATTTGAAAATGAAGGTGAGAATTTTAAAACTGGAATGCACAGAAGGCTTTAATTAGACAATTGGAGACATCTCAGAGAGTTGCAGGAATGGAGGAGGTTACAGAGCTGTTGCACTGTGTTAGAGTCAGGTTAGCTGGAGTAAGCTGACTGCTGTTTTCATCCTACTCCTGAGTTGGACATAACAGTGTTAGAATTTAAAAGGGAGGTGATATTGCCAATTTAATGACTGGAATTTCTGACCGGTCACACCAGTGGGATTTTCCCATCCCACTACAGTGAATGGAGATTTGGCTTGTCGCCAAATTCTGTTTTTGCTGTAGCCGGAGCATTGCGTGAACAGGCTGTAAAATCATGCCCAGTATATATTTGATTGTGTATAGCTCAGTGCAAGAAATAAGCCAGCCAGGTTCCATCAGTTAACAAGTAAAGAGTCAGTTTTATTGCTAAAACTCACTGAGGTAAAGATGCAGAAATTTTAAAAAGAGGTTTACAATGTACGGTTTAAAATGATTAACCATCACTGCATAAAATCTGAGGAGTGTCCAATTTTAAAAAAATTGGCCAAGCGACAAGTAATACAGAAAAATCACAAATTCTCAGAGACTTGTTTACAGCTGAAGATCCTTTTCAATGGTGGAGTATCAGTCATGGCTGGTTGAAGAAATCGTGGTTTGCAGCAATGAGGTCTTCTGGTGGATTTTTCTAAATCGTAAGCAGCTTAACAGATGAGACAGGTTTCAAAAGAAAGAGATGAAGTAAGGCTGCTGCCCCTGTGGCTGTCTCTCTGACAATTCAAAAATCCAGTATCTTTTTAGACCCAAGAGCTGGATCATATGCCCTCATTGAGAGCTCATTAACTTTTATGCTCCATCCCAAGGTGGGTTCTGGAGCATGGGTGAGCTTAAAATTGAATGGACAGGATTCCCCCCCGAAACGCACACCCAAACCAAATGAAATTTTGTCCCTTTGACAGGGCCTCAGGTAGAAAACCATCCATTCACCTAATAATGCCCTTATGTGGCCACTCAATGGCCACCCAAGAACCTTATCCCGTCTAGCCTCAATTTGTATGCTGGTGGAAGTGAGTGAGGGAAGAATTGCAAAGTGACATTTTCACTTTTCGCCATCTTGGATGGGAGGATTTCACTCTGAACACCGCCACAGAATTGGGCAAACCCCACCACTGGGACACTGGGAGTCTGGAACCCCTCTCTATTGGCCTACCCCCTGATGCCTTGATAGCCCCATCCCTGACTTCCTCTGAGCATTTCCTACCTTCCTGCCCCAGGATCCTCAGGACCTGCCTTATCAAAAATCATGGAATATCATCCCAGGCAGAGCACTGCAGTACCACTTCTGGCCATTGCAGAACTGTGCCTGACTGTGTTGAAAACTGCCTGCCAATCTGATTGGTTGACAGCTCACACAGGCAGGACTTCCTTCTAAGAGCTGATGGAAGTCCACTGCCAATCAATGTTCAAATGAAAGTAAGTGGCAGTGGAACTAAAATAATTGACAGTTGCATGTTAAGCAAACGCCAAACACACATCATCCCTAACATTCTACCCTTGGTGTCTCCACAAGAGTAACTTGTGCCCTTCAAAAATGCAACTTAGCAGCTGCTGTAAACCAGTGTCCTCTGTTTAGGAAAAATGTTTGTTTCAACAAAGTTCAATAAACATGGGTGTCCAGCCAATGATATTGTTAAGTGATATTTGTCTAACTGATGACACTATGAATTAATATTTCACAACACTTGCCAATACAGCATGTAAGAAGTATATTGCCTTTTCATGTTATGCATTGAATATATTGAATTGACTATGATTACTACTGCTGTTATACTGAGAACATGGTTGCGTACATCTCTATAAAATATATGAGTAAATCTGAGAAAATTTTGCTTAGCTTGTACTTGTTCAGGAAACCTGATTAACCAAGTGCAATGCAGAAAATGCACTGTTTCCTTAATGTTCAGTGGTAAATTATTTTTTAAAGTTTGATGATTCAACAGAGGCAAGAGTGGTTGGCCCCCAATTTCTGAAAAGTGCATATCAAAACTAGATTTTCAAATTTCATTCAAATAAACATGAAGTAAAGAGCGTTTTTAAACTATTATTAAAATTCAGACACTAATGATGCAAAAAGATGTATTTATCTGTGAAATCATAGAATCCCTACAGTACAGAATGAGGCCATTTGACTTATCAAGTCTGTGCCAACTGCAATCCCACCCAGGCCCTATTCCCATAACCTCTTGCATTTACTCTGCAAATCTCTCTGACACTAGGGTCAATTTTAACATGGCCAGTTAAACTAATGCTGATATCTTTGGACAATAGGAGAAAACCAGAGTACCCAGAAGAAATCCACACAGACATGAGGAGAATGTGCAAACTCTGCACAGACAGTGACCCAAGGCCAGAATTGAACCCGCGATCTAGTCTTGTGAGGCAGCAGTGCTACCCACTATGCCATCACACTGCCGTAAAATCATTGTAAATGCAAAGATTATAGAGTGAATTAAGCATAAAATAGGCAGGCTGGTTTCCAGGGCTCCATTTTTTTTAAAAATAAAGAGCTATATAAACCCCAAAGCTTAAGCAATACCTGGAACAGACTGTGCCACAGGCTGTATATTCTAATGTTCTAATTAATAATTGGCATTTATCTGGTATCTTCATTCACAGGGGAACAAGGAACTGGACAGTCAACACTTTTGTGGTATTTAAGATGTGACTGAAGCTGCAAAGAGTAAAGAGAGGCAAGTGATATTTAGGGAGGAAATCCCACACTGTAGGGCTAAGATCTCAATGATTCTGTCATTAATGGAGCAGAGATGTGAAAGGTATACAGAAAACAGGTTAAAGTTAGAAGGAGAAGATGACAGGCTATGTAAAACAAGAAAATGCAGGGTAGTATAGCATGTTGGTATTTATAGAGAATGGAATTCCATGAGTTTATGGAATATGACCACTGAAAAGCAGTGCAGGGGCATTGGCAAAATCAGATTTAGAGGTTAGGTAAATATATCAAAGAGTTTAGCTAGTAGCAGGGGTGAGGTGGAAGCGGGAAACATTGACAATGCCTTTGTGATAAATCAGATATGAAATTTGAAATATCTAGAACATAGCAATTGTATGAATTACAAATGGCTCCTTGCTCTCATGTCACAGAGTAAGCTGTGAGGAGATTCATCTTCTCTAGTCAGGCTGTGCTTGTTGTGCCATCTTAACCACAAAGGGATCAGCCAATTGCAATACATTATTGATGTCAGTTAAATGCAGCACTACACAGAATACATAATGTTCACCTTTTTGTACATGGAAAGAACTGTACTTTACCAGCATTCATGCCAGAGATACACATTGATGCACTATCTTAGTTGCATTGCCATCTTAAAGATGTTTTGTATCATTGTTGTGAAAAGACCAATTGAAATACACCTATTCCATCAAAATTGGTACATTCTGAATCAACATAGGCACAATGCATACAAACGGTTAAATGACTTATTTCGACAGCACTGTAATAGAGATGTTGAGGGATATGCATCTGTTTCATTATGGATGATGTGATCCTTAGTTATTATGGATTCTCTTGTTCAAAGCCACGGTTATAAAAATGATTGGGAATGTGGTATTAAAGTTTATTTATTAGTGTCACAAGTATGCCAATATTAACACTGCAATTAAGTTACTGTGAAAATTTCCTAGTTGTCAACTCCGGCACCTATTTGGGTACACTGAGGGAGAATTTAGCATGAATTTAGCATAGATTCTGCACAGACAGTGATTCAAGCCAGGAATTGAACCCGGCTCCTTGGTGCTGTGAGGCAGCAGTGCCGACCACTGTGCCATCATGGTGCGGAAGATATATTGGGTTAGATAGTAGCATTTTCAGCTTAAAAGTGATTATTACCCTTTTTTGTCCCAAAGGTCTATACATGGCATTGTCTGATTTCTCATACACGTTGCTCTATCAGCAACATCATATGAAAGCACAGCATTAGTTTTTACAGAAACATTGATGACACCCAGCTCTACTTGACCACCATCGCTTTTGACTTCTCTATTTTTGTTAATTTGTCAGACTTCTTATCCAACATCCGCTCCAATTTCCATTCCTGAGCTACCAACCCCATTTCAGCTGACACTCCGCGATTAAGGCAAGCTTGGTATCACATTTGACTCCAAGATGAGCATCCAACCACATACTCAGGCCATCACTAAGGCAATTTATTTCCACCTCTGTAATGTTGCCCAACTCCTGTTCTGACTTATTGTTTCTGCTGCTAAAACTCTCAATCATATTTTGCTTCCTGTAGACTTGACTTTCCTAATGCACTTCTGGGTGGTCTCTTACATTGTACATTGTGTAAAATTGAGGCCATGCAAATCTTCGCTGCCCAGTTCTTAATTTGCACATAGTTCCATTCCCCTATTCAGCCCATGCACATTATCTACATTGATTTCCAGTCAAGCATTGTCTTGATTTTAAAATTCTCATCCTTGCTTCAAATCCCTCTATGGCTTTGTCATTCTATGTCTCAGTAATTACCTCCAGCCCTATAACAATCCAAAGTATATCAGCTTCTCTAATTCTAGCCTCTTCAGCATTCTTGGTTTTAATCATTATACCGTTGTTATTTGCACTGTCAGCTGTCTAAGTCCCAATCTCTGGAATACCTTCAATACTATCTTCTCCAGCTTTCAACCTCACTTACCTCTTTTAAAGCACTTCATAAAAACCTACCTCTCTCACCAAGCTTATGGTGAAGCCATCTCTTCCAATGGCCAGAATTTTACAGCTGTTCATATCAGTGAAGAGTTCCAATCCTGCTGACGGCACGCCACTGCCATAGGTTTCCTTTTGTGGCTCAGTGCCATACTTTAGAACATAGAACATAGAACAATACAGCACAAACAGGCCCTTTGGCCCACGAGTTGCACCGATCACATCTACCAATCCACAGACCTATCTATATCCCCCTATCCTATTCTTTTCCATATACTCATCCAGAAGTCTTTTAAAAGACCCCAGTGAGTTTGCTTCAACAACCTCCGATGGCAGTCGGTTCCATTCACTCACCTCCCTCTGAGTGAAAAACCTACCCCTGACATCTCCTTTGAATTTGTTTCCCTGCACCTTAAATCTGTGTCCTCTCGTAGTGACCATTTCAGCTTGGGGAAATAGTCTCTGAGAGTCCACCCTATCTATTCCTCTCAACATTTTATAAACCTCTATCAGGTCGCCTCTCAACCTACGTCTCTCCAGTGAGAAGAGTCCCAGCTCCTCAACCTATCTTCATAAGGCCTGCCTCCCAATCCAGGCAGCATCCTTGTAAATCTCCTCTGAACTCTCTCAATAGCCTCTACATCCTTCCTATAATGAGGCGACCAGAACTGCGCACACTACTCCAACTGGGGTCTGACAAGAGTCTTATAGAGCTGCATCATTACCTCCTGACTCCTAAACTCTATTCCTCGATTAATGAAGGCCAGTACACCGTACGCCTTCTTGACCACTTCCTCCACCTGCGAGGCCAATTTAAGAGTCCTACGGACCCGGACCCCGAGATCCTTTTGCTCTACAACACAGCTAAGACTCCTACCCCTTATATTGTACTCCTTCATCCCATTATTCCTGCCAAAATGGACCACTACACATTTATCTGCGTTGAAGTCCACTTTATTTAATAATGCTGTTGTGATGCACATTGGGACATTGTTATTACATCAAAGATACAAAAGAAAAATAAGTTGTTACTGCTTTAAGACTATTCCATATAAGAAATCTGCTTGTAGCAGTTCCCAAACTGTACTGCCATCTGTGCAATGTTACTGGAGATGCCAATATATATAATAATTAATAATTGGCCTTTGGAAGTGTGTGGAAATGTGTTTCTCTGCAAAGGATGATTTTTATATCATAGCCAATCCTGTGGGTGCTGGAATCAGAAACAAAATGCTGGAAAAACCCAGAAGGTCTGGCAGTATATTTGGAGAGAAAAATTGGTTAATGTTTTGAGAATGTGTGATTCTTTTTCAGAGCTAAGGGAAGAGAGAAATATGAATGATTATGTATACTGTGCAATAGGGGGTGCAACAGGTGGAGCAAAGCAGAAAATCAGTGATGGGTGGGTGCTAGGAGAAATTGCAACAAAGATGTATATGTCATGAGACAGGGGAAGCATTATTGGCAGGGGGAGGTATAGCAGTTTTATAAAAGTAAGATATTGGAATGCATTAATTGGAGAAAAAAGGTCAATGCTCAGTGAAAGCATAACTTAAGAACAGGTGACTGGTGACCCAGTGGGGGAGAAGAACTTTTGCTGTTGGGACAAAAAAAACAATGTCTCTGAAGAATCTCTCCACAGGTGCCATCCAACCTTCTGAGTTTTTCCAGTCTGTGCACTTTGACATTGAAATAAGAAATGAAAAATAATGAGTGGAATGCTCCGATTCAACCTGTTCCCACCTCACATTTGGCTTTCTTGCCAAAACTCCATTCACTCTGGTGGCACTGGATGATCCTGGTGAATTTGTTATATGAAGTAAAGTTTAGGTCCTATTATGATTTCAGATTTACCAAACATACTACAAAATCTGAATGTTGGATCATTGCAACTGATGTTATTTGGTGACAACTTTTGCGACTGGTCAAACAATAATCTTACAGGAATTCTGTTCATTTTCTTATTTGACTATTTCAAGGACAGGTGAAGATATATTTTTCATTACAAAGTGTGTGAAATGTATTCATTTCATTCCTTAGCTACACGAAATAACTGTCACTTCATTGCTAAATTTTGCCGTGAAAGCCAAACTTAAGTAACAGTTGCTTGTGATTTGTTAATATAAAGTCACAATCAGACTTGGAAGGAAAAATAACAACTTCTTGGAGGTGAAAAGATATCTCTTGTTGTTTATTTGATTACTTAGGACAAAAGCTATTAGTAATAGTTAGCATGATCAAATTTGCTTGCTGCTAAGAGTTTCTCTAAGGATTCTGGCAATTGTTCATGCAGGAGAAGTAAATGAGAAAGAAGCATTTTATCACATGCTCAAAATCTTATATAACCAATAAATTACTTCTGAATTGTTGTTACTTATAACTTTGTAGGCAAGCATAGCAATTAATTTGCAAACAGTATGATTCAACAAACAGCAAAGGATGAATGACCGGATAATGTGTTCTGGTGATATTTATTAGGGTGTGGATGTTCACCAAGAGAAATGTGGAGTAATATCCTAAGGTGCTTCAGAGAAGCATAATCAGATAAAAATTATTTCCAAATTAAACAGGTTTAATCAGATGAAATTGTGGCTATATGGCAGACAAGAATAAATAGAAAGCCTATGTTAGAGCCAAAGACAAGGTGATTAAAAGATAAAATGGATAAATATACAAAGCAATACCTGATGGTAATGTGACAAGTGAGGAAACAAAAGATGGGTCAAGAGCCGAGCCCTGTCAGTGTACATGCAGACTCTGCTGCGTATCTTTGGATTATGTCATCTAGGGACAGCGCGCAGTAAGGAAGAAAAGGATATATATATCTCACTGTCAACTTTCTTTTAAATGTGACCCTCATAAGCTCATGTACCTGCTGTGAATAAAATATTGGCCGGGATTCTCCAACCTCACTCGCGACTGGGATTGTCTGGTCCTGCTGCTGTGACTGAAGATTTGATTGAGTGCCAAATTCTCGCTAGCAGTTGCAGGATGTTTGATATCAGAGAATCCTGGCCGTTGTGTTTTTTCTATCTGACCATAACAACTTTTCCTTGCCAAGCAAAAAGCAATTATATGCCCGCAAGTGATTTGATTTGATTTGATTTATTATTGTCACATTATTGGTACATAGTGAAAAGTATTGTTTTTTGTACACAAATACAAGCATATCGTTCATAGAAAAGGAAAGAGGAGAGTGCAGAATTTAGTGTTACAGTCATATCTAGGTATAGAGAAAGATCAACTTAATGTAAAGTAGATTTGTTCAGAAGTCTGATGACAGCAGGGAAGAAGCTGTTCTTCAGTCAGTTGGTACATGTTCTCAGATTCTTTTGATTCTTTGATTGTTTTTCTTGACAGAAGAAGGTGGAAGAGAGAATATCCAGGGTGCATGAGTCCTTAATTATGCTGGCTGCATTTCTGAAGTAGCAGGAAGCGTAAACAATGTCAATGGATGGAGGCTGGTTTGAGTGATGGATTGGGCTTCATTCATTACCCTTTGTAGTTTCTTGCGGTCTTGCATAGAACAAGAGCTGTACCAAGCTGTGACATAACCAGAAAGAATGCTTTCTATCGTACACCTGTAAAAGTTGTAGTGGACATAGCAAATTTCCTTAGTCTTCTGAAAAAGTAGAGATGTTGGTTGGGTTTCTTAACTATAGTGTTGGCATGGGGGGACCAGGACAGATTGCTGAATACTAGTGTTCATTTGGAGAAGTATGTATTTTCAGATTAACATTAAAAACAAATGTTTTAGGGTAGAATGTGGAATTCGTTGCATCCATTTTATATCCAAGGTTAATGTCAAGAATCAACAGTTAGGCCCAAAGATGCCAGAAAGAAGTCAACCCTCTGCTACAAGCATTGTTAGGGCTCAATGTCTTTGTTGTACCTAGTGCACTCACACTAAGGGCTTAGATGATTTATGGAGGAGGCTGAGAAGATCATCAAGTCCACATTTCTGGATAAAGGTTGTTATATTTATATTAACAGAACTAACCTCCTTGTACTTGTTTCGACAGTTTGAAAAAAAATGTACTGCACTTGTTATTCAGTCAAAACCTTATCCCAGATCCATTCTTTAATCTCCTTGTGTAATGTAACACTGTAGTAATGCTTATTGCTTCTGCATTGCAACTTTTATGATTTGTTAGATTGATTTAACATAAATATGTATTTTCCTCTTCAAATGCTTGCTAATTGTACAACTTATCCTTTATAATTTTTAAATATGTCAATTCTGAGAGTTGAATATGCTTAACATTTCATCCTTAATTATTGGATTGATTGACACATTTTCATCTACAGAACCTCTAGTAATAATGTAGAGCACTAAGTACAGCTGCTAAAGAGAAACTGCATATTAAATAGCCATTGAACAGTTTTGGTTTTTAAAAATATCTTAAAGAGAAAATAACATGCAACTTACTTTCCTATGGTGAATTATTTGTATCTTCCTTTAGATGTATCTTTCAATACACTTTGCCTCTCACTGGCACTTGCCTACCTTCAGACATCAGTTGGTATTGCTGTTTGAAAGTACTTTTAGACACCATCCTCACAATTTACCATCGTGAGGAAGCACTTGACTGTCATTCAATGCCTCTGCACTCAACAAATAGGTAAACAGACTGAAGTCGGCCTTACCATGTTATTGTTGTGACATGCTTGGACTTTTAGAAATACTATAATATGATACTGAATAGTAGATTCATATAAGGCTAGAGGAGGTGGCAAGATGACGAATAACAAACTGGTTACAAAACAGAAACTGGTAGTTAGATTTAATTAATTAGACTGCAGGAATGTTGGTAGCTGCATTCCACAGGAACTGGCATTTGTACAACTGTTACTCATTAAGTTAGATAAATTATTTAGATTCAGAAAGCAGATGTACTACATCGAGATTTGCGGATAACACCAAATGGGAATGGTGGTTGCATATGGGGGATGGTGGTGTGTAGATAATACTGAGGAAGATTCCAGCAAAAATAACTAATTAAAAAGGATTATTGAACACTCATGTTAACATGACATAATGCAAAAAGATGTGAACAAGCTTGCAGAATGGGCATATATACGACAAATGAATTTTAATATAAGTGTGAGCTGGTGCCTTTTAATAGGAATCTAAATGGAATAGAGATTTAGGTGTACAGTTGCCTCCCTAAATCATTAAAAGGTTTGGACATTGCTGTCAAAGGAGTCTTAGTGCAGCATGGTGGCTCAGTGGTTAGCACTGCCGCCTTATAGCAACAGGGACTTGGATTCAATTCTGGCCTTGGGTGACTGTCTGTGTGGAAATTGCATGTTCTCCCTGTGTTTCCTCCAGGTCTCTGGTTTCCTCCCCCAATCCAAAGATGTGCAGGTTGGGTGGATTGGTCATGTCACATTGCCCCTTAGTGTCTCAAGATGTGTACAAAGAACAAAGAACAAAACAGCACGGGAAACAGGCCCTCCGGCCCAACGAGCCCGCGTCGCCACCTCGATGTTCCCACTTCTACACGCGATCCCTGTCCATGTTTATAGATCTATGGATTAAAAACCAAATTTGAGACAATTTAGGGAGAATTGTTTTGCCAATTAGCCTAAGAGCACATCTTTGGGATGTGGGAGGAAACCGGAGCACCCAGAGAAAACCCACGCAAGCACGGGGAGAATGCGCAAACTCCCACAGACACAGGCCCAAATCCATATATCTGCACAGCACAGCTATAGTCACTGCGCTGTCGTGTTGCCCATCAGATGGCCCAGGTCAAGCATACACTAACGATGTGAAGCAGTAGGATACTCTCGAAAAAGGCCCAAGAGAAGTCCTCTCACGACCCATCGCGTGTATGCCTCTCGTTAGACAACAAGGTGGACCAAAGCACCTGTAGGATAAAAACAAGTACATCAATATCATCATCTATTTACACACTTCCAGGGACTCCCAAGGCTCATGATCCCTATTTTAAATCAGTTTTCTATACCCCTCCATTCCCATTCTGTTCATGTGCCCATCTAATTATTTCTTAAATAACTCCAGAGTACCTGCCCCCACCACTTTACTTGGCAGCACATTCCATACCCCCACCACCCTCTGTGTGAAAAAACTCCCTCTAGCGTCCAAATTATACCTTACCCCCCCATCACCCTAAGCCCGTGACTCCTCGTGCTATTCGAGTCCATCCTAGGAAAAAGCTTAACCCTGTTTACTCTATCTATACCCCTCATAATCTTGTACACCTCTATTAGATCGCCTCTAAGTCTACGTCTTTCTAAGGAAAACAGTCCCAATTTGCCTAACCTCTCCTCGTAACTCAGACCTTCCATACCAGGCAGCATCCTGGTAAACCTCCTCTGCACTCCCTCCAGAGTCTCCACGTCCTTCCGGTAGTAAGGCGACCAGAACTGGACGCAGTATTCCAAATGAGTTCTAACCAACGTTTTATACAACTGCAACATTAAAGGCCAGCTCTTGTACTCTATACCCCTTCCTATAAAGGCTAGCATACCATATGCTTTCTTCACAACATTCTCCACTTGCTCTGCCACCTTCAGAGACTTGTTCATCTGCACCCCCAGGTCCCTCTGCGTTTCTATACTCTTAATAGGTCTACCCTTTATCATATACCTCCCCCCTACATTTTTTCTCCTGAAATGCATCACCTCACATTTATCAGGATTGAATTCCATCTGCCATCTATCTGCCCAAGCTACCAGCCTATCTATGTCCTGCTGCATCGCCTGACAATGCTCCTCACTATCCGCAAGTCCAGCTATCTTTGTATCATTTGCAAACTTGTAGGTTTGTGTAGGTTGGATTGTTTAGCCATGGAAAAAATGCACAGAGCTATGAGGAGAAGGGGGGGGAGGAGCTATATAAGATGCTGCTTTGGAGATTTTGTACAGACTCAATGGACCAAATGGCCTCCCTCTGCGCTGTAGGAAGTCTAGTATTATTTGGATGAGCCAAATCTCCATTTTCAAGGCAACCATCCACTTCTCGCCCTCCCCAGCATTCAGCCTTTCACAGCGCATGTTTCATGCGAGTTGACTATTATTTGGTAAGCCAGGCTGAAATTGCTGTCCAGGCTGACTATAGCTAGGGATACGTTTCACTCCCACTTCTAGGCCTACAGATTGCACATGCCAGATGGGAGAATGATTTAGGCCTTTGAGTGTTGTGTGCAGTGTTGGTCTCTACATGACAAAGAAAGGATATAGAAACACTGGAGATAATGCAGGAACAACTCACAAGGATGATAGATACCAGAGTGTGAGGGTCCAACTATCAGAAAAGACTCACTTCTCTCGTAAACAGAAGGCTGGGAGATGACATGATAATTGTTTTAAAATCATGCAGGTGTTTGCCAGGAAGAAGAATACCATTTGTGGAAGACTCTAAAACTAAGGACCATAAATGACAGAGCAAAATACTGCTGCTGCTAGAAATCTGAAATAAAAACAGAAAACACTGGAAATGTTCAGCAAGTCTGGCAGCATTTGTGGAGAGAGAACCAGTTAATGTTTCAGATCTGTGATCTATCATTAGGAATACAAACTCAGAAGAGTTACTAATTAATTAAACATGGAAATATAGAGAAATGTTTTTATTCAAAGAGTAATCATGATGTGAAACTCCTTGCTGCAGGAAATGGGTTGAGGTAACTAGATTATTTTCAAAAAAGAAATGAGACATGCATTAGGAAAATATGCTGAAAGACTAAAATAAGGCAGTAGAATGAGACAAGATGTGTGTGGAGTATAAATCCCAGCATGGGCAAGATTGACTGAATAGTTTGCCTCTGAACTGCATATTCTATGTAAAAATATGATAATTGATAATAAATGAGTGGCATGGTGGCACATGATTAGTACTGCTGCCTTACAGTGCCAGGGTCCCGAGTTCAGTTCCTGGCTTGGTTCACTGTCTGTGCAGAGTCTGCATGTTCCCTCCTGTCCACGTGGGTTTCTTCGGTTTCCTTCCACAGTCTGAAAAACATAATGATTAGGTACATTGGCCATGCTAAATTCTCCCTCATATACCTAAACAGGTGTTGGAATGTGGCAATGAGGAATTTTTCACAGTAACTTTATTGCAGTGTTGATGTAAGCCTACTTGTGAAGTAGAAACATGGACTTCTGCTCCACCATTCATTACGATCATGGCTGATTATCCAACTCAATAGCCTAATCCTGCTCTTTTCCCAATGCATTCAATGTTTTGGCATCAACTACTTCCTGTAGTGATGCTATTAAGAAATAAACTTTAAATTGAACAAGGAATTCAGGACAAACTCCTTTACTGAGGGAGTGGTGAGAATGTTAAACTCACTGCCATGTGGAATGGTTGAGGCAGTATCATGGTTCAGAGAAAGCTCGGTAAGTATATGAGAGAGAAGGAAATAGATGATGATACACTGAGACAGTGAGATGAAATAAAATGAGAAGAGGCTTGTGTCGAGCATAGTCAGACCAGTGGGGCTGAATGGCCAGTTCCTATGCTCTAAATCCTATGTAATCCTGGAGTGTTTCGGGACACCAATCCAATATAATCATTAAACCATCTGAACAAAACAAAGCGTTTGTAAAATATCTCCTCAAAATCATTGATGTCAAAAACTCATATGTTTCCTGTGACTTTGCAAAATGCAGCTCATTAAAGGTGGCAGGAGTTGTACCAGATCAGAACCAATGCTGACGTTTGCTATTTGAGCCTGTGGCAGATTGAAACGTATAATTTAAAACAGCAGAGATGTGCAAGGAATTCTTCATACCTAATTAGATGTGGTTCTTCTCCCCCCATTACTCATCTTTCACCAACTTGTTTTCATTTTCTGATGTTTTCCTCACAATGTTTCTCTTTGAACATATATGAAGGTTGATATCCAAAGCGACAGATAACATCAAATGAGTTGGCCATTTTGTTCTTGTGTGACTGGAGAAACTCACAATTTTCTGAGCAAAATATTGAACAAAAATGGATGGAGAGACAATGGTGCATCAATCCCTACCACAATGCTATTGTGTTAATAAATTGTTTACATTTTGCTAGGTTTATAATTACTGATTAATAAATATTACAATGATTTGCAAATTAAAGAAATATTACTAGTAGTGGGTGGAATTTTTTCACTTTTAGATAGAGTGGCACAATGGATGAGAAAAACTGTATGGTAGCTTCCGTCTCCAAAGGTAACCTCCTCCGTTATTTTTTTGGGATCTTAGAAGAAAAAATATTAAGGGAGGCGTGCCACAACATCGCACTGATAGGGTGTCCTGATTTTTTAGAATCTAAGTTACTGTTGGGCAAGCTCATTTAGACCCACCCCTTGGAATTTATTTTCTATGAGCTTCATAATGTGGCAGATTTGGCATTTTCCTCCCCACTGATACACTCTTCCACAAGTGATATTGATTGCTGAGGCAATTGTTGATGTAAAATTTGAGTTGATGGATTTCTGTTAACAGTATGACGGATTAAGAGATAGGAGGCAAAGTTAGAGTTAAGTTACGTAGCAGCCATGATTTCACCGATTGGTGGAATCGGCTCAAAGCACTTAATGGCCTATTTCTGTCCTATGTTCCAACATCCTTCAATGTTGTATCTTTCATGTGAAATGGTAGCTCGCAACTGCTTTCACTGGTGCCCTTCATCTGTAGTTTTGATCAAGGTTATAGATTTTAACAGTTGTGCAATGTATAAGTCTGAACAAAAAACTAGTGGTTCATGTGGAGTAGGTAGCTGATTATGATGTCAGGCCAATTATGAAGACAGCAAACAAAACCACCGTTTCACAATTGTGTCTGCGGTACTGCAGAATTCTAAATCTTCATTCAATTTGTGCTTCACATAACTTGTCTGTTTAGAATACTTCTAATAGTGCTGTTGCAAACACATTAAGAGCATAATCAAGACCCTTAATCTTGGCACTGGATACCAATTATTAAGATTCCCCTAACTCATGTGTCTTTATTCAAAGGCCATGGAGATCATTTAAAAGGTAGTCAGTGCCTCTGTGCCTAACTGAGATAATGAACATGCACATGCGAGAGGAAAATTCAAACAGGAATGTCCTTCTGCCTGATCTAAAAGACCAGAGCATAATAGATCTGGATTAATCTACACCTGTCTACAGTGGCTACTAAATTAGATATTAGATAGCTGGTATCTGAAATAATCACATTCATTCAGTAAGGAAACTGTTCTGAGTGAGGTTAGGACAGATTGGGCTATAATTTCCCATATGGGTTATAGGAAATAAACGAGTCAGACATTCAGAAATTTAACATTGTAAACTAAGATATTGAGGATACTTCTCTCTTCAGTAGACTCACTGGAATGAATTTCAACATCCCAAGAATGAACAGTTTTGGACCAAAATGGGATCTTGAATTGTTAAAAAGTGGACTCTCGAACCCAGACCATTTCCAACTTGCCCACTGCAGGTTTTAATGGACTCAGGAAAGGGGTGGACAACAAATTCTCTTCCAGGAGACATGGTTCACAATTTATATGTTTTACTGAGGCAATATGCTTCCTAACAACATTTCAAATTCAACACTGGGTCTCCCGAGTTTTCCAAATGTTGGAAGACCTGGAGGACAAATGAAGTAAAGGCCTACAGGATTCCAGAGGTAACAGGATCTTTCACTTACCTACTGTACCTGGTTACCCGCTTCACCTATGCCCCATGATGCGACACTGCTCAAACCTCCTGGTTGCTCACACTGACCCTTTTTATCTCCTCCACGAGATTTGATCTCTGATTTCCTCCATGAACCTTCTGATATCCTCTAACCAACCATTCTTGTCCAAATAACCTCTGAATTTGCTCCAAAACTTTTGTTCTTCCCTGATTTCTCTGACATCCTGAATCCTTCAATTCCTCCACAAGGCCTCCAGGACTCTTCTGATCTCCAATTCTTCTGGTCTTCCCCTTGATGCCTCTAATCTTTTTTCCTGCCTTTCCATATCCTCATTCCCTCCTCTCCATTCCATAATTATTGTCTGGTTCCATCTGGTTGATAAGCAACCAGCCATCCTCTCAATGTGACAGACTGTATCCCAGAAATGGAGACAAAATTTTTGTAGGCTGGAGGAGGAGGTGGTGGAAGCATCAATGGCAGTCCCAAAATATGGTTTATGGTGGTCCAAAAATATGGCTTTCTGTTCTGATTGTCCCTATCTGCATCAATGATGTAATGAGAATGCAGACACTAAACATTGGGGACCCTAATATTTAACATGACCTATCAACCTAACTCACACATTTTTGGACCGCAGGAGGAAGCCAGAGCTCTTAGAGGAAACCCACATAGATACAGGGAGAGTCACTCCACACAGACAGTGTGTGGATTTGAACCAGGATCCTGATGTTGAGAGACAGCGGTGCTAACCACTGTGTCACTGCACCACTACAGTGAAGAGCCTAGAGACACTTTATATTTGTTGTTTAATCTTGCCTGCCAATGTAACCTGCAGTTCAGTATCATTTTACACTGCATACCCACCAAGGTCAATATATCTTTCCTAAGGAGTGGTATCAAAGATTGGACAAAATACTGAGTGTGTGATTGATTCCTCAACCTCTATTTTGTTCCATATAAAATTTGGTTGTGCAACTAAATGGGCATTTATTATTACTGCTTTACTTACTTCATGTGTAACTTGTTTCTGGCCGCTGAACAGTGATTCTGTCAAGGCGTAGCGATATCTTTGCAGAGCACATGCATATATTACGACCAATGTTCATCCTGACTTTGTAATTGTTTACGTTGATGTCACTGCTGAAAATGTAGCCTGGCGGAGTTGGTTGGTCAAAATAGGAGGAACATTTTCAGTGCAGCTGGAGAAACAATGCTGCATTCATTGGAACATTCACATCAAAAAGTCTCCAGCAGTATTTGACTGAACTTGGTTCTGAGGGAACTGTCTGATGAAATGTCAATAAGTTCCTCTAATTAGCTTTGATGGGACAGATGGTGGCAATTTAGCTTCAGTATTTTTACTGAATAGATTTGTAGCCCACAGGTGCGCTGCAGACTATTCTACTGTGACTTCTGGAAAATATCTGTTAAATTTGTTGAGGGGACCATAAAATGCATTACCAATTTCATTGTCAAAGTCAATATTGTTCCAATGTAAGAGCACATCTGTAGCCTCCCCCACTGTCATGGGACTGGTTTGATAAGATGGATGTAAAAAGATAAGCTCTATAGAAAAGTAAAAAAAGTTAGAACAATTGCTTCAATAATTCCTTCAACAGTAAAAAGAATCAAATAAAATAAGAGAACTTTAAAGTTTAAGAAGTTTGTGTTGCGATTGTGAATGCAAATTTTTTTTTAGAACTAAAAAAGCAAACATTCCATGTAAACTTACCCAGCTTATCCTCTATTTCAGTATAATAACAATTTTAATATGAAGCTTTGGCATTTTATCTCTTTTGTACAGAAATGAGCAATGGTGTTTATCTAAAGAGGAAGATCGTTATAACTCTCCCTTTTCTACTCCAAATGTCCACCCTTATCCATGGTTTGGGGGGGGGGGGGGGGGGGGGGGCGGGGGCGTGGAGAGGAGGGGTAATGTTTTGGAGGGGGGAGGTTGCCCTAGTGCATGTAGGTAGGGGCTCCCCTTCTCCATGGGGAGGGGAGGGGGGAATTGACCCACTGCGTGTGTGGGAGGCAGTTCGCCTATCTTTGGATTGTGGGCTGGGAGTGAGGGTATGTGTTGGAGTGGAGAGGTAGCATCTTTTCCAGTGCATATCAGTGCATATATGGACCGTAAGTCTCCACTGTTTTTTACCAGTGAAAAAGTATTCTTTCTGTTGTTTTCCAATTTAAGATGGATGATCTCACATTTGACAATATTGAAGTCTATTTTCCTCAGCTATGCTTATTCACATAATCGATTCTTGTATCTTTGTATTGAGGTGATCGTACCTATAAGGCAACACAACAGATTAAGGGTGATTTGGTCTGGGAGACCAGTTGGGAGTCAGGTGAGTAATCACGTCAGGGATGGAGCCCTCTTAGGCAAGAGACTTTGGAAGCATTCTGAGGCAGGAAACATGGAGGGAGCTGGCTGCAGCTACTGAATAATTCTTATTAATAAATCCTTTCTGCGCTCATTAATGAAGTCTGTTGAAGTGCATTGTTACATTAATTGAATCCTTCTATCTACATTGCTTGTAATGGTGCCCATCTTTGTATTGTTTTAGACTTAGAAATGTAGCTCTCCATCTCATCATCTAAGACATTAATCAATTAAGCAAATAAGTAGTTGAGACTCTGACCCAAATTCCAGTGAATGCTACTAATCATATCCTTCCAGAGTTTGTTTCAGAGTATTATCCCTGACTCTGTTGTTAAGAAATAAATACAAATTTAGGTAATTTATTTTTGTATTTGTGTATGTTGGGCATAAGCTATAGCTTTAAGTTTAAATATAATTTATATTTTTTGTAGTTGTGTGTTAAGGATTTTGAATTTTAGTTTCACCTTAAAATGAGGTTTTAATGAGATATTATGACACTTAAAGTAGGAGCATGATATGGTTGCCTAGGGGGCCAACAGACACGGGGGAACAGAACAACAGTTTTTTTTAGTTTAATTAGAAAAAGGTGCTTGAGAAGGAAACACAGAAACTGGTGGAAAATGCAGGATGTGCAAAGGGATAAAAAGCAAATCCCAACTTAAAAAAGAAGGTTCCAAAAACCAGAAAGGGACAAGAAATTATCCCAAAATGACAGCTAAGGCAGGGACAGTGATCATAAAGAGATCTTGTTCCATCAAGTTAAGAGTGAAGAGCAGAAGAAGGATCCTAATTAAAAGGCAGGATAGCAGGATGCAGACTTGATTTGACTGAATGTTGTGGGCATGTGAATAGGCAGAAGATCTAAGGAGATCCAAAGGTTGGTGACTCCTTACTACAGTCCTGTGAAACAGTACTGTTCTGTTGGCATGGCTGATTATCTCTGAAATTACATAGATACAGAGCTTTGAATGTAGATGGTGCTCAGGGCAGAGGAAGTCAAAAGGAGAGGTTGCAGCTCTGGAGGTAGAGCCTTGGAGAACATATCCGAGACAATGCATCATTTTGGAGAAGATTCAAAGGTGTGTACCTTCAAAAGCGGGGATTGCAAACTCTAGTGTGAAAGACAGAGTTCTAGTGAGGTTAGTTACCTCACAGGTGACAGGCATCTTGGAGGAGTTGGGTGGCATCTATCACTTACCACAATTCACCTAATGATTTATAGGGATTATGTTCATACTGTGAACACTGGGAGCATGAGAGAGATTCTGTAACTTATGATCTGTATGAATTTGTACATAACAGTAAGGTATAAATGGGATGAAGGAGTAATATATTACAATTTAACTTTTCTTGTTTAATAAATGTTCTTTCCTTTTGTTAAAAATACATCAGCTGCCTCTGTGACTCTGTTCAGTAGTTGCCCTCCACATATCTGAACACAAATTAAAAATTAGGATCCATCAAGCTGGGTTCCACAATGGAATCTGACTTGTCCTGTAGTAACAGCAGCTGGAATCATAACACTATCATATAGCACTCTTTATCCTATTATAGTTGTATTCTTTATGGTAAGATAAAAATTCAATAATACATGTAGAGGAAGAGGAATGACACAAGAAGCAATGTGTCTTTCTGATAAAAGGGAATCTAATTGGCGGCATGGTGGTGCAGTTGTTAGCATTCTGGGTTCAATTCCAGCTTTGGTTGACTGTCTTTATGGAATTTGCATATTCTCTGCATGTCTACATGAGTTTCCTCTGGCTGCTTCAGTTTCCTTCCACAATCCAGACATGTGTGGATTAGGTGGATTGGCCATGCTAAATTGCCCCATATGTTAGATAGATTAGTAATAGTAAATGAAGTAGGGAAAAGATTAATGCATTTTGTACATAGAATATGTCACAAACATAACCCTTCATCATGACTGATTTTCTTTAGCTTATATTGCTCCTTGCATTAGTGTAAGTTATTTGTTCATGTTTTACATGCTTTAACTCTCATTTTTATAAAGACAGATAGTTTAATATGACTGTTATTTTGTAGACTTTGCAAATCATACCTATTTGTGTTAGTTGGACATCATTACACAAATGGTAGTTTATGATACTGGCTTTTAACAGCTGCTGATGGCAGATTGCGATATCGGCTTTTAACAGGAAGAGTCCTGCTGGGTCAGCCGTGATCGCACAAGTAACTTCTAAGACAGGGATACTGGTACTGCTGAAGAAGGATTTTGAATCGTGACCAGATTGAAGACTATGTTGTGACTGCAGGATTGTGATTTCTGATTAAATCTGGGGCTATATCATAACCAAGGAAAGAAGATCCGGAGGTCTGGCCGAAATTGGAACTTTAAATCGTGATTGCTGCTGACACTCATAATGTACAAATGCTCATTTGTGTTTGTGTTCTATGAGAAGTCTGGTAGTCCATTGTGAGGAATCAGTTTCTCCCAAAGCTCTGGAATAAATGCCAGAGCTTTGAAATAAAAGCTACTTTACTTTGACTTACTAACAATCTCAGAGGTATTATTTTACCTACAACAGTAAATGTGCAAGGTTAAGGAGAGGGTCTGGATGGGATACACTTTTGTAGAGCTCCTGCAGACTTGATAGGCCAAATGGCCTTTTACTGCAATATAGGGATTCTGTGGTTCTATGATATTTAATGTACTTAAGTTTTATTAAAAATTAATTGCACCCCAACTTGATAGTTTTGAGAGGACACTATCACCACAGTCTTTGGAATAAGTCAAACCAATATATTCGATAATCTCTACTTTTGTGTGTCTCAGAGGAATGCCTACATTGCAACAGGTGTAGCAGCAACACATTTTGCTAATGCACTTAAAAATGTATTTCTTTGATTTTATTTTTTTCTTTATATGTGTCTCCTTGTGGTGTACTCGCTTTGGAAATAGAACAGGCAAACATCTAGTAATGCTGCTTTTTAACTGGTTGCTGTATTTTTATAAAAAGCCTACAGGTGACCTGTTTAAAATTTCCTCCCACGACATGAAGGGAAGTGTCTAGATCATGCTCAATGTTTTCATGTGATAACTGACTGGAATTAGAGCTCCTGCAGGTTTACTGGTGCAAGCAGATCCATTTGAAAATCCAACATATTCCCTATTGTGTTGGTGTCAGCCCTGGGATTCTGGGCTGTTGTAGGCCTCGGTTCAAGTTCCATTTCAAAGCATAAAAGTGTGGAACAAAATTCCAGTGCTGCACTGTTGAATGTATGCTCTGTTGGGTGAGACCCTACTTGCCCACTCAGGTGGATGTAAAAGATTTTCTGACATTAGTTTGGGGAAGAGCAAAGAGGTTATCCCTGACTGTTGTGGCTAATATTTATGTCTTATAGCCAATTTCATTTAAATCGGGCTAAACATTTTGTTTATCCCATTTTTGGGTGCAACTGTAGTGATGCATGACCTGCCCACATTGGTTTTGTTGGAGGTGGCGGGTAGCACAAAGACTTGATGCTCGCAATTTGGTTCACTGATTATAGCATAGGGCTGAGTAAATGTCTTGCTGCTGATCGCTTTGTGATTCCAATAGCCTCTGTGCTCAGCAGAGAGGCTGAACAGAGTTGTGTTTAAAAACACATGGTTCAATCATCATTCAGTCTTAAGGCAGATGTCCCTCTTAAAGGAATGTTGCACTGAATAATATTGCAGGAATTCAAAAGATAGGAAATGAAATACCAAGACAGAAAGGGGGGTTCTGGGGTAATAGATTCAGTGCTGGAGTCATTAGTAATGGAGGTGGACAGTGAGGTGGGGGGAGTACCTGAGGATTTTGCATCAGTGCAGATTAATGATTACAGGCAGATGGTCAAGGTCAGGTAATGCATCTTAACTCATCAATGCATCAACTTCTCAGTGCTCTACACCTAAATCACTTATCCAGCAGCACTCTTACATTCAGGGCTATGCCTTACACACTGACACTGCACCTCACTCTCATACGCTTGTCTATGTTGCCAATGTCAGCTCTATCCCTCACTACTTCCTCATGGCTCCAGCTATTCAGCCATGGCATGCATGTGGCCCAAGTACATCCCAATCACTGAGATTCAAATTAGGGAATCAAACAAGAGATCTCTCTACGTGGAGGCAAATGACATGCTGAGATATTAAATTTGGCTCTGACGAAGAGTCATCCAGACTCAAAACGTCAGCTCTATTCTCTCTCCCAGATGCTGTCAGATCTGCTGAGATTTTTCAGCATTTTCAATATTTTTGCAGATTCCAGCATTCGCAATATTTTGCTTTTATTTTATACTAAATGAATAACTTGCATCTGACTTTAACAAGGAAGAAGATACTGCCTAAGTCACAGTGAAAGAAGAAGTTGAGATATTGAATGAGCGAACAGTTGAGAAAAAGAGGACATTAGAAAGACTGGCTGTACTTCAAACTGATAAGTCACTAGAGCTTGATCATATCCATCTAAGAATGCCGAGGGAAGTAAATTTGGAATTGCAGCAGTAATGACTTTAATCTTCAAATTTCCTTGGGTGCGGGGGTGCCAGAGGACTGAAGATTTGCAACTATTACATCCATGTGGGTGTAAGGACAAACTTAACAACTACAGATCATTCTAATCTTGGTGGTGAAAACCTGGAGCAAAATGGATGTTTATTTGCACAAGTTGTATTAATTAAAGAAAGCCAACATGGATTTGTTCAAGGCATACTGTGCTTAACTTATCTAAGATTTTGTTGAGGCGACAGATGCGTTTATAACACGGTTAATATTTGATCTTCCAAGGTCTGGGACTTCTGAAGTGTGATGTAACAGGCTTGCCAGCAACATTGAAGTCCAAGGCCAAAAGGGACAGTGGCAGCACAAATCCAAAGTTGGCTGCATGATAGGAAGAGGGAAGCAGTGGTGAAGATTTATTTTTCTTTCAGAAGGCTGCAGAAAATCGGAATGAGGGACTTCAATTATGTGGATAAACTGGAGAGCTAATGATTGTTCTGCTTAAAGAAGACAAGGTTGACGGCGATTTGATAGAAAAGTTCAGAATCATGAGCGGTCCAGAGACAGCACATAGGGTGAAACTCTTCCTTTTGCCAAAGGAGTTGAAGTAGAAGACAGCAACTTAAGATCACTGGAAAATGAAGCAATGACTGCATGAGGAAAAACCTTTTCTTGCAGCAGACGGTTAAGACCCAGAATGTCCTACCTGAGTTTGTCACAGAGAAAGATTGAATTGTGGCCTTCAAAAGGGAATTGGATAATTACCTGAAAAGAAAAGAATATTTGGACCATGGAGAAATGGCAGTGGAATGGGCCAAACAGAGTTGATCTTGCAGAGAGTCAGCATGGACATCTAGGGCTGAGTGGCCTCCTTCCCTGCTGTAACGATTCTATGAAATTGCTGTAAAAAAATTATTTCTTTTATTCTTATCTTTAATTTATTCCCTGAAATTTTACAATTCCAAAAATTAATGTATTGACTGTATGGATTTTGCAAACTTGTATGGTTTGAAAACGTATATGCATTTTTTATGGTGCAGCTCTACCTGTAATTTGTGTTGTTCTTGCTGCTTATTTCAAGTTAGTTTGTCAGAGATTGCTGAACTGGCAGCTGATTGCCATGAGAATGGCACAATGAGGTAATTTGATGTTTTGATAAAGGTACGTCTTCTATGAACATATGGAAATATCTATTTGTTTGCACACCAACATGCTAATATAATATTTAAGAGTAGATATTTGCATCCGGTTGGGAAGTGGACACTTCTGTTAAGGCTCAAAAGAATTATGACAAGAAAATCACAGAAACCCTTTTCTCTTGTTTGATATCTGCAAAGGTAATGTACATAACATATAGCCATAGCCAAGCACATCTCATGAATATTCATCATGATAATTTTAGAAGACATAAAATTATAACAGACTAAAATGACAAGAAAATGGTTTGAGATCAGTTGGATAGACTAGGGCAGCACAGTGGCATAATAGTTAGCCTCACAGTGCCAGGGACCCAGGTTCGATTCCCAGTTTGGGTCACTGCCTGTATGGAGTCTGCACTTTCTCCTAGTTTCTATGTGGGTTTCCTCCAGGTGCATTGGTTTCCTCTCACAGTCTGAAAGATGTGCTATTTAGATACATTGGCCATGGTAAATTCTCTGTCCGTCTACTTGAACATGCGCTAGGGTATGATGACTAGGGGATTAACAGTAACTTCATTGTAGTGTGAATGTGAGCCTATTTGTGACAGTAATAAATAAACTGTATGTGTTGTTGGGTAGATCTCTGTGAACACAGTATGCCAATGACATGGCTAAAATTTCATCTTCCCTATGAAATCAAGGGATATCTCAACAAATACATGCATAGGATGGGAATAGAGGGGGTTTTAGTTCAGATGGGCAGCATGGTCAGTGCAGGCTTACAGGGCTGAAGGGCCTGTTCCTGTGCTGCAACTCTCTTTGATTGGATCAGGGTATTGAAATGACTTGCAGACACAGCTGGGTTTGAACAACTGAAGAAATACTGACATCCATCTCATTTAATGTCCATCGGTTAGAATCTATCACCCTGCTTAATGTTCTGCTCATGAACCAAAAATAGCCATTCATGTGATGTCAAATACTTCAAGATATCACTTGCAATAGTCCCAACCATGAATATTCTCACAGGTTTGAACCCATATTTTAATTTCATGGATCTTAAATAGACTTCTGAATCATCTTTATGATACACTGGCTTTTCCAAACAAAAATTACATACAGAGCCCTTGTAAGTATGAATCTGTGGCCTCAATAAATTAAGTAAAAGGTTTAAGTAGATTTTTTAGGAAACCTCGGATACCGTCCATGTATTCAGAATAAGACTCAATATCAGCACTTCTGTGGAAGTTCTTGAAAGGTCCAACGAAATAAACACATTTTTTCATCTTTATTGTCAAGGACTAACATGTGTTGGCTTCAAATTTGAGTCTTCTGTATTTTTGAAATGAATATGCATCTGGAAATTGAAAATCTATGTACATCAATGGAAGGGAATTATTCAGAAGTGTCCCTCATTAGCGTTTTCCCATTTTCATTGATTCAGTTAGACATCATTTTACTTTAAGTGATATTCATCATCTTGCGAAGATGACTTTTTTAGGTTTGGTATTGGAGAGATCAAGAATTTCTACAACTTATTTGAAACAATAAACAGAATTGGATTGGTTAGTATCACAAATCATTGTACTTGTCATAAATGCAAATCTTCAGTCTTCATGGTGAAAGTTGTGGATAGTGAAATATTTAGCAACTTTTCAGGTATTTGATAAAACAGTAAAAACGATGCAGAAAATATTTAACCTTTTGGTAAAACTGCCCCCTGTAAAAAATCTAATTTTCTCGATGTATTTAATTTTTTCCCCGGGCTTCGGGACTCCAACATGGGGACTAAATGTGAGTTCTGAGTCTGCACTTGCTTGTGGAAAGACCCCAGTGGATTGGAAAGCTTGAAGTGTAATGTCCCAATTCAAAAAAGGAGTGAGTCAGAAAGTAAGGAATCTAACGCCAGTTAGCCTAACATCTGTCATTGGGAAAAATGCAAGAATCCATTATTAATGAAGTAGGATACTTAGAAAATCAGAATACAATCAGGCAGAGTCAACATGGACTTATGAAAGGGAAATATTGTTTGGCAAATTTCTTATTTGATGATGTTACAAGCAGTTGGATGAAAAGGAACCAGTTGATATATATTTAGAATGCCAAGAGGCATTTGATAATATGCCACATAGAAGGTTCCTACACAAGATAAGAACTCATGGTGTTGGGGGTAATATATTAGCATAGAGAGAGAATTGGCTAATTAAGAAAGCTGGAATTTTACCATCCCACCCACCATGGAAATTGGAGTGGCAAGGAGTGGACTATGGAAAAGTCTATTTACGCAGGATTTTCCTGTTTTGGGGCAAATGAAGCCAGAAAATCTCTAAGTGTTGGGCAAATGGGTCACTTTCAGGAGGGTAAACTGGAACTAGTGGAGTGCTATAGTGATCAGTGCTGGAGTCATTACTGTTTAAAATTTGCTGAAGATACAAAGGTAGGTGGGAGAGCAAATTGTTTATCCTGTTGCAACCATCTGTTGCAAACTCTTAAGATAGGCTAAGTGAATGGGCAAAAGTGTGATTGTTGGAACATATGTTAAAATGTAAGATTATCTACTATGATAATATGGCCCCTTTAAGAGACTATCCTTTGCAGGCCACATGATTTGACAGGACCTTATGGAACAGAAGGGCGGGAAACCAACCAATTGGGAATAGGGCAGGTGTCCTGTTGACTGGGAAGAGTTCATTTGGAATCAGGAAGGAGAAGGCAGTCGACCTGTGTGATGTTTCTGTCAGATCTTCTAGTTATCATACTTTAATAAACCCCTTCATAGTTGAAGCCACATTGAGTTATTACTCGGGTGGAAAATCTGAATACTTTTAAGTGGGCAGACACTGCAGAATAGTATAGGATCTGGGTGTCCTCATACATGAGTTATAAAATGTTAACATATGTAAGTAATTAGAAAGGTAGACAGAAAGTTGACTTACTGCAAGACAGGTGGAGGATAAAGTTAGAGATGTCCTGCTACAACTGTACAGGGTGTTGATGAGACCATGCTGAGAATTGTGTGTAAAGTTTAAGGAGGGATATTCTTGCATTAGAGGCACTTGAGAGATAAATGTTCACTAGGTTGATTCCTGGGGTGAACTCACTAGGTTATTTCTCATAAAACATGAGAAAAAACCAAGCAGATTAGGCCTGTATTGGTTAGAAATTAACATAATAAGTAATCTTATTAAAACATATATCCTGAGGCCGGTTGACAAGGTAAAGGCTGAGAGGATGTGTCCCCTCAAGTTAGAATCTTTAACTAGCGGGTACAGTTTCAGAATAAGGGGTTTCCCATCTAAAACAGAAATGAAGAGAAATTTCTTCTCTCAGAACATTGGAATTCCTTACCCTGAAGAGCAGTAGAGTCTGGGTTATTGAAGTTTTTGAGTTGGACAAACAGACCTGCACCTACAAACTGTAGGAATCTGCTCACACCCCCAGACTCCCAAGGATGTTCCTCAGCCCCCCCACTACTCACCCCCAGAGGACTTTCTCAACTCCTATCATTGGACTCCCTTTTTCATGCAATTCTCCCCTCCACCAGACACTTCTCCTGCCCCTCCTCCCCACCTCCAACCCCACAAGACCTCCCCATGGGTCTCTCCCAACTCTCCTCCCCAGGATATCTCCATCTTCTCCCATGACACTTCCTTACTTCCCTCTCACAGCAATTTCTCTAGCCCTGACCTGACCAGATTACTTGCAGAAGGCATTCCTTCCATCCCTTCTGCACCCCCCCCAACCAATGAGTTGACCTCTGTCCCCCAAGGCCCAACCTGACCCAATCCCATTCCTGCGAGGCCCTACTCAACTTAATCCCTGCCCCCTCCCAAGGCAGGACCTGATCCCTCATGCCCCTAAATTCTACCCATGCATCTAATGCACATACCTTGTCAAAGATGTTTTATCTTTTAATTGTTACTGGCTTATGGCACCTAAAAATGTTTTAAAGTTTATTTATTAGTCACAAGTATGCTTACATTAACACTGCAATGAAGTTGCTGTGAAAATCCCCTAGTCTCCACACTCCTGAGGGAAAATTTAGCATGGCCAATGCACCTAACCAGCACATCTTCCAGACTGTGGGAGAGAACCGGAGCACCCGGAGGAAATCCATGCAAACGCCAGGAGAATGTGCAACCTCCAAACAGATAGTGTGCCAAGCCAGGAATTGAACCTAGATCCCTGGCACCATGAAGCAGCAATGCTAATCACTGTGCTACCTAGTGCCTTTAACAGATGCGACCTTTGACTCTACAGCTTTGATGCTTGGGAATGGGGTGCAATGCCCAAATCCCACTTGGGTTGGAATGTTGAGCGAAATGGGATGGGCTGGAATTTCAGGTAAGAACTTCCGAGTGGAATAAAAATCTGATTCAATTTCCACACCATCAGAAGTTCAATCCCCTTATGTTCTTAAAACTCCCTTAGAACCTGGATCATATAATAGCAAATACAACTGTTAGGAAAAGATGGAGTGAGAAATGAGGGTACTGCAATTCAGTTAACCCAACATTAGCAGTGGGCAAAATGCTAAAATCTATTATTAGGGACATAGCATCGTGGATAATTGGTCTCCTTTTGACTTATAAAATTCTATGACTCAGTAACATCTAGTACAATGGAGCTCATTAAAATTGATGAACACTTATGTTGATTGGATTATCTAATAACCAAATTTATTTCAGACTCTGAAACATTCTCTCCAGATACAAAATTCAGTATAAAAAGAGACCCTAAAGAGTAATTTGTAGCACTGTGCTTGCTCCCTTTGGAGGGTCCTGTAATGTTTTGTTGACAGTGTAAATTATGCAAATACCTTATCCCTCTCAGAATTGCAAGTTTATAACACCCCTCTTCAAGAATGAGCCTGGTTAATGGCAACTATGTCTTATCATAATTTAAGCACATCTTAAACCAAAACTACCTCCCAGTAATAGCAGAACCATCTTGAAAACCACAACATTCATATCTATCTACAATTCCAAACAATTTGGTGATATTTTTGAACTTTGGTGATGTCGTTAGTAGGTTTGACAATGGTTGAGATAGAACTAATAATAGGGAAGCAGATGGATTTCTACCATAATATTCGTCATCATATCATACCAACAATGAGAGAAGGCAAGAGTAAATGCTGCACTCATTCTTGGCTAGGAATCACATTCAAAGGGAACTCAGATTGAAGAATCAGGGTGCTGACTGTTGTTCCCTGCAATTTGATATCTGGCTAGGAGAGTGTGAGTGAGGAATTTGCCCTCTATTTATGATGGGGCATTTGAAAAAATGATGTTGTATGAACTGGTCCAGGGAAACTTATAGAAATCTGATAGAATTGTTCAAATTTGAGAAAGAACTATAGAATATAAATAGCACCAAGCTGTTTGCAGTGTTAAGTAGCAAGGGAACACCAATCAAAGATTATTGTAACGGGAAAGGTTAGAACAAACATTTTCATATTAACACATCTATCTCCATAAACGACTAATGAAATTAAGTCGGTCAATCTCAACAGTTTAACACAATGAAAAATATTGAGGGTGGCAACTTCTTGATTTAAAAATGCTGATCCTGGTCTTTAAATTCTTTCATGCTTTACCCACTCCCTATCTCTATAATCTCCTCCAAGGCCACAACCCTCTGAAATTTCTATGCTCTTTGAATTCTGGCCTCATGTGAGTCCACAGTTTCAATTCTTTATTGCATAGGGGATCAAGTAAAAAGGTAGAGAAGTTTTGCTATGTTGGTACAGAACAGAAAAACAGAAACAATTCAGTGAAAGTTCATTCAGCTATCTAATGAGGAAAGGTTGAGCTGGTTGAGCTCATATTTGTTGGACTTTAGAAGAGTCAGAGGCAATCATATTGAGACATATGAGATTTTGATGGGGCTTGACAGCTGAAAAGATGTTTACTTTCATGGAGAATCTAGAATTAAAGGACACAATTTAAACATAAGGGATTTCCCAATTAAGACAGAGAGGAAGAGAATTTCTTCTCTCAGAAAGTCGTTAATCTTTGGGAATTTCTTCAACAGAGAGCAGAGGAGGCTGGATCAGTGAATATATTCAAGACTGAGATAGATGGATTTTTGATCTACAAAGGTTATGGGGGCAGGCAGTAAAATGGAGTTTAGGGCCACAATCAGATCAGTCATGACTAAGAACAGCAGAGCAGACTTAATGGGCTGAATTGCCCACTCCTGCTCCAGTTTCTTACAATTTTGTTAAGACCTTATGATCTTGTTACTTGCTCACTCATTAGTTGCTGTGTCTTCATTTGCCAAGAAGACACAGAAACTAATATGAAATTCCATCCCTATACTTCTCTGCTCCTCCACCTCACTTTCTCTTTTTGCAACACTCCTTAAGACGCATCTCTTTCATCATCTGTGATTATCTGAGCTCAAATCCCCTTATGTGGTATGGTGTCATGCTTTGTGTTCTGATGCTTCTGTGAAGCACCTTGGCTGATCTGCCTTCTTTAAAGGCGCTATTTAAATAGCTGTTGTAAGGGTATCTAAAACTGATTGCAATATTTCAAGAGACTTAATTCTTCATTTGCCCAGTCTAGCATTATTTGTTCATAAGACCAAGGATACTATTCATATTTACAGTTTTATCAACTAGACTTCCATTTTTTTAAGATTTATATTTGAATTCTGAATTGCCCTCTGCTGTTCTATTTCTTCTAAAATGTTACCACATACTGTCCATTTACCCTTATTGTTCTTCCTGACAAAATGAATCATGTCACATTCCTTAAGATTAAATTTCATCGAACTTCTAACAGTTCAATTTATTGACCTTCTGACATTTTGCAATAATTTACAGTCCACTTTGCAGTTAATTGCACTCCCACTTTATGTTATGTGCAAATTACTGACTCCTAGTAACATCGTTGGTTATGTCACTCCAATCTATTTAATCTAGAACATGCTTTAATGACCTAATGAGAAGGGTGAGTCCCTTTATTCATTCACCGCCATTGTAATGTGTATCATCCCACCTCCTCACTCTGCTTTGTATTCTTCATCATCACTCCCCACACCCATGCATGCCCATCCTTCTCTTTCAACACACCTCCTAACACCTTCAACTATTTATTTACTTCACTCACCTTCAGCAATTTCATGACTGTGCCAACTCTGAAAGTCAAAATGTTTCTGTTTTAAATAGGATGATAGATACCTTAACCTTGGTTTGACAGCATCCTAACGATCTGCTCTTTCGCAGAGTGTCTGCAGCAAATTTCAGCTAGGCTATCAGAGGGATGAAGGCAAAAGGGAACATGGCAATGGAAATTTCATTACAAATGCTTCCAGCTCTCACCCATTGCTCCCTTCCCCCAGTCAATCCCATATGTGCTGCTTCCTGCCCTGATGCTCGAGTCTGCTCTTGTACAGTTGCATGAATAGTGTATGGTTTTCAAATGGGAGATTGGGGCTTGAGAACTCAGTTTGTTAGCCTGGACTGGAGCATCCCAGCAGTCAGAGCAGGGATCTGAGCAGTCTGTTTCTATCTCTGCTGAGATTGCATGGGTTGTACCATATAGGAGTAACAGAAAAAGGAAAGAGTAATGTTTTGTGACTATAGTAGGGTATGCACACTTACGTATTAAGAATGTTATCAGAATCAAAGAAACATCGAGTGGTTGTAACTCAGGAGCAGACTATTCAACCTGTCATATCCACGTTCTAACCTTAGCCCCGAACACCATTCTCAAACCACAAACCACAGATAAATTTGAATGAACCCCCCCCCCCGTCCCCGCCCCCTGCAAATCCCCATGAGGCTCCCACTGGGCCCTGTCCCTTGGCAGAAGATTTGCACAGCCAGGTTCTGCTGGTGCCAAGGAGCGGTGCCATGTTCCTTTCTCCGGGTGACTATACTCACCCGTACTCTCCCAGGTAGACTCTCACAACAAGTTCATGTTTAGGTGAACCTGTTATAAATGGCACCAGTGTAATGTCACCTCGAAACTTGCCGAATATCTGGTGAGCGGAGGATGGGCGGATGATAGGGGAGTCTGGGAGACTTGCGGTGTGTTTCACGTTACTCATCCTCTGAAGGGTCTGGAAGATTGGAATTCACAAACTCGCTGGCATGAGTTGAGCTTTTCGGATTTTAAGCACGCGCAGCCATTCCTGCAGATGGAGATTCCAGGTCCAAAATGGCTCAAAATGAAAGGACAGCTCCGTTCTTTTTTTTGTATAAGAGTGTATGGAAATTTAATTTGCAGCAACAGATCTAACTAATTCAGAGTGGAAGGAATAAATTTGCATAAATTTCCTAAGCTGGGAAAGACACCTTCTGGAATTCTTAACGAATTAAAGAAGGAAATGCTTTGTTTTTTTGCACTCATAATTACTAGCGAAGTACTGAACACTGGTAGATGTAGTTCTGATACTCACGATTAATAGATGAATAAGCAAACAATAATTACATGGATAAGACCTTATGAAGTTGATTATAGACAGTTGGATTATGGGTGGCATCGTTACACAGTGCCAGGGACTCAAATTTGATTCTGGCCTTGAGTGACTGCCTGTGTGGGGTTTGCACATTCTCCCCATTTCTGCATGTGCTTCTCCCACAGTCCGAAGCCCATAAGACATAGGAGCAGAATTAGGCCACTTGGCCCATCGAGTCTTATCTGCCATTCAATCATAGTTGATATTTTTCTCATTCTCATTCTCCTACCCTTTCCCCATTATCCCTGATACGCTTAATATTCAAGAACCTATCTATCTCTGTCTTAAAACACTCAATGACCTGGTCTCAACAGTCTTCTGCAGCAAAGAGTTCCACAGATTCATCACTCCCTTGCTGAAGAAATTCCTTCTCATCTCTGTTTTAAAGAATCATCCTTTTAGCCTGAGGTTGTGCCCTTTGGTTCAAAGAGGTGCAGGTTAGGTAGATTGGCCATACTCAATTGCCCCCTAATGTCCAAAGACATGTAGGGTAGGTGGATTAGCCATGGTAAATATGCAGGGTTATGGAGATAGGGTGGAGGTGAAGACGTGAGTGGGATGCTCTTTCAGAGAGTTAGTGCAGTATCAGTGAGTCGAATGACCTCTTTCTGCACAGTAGGAATTCTATGGTTCTATTCACTCTTAAATCTCATCCCAGTTTGGAGACCAGAAAATTATATAGCTTTGACATAAAAAGGAGTTGAATTTTCCAGGAAAATCATGTTGTATGAAATTTTAAAGAAACTAGACACAACAATGATAACCCTATTGAAATATTTATCTTTATAGTTTTTATATATAATAAAGAATTTGTTCAGAGATGAAGGTCTACCTTGAACATGATTTAAATCATCCAGCACAAAGCTTTCTTCATCACCTGGGAGCACAGAGCAGCAGGCATCAAGACTGACCGGATTTGCAGCATTTTCTTCAAACGTTAGGTAGCAATTGCTATAGTTACAAATTCTCAGGGGGACGCTGGTAACTGTGTGTTTACAATGAAAGCTGATGGCTGAAATTGGATACAGAATGCGCAGATGCGCCATTCTGTTAGGGCTTCAATTCCTAAGCAACAATCCACAACAAATGAATGTAGCAGTTATAATTGTGGGAAGGAGTTGTGACGATTTAATCTATCCAAAAATGACAAGGTTTGGGTATTAAATCATGACAATAAATTAGTGAATGGAATTGATTTGGTGCAATGATAACACTTATAAGACTGTCTAGTGAGGAATTCCAGGATGTTCTAAATGAAAGTGTTTCATAGTTAATATAAAAAGTTGGACAAGTTTGAGTCCGAAAGTGATAAAGGTGGTACAGTGGTTAGCAGTGCTGCCTCACAGCTCCAGAGACCTAGGTTCAATTCCGGCTTGGGTCACTGTCTGTGTGGAGTTTGCATATTCTCCCCTTGTCTGTGTGGGTTTCCTCCAGATACACCAGTTTCCTCCTACACTTGAGATGTGTGGGTTGGGTTGATTGGCCATGCTAAATTGCCCTGGAGTATGCTGGATGTGTAGGTTAGAGGGATTAGCAGGATAAAAAGGTTAGAGGGATTAGTAGGTTGTGAGGATAGGGCCTGGGATGGGATTATTGTCGCTGCAGGCTTGATGGACTGAGTAACCTCCTTCTGCACTTAGGGAATTCTATGATAACTTTGGCTTATCTCAAAGATTTGGTGATCAATGCAGTTAATTTTGTAAGTTGCTGTTAATTCTGAATACGCCTAAATGTTTCCTGTGCCTTAGTAACCTTACATTACCTCCAAATGTCTGGTTCTTTGGAATGGGGAGAGGACATACAACACAATATAGATCCCGTCTTCTCTCCTGCTGGCTCCAAATTTAGTTAATTTTCATGTGATAAATTTCCCAATGACTAATGTACTAGAAAATAATTGAGTCTAATGGGTTTAGACTGCACTGATCCAAAAATATTTAATCCAGTATTTTAAAGAGCAAAAATGTAAAATGAATTAGAGATAATTGATGAGCCAGGTTATGAAGAGTTTTTTAAAATGTGCATAAAGATAAAACATGATGTGAAAATTTTGAAGAGAATTTGAGGAAATGGGTTGGTGATATCTGTGGAAGTAGCTTCAAATCTTTTCCTTTGGTATGTAATATAGATAATATAAACTATATTCATAGAATCCCTAAAGTGCAGAAGGAGGCCATTTGGCCCATCGAGTCTGCACCTAGGCCCTATCCCTGTAAGGAATCTATGGCAGGTGAGGGCCTAGAAGTGAGCATTATCACTAAAGAGATAGTGTTGGGCAAGTTACTGGGGCTAAAGGTAGACAAATCTCCTGGCCATGATGGAATGGCAAACTATCAGCCACTGATCACCAACCAGCAGGAATAATAAATGTGTAGAGTATAGGGCTAATGGTAGGATTCTTAATAGTGTTGATGAACAGAGGGATCTTGGTGTATTTGTGCATAGATCCCTGAAAGTAGGCAGTCAAGTCGATAAGGTTGTTAAGAAGGCATACGGAGTCTTAGCTTTTATTGGTAGGGGGATTGAATTTCGGAGCCGCAACGTCATGTTGCAACTGTACAAAACTCTAGTGCGGCCGCACTTGGAGTATTGTGTGCAGTTCTGGTCCCCGCATTATAAGAAAGATGTGGAGGCATTGGAGAGGGTACAGAGGAGGTTTACCAGGATGTTGCCTGGTATGGAGGGCAGGTCTTATGAAGAGAGGCTGAGGGATTTGAGGTTGTTTTCGTTAGAAAGGAGGCGGCTAAGAGGGGACCTGATCGAAACATATAAGATGATTAGAGGTTTAGATAGGGTGGACAGTGATAGCCTTTTTCCTAGGATGGAGAAAGCTAGCACGAGGGGACACAGCTTTAAATTAAGGGGTGATAGTTATAGGACGGATATCAGAGGTAGGTTCTTTACCCAAAGGGTGGTTCGGGAGTGGAATGCCCTGCCTGCAGCAGTTGTAGATGCGCCAAGTTTGGTGGCGTTTAAGAGGTTAGTTGATAAGTATATGGAAGAGAAGGGAATGGTTTAGTTTGGAGGGTCATTGCTTTTTATATTGGTCGGCGCAACATTGAAGACCGAAGGGCCTGTTCTGTGCTGTAATGTTCTATGTTCTATGTTCTAACCGGAAAAACATCCATTAATCCCCACTCTTTGTTTTCTCTTGGTTAACCAATCCTCTAGCCATACTAATACATTACCGATAATACCTTGCACCTTTTATCTTGAAGACTGTCGTCTTCATCCTCCTCATCTGTCAGGTCTTCGTGTTGAGTGTTTGCCGCATCATGCTCTTTCCAACTGGTCAAGTCCATTTTTCAGTGTGTGATGGTCTCACAAGTTTTAAGGAGTTGCTTCAGCACAGAGCCATTGTCTCGACCAGCTTCCTGCACCTCTGCTTCTGAAAAACAGCGCTATCATCAAGGAAGAAATAACACGATATCTGGATAGAAATTGTCCCATTGGGAAGACGCAGCATGGGTTCGTGAAAGGCAGTCATGTTTAATTTACTGGAGTTCTTTGAGGACATTACAAGTGCAGTGGACAAGGGGGAACTGGAGGATGTGGTGTTTCTGAATTTCCAGAACACATTCAAGAAGTTGCCATACAAAAGCCTGCTGCGTAAGATAAAAGGTGCAAGGTATTATCGGTAATGTATTAGTACGGCTAGAGGATTGGTTAACCAAGAGAAAACAGAGTGGGGATTAATGGATGTTTTTCCAGTTGGTGATCAGTGGCTGATAGTTTGCCTCAGGATCAGTGTTGAGACCGCAATTGTTTACAATTTACATAGCTGTTTTGGAGTTGGGAACCAAGTGTAGTGTGTCAAAGTTCGCAGATGACACTAACATGAGTAGTAGAGCAAAGTATGCAGAGGACACTGAAAATCTGCAGAAGGATATAGATAGTTTAAATGAGTGGGCAAGGGTCTGACAGATGGAGTACAATGTTGGTAAATGTGAGGTCATCGATTTCGGTAGGAATAACAACAAAATGGACGATTATATAAATGGTAAAAAAAATTGCAACATGCTGCTATGCAAAAAACAGTTGGTTTATAGGTGCAGCAGGTAATTAAGAAAGCAAATGGAATTTTGTCCTTCATTGCTAGAAAGATGAAGTTTAAAAACAGGGAGGTTATGATGCAGCTGTATAGGATGCTGGTGAGGCCACACCTGGAGTACTGTGTACAGTTTTGGTCTCCTTACTTGAGAAAGGATGTACTGGCACTGGAGGGGATGCAGAGAGATTCACTAGGTTGATTCTGGAGTTGAGAGGGTTGGTTTATGAGGAGAAACTGATGTGACCAAGACTAGGCTCATTGGAATTTAGAAGAATTAGGGGGGAAAGTTATAGAAACATATAAAATTTTGAATAAGATAGGTAAGTAGAAGTAGGGAGGTTGTTTCCATTGATGGGTGAAACTAGAGCTAGAGGGCATTGTCTCAAAATAAAAGGAGGCAGATTTAGAAGTGTTTTGAGGAGGAACTTCTTCACACAAAGGTTTGTGAGTCTGTGGAATTCCCTGCCGAGTAAAACAGTTAAAGCTTCTGCGTTAAATGTTTTTCAACAAAATAGCTCAACAAGATAGATATATTTTTGTTTTCAACAAGATAGACAGATTTTTGCACAGTAAAGGAATTAAGGGGAGCAGGAGGTTAAGTGATCCTGAATCCACCAAAAGATCAGCCACGACCTTGTTGAGTTGTGGTGGAGTAGGCTTGAGGGCCAGATGACCTACTCCTGCTCCTGTTTTTATGTTCTAATGTAATCCCACATATTACCCTGCTAATATCCCTGACATTAAGGGACAATTTACCATAGCCAATCAACCTAACCTACACATTTTGTGGGAGGAAATCAGAGCACCTGGAGGAAACTCATGCAGACATAGAGAGAACATACAAAACTCCACACAGACAGTCACTGAGGCCAGAATTGAACCCTGGTCCCTGATGCTGTGAGGCAGCAGTGCGAACCACTGTGCCATCCCAAGCTAATCCCTGCGATGTATAACTTCCAATCCATCTCTAAGCTAAGCAGCAAACCTGTTTCCCCTTGATTGTACTTTGCTTTTTTAAATACATACTCATTTAATCTTGAATTATGGATTTGAAGAGTTGATCCACAATCACACGAGACCAATGCATCTGTCATTATCTTGCTCATCTCTAGAACACAATGTTGCTTTGATTATCATCCAACCCCATTGGACAATTTCTATCCAATGAAGACAAAAACAACTTGGTTACAGCACCTGCATTGTGTTTAGTGACTTCTTTCAACAACCTGTTGCATTGATCATCATGATCCTCTTTGATTTGCTATTTTGAATTCTAATAAATATGATAAAATCAAGTTATTTTCTACTTGGATTAGTTGCCTTGACTGCTATTTGGATAAGTGTAAATTACCTCATCATGTCATTTGTAGAACCGCATGAGATTTCCTGAGCCTTCTGGCCATTGTTCACCCATCAACCATTGCCACTTAAACCAATAATCTTCTTTCAGCTGTGAGAGTTTGGGTTGAATTTACTGGTGGTAGCAGTGGACCTGATGGTAGGCTGGAAAGGCAGTGGCAACCCTGATTAAGGTGTTTCCGGAAGCTCCTTTGTGCTCCTTAGGCAGTTAACTATCTGATATTGGAGGTTCTGCCCCATTAAGAACAAAGATTTAGCCTCTTAAGAGCTGCTGAAGGGTTGGTTGCTCTTCAGTCAAAGCAGTAACAATGGGTGGGATGGCCACCGAAGGTACTGCAGCCAGCAATGACCAGCAATGATCATGGATGCCCTAAATCCACTTAAATGGATTAAGCTGGCCAGGGCTAGTCAGTTTAGTAATCTTTGTGGGACCTTGTTCTGTTCAAATTAGCTGCCACAGTTACAACGATGAGTACACTAGAAAAGCATTCACTGTCTCTGAAGAATCTAAGGATGCCAAAGACAATTTTCCATTCCAGGACAAAGGATGGATTTTCCAGACCACCTACTAGCGATTGGGGAGGGAGAATAATGCGGCACGAGGTGAAAAGTTGTTTTCCCATTGGGATAAGGCTCACTAGGCTGGTTCTTGGGATGAAAGAATTGTGCTATGATGAGAAGTTGAGAAATGATCACATTGAAACCTGCAAAATTCTGAAATGGCTTCACAGGGTTGACATTGAGAGGTCGCCTCCCTTGGCTGAGGAATCCAGAATGTGGAGCACAGTCTCAGGGTAAGAGGTTGATTATTTAGGAATGGAGTGAAGAGCAATTTCTTGACTCAAAGATGACTGTGAATATTTGGGATTTTCTACTCCAGAGAGCCAAGGTTGTTCTTTCATTGAATAAATTCAAGGGAGGAGTAGTTAAATTCTTGATTTCTCAGGCAACCAAAGGTTTTGGAGAGCGAGTTGGAAGGGGGAAGTTGAGGCAAAAGATCATACTCAATCACAAAGCAGGTTCCAAGGATATACTCCTGCTCTAATTTTTAAATTTCTTTTTTTCAATATGATGGAGAGGAAGTGAGGTTAGAATTTTTGCTGGGTGTCAAATTAGATGTCTGGGATGTGAAGCAGTAGCTGGGGGCAGATATGACATTATTGACAAGGGTAAAAATTTTCTAACAAAAAGTGAAGATAATTAATTTAGCTTTCTCAATGTTTAGCTAATTGTCAGGCAAGCAATTAGATGCTGTGATGGCAATAGTGACGAGAGGTAATGGAAAGATAGATTTGCAGTGTTTTTAATGTACATGTCAATGCATTTCAGATCTTAGGATGATGTTGCCAAAGGCAGAGTGTAGATGTAGTAGAAGAGAATGGGGAAACGGTATTGGAAAAAACTCCAAGAGAATTGGAGTGAGGACTGCTAAAGAAATGGAATGGGAAGACATTAACCTTTGAGAGAAAAAGTCAGAGAAAGATCCTAATACAGGGAATGGGGAATGGTAAGCTGCATATTGAACAAATGAAATGTATATTGTGATATATTAAAATTGACAGACTTGCCTTTGGAATTCCTACACAACCATGGCACCTGATATTCTATGATTTTTGCAAAGGTAAAGCTTCTCCCTACTCTTTTCTTGCCCCTAAATAGTCTCCTTCATTGTGACCATATTGGAATGAATACCTGGTGTTCTGAATCAGGATGGTGCCACTAATCTTTTAATTCTCCTGTTTTTCACAGCTTGAACACCCCACCTTCTGGGCAGACCACACAGTTATTTAAGCTAATTGATTTTCTATCCTCAATTAGTTAAAACCGCAGAAGGCTTCCCCTCACCCCCAGCCTTTGTGTTTTAAATATTTAAAAGTCCAGTATTTACAGATCTTTTCTATTTTTGTGCTTCTGTTGATTTCACTTTAATGAATAGGAAGATAGTGTACTGGTGAGTGCAGAAGTGAAAAAAGCCTACCTCTATTATCATGGTGAGCACAGATTAGCATTAGTTTCTCCCCCCCCCCTCTGTACTTCCCTTTTTGACACATTATTATAAATGCCAGTGTGGGCTTGGCAGCTTTTAGAGCTGAGAAAACTGACTGCAGCATGCAGAAATGGTGATTTGGTTTGTCAGAGGATTGATAAACAAAACGTTAGGCCCACCATTTGCCTAGTTAATGGAAAAACAGATTGTCTAAGACTGGGCTAACGTACACACTGAGCAACACACTTCCTGTTACATATCTGTTGTGTACGATTGGTGTCAAAATTGATATGTTGTGCATTTGTTACAGGCTTGATAATTGGACAAGGCCCTATCTTACCCTAGTAACTAAGTATTTTCTGTCATCATTCAATTCAAATCATAAACAAGCAACTTGCAGATTTTAGCATGAATTTTTGATTGTCATTTCTTCTTGAGCTGAACAAATGGCACGGTAGCACAGTGATTAGCACTGCTGCTTCTCAGCTCCAGGGACCTGGGTTCGATTCCTGGCCCAGGCCACTGTCTGTGTGGAGTTTTGCACATCCTCCTCGTATCTGTGTGGGTTTCCTCCGGCTGTTCTGCTTTCCTCCCACAGTCCAAAGATGTGCAGATTAATTTGATTGACTTTGGTAAGAAATTGCCCGTTAGTGTCCTGGGATGCGTAGGTTAGAGGGATTAGTGGATATAATATGTAGGGATATGGGGATAGGACCTGAGTCTTTTGGTGCAGACTCAATGGGTCGAAGGGCCTCTTTATGTATTGTAGGGTTCTATGAATATTTCTATGAAACACATATTTAAAATTGCTTTGTCTCGGTCATTTTGGAAAATATTTCTCTGTTGGTCTTATTTTAAATTAAGCACCTCTGAAACCATTGGAGAGAGGTGGACAGAGTTTACAGAATGTTTTTGTGACAGTTTCTTGGAGCAATACATGAGAGAGAGAAAAGAGAGAGAGAGACTCTCATACCTAACAAACTATATGATTTATTGTGTATATATATAATTTTAAAGGCATTTTTCAGATTACTTTTTTGCTTGACCACTGCTTGCTGTATATCACCTAGATATTGAATAAAGGCTCACTCTGGCTCATAGGGAGCAAGGCTCATAAGGAACGTTGAGCCAGAGAAGAATTTCTATGTAAAAAAATACAAACGCACAGGAAATAATTGACAGTGTGGCAGATGAGCCTAATCCACCTTTTAATATCGTCATGATGATCTTAGGCTTCCAACTGCATTTTCTAGCCTGCTTCCCATATCTCTTACTTCCCCCAAAGACTATGGGTGAGATTTTCAGCTGCATTTGACCCAAGATTGGAAGATTCAGCCCAAGGTCAATGGACATCTGCACAGCCATTCTCTGCCTGCTACAATTGCTGTGGTGGGCGGGGCAAGGAAATTATGGTCCAAAGGTCTGTCCACCCATGTTTTAAATAGATTCAACAATGGAGCATCCACAATCCTCTTGTGTAGAGAATCCCAAAGATTCACAACTCTGAGTGAAAATAAAGAACAGCATGCCATTTACCTCTCTAATTGCTTGATGCACCTGCATACTAACTTTCTGCATTCATTATCAATGTTTACCCAGGTCTCTGAAGATCAGCACTTATAAATTTCCCACTTTCACAGAATCACAGAATATTACAGTGCAGAAGAGGCCCTTCACCCCTTCAAGTTTGCATTTGAAATGTCTTGACCTACCCATCTAATCCCACTTGCCAGCACTTGGCCCATAGGCTTGAATGTTATGGTATGCCAAGTACTCATCCATTTACTTCTTAAAGGATATGAGGCATTTTGTCTCCTCCACCCTCCCAGGCAGTGCAATATTAGCAGGCTGGGGGAATCGCCCTCCTTATTCTTACCCATGCCAAAATTTGAAGTACAAAACTTATGATCTGGACTCACTTCATGGAACACCTTGGTGTTTCTGACCTGGATTACAACACCAATCTTCTATCCATGATAAGACCACTCCCTCAACTCCAGGGCTGTTAATCATTTGTGTAGCAGTTTATTGAATGCCTTTTAGAAATCCAACTTTACTAAACATACTCATTCCCATTCACTGCCCTCATTATTAAATCTACAAAAAAAACATTCAAAAACATGTCAAGCAAGACAGTAAAATGATGTTGTAATCATACTATGCTTATAATCATACTATGCTTTTTTAAATGTACTGTTAAGACTTCCTTAATAATAGGTTCTAGTATTTCTCGACAATGATGTTAGGTTTGAAACATTTGCCAACTTCCAATCTAATGGGACCATCCCTGAATCTGAGAGTTTTTGAAAAACATAGCCAGGCCATCATTATCTCAGCAGCTATCTCTTTTAGCGCCCTAGGGTATAGCCCATCAGGTCCTGGTGTATTTGTCAGATTTTTGTCCCTTAAGTTTCTCCAAATCTTTTTTCTAATGATGTTAATTTTCTTAATGTCCTCACTCTTTATAGTCCCAAAGTTACCATCAATTTCTGGTATGAAACTATATCTTTTACTCCAAAGACAAGCATACTTGTTAAATGGCTCTGTTATTTCCTGATTCTCCATGATAATTTCCCCTATCCCTACTTCTAAGGAGCCAACGTTTATTTTAGCTACTCTCTTCCTCTTTGTATATTTATGAAAGCTCTTATGCAATCTCTTTATTTTCCTGGCTAGTTTACTCTCATTCTATTTTTTCCCTTTTTATCAACTTTTTAATGGTGCTGTGCTGGTTTCTAACACATTCCCAATTCTTGTTATTTGCAACATTGTAAACCTCTTCTTTTAATCTAATACTATCCTTAACTTCCTGAATAAGCTATGGTTTTGTTTTTCAATGGATTTCTTTTGTTGAAGATTCTGAATTGTTGCTTTAAATGTTTCCCTCTGTTCATTTGCTCCCAAAACTTTCAGTCTGTTTATCTAATTAACTTGAGTCAGTTCTCCCCAGATAGCTATTGTTTACTTTAAGATTTTTGTGGTTGGAAAATGTCACTTTCAAACTTAACATGGAATTTAATGGTATTATGATTGCTATTTCCCAGGGCATTTTTTTTTAACCACAACTTTGATTAACCCTGCTTTAGTATACTTAATTATCCTTAGTTGGTTCCATTGTGTATTGCTCCAAGAAACTGTCACAAAAACATTCTGTAAACTCTAGACCAATCTTGCTGATTTGATTGTCCCAGTCTAAAGGAAGATCAAAGTCCTCTACAATTATTTCATTATGTTTGTTACAAATTCTAATCATTTCACGTTTAATGCTGTCTAATGATGTAACTACTATGATGGTGGAGATGCATGGGGGATATACAAACTATTCCCAAGTGTTTTCTGACTCTTGCTGTTCCTAATTGCCACCCATACAGATTCCATTTCATGATTGTCTAAGGTCAGATCTTTTGCCTTTAATGTCACCACTTACTATGAGGGCTACCCTATCTCCTTTGCCCTTCTGTTTGTTTTTCCAAAATACTGTGCATCCCAGAATATTTGTTTTTCAGCCTCGATATTCTTTAAACTATCTCTCTGAAATGACAATTAAATCAAAATCATTTGTCTCTAATTGTGCTACTTGTTCAAGTATCTTATTGCAAATGCATTGCACATCCAAATAAAGGAGCTTTAATTTCAATTCTGTACTTCTGTTTCCTGCAGTGTTTTTATTTGCTATTGTAAAAATTTTGTTATCTCTCTATCCCTTCCTGACCTACGTTGCTTGTCTTTACTCATATTGCTGGATCGTTCTGACCTTTCTCTTTTGATTTCTGAATCTTCTTTAACTCTTTTCCTTTCCTTCGCTCCCCATTAATTTAAAGCTCTGTGTACAGCCTGCTTATACAAATGGCCAGGCCATTAATCCCAGCCCAGTTTAAGTGGAAAAAAATAGTTCAAAACCAAAAAAAGTTAAAAACATTAAAATATAAACATAATAAACATTGACGTATGTAATGCATTTATCAGTGCCAGATATTAATTCATGTGAATAAAGCTGTCACAGACTTTTCCTTTATTTGCTACATTGAAACATTCCTAGTATGTAATGGATTGTGTGAACGTTTGTGTATTGATTCTGTTATTAGTTGGTCAAATCCCAATTTTTATTTTTTGAAAAAGCAATTTAAATGTGCTGGTTGTTGCGCAGTCAGTGATTATCTCTCTGACTGAATTTGGAAAGAACAGACTGATCCCTTTGGGATAGTTGGTTAGATGCTATAGAGCTGCGTTAATGCCAATGCTATTGTGTCAACCAGATGTCCACTTGTCTGCTTCAATTGGGGTAGTTTGCATAAAATATTCTGCGACAAAAGAAAAGTCTCTTTATAAAGCTCTTTAGCTTTATTGAGCTAAGCAATTGCATATTCACTACCACCATCTCAAGGGCAATCGGGGCGGGGTAAGAAGTGCTGACCTTGCCAGTGACACCCATATTCCAAGTTGAAGAAAAGCAAATCTAAGATAGCAATAATTTTGCTTTTTTCCTATGGAATTAAAAGATACTTGGAGAGATGAATGGCGTACTCCTGTTTCTAGTTTCCATGTTACTAAATTCAAAAATTACACTTTCAGTTTGCAATTAACCTACATGGTTTTTAATGTCTCTCAAATTTCTAAATAACATGCCCCGAAAATATGTAACTCCTAACTAAAATCATAAATGATTTTTTTCTAACTGTGACTAGGGTGGATTATCTCCTGTATTCTCCTCCATTTCATCTTCCAGCCTTTGAAACAGTTGATCACAACATTCTGTGGTCCATTATTTAGTTCAATGGGATTGCCTTCACTTAAGGTCCCACTGTTACCCATTAAAATGTATTTTTAAAGAAGTAATCTTTCACAGAATATGGGCATCACTAATAAGGCCATATTATTGCCTATCCCTTACTGCATTTGAAAAGGAGAGTGAGCTGCCTTGAACTGCTGCAGTTCATGTGGTGTAGGTACAAACACAGTGCTGTAAGGGAGGGGATTCCAGGATTTTGACCCAGTGACAGTGAAGGAATGGCTATATACTTTGAATTCAGAGTGGTGTATGGCTTGGAGGGTAACTTGCAGGTGATGGCACTCCCATACTTCTGCTGCACTTGACCTTCTAAATGACAGAGGTCACAGGTTTGGAAGATGCTGCTGAAGGAGCCTTGTTGAGTTGCCATTGTGTATCTTGTAGATGATACACACTGTTGCCTCGGTATATTGAGGCTGAATGGAGTGAATATTGAAGGTGATGGATTGGTCTGTCAATCAGGTGGGGTACTTTGTCCTTATGTGAGTCTTGATGGTTGTTGGACTTGTGGCAAGTGAGGAATATTCCACAGTGTAGGTGGTGGACAGATTTCAGGAGTAAGGAACGGAGTTGCTCACTGCAAGATTTCCAGCACCTGACTTCTTGTAGCCACAATATTTATTTATATGGCTGGTCCAGTTCCCTTTCTGGTTAATGGTAACCTCCAGGATGCTGGTGTTGGGTGATGCAGCAAAGCTATTGCCATTGACTCTCAAGGGGAGATGGTTGGATTCTCATTTGTTGGAGATGGTTATTGTCTGGCACTTGTACAGTACAAGTGTTACTTACTGCGTATTAACCAAACCTGAATGTAGTCCTGGTCTTGCTGCATGTGGACAGGATTGCTTCAATGTTTGAGGAGTCGTCAGTGAGTACATAGAACATTACAGCACAGAACAGGCCCTTCGGCCTTCGATGTTGTGCCGACCAAAATAAAAAGCAATGCCCCTCCAAACTAAACCATTCCCTTCTCTTCCATATACTTATCAATTAACCTCTTAAACGCCACCAAACTTGGCGCATCTACAACAGCTGCAGGCAGGGCATTCCACTCCCTAATCACTCTTTGAGTAAAGAACCTACCTCTGATATCCGTCCTATAACTCATACCCCTTAATTTAAAGCTGTGTCCCCTCGTGCTAGCTTTCTCCATCCTAGGAAAAAGGCTATCACTGTCCACCCTATCTAAACCTCTAATCATCTTATATGCTTCAATAAGATCCCCTCTTAGCCGCCTCCTTTCTAACGAAAACAACCTCAAATCCTTCAACCTCTCTTCATAGGACCTGCCCTCCATACCAGGCAACATCCTGGTAAACCTCCTCTGTACCCTCTCCAATGCCTCCACATCTTTCTTATAATGTGGGGACCAGAACTGCACACAATACTCCAAGTGCGGCCGCACTAGAGTTTTGTACAGTTGCAACATGACGCTGCGGCTCCTAAATTCAATCCCCCTACCAATAAAAGCTAAGACTCCATATGCCTTCTTAACAACTTTATCCACTTGACTGCCTACTTTCAGGGATCTATTGACACATACACCAAGATCCTTCTGTTCCTCAACACTATTAAGAGCCCTCCCATTAGCCCTATACTCTACACATTTATTGTTCCTGCCAAAGTGCATTACCTCACACTTTTCCACATTAAACTCCATTTGCCACCTCTCGGCCCAGCTCTGCAACTTGTCCAAGTCACTCTGCAAACTATAACACCCCTCTTCACTATCTAAATTTTTAAATGGAAAACATGTAATTACATTTATTGAAATAATTATGGCACAGAGAAATTAGCAATTCTGATTCAATTGAAATATAGTGCTGACCAGGCACCGGTTTCTTCACTTGTACACAAAATCACACGCAAAATGAATTTTTAAAAAAGAGTGCACAGAAAGCATGATTACAAATACAGCAGTGAAGAATGGTGCAAACCGAACGGTAGACTAACATTAAGGCAGATAATTAGTATCACTCAAGCTCCTCCCAGCAGTCAGTCAGATTTCCTTTGCTGCGTCTCCTCATTCCAGGCAGCTTTCCTGCTGTCATTATGCTCCACCTGGAGCCACTTGTGTTTGCCTCACTGTCCAGGCTAGTATATTTGGAACTGCCACTGGTCTCACTCGTCCAGTCAGACCAGGCATTGGAATCAGACAGACAAGGATTCTCCACCATTACTTGTGAATCCCAACCCTCATCCTCTGTAGGGATCTTGCTGGCTGAATTCTGTTTGATTCCTAAACTGTCCCAGAAACTAGATTTCTTCTCTGTCTTCACTTCTTCTTTTAGTTTTACAGTGGTCCATTTGGGTTCACTGTCAGTCAGCAGTTTGTGCTCATCATCTTTATTGAAAAGTGAGGTTACTTCTTTCCAACCTTTTAGACTTGCTCCTTGAACCTTCGTAGCAAGCTGAGAGACAGAACTTGTAGTCTCTTCTGGAAGCAATGGGTCCTTGCTCTTCGACACTTCCTGCGCCTTGTCATCCTCCGAGTCAGAATCTTTTAATCCTTTATGCTTAATTTTCCACATTCTCCAGTCTGCTTATTTGGATGGAAAGTACAAGTGTTGAATATTAGCTCCGTCTGCTGCTTTATTTTGTTCTCTATCCTCCCTCTCTCTACCCCCCCCCCCCCCCCCCCCCCCCGCCTCAAACGCCGGAGGCTACATCGAGTTCAAACTCCTGAACACTGCAGGAGAGCAGCAACACAAACCCAGCTGAGAAACTCTCAGAAACTCTCTCTTAATTACAGTACTCAGAAGAGTACTGGACATTGTACAAGTTTCCCAAAGATAGAGGAGTCTATAACTAAAGGGCATAGCTTTAAAGTGAGAGAGGAGAGATACAAAAGGATCCAAAGGAGCATTTTTTTTCACACAGAGTGGTGAATATCTGGATGAAGCTGCCAAAGGCAGTAATAGAAGCAGGGACAATTTTGTCTTTTATAAAGCATTTAGACAGTTACACGGGTAAGATGGATATAGAGGGCCAATTGCAGGCAATTGAGACTAGCTTCAGGGTTTATAAAGAAGGGTGGCATGGACAGGTTGGGCTGAAGGGCCTGTTTCCATGCTGTAAACCTCTATTAGTGAAGATCTCCACTTCTGATTTTATGATGAAGGGAAGGTAATTGAAGCAGTTGAAGATATTTGGGCCTGGACGCTACCCTGAGGAGCTCCTGCAGTGATGCTTGGGATTCAAATGATCTCCAAAACCCATAACCACCTTTTTTTGTCCTAGCTATGATTCCAGCTGAATGGCTGTGGTGGAACCCAAACTGAGTATCAGTGAGCAGGGTTTTGCTGAGAAGTTTCTCTCCCTGTTCTTGGAAAATAACCTGTGGAGTCATCCAAGGTTCAATCCTTGGCCCTGCTTCTTCATCAACATGCTGACCCTTGGGACACTGTTCACTGGCAAGTCAGTTCCACATGTGTACTGGTGATACTCTCTGTTCTGATCATTCACCACCTGCCTTAACCCCTTTCTGATCAAAATCTAAACAAATAGAGATTTTTATTTGATCAAGAAGAATATTTGAGGTTGTAATAACTCCAGGAGTTGGCTGTAAAGAAACAGTGCTTATTGCACAAAATAAAGCAAAACTACAAGCCTGTGGTGACCTAACCAGGCCAATACAACCTACTCAGGAACCTGCTTTATACAGGACCTATTATAGGGGCTTCATCTAGTGAGATAATCACCAATCCCCAAGGAGTCAATGGGTGCCACTGGGAAGTGAATCAGTGATTTCCCTATGCACATCCTGGCGGTTATCACAGAAAAAATGGAAACACTTACTTATATCATCATCTTGCCTTATCCTTTTTCAGTTAAAGCCAGTGACTCATGCTGGATTTCAATGGAAGGCCTGAGCACTCTGACACTGCCCTTCATACATGAACTTAAAAGGGATGAGAAATGAATGGAAGCTTTTTGCTCTGTGTAGTTCAATGCAAGAATTGGGGCTGGATTTTAACTCCTATGTGAATGGGTTAAAATGGACCCGAATTTGTGTCATACAAAAGGCAGTTAGTTTATTGAAGTATAGATTTCCAGTGATACAGTAAAAAGTGGAGAGTTGAATTTGCTGCAGCTGTTGGCAGTGTATGGTACTGTTAATTAGAAATCAGGAATCATTAACAATTTCGCAAGTACAGAGATGAGCTAGCTGACTTTAATGTTGATGAGTAAGTTGCTTAAAATAAACTGTATTTAATTACATTAAACCTGATAGCAGTAACCAGTGAATACTGTCAGTGTTGTAGCAAAACTGCTAATTTATGTGATACAGAACAATGGTTGTAAGAAAGATTTTTGACTTAGTCATAATATTTCAGGAATGTTTCTCACATCTTAAGTTGGATTGCACCTTAGGTGACAGTGTGAAAGGAAGTCTACTATGAAGATAGTTATACAATAACAGGCAACCTGCAGCTCAATTTAATTATTTTTGTGCACAATTGTGTTAGTGAGGCTTTAAATTTCCTATTGCTTTTATTAAAAAAAAGTGCTTTCCATTATTCATTGTTTATAAATGTGAACATGTATTGAAACCATCATTATGTATAAAATAGACAACTTTCATAAGAAGAAAACTAGAGCATTAACTGGCACATAAATATTGCAGAATTAAATTATAATAATTACATAACTTTTAATTTCTGTGTTAAAATTTGCATTGACGGATTAAGGTTAACATACAAAAATCTCAGATCAGCTTTTTAAAAGTAATTTGTGTGCAAATGATTCTCATTTAGAATCATTCTGTTTCCTAATTTCTCAACCTTTTTATGTACTGAATGTTTGGATCTAGACACACAAGATAAGGTACAATATGAATGATTTTCTTTTTACTTGGCCAACAAAGTCTGTGGATCTCTCTCAAAATAGAGTGCTTCATGTGCCAAAATAACTTAATACATTTATTTAACTATCAGACTATGTATATCAATTCTGGTATGACTTTCAATCATATCCTATCAATAATCAATGTAGTCTCTGTAAGATTTCATACAAAATGAACATCATGAGCTAATTCTTCCCTCTGATGTCCATTCAGTATGCTTGGATGATTCTTCCTCATCCAGACCAAGTGATCTCTTTGTTCCTCCAATTCTTGGCCTCATGTGCAACCCTAATTTTCATTATTTTACCATTGGCAACTGTCCCTTCAATACTGAGGTTTCCAATTCTGAAATTCTGTTCCTAAATCATTCCATCTGTATCTGTTTCACTTCCTTTAATTCACTCTTTAAAAGCTACTGCTGTCTATATGACTTGGTTTCACATTATGGGCAAAATTTTCCTATCCAACCCACCATGGGAATTATAGCAGATGTGGTTCATTGGTTCAATGACCTCCAGTGGGGATTTTCCAATCTTGGTGGCCGGAAAATCCCACCCTATATCTCAGGATATTTCTGTGAAGCATCTTTGGACACATTTACAATGTTGTGTGTTGTATAAATGTAAATTTTGTTGTTGGATATGTTGGTATAGTTGTCATCTGCTCAATAGCATGCATTTATCTTCAGCTACAACAACAAAACTAATAGGATTCACAGAGGGATAATTAAATCTACTTTTGAAATAAGCCTAAAATGGTGAAATCTCTAGCAAAACATTATCATGGCTTGCTTTGTCCTTTAAAACATAGATTCATCACAATTCTTCTACACTAGTACCTTCAACATGTATTAATTCTGCATGAATGCCCCTAAAGGCACTATTTCATACCTCCATGTATTGCATTGCCTGCCAAATCAGCAGAAGGCCTGGAATTAGTGAGGTTGATGCCAACTATAGCTAAGTTCCGCAGTTGTATTCCCTCCCAGTCAGATCCATGCTTGAGTTCAGGATGCTCCTGCATATTGCCTCAACGTAACTTTGTTTAGTGGTCTGTGATAACCCAACTGCTATGGCAGTAACAACAGCAATATTCTTTTGTATAGCATCTTTATGTAGTAAGCGTCGCAAGGTTCTTCATAGGAGCATTATTAGACAAAATCTGACACCGAGCCACATAAGAGGATATCAGGACGGGTGACTAAAAGCTTGGTTAAAGAGGTGAGGGCAGCAGATGAATGGGAACATCAATATCCAGAAGCTGCCTCCAAGCCACCCATCATTCTTATTTGTAAATATATTGCTGTTCCTTCATGTTGTTGGATGAAAATCCCAGAACTCCCTCCTTAACAGCACTGTGATTGTGCTTACACTACATGGACTGCAAGGGGGCAGTTCATCACCACAGCAGTTAGATTCAGGCAATAAATGCTGGCTTAACCAGTGACATCATGGTGTCTCATGAACGAATAAGCCTTCATGACCTTCTTCAGGGTAGTAAGGGATGGATGGACAATAATGCTGGCCTTGCCAGTGATTTCCACATCCCATGCTCAAGTGATTAAAAAAACATCGTGAGTGAGGATTTCAGCAATAGATGAGCCAAGGCATGGGAGCAAATGAATAATGTTATGGAAGTGAGAGTTGATGATTTTAGTGATGCAGAGGATATGGAGTTAAAAGCTCTGGGGATCATGGACCCTGTACAATATTGTACACTTATGGTAATGATTAGTAGATATTACAAGGTCGCTTCTGAGGCATCTGTTGAATAAGCCTAAAATGGTGAAATCTCTAGCAAAACATGATCATTGCCTGCTTTGTCCTTTAAAACATAGATTCATTACAATTGTTCCACAGACTCTGGCCAGATAGTACGACTTCATCTAAGACTGGAAAATGACTAAACTATCTGACTCCTTCTTGGAAGATCAATGCTTTCCTCTATAGTTTAATAGGGTGATGTTAGGTCAAATTGTATAAACAATAAAGAAAAGTTTTTTAAAAATAAACTCAAAGACCCAGAAATTTGGGGAACACAGGGATAGATTCATGCAGAAAGTCGGTCAACGCTTGGAATGTGCAGATTGGTGAAGTCAGTAAACATTTTAGAACAGCAAGATGCATAAATGACCTGCTGAGTATTTCTGTTTTTAATTTCAGATTTTCAGCTACTGCAGTATTTAGCTTTTGTTCTTTCTGGGAATCTGTATCTGTATTCATCTTCTTTGCCAACGTACCATTAGCCAGGACTGCATTCGATTACCTTGGTTTTTTAGGTGTCACCTTACAAGTCTGATTTCACTGTGAAATAAAACAATGACTGATGTGTGGAAAGTAGGTGTATCAAACTGAAAAATCCTATCTTGTTTGTTGTTGGCCACTTGGATATTGATGTAATGCAACACCTTGTAACTTCTACACATTTTGACCTAGATTGTATCTTGGGGCCTATATAGTTACATGGGTGCTTTAAGAAAAAAACACCCTAGATGAAGAAATCTAGCAATTAAAAAAAAATTATAGTGTCCTTTCATTTTGATGTGAGTTTTTAGTCTGCCTGTTAATAAAGCAAGTCGTAGTGGTATAATGGCTGGCACTGCTGCCTCAGTGTCAGGGACCCAGGTTCAATTCTGGCTTCAAGCCACTGTCTGTGTGGAGTTTGCACATTCTCCCTGTGTCAATGTGGGTTTCCTCCCACACTCCAAAGATGAGCAAGTTAGGTGAGTTGGGCATACTAAATTGTCCCTTTTTGTCAAGAAAGTTAGTGGGGTAAATAGAAGGGGTTAAGGGAATAGAGCCTGGATGGCATTATTGTCGGTGAAGGCTTGATGGCCAAATGGCCTCCTTCTGCATTGCAGGGATTCCATGAGTCTATGATTCTATGAAAACATACAGCATCTGAGGCTTTATCAATGAGGGTATAGTATGCAAAAGCAAGGAGGTTATGCTAAACTTGTATTAAAAAAAATTTCAGCTTCAACTGGAGTATTGTGACCAGTTCTGGCCACCTCAATTTAGGGAGGATCTGAAGGCATTAGAGGGCACATAGAAAAAAGTTCACAAGAATGGTCCCAGGGAGGAGGGACTTCATTTATAGAGGTAGATTGGAGATATTATCCTTGGTGAAGAGAATGTTAAGAGGAGATTTGATAGAAATATTCAAAATCATGAGGAGTATGGACAGAGTGGATAGGGAAAAGGTGTTTCCCTTGGTGAAAACTTCGAGAACCAGATGACACAGATTTCATCTCACTGGAAAAGAAGCAACATTTCCACACAGCAAGTAGTTCAGAGCTGGAGTGATTGCCTGAGAATGTGGTGGCATATTACAGATCACTCAGGGAATTCAAATTGCTATGGCAACGTGAACTTTTCTATGCATGTTACAGCCTGGAGCTATGGTAGAACATCCAATCACATGGCTAAGCAGAAATCCCTCCTCCTGTCTGCCATTGGAAGAATTTACAGGTTGATAACCAAGTTGCTTGGTTACATTATATACACGTCTTCCTTAATGGGACTTGAACCCAGAGCGTCTGCATCAGAGAAAAGAATGCCCGCTGCACCACAAAAACCTGCTTCAGTATGGTGAAATCACATGCAAAGGAAATATTCCAGAGGGAATTATGCCATTACCTGAAAATAGAGAATATTCAGAATCATTGGGAGGGGAATTAGCGCTGGGTGAATTGCTCTTTAGAAAACCAGCACAGGAACGATGGGCTGAATGGCCATTTTCTGTGCCGTTAACCATTCTATGGTTCTGATTGTTGAAGGTGTTAATGGGGGGGAAAATAAATCACTGGCTTGCTTGATGTCTCTGTGCATTGCATTATTGATCAACATTTCCTCTGGTCCCACAGGGAGGAATGGGAAACCAGAACATGCATCATCACAGACATTAGGCACTTATGCATAACCCCTTGGCTCGAGTTTTCAGTAGATCAGATTGTATCAGATAGAACAACATGTCACTGGTCCTTATGTAAACCTGTCAAATTCATTCTTTTTAGCAAATCTTCTTTCAGAAATAAAAGAATTCGCCTTAAAGTGAATACTTTCTGAAAGGTTATGGCTTACTTTCATCTGCCTTAACCTGCAACACAGAAATTTTACATAAACCGAGATAATGGTTGATATTTTACAACCTCGCTTGGGCAAGGCTTGTAAAATCCCACCCCAGACAAACAGGAAATTCCATTCTGAGTGACATGTCTGCCCCGATTCCAGGACGGATATGGTGGTGAAATTCCAGCAAATGAATGGGATTTTATAGCTTTGCTTGTCCCGAAACCACAAAATCCCACCCAAAATCAATGGACCTTCCCATTGTCCGCCTCTTGCGCATTCTGGTTCCCATGGTGGGCGGGGCATTAGAATTCTAATCAGTCTATTTTCCATTTGTAGTGGCTTTCGGGAAGGATAGTGTGTTTTCTTGAGCTGCTAAAATTTAGCAGTTTGATGTTTTCTTGGCCACCTCAGAGGGATTAGTGTTAACCACGTTGCTATTGTTCTGTTCAAGAAAGGATAGCAGATTTCTTTGACTAAATGGCATCAGTACCTTGCCACGCCCTTAGCAGAATGTGCCAATCACAGAGAATAGCATGCAGGCCTAGAAATTGGTTTTGTATCCGCAGCAAACAATTCGTGATTCTCCTGGAGTCTTTCTAATGGGGTGAATTAGTTATTTAAAATTGCATTTAAGTATGCATTGCCCATTCAAATCACATTGCATGAAATTTTCTGGCCTTTGGGCACAGCATAATAATGGAAAGAATCACTATTGGTCTCCATAAGCAGAGACCTAGTGCAGTGGTCATGCTTGTTGGTTGTGGGCATGGCAGGCAGTGCCCACCTGGCACACAAGCAGTGCCCAGCAGTGACCATGGGTAACTTGGGGGTGTCATTGGACCTGGGCCCTTCATGGGGGCTGTGATAGGTGAGGATTGTGTCGTGGGGGGTGGAGTTGTGCAGGGTAGATCATGAAACCTGACTTTCTTGGGGGATGGCAGGGATGGGCGGGTGTGTGGTGATGGAGACATGTCAGGGGTCATAATAGGGATACATGTGAAGAATTGAGCAGGAGGACCCACTGGGAGCTCCCTGATGCCATGATACTGGCGACCCATGTCAGGGAGAGTGTGTGGGGGAACATGCCACTGATTAGTGGAGGCGGGGGGGCGAGTGGTAGTTCCAATGTCCATGGGGGGAGTGCACCATGAGATCGAGGCATCTGAATGCTCTGAAGTTGGGCTCACCAGCATGGTTAGCATCCCTCCCATTCAGCACCCCTATTCCTTCAATCCAACTATCCCACCCCACCCCACAGCCAGTACTAGCGTGAAACCTCAACTCTCTGAAAAAGTGACAAGAGTGTAGGATTGTGGCGTGAAGCGCACCATTATTCTTGCTGTTATGACTCTTTAGCATTTCTTTGGAAAGTATTGCCCGAACCAGCTGGTTGTAGTTTTTTTTCCAAGTTTTTAAATTGATTTTTATTTTCATTGAATTCAAATGATAAGACTGCTATTCTGAGATTTGAACTCGCATTGACAGAATTATTAATCCAGGCTTTGGTATCACTTTACGAGTAGAACAACAACATGATCTGTGCTACAACACAAAATAGAACATACTGAAAAATCTCAGCAGATCTAACAGCATCTGTGGAGACAGAACAGAGCTGACGTTTCTTGTCTGGATGATCCTTTATCAGAGCTGAAGACAGTAGAAAATGGAATGAGATTTGTATTGTGCAGAGGATAGAGGGAAGCTATAAGAGGTGGATAGAGAACCACTGGTTCGAGGCAATGGAGAGATTGACAAAGATGTCACAGGCAAAAAGATGAAGGGAATGTAAATGGTGGCGATCATGGCGAGGAATAGTGCTAATTGCGGCCCATTAAGAGATCAGAACGTGTAAATGGCAGAACAAAGTGAGCAGTGTGAGAAAGGATAACCTGAATGAGGGGAGACAGTAATAAGGGAAAAAAAAGATGGAAAGCAAGATATAAAAAAAGGAAGAAATGAAAATAATCTAAAAGTAAATAAATGAGTGGAAATGGAGGACAGCATCCATGGTTTGAAATTGCTGAACTCGATGTTTAGTCTGGAAAGCAGTAAAGAGACCAATTTGAAGATGAGATGCTGTTTCTCCAATTTGCATTGAGCTTCACTGGAACATTGCAAAAGGCCAAAGACAGAACATGGACAGGAGAGCAGGATGGTGCGTTAAAATTGGAATCAGTAGGAAGATCTGGGTCATGCTTGTGAATGCAGAACACCTTTGGTCCAATGTGATCACCTGATCTGCATGTGATCTCTCCAATGTAGAGTAGATTATATTGGGAGCAGTGAATACAAGAGACCAGATTAAAGGAGGTGAAAGCATAAAAGCAAAATACTGTGGATGCCGGAATCAGAAACAAACAGAAAATGCTGGAAAATCTCAGCAGCTCTGACAGCATCTGTGAGGAGAGAGTAGAGCCAATGTTAAGAACAAATAGAATCAGCAGAGATTTATACTATTGGGGTGTGAAGGGAGAGGAATTGGACAAGGGTGGTGTATGTGAAGTGCTGCTTCACCTGGATCAAGTGTTTAGGCCCTGGGGTGGTGAACAGGGAGGGCAGCTGTTGCACCATACGCAGTTGCAATATGACCAGCTGTATCCTGCTACACTGAAGGAGGCATTCAATAATTCTTTAAAGACGTTCGACAGTCCGGCTAAAGCCGTGGCTTTAATGAGCAGTGTGGAAGCAATAATTTGGAATAGCAGACTGCAGTTCATGTAAAATCTGGACTGTGTCCCTTGTCGTTATAATTCCTTCCTGATTCTATGTTGGTATTCATCATTCTGACAGGAGTGATCCAGTAATTGAGTACTACAGTGAGCTTTTATCCTTCAGATTGGCAGGCAGTTCTGCTTGTTCTTAATGGAAAACATTCTTCAATGTGCTCCTTCTAGTTAAGAAGTACACTGTACAGATTGTACAATGGGCTGTGTAAAAAAAAAAAAATCCTTCTTTCTTTTCATCCATAGAATGGTGGTCTGTGCTTTATGGTCTCTTTTGCTCTGATCGTGATAAGCAGGGGTAGCACCACTGCTGGGAGGTGGGATAGTGGCTCATGTCTTAACAGGAGGGCTTAGAATGCAGTAAGGGCATTCTGAACTCGCCATTTTTTTGTGGCTTATCTTGTCTCATCTTTTTTGATGAGAAAGATTCCTTCATGTAAGTATGGAAGGTTTGTAGATATAGTCCTACACGGCCTCACATTTGCTGAGGAAAACCCCTTAGAACAAACTATTTTGTATTTTTTTTATTTTGGGATTAAAGAAACATTGATTTGTTCCTGTAGGTATACAGACAAACCTAATGTTCTAGAAAAAAGACTTGGGTAGGTCATGCCTTACTAACCTCATTGAGTTTTTTGAGAAAGTGACCAGAGAGGTGGATGGGGGTAAGGCGGTTGATGTAGTATATATGGACTTTAGTAAGGCTTTGATAAGGTGCCCATGGAGACTTCTACAGAAAATGAGATGTGTGGAATAGAGGGTGATTAGCTAATTGGATTAGGAATTGGCTGGCAGATAGAAGACAGAGGGTGGTGGTTGATGGGAGATATTCATCGTGGAGTTCGGTGACGAGTGGTGTGCCTCAGGGGTCTGTTTGGGGCCCCTGCTGTTTGTAATTTTTATAAATGATCGGATGAGGGTATTGAGGGATGGATCAGTAAATTTGCAGATGAACTAAAGTGGTGGGTGGTAGATAGTGAAGAGGGGTGTTTAGTTTACAGGTGATTGGACAAGTTGCAGAGCTGGGCCGAGAGGTGGCAAATGGAGTTTAATGTGGAAAGTGTGAGGTAATGCACTTGGCAGGAACAATAAATGTGTAGAGTATAGGGCTAATGGTAGGGCTCTAATAGTGTTGAGGAACAGAAGGATCTTGGTGTATGTGTCAATAGATCCTGAAAGTAGGCAGTCAAGTGGATAAAGTTGTTAGAAGGCTTATGGAGTCTTAGCTTTTATTGGTAGGGGGATTGAATTTAGGAGCCGCAGCATCATGTTGCGCTGTACAAAACTTAGTGCGGCCGCACTTGGAGTATTGTGTGCAGTTCTGGTCCCCATTATAAGAAAGATGTGGAGCATTGGAGAGGGTACAGAGGAGGTTTACCAGGATGTTGCCTGGTATGGAGGGCAGGTCTATGAAGAGAGGTGAGGATTTGAGGTTGTTTTCGTAGAAAGGAGGCGGCTAAGGGGGACTATGAAACATATAAGATATTAGAGGTTGATAGGGTGGACATGATAGCCTTTTTCCTAGGATGGAAAAAGCTAGCACGAGGGGACACAGCTTTAAATTAAGGGGTATAGTTATAGGACGGATATCAGAGGTAGGTTCTTTACCAAAGTGTTGGGAGTGGAATGCCCTGCCTGCAGCGTTGTAGATGCGCCAAGTTGGTGCGTTTAAGAGGTTAGTGATAAGTATATGGATGAGAAGGGAATGGTTTAGTTAGGAGGGGCATTGCTTTTTATTTTGGTCGGCACAACATCGAAGGCCGAAGGGCCTGTTCTGTGCTGTATTGTTCTATGTTCTATGTTCTATGTTCTAGAAAAAAAAATTATAATGTGTCACAGGCCCTTCTGGTATAGTTGGAGTTGGAATAAGTAGATTTTGGTGCATGCCTGAGCGAGGCAGGAAAATATTAGCCTTTTTTTTGTGTCAGTATTCCATATTCTGTTTAGCCCATTTTTATATCTGGTGTCCTATATTCTCTTTGGCTGAATAAGCAATGGCAGAACCTACTTTGAAACTTTGCTCCTGGAATGCAAAAAGATTTAGTGTATTCTTTAAAAAGGAGGAAGTTGATGTAGCTTTGATGCAGGAAACTCATCTAGATGATGAGGAGCACCTTAAATTGAAGTGGGACTTGGATGGGCAGGTGATTTTTTTTGTCTCATTCTCAGCCAGTAGATTGTGGTTTCAGTTAATAATCTAAAATTTTTCAATCTAAAAGGCATATTTTTAAGAATAAATGGGGGAGGTATGTTATTCTTAAGGGACTGCTGCACAAGGAAAGTATTTTGATAATAGTCACCTATGGCCCCTGCTCCCTATATTGTTCACCTGACTTTGTTACTAATATCTTTATGGATTTTGCTGAAGTCTTTGCTGAAGGACTTCAACTGTCATCTTAATCCTTTGTGGACAGACTTCCCATAACTAGGAATCCTCCTACTCAACAGGTAAAGGCATTAGTAGGCAAAGAAATAATTACCAATGTAATTATTTTTTCATGTCAAAATAATATTACACTCGGTGGTCTCCGGCTCCGTCGATCCTATTGTGATCTCTGATCATGCCCCTGTCTTCCTGGAATTTTTATTGAAGATTCATCCTCAATCTAGATCTTGGAGATTTAATGCATCACCACTTAACGATCATGACTTTATCTCTTACTTTAAGGTTGAATTTGATCTCTTCTACTCAGTCAATTTTCTCTCTGGAGTAAGCCCCTCAATCCTGTGGGAAACCTTTAAAGCTTTTGCAAGGGTCAGTCATTTCATATATGGTCAACAAAAGGGGTAGAGTACTGGTGTAACAGCTCCAATTTGAAGTAAAATTGGCTGAAATAGAGAGGGAGTGTGATAAGAATCCTAGCCACTCAATGCTGAAAGAAATTAATGCAATCCAAATGGCACTGGACTCATTGCTGACTTAACATGCTGAGAAGAGTATAAAGTTTGCCAAACAAAAACTACATGAGTTTGGAAATAAACCAAGTAGCTATTTGGCTCTCTTTATTAAGAAGAAGATAGGCTTGAGCACTGTTGCTCCATGCTAAATTCTAAGGATAATAAAATGATTAAGATGGGGGATTTTAATAAGGCCTTTAAAAGCTTCTTGCTGATTTATATAAAACAGATCAGTTTGGAGATGCACTAGTAAATAATGAAACATTTCTTTTCATTTAAACTCCCAACAATTTCTAAGGACCCTAACTGCCCCTATTTCTAAAAGGGAAGTGGTTTGTTGCCTTGAGCTATCTGCAGTCTGGTAAGGCTTTTGGGCCTGATGGTTTTGGGAATTTAACAAGGAATTTAAAGACTTCTGAATAGATCCTCTGATCAGTGTGCATAACCATTCATTTGAAGTAGCTCTGCTACCTCATTTGTTTCAAGAAGTGAATATCTTGTTAATTTTGAAGACAGGCTAGAATCCTGAGGGATGTACATCCGACAGGCCAGTTTCATTCTGGAATTTAGATTGAAAATATCCTCTCCTTTATTTTCCAGGGTGATCAGACTGGGTTCATAAAGGGCATGAATTTGTATAACAATTAAGGTTAACATGCAGGTTCAGTTGGCCATAAGAAAGGCAAATTTAATGTTAGCATTCATTTCCAGAGGGCTAGAATACAAGAGATGGGATGTACTGCTGAGACTGTACAAGGCTCTGGTCAGACCTCATTTAAAATATTGGGAGCAGTTTTGGGTCCCATCCCTAAGGAAGGATGTGCTGGTCTTGGAGGGGTTCACAAGAATGATTCCAGGAATAAAGGGTTTGTCATATGAGGAGCAGTTAAGGAGTCCATGTCTATATTCAGTGGCGTTTAGAAGGATGAAAGGGGATCAAATTGAAATTTACAGAATACTGAGATGCATAGATAAAGTGGATGTGGAGAGGATGTTTCTACTAGTGGGAGAGACTAGAACTCGAGGGCACAACCTCAGAGGGAAGGGATACTCCTTTAAAACAGAGATAAGGAGGAAATTCTTCAGCCAGAGAGTGGTGAATCTGTGGAACTCATTGCCACAAGACGGCTATGTAATGTCTTTAATTCAGAGCTGGATAGGTTCTTAATCAGTAAGAGGATCAAGGATTAGGGGAGAAGGCAGGAGAATGAGGATGAGAATCATATCAGCCATGATTGAATGGCGGAGTAGACACTATGGGCTGAATGGCCTAATTCTGCTCGTACACCTCATGGTGTCGTCTTGTCTAAATATTATTCAGGTCTTCCAAAAGCAGGCGACAGCTTAATGATCTCATTTAATGCAGAGAAAACTTTTGAAGGGGTGAAATTGAACTATTTGTGCTACATGCTGCAGAAATTTGGGCTGGGAGAGAAGTTTGCTAAGTGAATACACGTGCTTTAAAAAAATCCAGTGATAGCAGTTCTTACTAACAGTTATAGACCTGATCATTTTAGTCTTCAGCGAGGGACTAGGCATGGTTGCTAATTATCCTCGTTGTTTGCAATAGCATTTGAATCCCTAGTCGAGGCAATAGACATAATCCTTCAGTATGCAGGTGGCACAATTGCATCACAGCACCAAGGACCTGGGTTCAGTTCCTGGCTGAGGTGACTGTGTGGAGTCTGCATGTTCTCCTTGTGTCTGTGCACGTTTTCTTTGGGTGCTCTGATTTCCTCCCATAGTCCAAAAGATTCGCAGATTAGATGGATTGGCCATGCTAAATTCTCCCTTAGTGTACCCGAATATGCTGGAGTGAGTGGCAACCAGGGGATTTTCATAGTAACTTCATTGCAATGTTAATGTAAGCCTATTTGTGACACTAATAAATAAACTTTTAAGTATTTGGGATGTCTAGTGGTAGAAAACAACATTAGATCACATTATATGTGGATGGTGTGTCACTGTTAGTATCGAAACTAAATGTCTCTGTTCCTGCTATTATTGATATTGTAGGTAGGTTTGATTCCTTTTTGGGCTATAAAAATAATGTTGCAAAATCTGAGGCTATGCCTTTGAGAAGGCTTAGAGGGAGATCACTCCACCTTGCTCCCTTTCCATTTAGATGGTTTTAGAACACCCTGAAATTTCCAGCTTCTTTTTCCTATTACAGACTATCTTCTTAACCTCGAATTCCCTGCTTCCTCCATCATGTCCAACATCAACGACAAAAACTTTGTCAGTGAGATTGAAACCATCAGCTGCCGCTTCATTTTTTTATTCTTTGATAGAATGTGGGCATGACTGGCAAAAAACCACCATTTATTACCCATTCCTCATTGCCCTTATTCTGAGTGGTTCACTAGGCCCTTTCAGAAAGTGGTTAAGAGCCAATCGTATTGCTGTGGATCTGGAGCTTCCTAAAGGACATTATTTTTATGGTAATTGATGGAAGCTTCATAAACACCATTACTGTGGCCAGCTTTATGTTTCAGATATATTTAATTTAAAGTCCGCCAGCCACGGTGAGATTTGAACTAGTGTCTCCAGATAATGAGCCTTGCTCCAGAAGTGGATTTTCATTTCTGGCCACCTGCTTGCCTTGCTTGCTCAATGGCTAATCTCAGGGCTAGATTCAGCAGTCGTGCTTCATGTACTTGTGACTGTTGGATAGTGCCCACTAGTGCTGGCGCCTGGCACAAGATTGCTCACCTACTCGGCTCCTTGTGGCTTGATTCGCAAACCTATAGCACTTTCTTCCTCTCCTCTCCTCCTAGTCTCATGTGTGTGCACACCTCAAGTCAACCAGTTTGCCTGCCTTACAGATTCACCAATCAGAGTCAGATTTTGCCCTGCATTTGCTACTAATAGGCTCATTGTGTTTGCTGATGATAGGTTCAATGTAATTAGCCTCTAGTTGGATGCACAGTGCATTAGCCTGGCGTGGGCCCCACCCCTATTGGATCCCTGTGCCTAATCACTATGGACGTGATTTAACCTTTTATACCAGCCTGTTAAAGCTTTATGTAGACGTCATCCATGGTCCTTCCATCATTTTTGTCACCTCCTCAAAAACCGCAACCAAATTTGTAAGGCATGGCCTCCCTCATAACAAATCATGTTGTCTATCACTAATGAGACTATTCAGTTCTAAATGTGTATAGATCCTATGTCTAAGAATCTTCTCCAAGATTTTGTTAACAGTTCTATCCCCCACTTCAAACCTGCCTCATTTCCCTCTTATTCAATAATCAACCCTTCTGGTCTCATCTCCAACTCCCTTTCATCTCCAAACTTTATAAACATGTTGTTATCTCCATGGTTATCCAGAAGTCCATGTTTGAATTCATCCAATCAGGTATTTGCCATGGCTTTGGTACCAAATGGCTCTTATAACATCACAAATGCCACTATTACTCATTGCCATTCTTACTCTGTGTCCTTCTTGACTTGTACATCAAGTGATGACATGGCCACTAAAGGGTCACATAAGGATCACAGCATGGGTGTCATTCCCAGAGTGTGATTAGAGTACAAGCTTGAAGTAGCTGCTCAGCTAGTGAATAAGATAACGTTTGTTAGAAGTCCTGGATTGCCAGCACTTTGCAATGCCGATCTGCAACCTTTATCATAATGATCACACTATCCTTCTCCAGCACCTCTATTATTGTCCAGCTGAGTGCAGTTACTTTTGCCTATTTTCATGTATCAAGCCAGTTATAGGCAACCTCCCGTAGTTGACCTTCTGTAAACTTGTCTTCCATTGCTGGTCTAGCTCACACTCAGTCCCGTTCACCTATCACCTCTATGTTTGCTGTCCTACATTGACACCCAGTTAAGCAAAGCTTTAGTTTTAAAGTGCTCAAACGTGTTTTGAAATCTCTTCATGGCCAAGCCTCTCACCCTAACTCTGTAGTTTTTTTTTCTGATCTCACAGCTTCTGTGACACAATCCTCAATCCTTGGCCTCATGAACATAGCTGATTTTATTTGCTTGTCCACTGGCAGCTATATTGTTAGCTGTTGAGGCCTGAAGCTCTGAATTCCCTTCCTAAACCTCTCCATCTTCCTATTCTCTTACCTCCGTTAGAGTCTTCCTTTAAATCAATCTCTTTGACCAAACTACTTCTACTAAAAAGGCCCTAAGAATTCCCTATGTCACTTGGTGACAATATTTGTTTGATTCACCTGATGAACGAGCAGTGTTCTGAAAGCTTGTGATTCCAAATAAGCCTGTTGCACTTTAATCTGGTATTGTGAAACTTCTTACTGTGCCCATCCGAGACCAACGTCGGCATCTCCACATCATAACATTTGTTTGACACATCTATGACTAATATAACGCTACTATCGTAGAACAACTAGATGTCAAATTTGCAGTTCTTCAGCCAGTTGGCAGTTCCCTCATCAGCCTGGTATAAGACAGTAAGACTACCCGCTGAAGTACAGTCCAGAACAGTTGAACAAACAAAGAACAAAGAAAATGACACCACAGGAATGGGCCCTTTGGCCTCTTATGCCTGCACTGACCATGCTGCCCGACTGAACTAAAGCCCTCCTATCCTTCTGGGAACCATATCCCTCTATCCCATCCTATTCATGAATTTATCAAAATGCCCCTTAAAAGTCACTATCATTTCTGCTTCCACTACCTCCTCTGGCAGTGAGTTCCAGGCACCCATCACCCTCTATGTAAAAAAAACTTGCCTTGTACATCTCCTTCAAACCATGCTCTTCACACCTTAAACCGATGCCCCCGAGTAATTGACTCTTCCACCCTGTGGAAAAGCTTCTGACTATCTACTCAGTCCATTCCCTCACAACCTTGTAGACTTCTCACATTTCTCAAGTAAAAAAACTATTGAAATTATCCCTACAAGTATAGTTTTGTCGATTATATGTACCCTGATTTACACTCCATCAGTTGCTGCAGGAGTGAGTCATGATGTTGCAGCAGGGTCTAACCCAATGCAGAAGCTGTTCAGTTTGACCCATTTGCCATGCCTGGGATTTCCAGTGTGTCTTCATCTACCAGCTGCTGATTCTGGGCTGTTCCGTTGATATTCTACCACAGGTCCTTGATAACAGTGCTGTGAGTGCCTTGGGAAGCTTTATTAGATTAAAGGCACTGTACAAATACAAGTTGTTAACCTGTGAAGTTGTTCTGGTACGATATTATTCATAAAATCTAGTGAATGAAGAACTCTCAGTAATTCTGTTGTGATATGTACAGAGTAACTTCTACCTTCTAATGGATGAAGATTTATTCGAAAACATCCCTCTTCTTCTGTTTTAATGATTGGACTTGAAGATTATGGATTGATTTCAAAATCTTCACCAATCTTCGGTCTAAAATCTAGCACTTAGTAAATTATTCTTTTGGACATAATGCTGCTGTCATCATGAAGGTGTATGTTTTTAGCGGGACAGATTAGTGAATTCCTTCTTTGTGTTGGGTATATTCTGACTGAGTTCATATTTCTGATGATTGGAAGTTTTGTCTATGATTCAGATCAACTTTAGAGACAGGAACTACTTGTATGTGCAGTACTACATTTTAACATCTGCTCCATAGATCACTTTGGAAATGAGCAGTGGAATAAAGAGAGCTGCACTGTGAAGACGTCCCTTAAAAGTCACTACCATAACCGCTTCCACTACCTCCCCTGACAGTGAGTTCCAGGCACCCACCACCCTCTGTAAAAAAAAAACTTGCTTCGTATATCTTCAAACCTTCCCCCTTACATCTTTAAACATATGCCCCCTGAGTAATTGACTCTTCCACCCTGGGAAAAAGTTTCTGGCTATCCACTCTGTCCATTCCCCTCATAATTTTGTAGGCTTCTCACATTTCTCAAATAAAAACTATAGAAATGATCCCTAAAAGTATAGTCTTGTTGATTATACGTACCCTGATTTGCACTTCATCAGTTTCTGCGGGAGTGAGTCACAGTAGGGTCCAATACAGTTTGAAAGCTGTTCAGTTTGACCCATTTGCCATGCTGAATGGGAAGCTATCATTTTAATGAGGATTTGAAAGATTATTTGTAAGGAGACAAAAAAAATCCCTTTAAATACTGAAACAGGTATCATTGGGAAGTGGGTAACCCTCAATTTAGAAGATCATTACCCCTGATTGGAAAGCAAATCATGATAATAATTAAATATTTAAACAGGGTTTAATAAGTATATTTTTGGAGTGATTTAAATGGAGCCAAATTAATACTCCCCTCCTCGTAGATTTTGCTCTTTACTGTAAAATATTTTTCTCCCATATAATTGCTATGTTATTGATGGAAAGTCAGAAAATTGCAGGCCTGATGGCTTTAATAATGCTGCTAGTTTATTTTACATGCCAAAGATGGCATACTGCTTGGAACACAACAGAATAATAGTGGGATCTGTAGGAAGTGGTAACAATGCACTGGTCTATTGGCTCCAAATATTGTAATTGACTGCAGCTGCTGTTCATTAAAGTCAAATAAAATGCATCTAGTGCCTTTAATCACAAGATTTGTTCAGTGGAAGTTGATCCATATCAAACCCTTTGGCAATAGGAAAGGTCAATTTCCAAGTTACAACAAAGGGAGAAGTTTGACCATGGCACCATTCTGCTCTCTTCTCCCTCCACCTCAGTAAAGATGCAGTAGGGATTTTATCCACTTGCTATTTCTGGCCAAATGCACTTTTAAAAGGCAAGTTGTGCTTGACTACAATCAAAGATGTTGGATCGTTGATTGAGGTCCAGTAAAGTATTTTTTACAAAACTTCCTAGTGGCCAGGAGAATCAGTACTACCTGTCTGTACCACACAAATAAATCTTGGCATCCCCCCAATCTTCCCGTACACTTCATAGGATCAATGCAGAAGGAATCCATTCAGCCCATCAAGCCTGCACTACTCTCCAAAAGAGCATCTTGTAGAGGTGGGCCACTCTGTGCTCATAATGCCATGAATTTACCATGTCTAATCAACTTAACCTACACATCTTTGGACACTAAGGGGAAGTTTAGCATGGCCAATTCACCTAATCTGTACATCTTTAGATTGTGAGAGGAAACTGGAGCATCCAGAGAAAGCCCACACAGACATGGGGAGAATATGCAAACTCCAGACAATCACCTGGGAATCAAACCCAGGTCCCTGGCACTCTGAGACAGCAGTGCTAATGACTGTACCATCGTCATCTCCTCCTCACCATCCATGATCTCTGAAAAACTTCCTTTGTGTCAGGGATTTGGTTGAGGGCAGACCATCTCCTGCCACCTGAATTTAACTGCTGGACAGTTACTTCCTGCCAATGTCTAGATCATATTAATTGGGAATTTGGACAGTGGAAAGTAATGCTGCTGTGTCTGATGTGTGATTGATTTGTGAGGCCCTGTTCCCTTCCAGAATATAAAATTAACTCCAACTAAGTTTATATTTTAAAGATTAGGGAGAAACTCAACTGCAGCTGAGACACTGAAAAGATGGCAATGGATTTATTATACACTTTTACTGACACTTGGACAGGATGAAATAGAGGGCTGAGTTGCTACCACCAGCACCAACACTCACCTCCCCACACTTTTTGTTCCATGCTTCTTGTTACCTGCTGAAATTGAATATCACTTCCATTTCCTCTGAAATCTGCATTTTTTTAAATGCAATAAATAAAGTATTGTTTCAAGTCTTGTGTACTTAATAACTGATTTCTGAATTCAAGTCAAAGTATGACTTTGCAGTCTCTTTGCAAGGAACATCAAACATTACGTTTGACCATTTAATCGGGAAGATTGGATTGGTGTCATATAAGAAGTTCCTTTTAGACTAGCAATCCAACTTCCAATCATGAACATTTACAGCGGATAAATAAATGGCCATGAGCTGATTTCTCTTCAGTAAAGATTTTTCCAACACTCACTGTCAAGACTATAACTGCCCTGTGACTGCTTGTATTTGTCCTTTGGGAGTATCACTTTGCTGTGAGCTGTGCATTCATCTGGTTTTTGGCCTGACACTGACTGCAAGTGTGGAGCGACTAGCGCATAAGTATTAACATTAAATGCCAATGCAGTTTATGTGCGGATCAGAATAGTCATAGTGACCCGTCGTGAGTGTCTGGTGCTAAGATTGCCTGACTCAGCATGATGGATATTACAGTTGCTTAGGGTAAGAAAGAGTGGAATCAATTGGGGTTTCTACTCCTGATTTATCCACTGACAGCTGCTGAAAAATATCTCTACATATAGCTTCCAGCAGAAGACATAATTAGTAAAATTACAAAAAAGGCTGTTGTTGGAAAGGATCTTGAATGTTGGAATATTGTGTGATACAAAACTCAGATGACCTGGTGTTATCATGCCGGATATTCAGATCTGCATCAAACATTGTTCTACGTACTGATTTTTCTATTTCTGCTTGACCATGCTTAGCTTAGTAAGCATATGTGTGCCTTTCAGTGATGCCAAGTGCTCTTGGAAAACTGTCAATAATCAAAACAGAAAGTCTTGTTGCCTGAATCTCTTGCTGCTATAACTTGGTGCCAAAGTGTACTTAGCAAAGCCTCAATGACTTTTGGATATTTTTGAAGCACTAAAGAAAGATTTATTCTTGTTGCACCTGTAGTAATAGTTTGAAGGAAAACTGAAGCATACAAAATAAGGGCTGTGGCCACATTACGCAGTACATTTGGGCTGTGCTAGAAATGGATTGTGTCTAGTTCATTTTCACAAAGTGGAACTTGGCAATTATCTTCCAGCTGTTTCAGACATTGCTGTCCAAATCTCATCCAGCTCGTTACTCTTGAAGCAAATCGATGCATTCCTATGGGTATCTTATTTCAAGTTTGCAAAGATTTTGTGCAGCTTCTATTCCCTCTCAGACATCTTGTCTTTGCACAGATAGGCCAACATTAAATTATTAGAAAAGAATTTGTGTGCCAGCCATGACTCAGTTAGTAGCGCTCTTACCTCTACATCAAAAGGCTGAGTGTTTAAGTCCAACTTAAAAGACTCGGGCACAGAAATATAGGCTGTCATCCAGTGCAGTACTGAGGAAGTGCTACACTGTTGTGCAATCTTTTGGATGAGACATCAAACTGAGGGCCAATCTGGCTGCTCAGGAAGTCATAAAATATCCATGGCATTTTTTCAAAAGCCTGTTCACAATCTACAAAGCACACATCAGAAGTGTAATGCATTACTGTCCACATCCATGCATGATTGCAACTTCAACAGCACTCAAGAATCTTGACACCATCCAGGACAAAGCAACCCATTTGATTAGCATCCCATTCGCCTCTTTCAATATTTCCTCCCTCCACAGTGGCAGCAGTGCGAAACCATCTATTAAATGTAGTGCAGCATCTCACCAATGTTCCTTATACAGCATCTTCCAAACCATGGATCAATACCAACAAGAAGGACAAGGGTATCTGTTCTAATTGTAATTATTGGTGACCACCAGGTCAACAATAACAATTTATTAACTAACTCGGGTCATACACAGAGTGCTTCAATATGCTTCTTCTCAGGTCAATTCTGATGGTCAAAGCCCAAGCTCAAGATTTGTGTTCTCCCACTCAGGCAAAATTGGAGTAGGCTGCAACATTTGCCCTTGAGATGATTCTTATCCTTTCAATAATATAAGTGCTTCTTTAGAATTTAGGCCAACTCAACACTTGCTACCCAACTTGATCTGTTCCCAGAATGTTTTCACAAATAATGGATCATCTATCTCAAATGTTCTCTCAACTCTTGATTAATCTTTTCTGTATACTGTGCCTTGACACCACCCTCCCCAACAAATTTGGAACTGTCAGAATCCTCAAACTCTGACCCAGCAACAGCTCAGCAGGAGCTATTCCAGTAACTGTATGTGGGGTGGCCCTGAAAGCAATCGGGAATCTTGCTAACTTTGTTTCAAGTGATGTCGATGATAATTTCTTAATGCCTGCTTTGAAGGTTTGTACGGCGTGTTCTGTAAGCCCATTGTTGTGTTCTGGAGAGGCAATCAGGGGAATTGCTTTGTCTTCCTTTAAAAAGCCCTAACAGAGGCTTGTGATCTGTTATGAAAGTAAAATGCCTTCAACAGGCATATTCATAATTTTTTATGTTATAAATCATGGCTAGGTCTTCCTTTTCAATTTAAGAATATCCTTTATCTGCATCTGAAAGGGTTCTTGCTATGTATGTGATGTGTCTGTCTGACCCATCATGCATCCTGTGGGGTAACAAAGCTCTCACCCCATACGGGGATGCTTCAGGAGTGAGAACCAACTTTTTTATGGGGTCAAAATGTACTAGTAGGCATGATAATTGAAGTGCTTGTTTTGCTTGGTTGAATGCCTCCTTTTGTGGCATTTTCCAGCATCTCCCTCTGTTGTTTCTTCAATTGTTTGTGCAAATGGACCCCTAATGTTTATAGATTTGGAAGGAACTGCCTGTAATTGTTGACTAGCTCAAGAAAGGACTTGAGGGCTGAGTTGTTCCCAGGGGCCAGTGCTATCTGAATGGCTCCACTTTTCCTCCATAGGACGTTGTCCCTATTCATTCATACTATAAACTAGATAAGCCACTTTATTCACTTGGAAGCTGCACTTTTCTCTCTTCAGGCATAGTTGTGCATTTTGAAATCTTTTAAAGACTTTGTCCTGATTGGCTAAATGCCCTTCTTCAGTGGATCCTATTATCAAAGCATTGTCTAGATAAACAACACTAATTAAATCCTGCAACAAACTCTCCATTATATGTTGAACAATGGCACAAGCCACCAAGATGCTACACATAGTAAATGTGTGCACTGATGTAACTACTTATGTGTGTTGATGGTGCTGTACTCTCAATGTGTTGTCCAGTTCTAATTGTTTGTAAGCAAGGCTCATGTCCAGCTTGGCATATGTGAAACTCATAGCTAACTTTGCATACAGACCCTCTATTTTGGGGATGAGGTAGCTATCCAGCTTCACAGCCTGGTTTACTGTCAGCTTGTAGTTTCCACATTTTTGGACGATCTTGCTTGGTTTGATTACTGGTAAGATAGGTGTTGCCCACTTTGAGAATTGCACAGGCTTAATAATGCCCAAGTCTACAAACCATCTAAGCACTGTTTCATCATTTTCAAGTAATGAGTAGGTCACGTGACCAGCCCTATAATATCTCAGGTTAACTTCAGGATCAGCATGGATTTTTGCCTTTAAATCTTTGATCTTCCCCTACTCTTGAAATATTTTTTGGTATCTTCTGAGAACTTCAGGTAGATCCTCTTCTACAGTTTAAAAAATTCCATCCAGTTTAACTTGATCTCCTGAAACCACTCAGGTCCAATTAAACTTGATCTTTGGCCTGAAACCACAATCAACAGTAACTGAGCAGATTCTACCTGCACGTTATAGAAGTCACAGTCATTCCTACCATTCAAAAAGCTTCTCCAGCATAAGTGAAAAGCTTGGCTGCAGTGTTCTTCAATCTCAGGGGATTGGAGCCTTCCCTGGAGATGCTGGTATGTTTGTTTTCCAGTGACCATGGCTGAGGTCTCCATGTCCATCCCCATTCTCAGTGGGTGGGCATTCATCAATAATTGGAGTTACCTTGCCCACCTTTATGTTCTTCATTGACAAAATATTTAGTTCACTTTCTGGATGTTTCTCCATTTTATTGAATCCAGCTGGATTATTTACCCTGCGTATACTGTGCAGGCCCTGCCTATTTCTGCACTTGTATCTTTCATGCCCTCTTCTCCCATATGTGAAGCATTTCCGCTTCTCTGAATTGGCTTTTTTCCTCATATTTGTGACACTCTACTCCCAGGCTATTGACTGTACTTCCTATACTTTTGAATTCTTTCAGCTTCAATATTTCTCTCTTAACTTAAACCAACACCTTCACTCTTGGTGCCACTGCTGCTAGCAGCTTTCTGCCAAACCTGATGGATCTTACCATTCTGTTCACTTTGCAGCTCTAGGGTCCCTCTTCTCTATACTTACCATTGCTAAGCCACTTCCAGCACTTTTTAAGAAGTTATTTCTGACTCTGCCAGTAGCCTTTTCTGCATTGTCGTATTGTTTACACTGCATACCAAACGGTCCCTCAGCATATCATTTAATGTTGAACCAAACTCTTTGCTATTTGTCTTAACCTTATTACAAAGGCTGCAGTGGTCTCTTCTGGGACTCTTTCCACTGAACTAAATTTGTACCCATGTAATATTACTGAGAGCTTAGGATGGTAATGCCCTTTTTACTAATTCCACAAGCTGAGAAAAAATTGGGATCAGGAGCATTTGGAGAAGTTATGTGTCTGGGTCCCACACATTGGAAGCAATATAACTTCCTTCTTATCCTTCCCTCTACTCCATTAATCTGGAAAATATATTGCAAATGCTCCACATACTGTACCCAGTCTTCATAATTTGAATCAATTAACTCTAACTTGTCAAAGGTAGGCATATTAGTGATTTCCTCTTTGCAGATTGGATCTGAATGTAATTGTCCAGCACAAATCCAAACAAGGTCTCATTATCAGGTGCATAGGAATATCACCACCTACCAGTTTACAAGGTGCCATTGCAATATCTTATCACCTCCATACAAATTTAAGCCTGATTTTGCTGCAAATGTATTAATATGCAGTAAACCACAAAGCAAAATTATGTTTTCTTTTGCTTATCTTTTATTTTGGACAGTGATAGCGCATGGGAGAATTGTAGAGTAATTGTGTTCCGGTTCATTATTTCTGTATGAAAGTTATTTTGCAAGCAAAAACTTTGGAACCAAAACTGTAAATTGCTGGAATGGAATTAGATGTTAGTCAAGGATTTTTGCACAACTCTTTAATGCAAAGAATTTAATGCTCCCACCAGATCTTTATAATTGATGAGCTGGCTTGGCAATATGCCTAGAATGTGATGGCAAGGTGGTTAGGTTAACAGATCATTCTGAGAATACTAAGGATTTGACTATAAAGCTGGTGCAGATGCAGAGATAGACGGAATGCAGGGAGATGCTCTAATGAAAATGATTACTTAAATTGTAGGGTGATTTTCTTACATATTTCAATCAGGCTTAAATAAAGCCAAGTTATTCAGCAGGAAATTATCCCAAAATCATTGCTGGAAACAAAGTTGGGCTGAAACATATCGGAATTCACTGTTGTATTTCAGGTTACTGTCTTTAAATTAGATTTCAATAGGACAACGTTAGGTTAATTACATATTGGATTGGATTTCTGTGTGAAGAACTGAATTCTCACTATTATGCATTTCAATATGTAATATGCGCCAGATGGTACACAAGTGCCAATCTGTTCCCTCAAACAGTTATGACAGCTTTAATACTATCGAAGTGTTATTTACTTCAAATAATTCACAATTCTACTTTTAATTTTATCAACTGTATCTTTGTCCTGGGTGCTCATTACTTGGTCTGCGAACTGACTGCACCTGGTGCTGGTTCAACAACCACATCTACATCTACAGACTATTTCCTACCCTCCCACATTAGGAAAGCAATCTTTTACCTGAATTCTGCCAGTAAGTACTCTTTTTGTGGGTTTCTTCTGCTTTCCCTTACTGGAGGTAAACAAGATGATCCTATAATATGGATCATTTGATTCATGGTACTATGGAAACCTTGCTGTGCAGGGGGAACGGAGGTGGATGCATTTTCTGGGCCAGTTATATTTCCATATCTCTGTCTCACATTGACTCCAGATAGAGAATATGAAAAGAAATTGCGGTAGCTGTCATACTCACAGCCAAGTGGATTACAAGATAGAAATGAGAACGAAAGTGGCATCAACAAATATGAAAATAAACCCACAAGGCTTGTCTCTGTAAAAACTCTGACTTCAAAAATAATTAATTATTATTTAGAGTGCTTTAGGAAGTTATGCACTTCAGGAACATTAATCAGTATGGTTTGTTCAATGATTAGAAGTTGGTTTTAAAATGGTTTTCAATAAATGCATTGAGATAGAGCAGACTATTCAGAGCTTGAACTTTTAAAAGTCTTTTTTGATGAGACTTTACAGTTGACTATCGCTACATCCAATCACTATCCTTCCCTACGGAGAGCACCTCTCTAAGGCAATTCTGATTGGCGACTTCTTTTCTGCTCTTGCTGGTTGTCAGGAGATGGGGCTCAGTTATTCTGGTATAAGGAGCTTATTGCTGTTTCCCTGTTCAATGGGCCGCCGCCCGCCACCGCCACCACTCCCCCTGCCCCACCCTCTCAATTGCCAACACCTTGAACTATTGGAAATTTTACATGCAAAGTCAGGCCACTTCTGACTTTGAGATAGAAGTAGTATTCAGCTTATAGCCACATTACTTTGTGTATAAGGCCATCTTTCAGCTCACAGTGAATGAACATTTGATTATATAAGCAAACTTTTGTAACAGGCATGGGGAAAAAAAATTGGTATAAGCTCAAATTGTAACAGTCCCACCTAGAGGAAGCCACAGTCAACTTCTTTAGAACTGCTCTGAAGTAGCAATATGTGTTCAAGTTGTGCCATGGGGTTTAATGTGCAGGATTTTCATTTAGAAACATAAAACAATCAAATTATCAAAATAGACACTTTTATAAAAGTAAATACAGATGGAAATAATTGAATCCTCTGTGGAGCATTGTGAGACCATAGGGAAATTTACTGCAAAGTGAATGTTTAATGACAAATAATATGGGAAATAAACTTGGATAAATTCACCTGAGTTTGGGACGTTGAGTAAAATTCATACGTGAGCTGATTGTATGCTTTGTAATAATATATTGTTTTTAAAATGGAGCTTCAGAGCATCACTTTTTGCTTCTTCAAGTTTTTCAACTTAGTTCTTAAAATAAGAAATCTTTTTAACATGATGCATTCAGTTCCTGTTTTCCCAGGAACAATTTGGTTTGTCATTAGTATTAAACTTATCAGCTAAAAAGGCCCTGTGCTTCAGTTCCCATACGGGTTATTTACAACTTGGACACCTTGGCAGTACCTGCTTTTTATGCAGACTGTTGGTTTTCCATTCCATTGATTTCAAATGAATGAAGGTCAGACAGGTTCCACAGTTAGTGGGTGTATCCACCAAGTGATGTGTGTTGAAAATGACCCTCTAATTCTTCTTTGTGCTGCTTCCAAATGCCGTCTTGTGCACTTGTATGGCACATCTGAAGCACATGTCTACAGAACTGCAGATCAATAATTTGCATTCTGTGGCCATCATGACTAATATGCTTACAAGCGCATATAAGTGCAGTGTTAGATGGTAAATTCAGAAAGAATGTTCCCAATGGTGGGGGAGTTCAGAACTAGGGGTCATAGTTTGAGTATAAGGGGTAAACCTTTTAGAACTGAGGTGGCGAGAAATTTCTTCGCCCAGAGGGTGGTGAATGTGTGCAATTCACTACCACCAAATGAAGTTGAGGCCAAAACATTGTCTGTTTTCAAGAAATATTAGTTACAGCCCTTGGGACTAAAGGGATAAAGGGATGTGGGAGATTGGGGGGATCAGGATATTGAATTAGATGATCAGCCATGAACAAGATGAATGACGGAGCAGGCTTGAAGGGCTGAATGGCCTACTCCTGTTTCTAGTTTCTATGTTTCTGAGTGCAATGACCGCAAAATAGGATCTAACCATATTCATTCTCCATTCACTGGCATCAGCATCACTGAATCCCCACTATCATCATCCACTGATCAGAAAGTTGTGGGCAAAGTATTGGAGAGAATTATTAGGGATAGGATTTATAGTTATTTAGAGAGAAATGAATTGATTGGGGATAGTCAGCATGGTTTTGTGAAGGGTAGGTCGTGCCTTACTAACCTCATTGAGTTTTTTGAAAAAGTGACCAAAGAGGTGGATGGGGGTAAGGCGGTTGATGTGGTATATATGGACTTTAGTAAGGCGTTTGATAAGGTGGCCCATGGAAGACTTCTGCAGAAAATGCAGATGTATGGGATAGAGGGTGATTTAGCTAATTGGATTAGGAATTGGCTAGCAGATAGAAGACAGAGGGTGGTGGTTGATGGGAGATATTCATCTTGGAGTTCGGTGACAAGTGGTGTACCTCAGGGGTCTGTTTTGGGGCCCCTGCTGTTTGTAATTTTTATAAATGATCTGGATGAGGGTATTGAAGGATGGATTAGTAAATTTGCAGATGACACTAAAGTCGGTGGAGTGGTAGATAGTGAAGAGGGGTGTTATAGTTTGCAGAGAGACTTGGACAAGTTGCAGAGCTGGGCCGAGAGGTGGCAAATGGAGTTTAATGTGGAAAAGTGTGAGGTAATTCACTTTGGCAGGAATAACAAATGTGTAGAGTATAGGGCTAATGGTAGGACTCTTAATAGTGTTGATGAACAGAGGGATCTTGGCGTATGTGTGCATAGAACATAGAACATAGAACATTACAGCGCAGAACAGGCCCTTCGGCCTTTGATGTTGCGCCGACCAATTTGAAAAAAAAGCAATGACCCTCCAAACTAAAACCATTCCCTTCTCTTCCATAAACTTATCAACTAACTCTTAAACGCCACCAAACTTGGCACTCACAACTGCTGCAGGCAGGGCATTCCACTCCCTACCACCCTCTGGGTAAAGGACCTACCTCTGATATCCGTCCTATAACTATCACCCTTAATTTAAAGCTGTGTCCCCTCGTGCTAGCTTTCTCCATCCTAGGAAAAGGCTATCACTGTCCACCCTATCAAACCCTAATCATCTTATATGTTTCGATAAGGTCCCCTCTTAGCCGCCTCCTTTCTAACGAAAACAACCTCAAATCCCTCAGCCTCTCCTCATAAGACCTGCCCTCCATACCAGGCAACATCCTGGTAAACCTCCTCTGTACCCTCTCCAATGCCTCCACATCTTTCTTATAATGTGGGGACCAGAACTGCACACAGTACTCCAAGTGCGGCCGCACTAGAGTTTTGTACAGTTGCAACATGACGTTGCGGCTCCGAAATTCAATCCACCTACCAATAAAAGCCAAGACTCCATATGCCTTCTTAACAACCTTATCGACTTGACTGCCTACTTTCAGGGATCTATGCACACACACACCAAGATCCCTCTGTTCATCTAGACTACTAAGAATCCTACCATTTGCCGTATACTCTACACATTTATTATTTCTGCCATAGTGCATTACCTCACACTTTTCCACATTAAACTCCATTTGCCACCTCTCGGCCCAGCTCTGCAACTTGTCCAAGTCTCTCTGCAAACTATAACACCCCTCTTCACTATCTACTGCTCCACTGACTTTGGTGTCATCCGCAAATTTACTAATCCATCCTTCAATACCCTCACCCCTGAAAGTTGGCAATCAAGTCGATAAGGTTGTTAAGAAGGCATACAGAGTCTTAGCTCTTATTGGTAGGGGGATTGAATTTCAGAGCCGCAACGTCATGTTGCAACTGTACAATACTCCAAGTGCGGCCGCACTAGAGTTTTGTGTGCAGTTCTGGTCCCCGCATTATAAGAAAGATGTGGAGGCATTGGAGAGGGTACAGAGGAGGTTTACCAGGATGTTGCCTGGTATGGAAGGCAGGTCTTATGAAGAGAGGCTGAGGGATTTTGAGGTTGTTTTCGTTAGAAAGAAGGCGGCTAAGAGGAGACCTTATTGAAACATATAAGATGATTAGAGGTTTAGATAGGGTGGACATTGATAGCCTTTTTCCTAGGATGGAGAAAGCTAGCACGAGGGGACATAGCTTTAAATTAAGGGGTGGTGGTTTTAGGACAGATGTCAGAAGTAGGTTCTTTACCCAGAGGGTGCTAAGGGTGTGGAATGCCCTGCCTGCGTCAGTTGTAGATGCGCCAAGTTTAGTGGTGTTTAAGAGGTTAGTAGATAAGTTTATGGATGAAAAGGGAATGGTCTAGGTTAGAGGGTCACTGCTCGTTGCTAATTGGTCGGCGCAACATCGAAGGCCGAAGGGCCTGTTCTGCGCTGTAATGTTCTATGTTCTATGAAACTGATCAGGACTAGCCATATAAATACTGTGGTCACGAGAGCATGTTTGAGGCTAGGAATCCTGTGACAAGTGACTCACCTAAGCCTGTCAACTATATACAAGGCATAAGTGTAAATGTATAGTGGTCCATTTTGGCAGGAATAATGGGATGAAGGAGTACAATATCAAGGGTAGGAGTCTTAGCTGTGTTGAAGAGCAGAAGGATCTTGGGGTCCGGGTCCATAGGACTCTTAAATAGGCCTCACAAGTGGAGGATGTGGTCAAGAAAGCGTATGGTGCACTGGCCTTCATTAATCGAGGGATTGAGTTTAGGAGTCGGGAGGTAATGATGCAGCTTTAAAAGACCCTTGTCAGACCCCACTTGGAGTACTGTGCGCAGTTCTGGTCGCCTCACTATAGGAAGGATGTGGAAGCTATTGAATGAGTGCAGAGGAGATTTACAAGGATGCTGCCTGGATTGGGAGGCATGCCTTATGAAGGTAGGTTGAGGGAGCTGGGACTCTTCTCCTTGGAGAGATGTAGGTTGAGAGGCGACCTGATAGAGGTTTATAAAATGTTGAGAGGAATAGATAGAGTGGATTCTCAGAGGCTATTTCCCACGGCTGAAATGGTCGCTACGAGAGGACACAGATTTAAGGTGCAGGGAAGCAAATACAGAGGGGATAGAATATAGAATATAGAATATAGAACATTACAGCACAGAACAGGCCCTTCGGCCTTCGATGTTGTGCCGACCAAAATAAAAAGCAATGCCCCTCCAAACTAAACCATTCCCTTCTCTTCCATATGCTTATCAATTAACCTCTTAAACGCCACCAAACTTGGCGCATCTACAACAGCTGCAGGCAGAGCATTCCACTCCCTAATCACTCTTTGAGTAAAGAACTACCTCTGATATCCGTCCTATAACTCATACCCCTTAATTTAAAGCTGTGTCCCCTCGTGCTAGCTTTCTCCATCCTAGGAAAAAGGCTATCACTGTCCGCCCTATCTAAACCTCTAATCATCTTATATGCTTCAATAAGATCCCCTCTTAGCCGCCTCCTTTCTAACGAAAACAACCTCAAATCCTTCAACCTCTCTTCATAGGACCTGCCCTCCATATGTTATGGATGTTAGGGGTAAGTTTTTCACTGAGAGGGTGGTGAGTGAATGGAATCGGCTGCCGTCGGTGGTGGTGGAGGCGAACTCGCTGGGGTCTTTTAAAAGACTTCTGGATGAGTATATGGGATCTAATGGGATAGGGGATTATAGATAGGTCTGTGGCTTGGTAGGTATAGATGTGATTGGCGTACCTCATGGGCCGAAGGACCTATTTGTGCTGTAGTGTTCTATGTTCTAAGTCTGGAATATAATGGAATACTCTCCACTGGATGAATGAAGCTCCAACAACATTCAGACTTCCTCACCATCTAGGACAAAGCAAACTGCTTGGCACCCCATCTACCACTTTAAATATCCGCTTCCTCTAGCACTGATGCACAATGGCAGAAATGTGTATCATCTGCAAGATACAGCAACTTACCAAGGCTCCTTAAGCAACACCTTCCTCACCCACAATCTCTGCCACCTCGAAGGACAATGGTAGTTGATGGAAACACCAGCACTCACAATGTTGCTCTCTAAGATACACACCACTCTTGCCTTGGTAATACACTGTCAGTCCTTCATTGATGCTGGGTCAAAATCCTGGAACTCCCTCCCTAACAGCACTGTGGGTGTATCTACACCACTTGACCTGCAGCAATTCAAGAAAACATTTCACCATCACCTTCTCAAGATTAATTAGGGATTGTGCAATATATGCTGGCCTAGCCAGCAACGCATGTATTCGAGGAACAAATAAATTACAAAAAATATTTTTTCTGCATTGTTGCGGAATTGCTTTTTATTAAAAATAGTGAAATCTCAACTTTTATTGAATTAGCAGCTGCTGAAATGAGTGAGCTTTGTTAGATTTGTAGAATCATAGAGTATTATAACACAGAAGGAGGCCATTCAGCCCATCACGTCTGGACCAACTCCCAAAAAGGCTATCTAGCCAGGTCCATTCTCCATTGCCTTCTCTGTAGCCCTCTAAATTCATCACTTTCAGATATGTATCCAGTTTTCCCAGGCTAAGCATTCCAAGTCCCAACAAATCTCTGAATAAAGATATTTCTCCCTGTCTCTCTCCTAGTTCTCTTGCTGACCATCTTGAAATTGTGACCTCTGTTGACTTACTAACTAGTGGAACCAGAATTTCCTCCCTTACCCTGTCAAAGTTGTTCATCATTCTGAACACCATAGTAAGATCACCTCTTAATCTTTTCTGCTCCAAGGAGAATAAGCCCAATTTCTATCATATTTCTTTGTATCTAAAATTCCTCATTCCTGCTTTCATTCAAGTAAATCTCCTTTGCTTTACGGCATTAAGGCTTTAACATGTGCCCTTAAAAATGTCCAGACTGAACACAATACTCAAAGTGTAGTCACTTCATTGATTTTGTACTCTATGCCTCTGTTTATAAATCCAATGATCCTATAATCCTTCTTAACTGTTTCAACTGGCCTGGCCACCTTTAGAGAGTTATGCGCTTGAATCCAAGGCCCCTCTGCTCCTGTATTCCCCTCAGAGTTGAGCCAATATTGTCTCCCCATGTTTCTTCTATAAATGCATTAACTTATACATCACTGCGTTGAAATTCATTTGTAAGTGTTTACCCATATGGCCAACTTGCCAATGTTCCGCGGCATGGTAGTATAGTAATTAACACTGCTGCCTCAAAGCTGCAGAGATCCAGGTTCAATTCTGGCCTCGGATGACTCTGTGTGTGTGTGTGTGTAATGTTTGCACATTCTCCCCATGTCTGCATGGATTTCCTCCAGGTGCTGAAGTATCCACCTGCAGTCCAAAGAGATGCAAGTTAGTTGATTGGCCATGGTAAATTACCTCTTTTTGCCCAAAGATGTGTAGATTAGATGCACTAACCATGTGCGACTGTGTGAAGTTATGGGGACAGGATAGGGGAGAGGATGTGGGTAAGATGCTCTGTTAGAGAATCAGTGCAGACTAAATAGTCTCTTTTGCACTGCAAGCATTCTATGATTCACTGAAGTTGCTCGGCAACATCCTCACAATTCGCTATCCTTCCTAGCTTTAGTATCATCTGCAAATTTAGAACTTTTGCCCTGAACATGCATTTCTAAATCATTTGTCTAAATCAGAAAAAGTAAGGGTCCCAACACTGATCCCTGGGGAATGCCACTTTCAACTTGTTTGCTGTCTGAAAAATGCCCATCTATCCTTGCATTCTGTTTCCTATCTCTTAGCCAAATTCTAATCCATGTTGCTAAAGACCCATTAAAATCCCAAACATTTGCTAACAAACATACTATGTGACACCATATCAAATGCTTTCTGAAATTCCAAATATACAACATCCATGGCACTATCTTCATCCACTGACTGTTTCATCTTAGAAAAGAATTCAATTAAATTTGTCAAACATAATCTATCCTTGAGAAAGCCACGGTGACTGTCTAGAGTTAACTTACTTTTCTCTAAGTGTATAGCTGTTTTTTCCCATATTATAGCCTCCATTAGTTTTCCCACTATTGATATTAAGTTGACAGGTGTGTAGTTTTCTGGGTTGCCCTCTGCCCCTTTCTTAAACAACATCATCCCATTGTCAGTCCGCCAGTCTCCTGGGACCAATCTGTGTTCAGAGAGACCGGGAAAATTTCTATCAATGGTTCTGCAGTTTACTCTCTTACCTCTCTCAACAATCCCATCTGGCCCTGGTGACTTTTCTACAGTAAATGCTGCCAGACATTTTAATATCCCTCCCTTATCTATCACTATATTGCTTAGTTGCTCAACACCCACATTTTCAACAGGACCATTGTCACCATCTTCTGACTTGGTAAAGACAGAAGCAAAGTATTCATTTCGCACCGCTGCCATACCCTCCGCTTCAGTGAGCAGTTCGTTCTGCTTGTCCCCTATGGCCCCACTATATCCTTTATTAATTTTTTACCATTAGTATGTTTAAAGAATGTTTTACTATTTATTTTGGTGTAGCTTGCCATCTTTTCCTTATACTTCCTCGTAACCTTTCTTATACTAGCTTTAGCCTCTCTCCTACATTTGATATACTCTTCCCCATTTCTATTGTTATTATTATTCCAGCATGCATCTTATGCTTCTTTATTTTTTCATCCTTAGACATCTAGGATAGTCTAGTTTTTTTCTACAGAATTTTTTCTGTTTGTTACATATTTTATATTCTTCCTCTTGCTTGCAACTTATTACTGTTGCAAAATCAGGGATATTAATATTTGAATAGCTTAAAGCCAAAATTCTTTCCTTGATTGAATTTCCATTAATATTGTACAGACTTCCAAAAAAACCATAAATATTTAGAAAGGAAAAGTGACAGAATCCTCAAGGTTGTTCCTTGTCATATGAACAGTAAAGTTCAAGCCTTGCAGATTTTTATATTGTTGAAGATTTCTTTTTCCCTTAGCAGTTGTGAATGCAAAATTTAATTTGCTTTAATATTGAGCTCTCTTTTGATGTTTCTACAGGGCTCCAGACCTTCAAATTGGACTATAAAAACTTCTTTGTTGCAATTATTACAAAGAAAAGCTCAGAATGAAGATTGTTGTATCATGGCTGGAGCTAGGTAGTGCTTCTACATGTCCATAAGACTGTAAGATATAAGAGCAAAATTAGGCCATTTGGCCCATCGAGTCTGCTCTGCCACTTGATTACGGCTGATATGTTTCTAAAGCCCATTCTCCTGCCTTTTCCCTGTAACAATACCAATCAAGAACCATCAGTATTCTGTAAGTTTCAATAAACCTTCTAAATGCCATTGAGTATAGACCCAGATTCCTCAAATGATCTTCGTACATCAAGACTTTAATTCAAACCAGGAAAATAGGCTGACCACAAACAAACAACAGAATTTGGGTGATTGTGAGTCTAAGATAGGGATCTGAACAATTTTTCAAAAATGCTCTGAAAAATCTTGATGCTGCATATGCAGAAGGAATTCTTATGGCTGGTGTAGTTTACATCAACTAGTTTGAGGATTATTTTGAGCAATCTGCTCAAGATTTTGATGGAACAAAGTTTGGAAGGTAAAGTGCTTTGCCTCCAAGTTACGCTAAAGAGGACTCAAATTTTGTCCATGTTGTAAGTAAAGTAGACCTCAAACTAGCAATAAAGATTTGCCACTGAAATTCAGTTACTGCAACCTCAGAACAGGGTGAGGACTGCATTGCCACCAACTGTGAAGGTGACAGCAATAATGAGTGTTTTTATGTGTTGGGCTCCAGGCGAGAGCTGGAGATATTTGCAACATCTTGCTGTTTGCTTTTTATTATTTCATAAGTGAGCTCACTGAAGCTTTCTTTTCAATGAGAGCTAACTAATCTCATCCCTTCTTGCCAGAGAGAAGTGAGTGGTATAACCACATGGCTTTATGAAGATTAGAGGTTTCCCCGCAGCACAGGATGCCAGTGACCACACTGCTGTTATTTGTGGGGGTTGTGCATCAACTCTGAGATATTCTGCAACCCAAAGGGACCCAGTTACTCAGCTTCCAGCTGATATGTGGTCTCACACACACAAAATCATGCAAGTGAATGCCTGGTGTCCTGGTATCATGATGTTTTCATTCAGTTCACTGTGCCAGCTGCATTCAAGCCAACTGGCACACCATAAGATGGCTATTGAGTGACAAGAGCTAAGCATTGACTACATAGCTGTGGTCAATCCTGACAGCTTATGTCAGGATGAGGCTTGAAGGCTCGGTTAGTGCAATGGATAGCTATAGATTAGCCAGGAGGGAGCTAAAGAGTGAATTGAGGAGAGCTAAGAGAGGACACGAGAAGACTGTGGCTGATAGGATTAAGGAGAATCCTAAAGCTTTCTTTAGATATGTTAAGAATAGAAGATTGGTTAGGACAAGATTAGGGCCAGTCATAGACAGCAGTGGGAAGTTGTGCCTGGAGCCTGAGGAGATTGGAGAGGTACTGAATAAATATTTCTCTTCGGTATTCACGCAGGGTGATGTAAATGTAGTGATGGAGAACACTGAGGTACAGGGTAGCAAACTGGAAGGTATCGAAGTAGATAGGGAGGATGTGCTAGATATTCTCAAGGGTTTGAAGTTGGATAAGTCCCCTGGGCCGGACGGGATTTACCCTAGGATTCTCTGGGAGGCAAGAGATGAGATTGCAGAGCCTCTGGCTCTGATCTTCAGGTCCTCGTTGGTTACGGGTGTGGTTCCGGAGGACTGGAGGATGGCGAATGTGGTCCCATTGTTTAAGAAGGGGAAGAGAGACCTTCCTGGGAATTATAGGCCATTGAGTCTTACTTCTGTGGTGGGCAAGGTATTGGAGAGAATTATTAGGGATAGGATTTATAGTTATTTAGAGAGAAATGAATTGATTGGGGATAGTCAGCATGGTTTTGTGAAGGGTAGGTCGTGCCTTACTAACCTTATTGAGTTTTTTGAAAAAGTGACCGAAGAGGTGGATGGGGGTAAGGCGGTTGATGTGGTATATATGGACTTTAGTAAGGCATTCGATAAGGTGCCCCATGGAAGACTTCTGCAGAAAATGCAGATGTATGGGATAGAGGGTGATTTAGCTAATTGGTTAGGAATTGGCTAGCAGATAGAAGACAGAGGGTGGTGGTTGATGGGAGATATTCATCGTGGAGTTCGGTGACAAGTGGTGTACCTCAGGGGTCTGTTTTGGGGCCCTGCTGTTTGTAATTTTTATAAATGATCTGGATGAGGGTATTGAAGGATGGATTAGTAAATTTGCAGATGACCCTAAAGTCGGTGGAGTGGTAGATAGTGAAGAGGGGTGTTATAGTTTGCAGAGAGACTTGGACAAGTTGCAGAGCTGGGCCGAGAGGTGGCAAATGGAGTTTAATGTGAAAAGTGTGAGGTAATGCACTATGGCAGGAATAATAAATGTGTAGAGTATAGGGCTAATGGTAGGATTCTTAGTAGTCTTGATGAACAGAGGGATCTTGGTGTGTATGTGCATAGATCCCTGAAAGTAGGCAGTCAAGTCGAGAAGGTTGTTAGGAAGGCATATGGATTCTTGGCTTTTATTGGTAGGGGGATTGAATTTCGGAGCCGCAACGTCATGTTGCAACTGTACAAAACTCTAGTGCGGCCGCACTTGGAGTCTTGTGTGCAGTTCTGGTCCCCACATTATAAGAAAGATGTGGAGGCATTGGAGAGGGTACAGAGGAGGTTTACCAGGATTTTGCCTGGTATGGAGGGCAGGTCCTATGAAGAGAGGTTGAAGGATTTGAGGTTGTTTTCGTTAGAAAGGAGGCGGCTAAGAGGGGATCTTATTGAAGCATATAAGATGATTAGAGGTTTATATAGGGTGGACAGTGATAGCCTTTTTCCTAGGATGGAGAAAGCTAGCACGAGGGGACACAGCCTTAAATTAAGGGGTATGAGTTATAGGACGGATATCAGAGGTAGGTTCTTTACTCAAAGAGTGATTAGGGAGTGGAATGCCCTGCCTGCAGCTGTTGTAGATGCGCCAAGTTTGGTGCGTTTAAGAGGTTAGTTGATAAGTATATGGAAGAGAAGGGAATGGTTTAGTTTGGAGGGTCATTGCTCTTTATATTGGTCGGCGCAACATCGAAGGCCGAAGGGCCTGTTCTGTGCTGTAATGTTCTATGTTCTAATGCACTTCTTCTCCAGCTCTGCATCAGAAAACGTGGGGACCCTCTCTCTTACTAATCGTTCCACTTTGTGCTTTTGCTTCACTCCAAATCATCCGCAGATAATTGCAGCAACATTTGGGCAGTGAGAGCAGATTCCCTTTAAAAGGAGTAAAGTGCCATTAAAAAGTTCAGGCTATTTGAAACATTTGTGAGCCATTGATATTGCTGGCCCCCCTCTCTGGCATGCAACCACTCAGAACATGAGTTTGCATGCAGCCGATCTCAATGGGACCATGCAGGAGGTGATTACTATTACTCATCCTACTTCCTAGGCTGAAATTAAATTATCCCCTTGGTTTAAAGTATTTCAAATACTGAAAATTATATTAAAGAAACAGGACAACATCTGATTGAATGGAAATGATTAATAAACTGGAAGTGTGAGTGACTTGCAGAGTGGATTTAACAGTTTATTCTAAGATTAAAGTTGCAGCTGCCTACTTAGCATTAGTAAGTGTAAACTATGTTTCCAGAGTTTCTTTGCTGTCAACCTCGATGCTGGAACATAGATTATAGAAAGCCAGGCATTTGATTGAGCACCAGGTCAAATCAGCAAGGCAAAATAACTTGTCAATAATAAGTCTTTGTTTAGAAATGTGCATGTATTCATAGAATTCGTAAGGAATGTGAATCTATGTGAAGGATTTTTTTCATATATATCTTTCTTTCAATGTATTAGTTATCGCTAAATGTACAGCTTTTAATTGAAGCACTAATTGCTTGCAATACTCATTTGATGCTTTTAAACATGTTCGGGTCTGTTTTATAATTCAGACTGATTGACTGACTGATTTTGTTGAAGTGATTGAAGAAAATGAATGGCAAAGAGTTGAAAGGAACTAGGTCATAAGTATAAACATACAACAAATCAAGGCATGTCACAGACGTGGAGAGGAGGAATCATGAACAAAAATTGGATCTAGAGAGAAGGAAGACAGGATAAAGAGACTAAAAAAAGTTTGAAAACAGGCAATCTGAGGCAACAAGAATTCTTTTTCTGATCACACACATAGAAAGATAGGATTCCATTTTTGATCACACACATTTAGAAAGGATTCAATTTTTGATCAAGCACTGAGCACTATCCATCAATAATAGCAGAGTGAGATAAGAACATAAATCAGGAATCATTGTCACAGGAGCGCAAGTACTTCTTTTTATCATATCAAGAATAATTACATTAATAATGTCACTGTTCCACATTATAAATTATATTTGCCGCCCAGATGTTGACTTTTTCTTATATTGGAAAAGATGAACTCATAGTTGTATTGTGCCAATCAATTGTGTTGCTGCATTCTTGACAAAGCTGCTTGGTTTCTGTAGAACAGCATTGTCCTGGATAAAAAGTGCCTACCATGCCATGGATTGAAAGTATCAGTTAATCCTGGATTCAACACGTGTATGATTGCAAAGAAACATTCAGTAGTAAGGACTGATTAAAAGGCAATAACCTGAATACTTTTATAAACCACACAGATTTAAAATAGAAAGTGAGATAAAGGCCGGGATTCTCCCAATAAAACGAAGTGTCCAACAGGCGGGAAAAAAAAAGAGAATTTCTCACCCGTTGCTTGGGCTTACTTACCAGAACGAATATCCAAGATGCTGAACATTGAAGAGTGCCTCAGCGTGAATAGTGTCAGACAGGCCTATTCCCAAGAGGCCAGCTGTGCGGAGATCAGCGCATGTGCAGTGGCTCCCCCATTGCCGGCCTTTTGATCGTTGACTTTTGATCGTTCACCTCCAATCGCTGGCCAACCCTGCAATCCTCTATCCCATCTGATCACACATCTAGCAGACCTCCCTGGGTCAGCCCCGATTCTAATTTCAATATGATAATCAACTCTGCACTGATTTCCTGTGCGAAGCTGATTGCACTGGAAAAAAGCACTTGGGAGACTCGTGACCAACGTTATGCTTGAGTAGCGCAGCAGGCAAGAACGATCCTGGTCAAAATGACAATGCTCAAATAATTTGTTTAAATCATGTCCTTTATTGTAATGCAGCTTGATTTTCTTTCTGACCTGAGCATGTTGGAACAACCTGTCATTACTGCATTATTGTATTTATACTAGAAGATGAACCAGTTAGAGAAAGCTCATTGTGGCATAATTTAGAGTTGAGTACCACTTAAGGCAATATATTAACAATCTTAAGTTATCAGCAACTACAGTGAATCGTGTTCTTTTCAAATTAAGGAACTCTTGCAGGAATATTGAGAGGTGCTAATAATTTCAGCATAGTCCCATCTGAAATTGGGTGGGATACTGGTTGAGAAGTACAGGAAAATTAGGATCGTGAGTCTGAGCAAGACCTCACTTACTGCTTTATTCAACCTCCCTTCCTTGGTTTTCCAGTGTTGCAGTGAAACCTCATTAGAAAAACTCTTTTCTCATTAGCTGATATCTTGCTGTAAGATTTTTATGCAACTTTAAAATTTAAAATGTTGTTGTTGGGTTGGCATTTCCAAGGACTAACCAAAATTTTCCCTCTACGCTGAGATACAAAATCGAGCAGGAATATCCAGTGAAGATACCCACTTGCAGTCAGGTATTAACCTGTTAGGTTAATACAAGAATAAACCCTGAACATTTGATTCAATTGCAGGAACTAGCACACAGTATTAAATTCAATAGTATTTAGTATCGGTCAGTTATTGCATTATTATTCAGTGTTGCAGTGTGGTGAAATACTGCATGCAGTCTGGAAAACACTTGTAATAGTTCCACTCCCTCATCTTCCATGTAATAAATAAATGTTTTCTGCAATGTGAAAGTGAGTCCACCATAATAGAAATGTGACAATCTGTATGTAATTCAGTGTACATCCAGTCAATGCACTTTTAATGCAAACTAATAGCTACTTTATTTTGTTAATATTGATTGTAAACTGTTTAGAAACTCAACACCAAGAATGCAGACAATCTGATCATCCTATTTTAAGAACAGTTTACAGAACCTGCAGGTGATTTGTGCACTTTGCTAGAACAAATACAAAAATAATTTAATCATGTAGCCTTCTCAACATGAGCTTTGCAGATATCAAATACAGTTCTGCCCACTTGTCAAATTAATCAGTTCCTCCATCGTTTTGATGTACACAACACTAGCAATGTGCAAATGTATTATAAAATAATTGCTACATTGCCCAATAATTGTTGGGATAACAAATGTGATACTTTTGGAAACTTGTCGGTTGGTTAAAATTTATTTGTTTGCCATAGTACAGTAGATGCAGTGGTAACAGATCTTCAATCAACAATACATCTTAAATAGAGCTGAAATCTGACTGCTCTATAACCTAATGCTTCATGAAACAAAAATCGATGCCTGTTTGGTTAACATTTATCAAATTAGAGGAGAATTCATTCATTCTAAATTTTTGTTTGACTCTTTCCAGATGAAGAATTTGGAGTTCTGGGTAATATATCGGTAATTTTTATGTGAAGCTTATTCCATTTAGTTTCAGGAAATAACATTTGAGAAAATGCCAGGCCTGTATTTTAGTTAAACTACGTTTTGAAAGGAGTCACATGCGATTCTCATTTAAATTAATAATCAGTCACTTTGTCTCTGCAATATCATTAATAAGACGTGTAGCTTTCACAAACTGTAATCTGCAGCTCAATGTTGCTGCTGTGGGATTGTCGTTTGCACATTTCCCACCATTCTCAACCATCTTGCGATTGATTTGAAAAGCCGCCACAGGGATTATTTTTTCGAGTATACCATGTCAATTTTATTCAGCATCAACTTAATTGTATGCATAGAATGAATCATGGAATCACTGAATAGTCATAGGACCCATAAAGGTTCCATTGGGTCCATGCAACTCTCTGCAGGAGCAATTCAGCTGGTTTTACTCACTGATTCTTTCCCAGTAAGTCTGTTCCCATCATTGGCAAATGGCACGGCAAGAAAGTCGCTGTGAAGAGGGCTGACACATCAATCCCCCAATCCCCATAAGCTTTTGTTCAGTGTTAAATTGGAGTTTATATTTGTTTTATTTTTCTGAGTTGGCAGTTGTGATGTTCCCGAAATAATGGATTAATTCTTTTGAATATGCTTGGATGCTGTGTACTCAGGCTCTGATTTGGAAATTGGGTTTTAGCACTGGTTTTTTAAAAATGGGACTTAAGACACTGAATTACTTGAAAGAACCCTCAAGACTTGTTGCAGCATTGCTGGAATGTTTCTGCACCATTCCTTCCAAATATGCAACTGTTTTCTTCAGTGTTGCAAACTCTTTCTTATACATATTGGCTTCCAGCTGAATAATAAAAAATACCTGAGCCTTCTCTTATCAGCAGGTTCTTCATTTTTTCCAAGTGGCATTAAATTCAGTTTGTTTATTTTGTATTGTCACGAGGAGCAAACTGACTTGAAGGATCCTTGTAGTATGTGAAGAACCTTCAGATTTTTCCTTTAGTTGTGATGCTTAATCTTGAGTTTTCTTGGAATTCAACAGTCTCATTGAGATTTTCCTGCTGTTGTATGGCTGTTCTACCAAACTACTTCAAGGAAGTCTTACTCTGTTGCTGAAGGATGATGTAATGCTTTACAATTTAATCTTGAAGGATAATTAACTTTCTGTCAACAGTTTAGTTTCTTGTTTAGCTCTTCTCAAGACATCACTAATGATTTCCCCAAGTTCCCTAACCTCCATGCGTTTTTCAATGGTAAATACTGATGAGAAATATTCATTTAGAATCTTACCCATCTCTTGTGGATCCGCACATAGATGACCTTGTTGATCCTTGTTACTCTTTTGCCCTTTATATATTTGCAGAAACTCTTTGGATTCTCCTTTGCCTTATCTGCCAAAACAATTTTGTTTTCCCTTTTTGCCCTCCTGATTTCTCTCTTAACTCTACTCTTAAACCTCTACATACTCTTGAAGAGATTCACTTGATCCCAGCTGCCTCCTTATTCTTCTTGACCAAGGCTCAATATCCTGAGTCACCCAGGGTTTCCAACTTCTGCCAGCCTTGCCCTTCACTCTAAAAGCAATGTGTTGACCCTGAACTCTGATTAACGCACTTTTGAAAGCTTCCCACTTATCAGACATTCCTTTGCCTTCCATTAGACTTTAACTTGGTGTTGTGAGACTTCTTACTGTGCCCACCATCGTCCAATGCCAGCATCTCCACATTATGAAAACATATTAACAATGGCTGCCTGGATCAGCTGCCAGCTAACTTGTTTTGTTCAGCATTTTGCTTCATAAACTATCGAGTCTGTTGAATTCTGCCTTTTTTTAACTGAGCTTGGCAATGATGATGTTGCCAAAGTATTTAATTAATGAATTCATTCATTCTTTTCGATGAGCTTGGATGCTATATTTTCAGGCTCCGATTTGGAGATGGGGTTTTAGCAATGGGTTTCTTTCAAATGGTACTTCAGACACTGAATTATTTGAAAGCGCTCTTGGGACTTGTTGCTAGAGTTTTAAAAGTTTTAAGTCACTCTTGCAGGTTCTGCTGGCTCTCAAAAACACTTTTGGAGATTTTAAATAGTGCATTGAAACCTTTATTAGCAAAAAAAAACTTAAATGCACAAGGTTACATTTATAGAGTTAAATTATTCTTACCGAACATTTTCTGCAAAATATTTCTATTTGGTCAGACACTCAAATAAATACCCCTTTTGGCAAATGTCCCTATCTACAAAAAATCCAGTAACATTATCATAAGAGACTTACTGTTGCTAGAGGGAAGATAAAACACAAGGCGTCTCTCTCTCTCTTTTTCCTCCCTCCCTCCCTCCCAACCACCTCCTTTCCACTCCCTCCCTTCCTTCCCTCACCCTCACCTCACTCTCATTCTCAGTCTCACTTTGTCTCTCACACTTTCGGAGAATTCTAGAATCTTTAGAGCAATGCCTTGCTTTCTGAAACAAACAAACACTTCTCTATGGTGACTAAAATGCTGTTCACTTCATCCCTTCTGAGTTCTGTCCCAGCACAGAGCACACTCTGGGATTTTACATGGCCACTTCCTGAACACAGTTCCCAACTTTTTCTTAAATATGCTTCTCCCTTTTAATTTTAAAACAATTATTCAGAACATCGCTCTGAACTTAACTTCAAAATGTAAGAATCTCTTGTTCTCTATTCTATATTTTGAAGTTAAATTCCAAGAGATGTGGGTGATACAGTGGCACAGTGGTTAACACTGTTGCTTCACAACTCAAGGGACCGGTTTCAATTCCTGGCTTGGGTCACTGTCTGTGTGGAGTTTGCACATTCTCTCTGTGTCTGTGTGGGTTTCCTTCAGGTGCTCTGGTTTCCTCCTATGGCCCAAAAAATGTACTGGTTAGGTGCATTGGTTGTCTAAATTCCCCCTCTGTGCACCTGAATAGATGCTAGAGTGTGGCCGCTGGGGAATTTCACAGTAACTTTGTTGCAATGTTAATGTAAGCCTACTTGTGACACTAATAAATAAACTTTAACCCCACTCTTGAGTTAAATAAAATTTATAAATCTTTACTCATGACCTTTCCTTAAAATGTAAATTATTTACTTCATTTTGAAATTTTACAGCTAAAATTCACATCCTCACTTATCTTCTAAAGCAACCTTCTTTCAATGTTGTGTTTACTTCTACCTCAATATCTAACTTGGTCTTATTCACTTCAAATGTCTGATTTTGACATCTAGCCCCTTTGGTCTCATTTGCATAGACACTCAGTCCCCAGCTTTATGTAAATTAGTCTCCACACACACACACACACACACACACACACACACACACACACACACACACACACACACACACACACACACACACACACCATTTTCACAGACAATAACCTCAAATATATGAAAATAATAACATTTTCACACTAGACTTCCAAAGCAGATTCAATGACGTCTTCTGCTGTTGTAAGGGATTTTAAATCACTGTCTCTAGCTTCCAAGCATTTCTCTGAAACATTTTCTGGCATTTTCTCATCCTGTGCTCCTGCTTCTTGAGGAGCTTCTTTTCAGGTCAATATGTTTTGTTGATTTTGTTCTCAGTTTTGCAGCATTTTGATTTGTCTCTGCATTTTAGCAATCTTTGAGTTTTTAATCCCATTGCTGCCACTACATTGGGTGAGAGTTAGTTACAGATTGGCATATCCTGTGGAAAAATCTATAGTCTTCTGTAAGCTAACAGTAAATCTTTATAAACTATCAGAAATCTTTATCTATGTGCAGAAAAGGATATAGGCTGGGAGCTATCTCCATTCCTAGGTCTATATATACACCTTTGCTCAACACCATACTGACCCTGGGTCTGAATCATGTGCTTTCTTACATCAAAGTACCCAATCTCATATTAACACAATGTGTGCCTGACTTTTATACAGAACTGATTTTGAACACTTGAATCAAATCCTGTTTTAAGCTACCAATCACACTGCTCACTACTGATCAGTTCCCAGTCTACATGTTTATGCTGCTGGTGTTTTTAAGATTCCTCATGATATTACCTTGAAATCAGCTTAAGAATTACCAAGCCAGTGTCAATCCATTTTTGCTCTGTGCAGTCAATGCAGCAAATGGAAATATTTGGCTGTTTGTGGGAGGGAATCAGTGTTGAGTTTGGAAAGCTAAATTTAATTTGGACTTCAATATACAATTGCCAGCAGTCCAATAGAAGGGCAAGGGCAGCAGACACATGGGAACATCACCATCTGCAAATTCCCTTCCAAGTCACACACCATCCTGATTTGGAACTACATTGCTGTTCCTTCACTGTTGTTGGATTAAAATCCTGGAACTCCTTTTCTAACAGTACAGTGGGTGTTCCTGCACCAGATGGACTGCAGAGATTCAAGAAGGCGGCTGATCACCATCGCCTTCTCAAGGGCAATTAAGAATGGGAAACTTTCCAGTGACACTCACTTAAAACGTAAGTCAAATTGGAGTAATTAGGTGTAGTAATATTCTGTCTGGAACTCCTTGGCATTTCATAACTTTGCTATTTAGTATTTCTATACGAACTGCGGTAAAAATTATTACTATAATAACCTTTGTGTTAATTACATTGAAAAGCTATTGAATTTGATCTTTTGGCTGTATATAATTGTATAGTTAAACACATGAGTTCGTTGAGCACTGATGAATTTTACATTACTGTCGGAATATAATTAGGATATACTGAATGAACTTAAATGCCACTTGAGTTTTCATTTATTTATGCTAGTCCACTAGCTGACTTGTTGGCATCAGACTCAATATTACCTCTGGGGAAAGCAAAGGTAATTTAAATGTCATGGTAGGTGCACTTCTGACAGAAAGCATATTGTGACAAGACATGTGAATGTCAGTTTCTGCGCTCCTTTGAGATTGCAATATATTTATAGCCAAAGACTGCAGAATGTCTTAAAATTTTATTTCTTTCATTTTATCGTTATTTTGCACATGGTGGTTAGAATGTGGTGCTTTGACCAGAATTGATAATCTGGTGTAGATAGTGCTCAAAAATAGAATGATTTTCCAAAGTGAAGTTGTTCAAGTATATGCTCCAATTCAATTGCATAATCATGTAAATCATCCTTGGCCCAGGGTAATAAAGACAGTTTTAAAATGTAATTTTTATTTTTCTCCTCATGTGTTAGAAAATATTCCTTGGTATATTTAAGAAAGGTAACCTGGTGCAGTTTTATTAATACTGCTATAAATAGATTTATCTATTTTGGGGATAGCACAATAGTTTTCACTGCTGCCTCACAGTGCCAGGGACCCAGGTTCGATTCCGGCCTCGGGTCACTGCTTGTGAGGACTCTGCGCATTCTCTCCATGTCTACATGAGTTTCCTCCAGCTTCTCTGGTTTCCTTCCACACTCCAAAGATGTGCAGGTTAGATGGATTGGTCATGTTAAAATTATTGTCGGGGAACTAGCTAGGATAAATGCATGTGATTATGGGGATAGGGACCTGGGTGGGATTATGTTTGGTGCAGACTTGATGGGCTGAATGGCTTCCTTCTGTACTGTAGGATTCTGTCAGAAAGTAAGTACTTCCAGTAAGAGTTTCTAGTGCTCCACTTGAGCATAACCTGATTTTAAATAACTGGAAATGACTTAAAAAGTTGTTTAGAACCACTTTCTAGTTTCACTGGTGTACAGTACAAAGCTAAAAATATTTATTAATTTTAATGTTTTAAAGTGTCCCTTTTGCTAAAAAGTCTTAATTTTAAGAACCTTCAAGAGCCACCATTTCACAAAATAATTACCATGATGATTAATTCAACAGGAGCCTTGGCCAGTTTTATAAGACATGGTTCACCTCTTCTGTGATGTTTTTCAAACTTGTACAGAAAGCCATGGAAGTTTGATGTTTACCCAGTGCAACCAGAACTTGAAATCCTGCATCATCTGCATTGATTTATCCAATTTTGAGCAAGTTGAGCTAGATAAGAATCTAGCTTAGAAAACTCTACCCCAGAACCTTCAGAAACTTTGGCGAATGCCGTATCTTTACATTCATCATAAAATGATCTGAAAGGACCGGAAAAAAATAATCACCTTCAAATTTGCCTCAACTCATTTGTTCTTGCAATGTTCTAAAACTGCTGCTGAATTTCATTTCTTGATGAGACTGAATATGGTAGCACTTTTCAGTTTTAAAAACCTGAACCTTGCCAGGGGTGGGGAGAGTAATAAGGAGCTCCACAGTTTTGCTGTCTTGGGGGAAAAAAAAAGCCAGAATTTCATGTTGCTCAGGCGGGCAGGCACCCAAACTGGAAGCACATAGAATTATGCAAAAATACACAGGGAACGCATCCAGACATTGTTGCTCACGTCTGCAATATTTTGGTATTCTTTGTTTGGTCATAGGTGGGCATGCATGAGATTTGGAAACATGCTTGCCGATATTCGAGCAGGCAATTTAGCCCATTAAAGATGCAATTGAATGCAGTCTTACATGGCCCATCAGCTTTTACAGTTGGCAGGCAAATCAATTGGCCAGGTGGCCTTCATGTTTTAGCTGCAACCTCAATCCAGCGAAAGATGAACACTCAGAACCAAAATAAAATTTTAAATAGGTGTCTGTGGACTGAGGTTTTAGTGTGCTGTCTAGATACTCTTTGCAGTATTTTTCAATGCAACTTATTTTTTTTACAGATCTTCAGCTCCCTCAGATGGTGTGCATTGGCTATCTCCCTGAGTGGGCAGATTAGAAGCACAATCCTGTACTTTCCCTTTTCTTCTTCCCACCCTCCTGGCAGCACTCATTCTTTCACAGAGCACATTTCATGCTGGATGGGTCGTTAATTAGCCAGCCAATATGAAGTTGCACTTTGGGACAAACCACGGCCAGGAATGCAATTCGTGGCTGCTTCCTCAACTGCATGTGTCCAATGGATGTAAAATCTAAGCCATAAAGTAAGAGATGTGCATTGTCCATTGATTTTGACTCAGTGGGCATGTAGTGAGGAAGAACATGAACACTAACTATTAGACTTAGACTTTAGACTTCAGAAGGAATGAGAGAAAAATGCAGACATGCTTGATTATTGCTGCAACATTGAAATAGAGAATACATAGATATCCCAAAAGGATTAAGAAGATAAAAACATAGCTACACCCAAAGCTGGCAATGGAGGGGTGCCAAATATTGGTAGCAGCCGAGAAAACAGTATCAAAAAGAAGTTCGCCACACGCTCTGCCTGTAAAGATCTGGAATAGTTCAGTGAGCATTTTGCGTAAAACACAAATGCTTGCAGCAATAATTTAGAACTGGAGGTGTTTCAAAACAGATTTTTGTTTTATTCATTCATGGGACCTGGGCATTGCTCAGGGTTACCTTGTTTGAAAGAAAAAAAAGCGAGGTAACGTTAAAAACTTTGCAACATATTGTGGGCCCAAGCCTCTTCTATAGTAAAATGGTGGAGGATTTTGGTGCAGTAGGACCATATGACCAAACAAAGAACAAACAACTTTTATACTCGATGTCCCAGTGGATGAAGGCAGCATGCCATATGCTTTCTTTACTACTTTTTCCGCCTATGCTACCACTCTGCAGGATTTGCAGACCTGCCAGACCAGATCTTTTTGTGCGTCTGTACTCCTGCCTTTTATTTTGCTCCCACCTAAATTGGATCTACCAAAATGCATCACTTCGCATTTATTTGAATTAAATTCCATCTGCCATTCCTCCACCCAATCTTCCAGCCTTTCTATATTCTGCTGTATTCCCCAACAAACTTCACTATCTGCAAATCCAGCAATTTTAGTATCAACTACTAACTAATCAGACCAGTTATCTTCCAAATCAATTATATATATATTACAAACAAAAAGGTCCCAGCAAATCATATTACAGTTATATAAAAGGTTGGTTTGGCCACATTTGAAATACTGTGTCAATTCTGGTCACCACACTACTGGAAGGACATAGTGGCTTTGGAGAGAGTACAGGAAAGGTTTACCAGGGTGCTGCCTGGTATAGAGGGTATGAGCTCTATGAGGAGAGGTTGAATAAATTGGGATTGTTCTCCCTGGAAAGATGGAGGCTGACGAAGCAGCCTGATAGAAGTTTACAGAATTATGAGGGGCATAGATAAGGTGAACAGTTGGGATCTTTTTCCCAGGGCAGAAATGACAATCACAAGGGGGCGCAAGTTCTGGGTTTGTGGGGTGCGGGAAAGGTTCAGTAGAGATATGCAGAGAAAGTTTTTTTACACAGACAGTGATGGGGGTCTGGAATGCACAGTCAAGTGAGGTGGTTGTGACAGATAAGTTAGTGACATTTAGGCAGGGTGTAGAGAGATGCAGATAGTTGGTCAAGATAGGACAATGTAATTGGCACAGGCATGATGGGACGGAGGGGCTGTTCCTGTGTTGTACAAAACCATGCTGTCTGTCACTAATAAGACCATTCAATTCCAAATACATATAGAACCTATCTCTACGAATCTTCTCCAATAATTTCACTATCACTGATGTCAAATCACTGAGCTAGAATAACCTTAGTTATCCTTGCTACCCTTCTTAAATAACATGACAACATTGGCTATCCTCCAATCCTCTGGGACCTCACCTCTGTCTAATGAGGAAACAACGTTTTCTGTTAGAGGCCCAGCAATTTCCTCACTTCTGTCCCTCAGTAATCTGGGATTGATGCCAGCTGGCCTTGGGGATTTGTCTACTTTAATAGTTTTTAATACATCTAACACTTCCTCCTCTATGATGAGAATACTGAGTGGTGGAGTTGAATACTTTTTCCAAGCAAACAAAATTGCAGGGGCCATAGTTGTCTCAACTTTCCAGAACATTTTGGGGGGAAAAATTCAATCTCCTGTGAAGAATGATGCAGAACTCAGTAAGAATTTA